>CAWUFW010010234.1:0-714927 GCA_963921515.1 Calotriton arnoldi | reverse complement strand
GAGTCGGTCGGTATTTTTTCCGGCCCGAATCGGAATCGGCCCCTAAGGGTTGTTCACTTGGAAGTTTTGGCAACTTGGGATCTTTGCATGTTATGATTTATCTATATTTAACACGTCATTTTTTTGTTTGTTCTGTTTATGTTTCTCATTAAATTGTTGGGAAGGGAAATGTGTTGTATTGACCTAAGAATATTCCTGGTCTAGACATTCCAGCACTACTAGGTCACTTGGAATGACCGGACTGGGAGATTTCATTTCAAGACCGCAGGCTACCATTATGCATTCAATCTTTTAATGCCACTCTTGCAGCACCTTTAAAGAACTTAGAACAACACAGCAAACTAGAACCAGAATTTCTTAGGTTATAAGAAGTCCATGCACATAATATTCCTCCTCTTTTGAATGCTGCTCCTGTGGAGTTAAGTATCCTTTTCATTACATATTATTGTATACTTAAATATATTAAAAGATTTATTATTGAGTCATTTATAATTTAGGAGTTAGTAATTGTGTGGATAAGATTGCTTAGCTTTTATTTCAAGCTTCAAATTTTCAGAAGCGTAAGTATTTATTTTAGTGTTTATTAAGCAGGAATAAGGTTTGTTTAAAAAAAAGGAGACAATTTGAAGGGTTAAGATGTTTTTTGGACGGTATTTTGGAAATATACAAAATAATGTAATATTTGGAGTACAGTCGGTTTGTTTGTTTTGGTTCAAATTACCTTGTGCGGAGCGTCTCGAGCGGAGCATCTCGTTTGGTTCAAAGCGTATCGAGCGGAGCGTCTCGTTCCGTGATTGATTAGTTGAGCTCGAGCCAGTATTTGAAGACGCACGCAGACTCTGCAGTCTCGTGGCAATTGAAGCTGACTCTTAAAAAGGAACCAAGTTGGTTGCCGTAGTCTCATGAAAGTATCGCAAGACAAGGGCGGCCATTTTGGATAAAAATACTTTGAATTGAAGATTACAGCAATGCGACTGCACAAATTCGAATATGACAGTTGAACTGTCAATTCAGTTCAGTCAATATGGAGATCGCCAGTTGGAGTCGCTACAGTAGTTAATGAAATAATTTGTGAGAAATAGGTTTATTTGAAGTAATAGGATTTGGGAAAGTTATAAAGAATTTTATAAGTTGTTTATTGGAGAGAATGGATGATGAACAGGGTCCTAAAGGAGAGATGTCAGGTGAGAGACATAGGGGGTCATTATGATGTCGGGCGGATCGCCACCGCCCGACCGGCGGTGGCGATCCGCCCGCCATTTTCGTCCGCCTGCCTAACATTTCCCCCCGCCATATTACGATGGTGGTGGGGACCCAGGCGGACGGAAAGACCGTCTGCCAGTTTTCCGCCGGTAGGCAATCCGCCTGATTGCCTACCGGGCGGAAAAGGCCTGCAATATGGTGGCGGTCGCATCCTAATAGGCACAGCGAGACCGCCGCACCTCTTGCGGTCGGTCCCGTTTACCGTTACGGTGGCGGGCGGACATTGTCCGCCTGCCATCGTAATGATGCCCTTAGTGAGGAGATGATTAAGAGATTAATTGAGAAAGATTTAAAGGTTCAAGTTAAAAAGACTATGGACAATATGTTGACAGAAAGGAAAAGAAAAGAAAGGGATTCTCCTGAAGAGTATTTTTCTATATCTGAAGATGAAGTAATAGGTGGTAAAAGATCTAGGAAAAGGAAACATGTTGAGGAATTAAGAATGATTAAAAACAAGATGGGTGGTTCAAACACCGCGATCAAGAAAGGTGCCCTGAGCGGCATAAAAAGGAAAGGTGTCCTTGGCGGCACACAAAGAAATAGTGTCCTTGGTGACACAATGGAGGATGAATTCAATGATTATGAAGGGGGATCTTTGGAGAACAGAGATCAAGATGAATATATTTTTGTTATTTCTCAGGAAAATGATTTTGATGATGAATTTGTAGAAAATGTGGGTTCAGATTCAAAGGAAATATTGAGAAACCCCTTGGGTGAGGAGATGTTTTCTCCATTAAGTATCAGACACCCAAGAAGTGGCGACTGGTGGCCTATGGAGCACGTAAGTAGATTCATTAAAGAATGGTTAAGGAAGCCCTTGGAAAAAGAAGTTTGTAGGGTTTTGAAGGCAGAATTCTCTAGACCTGTTACAGATGACAAGGTGTGTGTGACTCCAATTTTGGACCCAGAAATGATAACCTTTCTGTGTAGAATGGGTAGAGACCCAAGAAAAGGGTTAGAATGATCACTGAAGCAGTGCCAAGATAAGCTGTTGGACATTTTGAGACCTTTAGCTAGAATTTTCGATATGGCCGAAGAGGCACATTTAAACGAAAATGAAATTGATTTGGAGTTAGTTAGAGGTTGGAGCCAAAGGGCTATTGTTTTACTTGGAAATGCGAATGCAGGGATAATGGCGGAACCCAGGAAGGCGATTCTTATGAAGATTAGCCCCAAGTTGGTCGACATGTCAGAAAAAGAACCTAGTGCTGATGCCAAAGGGTTACTTTTCGGTGAGGGGCTTGTTAAAAGCATTGGTAAATATGTGTCAACGTTTACTGCTTTAGACAAAGCCCAGTTGAACATGAGGAGAGTATTTGGATCTGGAGTTTTTGGAAGGGCCAGTAGACGGGGATCTTCGACTGGCCGGGGCATTCAACGATCCCAATATAATAATCAGTACAGAGGTCACTCCAGAGGTTACCAGCCAGCAGGTGGATTTTCTCCGACTAGAGGAAGAGGGATGCGTGCTGGAAGAACAAGAGGAAGCAGGCGAGGCTTCCAAGGATCTCAAGGTGAGTATGGAGAATGTTTCATGTTTTACCCTAGGAAAGGTAGGGGGTCGTTTGAAAGTATTGTGAAAGAATGGGATAAGATTACAAGAGACCCTTGGATTTTAAAAACAGTTCAAGGGCTATAAATAGACTTTATAGAGAGTACTCATCAATTAGAAGAACGCAGGGAGTTGCTTCTATCAAAGGAGAAGATGGAAATTGTAGATGCAGAAATAGAGAGTATGCTAGCGAAAGAAGCTATTGCTCAAGTAAAAGAATGTGCAAAGGGATTTGTAAGCACTTTATTTTTGGTGGAGAAAAAAGACAAAGGATGGAGACCAGTTATCAACCTAAGAGATTTAAACAGGTTTGTAGTTTACAGACATTTCAAAATGGAAGGGATTCATTGCCTGAGAGACATGTTACAAAAATGGGACTGGTTAGTGAAACTAGATCTGAGGGATGCTTACTTTACAGTACCCATGGAAAAGAACAGTCAGAAGTTTCTTCAATTTCGTTGGAGGGGAAGACTTTATCAATTCTTGAGCATGCCTTTTGGGCTGTCTTCCGCTCCGTGGTGCTTCACAAAGATTATGAGATGTGTTATGGGATATTTCAGAGAAAGAGGAATAAGCCTAATAGTTTATTTGGACGACATTTTGATGATGTTTCAGGATGTAGATCAGTTGAAGAGAGATTTGCAGACAGTGAAGGTTCTTCTGGAGAAACTGGGATTTTTAATGAATGTGGAGAAATCTATTTTAGTTCCGAAGAGGAAGTTAGAATTTTTGGGATTCAAGATAGATACTTTGCAAGTGCAGTTGCAGCTTCTATTGAAGAAGATGAAGAAAATAAAATGAGAGATTGTTCAAGTTTTGAAAAAGGATTGTCTCACATTAACGGATTTGGCACGAATGGTAGGATTGTTATCATCCTCAATTCAAGCTATTTTCCCAGGACCATTACATTATCGAGCCTTGCAGAGAGTGAAGGGAGAAGCACTAAAGAAAGGGTTATGGTATGGTGACAGAGTTCATCTGAACAGGGAAGCCAGAAAGGAGTTGAACTGGTGGCCAGAGAATTTAGAAGCATGGAATGGACGTGCGATTTTTAGATGTGTTCCACATTTTGTTCTGGAGACGGATGTAAGCTCAAAAGGATGGGGAGCCAGATTAGGAAAGAATCAGACAGGTGATTTGTGGTCAGCAGAGGAGAGAGAAGATCACATAAATTGTTTGGAATTGAGGGCAAGTTTGTATGCAGTAAAGAGTTTCAGAGATATGCTGATAGGAAGGAGTTTGTTGATAAAGATGGACAATGTTTCGGCAGTGGCATATATCAATCGCTTAGGAGGGAGCAGATCTCTTCAGTTGAGCGAGTTAGCGAAAGAATTTTGGTATTTTTGTATGGAACACAAGATTGTGGTGAAAGCAGAATACTTACCGGGGGAGTTGAACACGGTGGCAGATTGGAATTCAAGGTATATAAAGGATTTCAGCAATTGGAAACTGGACCCCCAGTGTTTCATGATGATAGAGAAGGAGTGGGGCCCTTTGGAAGTAGACATGTTTGCGAGCAGACTAACTTACCAAGTTCAACGTTACTTCAGTTGGAGGCCAGATCCGGAAGCTTGTGCAGTGGATGCGTTTCAACAATCATGGAAAGGGATGAGAGGTTATGCGTTTCCCCCTTTTGCAATGATACAGAGAGTTCTGTTGAAGGTGAGGTTGGAGAAATGCCAGAAAGTAGTAGTAACACCGTTTTGGACATCCCAGGTTTGGTTCCACTCAATTATGGAGTTGACATGCAAAACCCCTTTTTTGATTACGGCAAGAAAGGGTCTTTTGATCAATGGAGATGGAGAGGAACATCCGTTAGTCCAGGACAGAGTGTTGAACCTTCTTGTTTGGAAGGTGTCAGGAGATCTGAGTGTTTCAGAGTACTTTCGAGCAAGGCTACAGAATTGCTCAAGGAGTATTGGGCTCCAGGAACAAGGAAGTGAAACAAAGGAGTATGGAGAATATGGAGTAGTTGGTGCATGGAAAGGAGTTTGAATCCCTTGGAGGCTCCTATAGTGGAGGTTGTGAATTTTCTAGTAGAAATGTTTAATAAAGGTTTGAGTTACAGAACTATAAATTGTTACAGATCGGGGGTTTCGACAGGTCATGTTTTTGTGGACGGTAGATCTGTAGGTAGGAATCCAATTGTATGTAGGATTTTGAAGAGTATGAGATTAAGGAGACCTCCTTGAGCTAGATATGAGATGCTCTGCGATGTGAATCTGTTGTTAAAGTTATTTGAGACTTGGCCTGCAAGTAGATATTTGGATTTGAAAAGACTTTCGATGAAGTTGTGCACTTTGTTGTGCCTGATTTCTTGCAGGAGAGCTTCTGATGTGAAGGCTTTAGAGTTGAGTAGTAGATTTTATGCACCAGATGGAGTACATTTTGAAATATGGAAGAGAACTAAGAATATGTCTTCTCATGTGTTTTATCCTAGATATGAAGAATGTGGGAAATTATGTGTGGTGGAGTGTTTGAGAGAATACGAAAGTAGAGTGGAGAGAAATAGAAGTGATGGTGTGAATCAAGTTTTAATTTATTTTGTTAAACCTTTTAAGGCGATTAGTAGTGGAACTATTGCTAGATGGGTTAAATGGACAATGGAACAAGCGGGCATTGATATTAGGGAGTTTAAGGCTCATTCTATTAGAGGTGCTATGGCAAGTAAGGCCTCTTACTCAGGAGGTAGGATGGAGGAAATTCTGAAAGCTGCGGATTGGGCCAATGCAGGGACTTTTGTAAGACATTATTTTAGAGCAGTTAAACATGTTGCAAATGAGGTGTTGAAGGGCTTTCAGGATGCATAATGGTAGCCTCCGGTCTTGAAATGAAATGGCGATTCTCCAATTAAAATGAAGAGAGAATCAAGATTTCATTAAAGACACAGAGGCTAACATTATCCCTCCCTCCTCATCCCATTATTTAAAGAATATATAATATTAAGTGAGGTGGTGTTTGAGGGATATGTTGGTTATTTGGAACATCATATCTTATATGTTGGTCTTATTGATGTAATTTTTCTTTTTAGGAAATGTTGAAAAGTGAACATTTTTTAGGTTAAAATCTTTGTATTTTCGGTAGATTCGTCACAGTGAGAAGGTTAAAGGAGAAAACACGAGAGGAAGATTGGATTTGGGAAGAAAAGGTTTTGAGTAAAGAAAAGTTTGGCGCATTCAAAGAGGAGGAATGTTATGTGCATGGACTTCTTATAACCTATGTATTCTGGTTCTAGTTTGTTGTGTTGTTCTAAGTTCTTTAAAGGTGCTGCAGGAGTGGCATTAAAAGATTGAGGGGCATATTTACAAGCCCCTTGCGCCACTTTTGCGCCGCCGTTGCGTCACCTATGTGACGCAGCGGCGACGCAAAACATGCGCCACGTTGCGCAATATTTACAACGTGACGCATCTAGGGAGATGCGTCACGTTGTAAACCCCTGCGCCACATGAAACCTGCGTCAGGTTTCATGTGGGCGTTCCGGGGCAAGGTGGGCGTTCCCTCGCAGGTACGCCTCGTAAAAGTGACGCAGTGAAATCTACAAGATTTCACTGAGTCACTTTTACGCCCATGCTGCGTCAAAACCCTGCGCCTGCTTGAAGCAGGCGTAAGGATTGACGCAGCATGTTAGGCATAGGGCACCCCCGAGCCTTGCTGGAGCCGCGTCGTGCTTGCGACGCGACTCCAGCAATGCACCGCCTTTCCGTCGGGGGATGCGACACGCATCTGCCCATCCGTGCCGCATTGTAAATGCGGCGCATCGGCGGTGGCGCAAGGGCAAACTTGCGTGACGCATCTTCCCTGGCGCATCCCTACTGATTTGCAGGGATGCGCCAGGGAACGTAAATATGCCCCTGAATGCATAATGTTTGCCTCCGTGTCTTTAATGAAATCTTGATTCTCTCTTCGTTTTAATTGGAGAATCGCCATTCTAGGGCAGACGGTTGGTTTGAAGAGTTGAGCGTCTGACGGCTTTTCGGTTGGTGCCTTCGGAATAAAACTCTTCATACTACAGAGCTGCGTCCGAGTTGTTATTTAATGTAAGCGGAACTTAATACTCTGTCACAGATCTATAATTAAAACTCACTATTGAAAGAGACGAAATCAATATAAAGATTGATGCGCAGCTCAGGAATATTTTCCTTGAATGAATAGGATACATATATCCCAAAATATATAAAGACTGCACAAAGACCAGTCTTAGTTTTCACGCAGCTCTTCATTTCCCCTCATGTTCTCTTTAAAGTGGTCAGATTTAAGAGAAAGCAGTATTACATTGATGAAGACTGTTGTGCTTATATTCATTTAATAAATAAAATGAGTGTTGTGCTCCACTGGGCTGACGCAGGAACGCTAATGTATTTTCATATCGCACAAGCAACAAGCAAAGATGTTCTAACTCAGTGAGTCAACGAGAACATTATATATTACCGTGAATGAAAGCCAACTCCAGCCATGTATGCCCCTTTCTTATTACCTGCCCCCAAAGAAGACATTTTGCAATCGTAGGGAAGTACTTTGCCTTACAAGACAAATGATTTATTTGGTCTTCACGAGGAATCATTTTAAATGCTCTGTAATGACTATTCTGCAAACTGTAAACGCAGGTGCATATCCAGAAAAGGCTTTTGGAGTACATAATAGCGAACTCCCGTAGTACTATTTTTAAACGCATTCTATTAGCGTTTTTTTATGATACAACTTGCAGTTCAGAGAATAGCTCCCCACCCACACCCCAACAGTTAAGTTATTGCTCTCCAGCAGATATTAGACCAATTTACCCAGTTCGCCAATGCACAATAACCAGTTTAATTATGCACATCACATCTCTTTCTGTAGGTAGAACTGTGGCGCCCCCTACTCTCTGCTAACCGATGATACATCCCATACACTCAGTAGATACATTTATGGTATGGCAGTGCAATGATGTGGGGTGCTCTCAACTCGTAGTACACAAGTTGGTCTCTGTCTGATATTCCAATGAGCTTTTCTAGCCCTTTTTCCTATCTTTCGAGGCTATCTCTTTAAGATGTTCTTATGGTAAGAAGACACAGGGTGCCCATTTCACTACATCCTCTCTCCAGGTCTTAATCAGAGTAGCCACAGACACCTTCTAGAACATGGCCACCTTACTCCTGGCGCAGTGGGAGCTTCAGACCCACTACCCCACTTTTGCATTTCATCTTGCGCCCATGTGGAAAACCCCCCAGGAGTCAGGTTTCCGGAGTGGCAGCTTTTGAAGTATTTAGGGACTCATTCACAATCCTTACAACAGTGTGACATCTGGGGGCAGATTTACAAGAAAGTGATGCATCTGTACAGATGTGTCACTTTCCCTGCGCCACCCTTAAGAACCTTTGCGCCACCATAGATGCGCAGTATTTACAATACGGCGCACTATGGCGCAAGGATTGACAGATGCGTCAGAAATTCTGACGCATCTGTTGCCGGAAAAGTCACACATTGCTGGAGTCGTGTCGCAAGCACGACGCAACTCCAGCAATGCGTGTTGAGGCCTATTCCCACTACACTGCGTCACTAATTAAGCCTGCTTCAAGCAGGCGTAAGCTTTTGACGCAGTGGCGTCCTAAAAGTGGCGCAGTGAAATCTTGTAGATTTCACTGAGTCACTTTTACGAGGCCTTCCTGCGTGGGAACGCCCACCCTGCATACATTATACCTGACGCAGGTATAATGTGACGCAGGGCTTTACAACGTGACGCATCTCCCTAGGTGGTCAGTCTCGGAGAGGTCCCTGTAGCCCCAGAGAAACGAATGCTGGATCCCTCGCCCACACAGGGAGAAAGAGTGCTTGTGTGGATGGCCCCCTCGTGGCAGCCATTTTAGGGTCAGGCACTCCTCGCATGTTTATGTTGTCCAGATAGGGGCGCATTGTCCACTGACCTCCCGTATCGTTCTGTGGAGGATCACTTGCTAGATGCCCCATAAAGTTCAGGCTGAAAGCCGTGGCTGAGGTGGGATGGTACATCCTCGAAGCTCCGAGTACGACATGTTGGAGTCAGGCAATGGCAACTGACTGCTCCCCACCGCCTTGTTGCTGTCCTATGAGACCCCCCCTAGCTTCCAGCTGCCTGCTGCTGGAGGTTCGGGCTTGCAATCTGCTGTGGGTTCCTGCCTGTGGTACTAGTTGCTGGGTCGTGTTCAGTGTCCCTGGTGCATCGCGCTGCCGCTCATTGGCTGCTGCAAGGCCATGAGCTGTGTGGTTCTTGGTCTGCGGGCAGCAATGTAGGCAATTCTCTCCACACTCTCTCCTCACTGGATTCCTGCAGCAGGGGCAATGGGGACGCGGTGCAGCCCCAGAAGCTCCCAGGACCTCAGCGCCTCCGCAGTCCCTCAGCACAGCAGCCCCGAACCAGGCCGGCAGCTCGGCCGCGTCTCCCCGCAGTCACGCAACTGTGACTCGTCTGGCTACACGACTCACGCCCCCCAGCTCAGGAGCCCCCGGCATAGGTTCTCACTAGGCGCCCAAGAGTCCCAGCCGCTCTCACCTCTCTAATGAGTAGACCGCTGAAGACAGTGTGTAATTACGGGATCACTCGTCCGCGATTCCCCGGTCAACCGCCACTCCGTCCCGGCCGCCTCTTCTACAAAGTGCCCATCACGATCAGCAGTTCCGTCAGTGTCCAGTTAAACTCCTGCCAGCCGCCGTAACTATGGATTCAGCTCCGCCATCTTGCGCTCCGCAACGCGAGCCTGGGCAGTAAACTGTAGAGATGCAGCTCCGGTGATGCGCCAGCAGCCCTTAACGCGTCTACAGCTTCCAGATTGTTTTCATGAAAGCATGCCGCTGAATCACGCTGGATAGCTGGATAGAACGGAGGTCGGTGGCATCACGGTGCACTTCATTCGGCACCGGGCGCGTGTTCGTAGCTCCCCGGGCACCATCTTAGCATATTCACTGGGAGGGACGTCACGGCAGATATTTCAGCGATGCTCGATCGGAGAAGGGCGAAATTGGTCTCCAGGTGAGCCGCCTGCTTTCCGGTTGCGGAATCTTTGTTAAGGGTGGGAAAACAATGCGCTGGAACGCCGTTCAGGAGGCTGGAAAGAGGGTTCGCAATGGAGCATCAGCTCCAAGCGGCCATGATGGGAGCTGGCTCCTCCTCCCAAAAGTGTATTAATCCGTGTTATTGTTTTTGTCTATATGTATGTTTGTTCTGTCTGCCGATATTCATATATATGTGAACTAGGTCAGGCTTTCACAGAAATCAGAAATCGCTCTGTGAATGCACTATTCAAAGGGCAAACCTAGTGGCTTTGTCAACGCTTGCTTTCTGAAACAATTTACATTGGGGTAAAGAAGGGCTAGGTCACCTTTCTGGCAGACGATAACATGACAGGTAAATGGACTAACAGATATTGCTGTATATCACGCTCCATTTTCACCAAAAGCTGCCAAACTGGCGGCGGGTGCCGCTTGCCATCGTGATGGTGATTCACGTATTAATAACAGCTCCAGAACACTGCATGGCACTCACGGGGTTGATTACTCCATATCTTTAATGCAGACGCGTTTCGGCGAAAAAATTGCCTTTCTCAATGCTGTGATAGGATACAACACGCACTGTTGGTCCGGTCTATTTAAATGCGAGAACCCGCATCCTCATTGGTGGGTTCCCTGCCATGATATTAAGAGAAAGACTTCACTGATTTCTCCCACATCGTGGCCGCCATGTTGAGATGGAACGTAAGTATTGAATGTTCACTATTGTCCAGGCTAATGCCACAATGGCGGCCACGATGTGGGAGAAATCAGTGAAGTCTTTCTCTTAATATCATATATATATAGATATATATATATATATATATGTATGTATGTATGTATGTATGTATGTATGTATGTATATATATATTCACTGAAAAAACCATAGGTTTTAGGGACAGTTATAGTTAGTTGGACATTGCACTCGTACAAAACCTGTGAAATTCCCCCGTTATAGTTAGTTCAGCTAACTATAACTCGCGCCCCCGCAATGCACTGCTGATGACGTCACATATTACTTCACTCATGACATGGTCAGTGACATCACTGATGACATCACAGATGACATCTCAAATGACATCACTGATGACATCACTGACGACATCATCCACGTGATAATCTGATGCACCTCCTTACAGACTGCCATTCGCAAAACCATAGACACTCCAACACCAATAACTACATACCCACTCACTGATTCTTAGGTCTACACACACACATCCACTCACTCACCCGTACAGTCACTCATACTTACGGTCACTCAGTACAGGACTATCATATGCACTCATACTCCTATATAGACACTCAAACACCGCCACTCATCCATAGAGGTACTCACACACCTAGTTAGCCTATGGAAGGAAATTCAAGTTACTGGTAAGTATGGTTAGAATTACTTTTCAGGATCAGTACTGGGCTCAAAGATGCAGCACTGAGGTCTCTCCTGATAACAGGTGAGTAAATCGGAATTCGTAGTTCGGCTGATTTTAGAGGAATATTTGCACAATGGTGAAGGAAGGGGGTGGGGCCTGAGGTGACATGTCTGCAAACACGCCCTGTGGCGCGATTTAAGTTGGAGAATTAATTCCTCCTCAATCCCGAGGGTCCTTAGGGGCCAACTAGCCCACCAGATACCTCCAGTATGCGCCAGAGAGCTGCGTTGCAGAGAGGTGTTCAGAGGCCACGCCCCTTTTTGCACCTCTCTGCAACGCAGCTCTGTGGCGCTTTCTGGACGTACCTGATGGGCTAGTTGGCCCCCAGGGACCCTCAGGATTGAAGGGGATTTAATTCCCCATCTTAAAACGCGCCACGGGGCCTGTTTGCACACATGTCACCTGAAGCCCCGCCCCCTCCCTTCACCACTGTGCAAACGCGCCCCGTGGCGCGTTTTAAGTTGGGGTATTAAGTCCCCTTGAATCATGAGGGTCCCTAGTGTCCAACTAGCCCACCCTGTACCTCCAGTATGCGCCAGGGAGCTGCGTTGCAGAGAGGTGTTCAGAGGCCACGCCCCTTTTTACACCTCTCTGCAACGCAGCTTTGTGGCGCTTTCTGGACGTACCTGGTGGGCTAGTTGGCCCCCAGGAACCATCAGGATTGAAGGGGATTTAATTCCCCATCTTAAAACGCGCCACAGGGCCTGTTTGCACACATGTCACCTTTAGCCCCGCCCCCTCCCTTCACCACTGTGCAAACGCGCCCTGTGGCGCGTTTTAAGTTGGGGGATTAAGTCCCCTTGAATCCTGAGGGTCCCTGGGGTCCCACTATCCCACCAGGTACCTCCAGTAAGCGCCACAGAGCTGCGTTGCAGAGAGGTGTAAAAAGGGGCGTGGCCTGGACCACCTCTCTGCAACCCAGCCCTGTGGCGCTTACTGGAGGTACCTGGTGGGCTAGTTGGCCCCCAGGGACCCCCAGTATTGAATGGGAATTATTTCCCCAATTTAAAACGCGCCACAGGGCGCATTTGCAGAGTGGTTAAGGGAGGGGGCGGGGCCTGACGCTCGATCGCGTCTTTTTCTTTCTTTTTTGTTTTTTTGAAGGGGGCTGTGTGGCTCCCTTTCATTTTTACTTTTTGGGGCCCTGGGGACCCCATCCCCCAGGGCCTTATGCCTTTTTCCTTTTTTAAAAAAAAAATACTGTAGGGGAAGGGGGCTGTGTGGCCCCCCACCTGTGGCCGATTCCAGCCCCGGGGACCCCATCCCCCGGGGCATGGCCACTTTAAAAAAAAAAATTTTGGAGGAGGGGGGCTGCGTGGCCCCCCTCCTAAGGCCTCTATTGGCCCCGGGGACCCCATCCCTGGGGCCGGCCTATATTTATTTTATTCTTTTTGGGGAGGGGGGCCGTGTGGCCCCCCTCCCGGGCCACTACTTGCCCCGGGGACCCCATCCCCCGGGGCTGGCCCTATCCTTTGGGGTCCGTGGGGGACCCCAACTCCCCACGGACCATGCCGGCTCCCCGCCTCCTGCGGGAGCCGGCATTGCTTTTCCACGTGGGGAGCTGCTGACATGCAGCTCCCCATGTGGAAAGCAATGTGCTTTGGATATTGGAAGAGAGAGCAGGCTTCCTGCTCTCGCCTAATATCCAAAGCAGTTTGCAATGACAGGGCGGGAGCCGCGAGGCTCCCGCCCTGTCATTGCAAACAGCAGTGTCCCGGGGTGGGCACCCTGGGACACTGCAGGAGCCGGCCCTGGGGGGTGGCGGTCCCCAGGGCCACCACAGGCTCCAGGAGGGGGGCCGCACGGCCCCCTCCCAACAATAACTGAGCCCCGGGGAGGTGGTGGTCCCCGGGGCTTCGGGGTCTGAAACGGACCTCCACATTTGTTTAATTAGTGCCTTGGGGAGGTGGCAGTCCCCGGGGCATGTGGGGGGGCTGGAGCCCCCCCACACAGGTAATTATTATTTAAAAAAAGAAGCCCCGGGGAGGTGGTGGTCCCCGGGGCTTCGGGGGTCTGAAACGGACCCCCACATTTGTTTAATTAGTGCCCCGGGGAGGTGGCGGTCCCCGGGGCGTGTGGGGGGGCACAAGCCCCCCCCACACAGGTACATTTTTTTTTTTTTAAAAGAAGCCCCAGGGGGTGGCGGTCCGGTTACATTAACCCCTGCATGCCCCGGGACTTGGCCCACCCGGGGGCCAATTAACTACGAAGCGCGGGAGCCCGCGCTTCGTTTTTTTTTTTTTTTTTATCGGCAGGATCCGCGCACCCAGCGTGTTTTTAGCCGATTTAAAAAAAAAATTGCGTTAATTGCGTCTGTTTTCGTCTTTTCTTGTGCCTCGGTTCTACCGAGGCACAAGATGGTTGCCAACACTTCCTGGTTTGGAGTGTTGACAGCCAATTAGCATGCAGCTCGTGATCGGGAGGGTGCGCAGATCCACCGCGGCCATAGATATCGAAACATTTATTTTGGATTTTCTCAGCAACTACTGAACGGATTTACACCATATTTAAAAAGGGTGCTTTCTGAACCAAGCACTACCTTTTTGCCAAATTTGGTGTAATTCCGTTCAGCAGTTCGGGCTGTAGCCGTGTCTAAAATTTCCTATGGGAATTAACATGGAGAAAACACGTTTTGGGACCCCCCTTTTTTCTCGGCCCCCGCTTGATGAATCACCCCGAAACTTTCAAGACAGGAGCGGATCGGAGCGCCCCACTAGTTTTGAAAATTTCGCGATGATTCGTCAAACGACGCCAAAGTTATTGGGAATAGAATGTTACGAATTTCCTATGGATAATAGGTCCTAACTATAACTATCTACTGGCGACTGCCAGTAGATAATATATATATATATATATATATATATATATATATATATATATATATATATATATCAATAAAAAACACGCATTGACAAAGAGGGAAAAGACGAACCAATAAACATACAGGCCGACGTACTGACAGTCTTTGCAGTGAACTGAGAACAGAAACATAAGATTATTCCTACGATTATTTGTATTGTGCATGCCTCCAGGAAGTACTAATTCTGTACACTCCAGTAACGCCATCCTAGCAACCCCGGCTCCAAAGGTCACTTGGAAACTTGAAAGTGTGCTTGTTCTGTCCACAGAAAGAAATCTTTGAACTAGAAGTAAGTAATCACTTGACAGACAAAGTACCCTGACTTGTTTGATAACCTTAATTAGTGTTCCTGTAATTGGGGATCATGTCAGTTGTCATGTAACTCACAGCATTCAGGAGCAGCGCGTCTGAATCCCTATTCTTTCACCCTGTCTCCAGCACTGCCATTCATCTAGGTGACTGCTCATGCATAATATTATAGCCCAGGGGTGCAATTAATTTTAGCTGTTGAACAACTTAATAAGAAAGAAGCATTATCAAGCGCGCACCGAAGGTCAGATGATGCCACAATTTACACCTTTGTTGCGAAAAATGAAAATGAGCAATTAACACAAATACACTGATTAACATATGGATGGTTTGGCCTGATGTTGTGACGTCTTTAATAATATTTTGCCATATGGAAGCCTGGGAGTTTCTAATTGTGTTTGAAAAAGGATTACCTATTTTATACAAGCGTGCCCTGTGACTTGGGTCTTTCACTGCCAGAAATGATCTGAATAAAGCTGTTCTGAGTTGCTGACAAGTGATTTTTGATCATATTTCTTCATAGGGAAAAACTCCGTATTTTGTATTCATCTCATGCATTTGCTAACATGAGCTAGAGAAGAATCAGAAACAGAATATTATTTTCAACGACCGTTGAGTGTTTAATCTCTTAGCCAGGGGGACGCAAATGATTCGATTTCCCTTTTTCCCTTGGTCTGTGTACACGTGGCTCAGGCTCTCTGAAATAATTAAAGGGTCCTTCACTCGCCTCAGTAATATACACTGGCCCACCGAACCCCTGCATTTGCCACATTGGTTCCTGCTAACTATGAATTGCATATGAATCTTACAGTGTATTCATTCTTTTTACTGAAGCCAATCCGCAGGGCTACAGCACGTTTATACGTGTATGGTACACTATATCGTAGTAGAAGGCATTAACAAATAGATGTGCATGCATTTAAGGTCAACATATCATTTGCCAGCATATACATCCTCAGTAGAATCTATAAACATCACTCACCAAATATAGTAATCCGCACTACAGACTTGATTAACAACAATGTTTCTGTGCACAGGTTGTAATTTACTTCTAAAATTACAGAAGCCACAGTCCATCAGGGAAAGATGGTTTGAGAATCGGCCCTATATATAAGGCTATAGACGACTCCATGTCACCAAGTAAACCATGGCCCGCCTAATCTAGCCGTTTACTTTTACAAATCATTGTTTTTGGCAGTCGCAGCTCCTGGAGGGAGTGCTGCGGGGCGGTGGGTGGGCGGGGAGGGGCAGGGTGGGGGGTAGTAAACTCAAGCATACGGCCGAACGGAGGTGAGTACATAAATAAATAAAACAAATTACATTGCGCGCGCTGCAACGCCAAATGGCGATGCAGCGCGCGCAATGTAATTCGTTTTATTTATTTATTTATGTACTTACCTCCGTTCGGCCGTATGCCGGAGTTTACTACCCCCCACCCTGCCCCTCCCTCGCCCCACCGCCCCGCAGCACTCCCTCCAGGAGCCGCGACTGGTTTTTGGGTGTGTTTTTTCAGTTGGAGTAACTGGTCTGAGCCAGGACTACAACTCCCATAATACATTCCTCGTTAAACTAAAACCTTGAACAGGAACACCGTATCCTAAGTGACATAAAGTCATTGGGCAGCTGTAACTGAATTATTGGATTAACTTTAAAAACTGGTAACTGCAGTACGTGCTACAAACATGACTCTGGCATGCTTGCGTCAGTGGCACCAAACACAGAAAAATATCAGACAAAAAAGGCACAGTTGAAAATCAGTCTATGACCCTCATTACGAGCAGTCCTGTTAATTGTGACATGTGAGGCAATCCCGCACTCGTAAAAAGGATGAGAGGTCAATATGCCCAGGTTCTGCTAGTCCACGTAGTGTAGACTTGTTCTTGTGAAACACTTTACTGTGCTATTCTCACCCAGCAGCAAAAATGAAATAAGACCATTAATTAATTACATCTCTTATTTGGAGCGCTTAGAAACTGCAGAAGCGAGATGAGCAGCGCTGTCCCAAAATATTGTTATAATTACTAATATTACTAATACTACCTATATTGCTATTCTTAATCTTACTATCACTGAGTGCCTGTAAGACTGTTGAAGGGGCACTCCCGTCAATTAAACTTGCCTATTAATATTTAAAGATGGCTGATGATTCCCACTAATGCCCCTTAGGATACGCTATGCATTGATCCTATGTACTTTAAACCATCATGTGAGAACAGCCCTTCCGTGATCAAAGGGTAATATCGGCCGAGTCTTTGCTAAGGGTCTGGTCTGAAGAGGAGCTTCTATCACAGCCTTCCAGAAACACTACTCATACAGCTTGTTTGGGGTGTGCATCTGATGTGTCCACTTTGAAGACTTGTGAAACAGTGCTTGTTAGTAAGCCTGGGCGGAGTTCGCGGAGTTCCGCTACGTGGAAATTCGCGAAGTGCAAAAAAAACCTCTGCCGTGCTATGCGGAACTCCGCAAGTGGCAGAGTTTCTTTAGAGAAATGCAATTTGCGTTGATTTTCAGGTGCTTGTCCGCACTGTGCAATCATCGTGAATGGCACCATGCACAGCGCAAGCGGGCACTGCTTCCTTTCTGACGCACGAGTAGATTTTTACTCGAGCGGCAGCTTTCTCAATGCGAATGGACGGTTTCTCAACGCGAGTCGTTGTGAGCATACGCGACGACTCGCAATGAGAAATCTGACTGCCGGCGTTGAGAAATCTCACCAGGAGGTTGATTTTCTACGTTCGCGCTCGCCAACTTGGGTTGACGATCGTGAACGAGGAAAATTCTCGCCGGGAGGTGGATTTTCCTCGCTCGCGCTCGCCAACTTGACGTTGATGAAAGCGAGCAAGGGAAAAACTCCACGAGCTTCGCGTAAAGGGAGTGTGGAAAACTCAGCAAACTCCGCAAGCGGAGCGGAGTTCACTGCCCAGACTTACTTGTTAGCAGTGACGTCACATGGGCCAGTCCTGAGCAGACGTGTTATTTTTCAGCATTGCCCTAAATCTTACATAGTCAAAGCAAGAATTGCCAGTGCAACCGGGTGCAAAGTGAACCCAGCTGAGCATAGTGCGTTATATGCCATATCTTGCTCCAAGACTTTCTCATTACTTACAAAAGGGCCCAACGAGTAAGTTTGCTACATCATTCTGAGGACCCACATCCTTCTTCGACCTGTGGAAGTTCCAGATCTATTCTAGAGCATTTATTAATTTCAAGAGTTTTCACTGTAAGCTTTTACTGAGTTGATCAAGGATTTGGCATCATTCTTGGACACTTGTCCTTATTTCCTGCTTCACTGAAAGCTGCGGTTAAGCCCATCTAAGACCCTTAAAATCATTTCAGGTATCCACTGTGACCTGATCCCACATTAGTGAAATGACCTCCAGAATTTCTTTGAAGTGCAATGACAACTTTTCATATCATTCAAAGGCACACAGCGATATTGAGGGTCTTTTTTATTATTACCAAACCTGTCTAATGGGTCCTCAATAAAGTCTTTCCAGCAGGGCCTTAACCATACGCCCTTCTGTACCGAGAACAAAGAGGCCTTTAGAAAGCCTTTGACTTTTAGAGCTGTGGAAGTGCATTAAATCACTAACTTCTCTTTTACTCATATCCTGCCAGTTATTTCTTCCTTGCCATAGTTAGTAGAAGTAGGTCATAAAGAATCACAGAAAAAATATTTGTACGAAAGGTTCTAGCAAAATACTTTGCAGTAAATGAATATTACAGGAATAAAGAGTATTATGAAAATATGCACCCACACGAGTTCCATTGTATAGTGAGCACTTAGGGCCTGGTTACAAGTGCCCCTGAGGTAAAGCTGGAATGTATTACACCCGATGAAATCTGACATCTTGGGGTTCGAAATTTATTAGGTGTGATAAAATGCACCAACTCAGGCATTTTGTGGAATAGCTTGGACATTTTGATGATTTCTGAACCAAATCCTAAATGTCATGATAAATACTGGGCCTTATTCCCAGGTTAGACATGCCGAAATTTAATGTAGGGTGTGAACTTGGGTGTGGTGGATATCGCGCCACGTATAATTGCGATCCCTGCATAAACAGTTGTTTGTGCACATATTGCAAATTAACCGGCTACTTGTAATCAGGCCCTTAGAATATTATAATTTGAAATTAGGTAAAATGGAAGGTCGAACAGCCTACCACTCAGAACTGCAGGATTGCATTACAATTGATATGCCTTTAAATTTGCAATCACGCCTAGGGAATGTTGAAGAGTTGTGATATCAAATCATCTGCTTAAACATGAGTTTGTCGCAGAAAAATTATTCAGACTATGACACAATGGGGCCAATTCACAAACTGTACGTTTATTGAACTACAATGGTACTACAAATGAACTACAAAAAACTAGAAGGCCCATTACGATACCGGGCGTAAAAAAATCCGCCACCCATTAAAGCGGCAAAAATCCGCCCGCCTACACCGTCTGAATACCGACCCAGCAATCATGATGCCTCAAACCTAAAACCGCCAGCGGCGGAAAAAACACACAAAATACCGCCCGCCCTTGCCCGAGTCGGAGTCAAACCGCCCGCCACGGACGGAAAGACGCACGACAACACAAAACCGCCCGCCCTCACGGTCGAGACACCGCACGTGAAATTACGATCGCACCGACATGAGCGCGGAAAAACAACAAATACACCGCCCGCCAGCGTAAACAACACTGAAGAAAATGGACACGGCAGAAGCCATGGCGGCCACGTCCCTGCACAGAAACAGCCGCGGACTCAAACAAACACACACAACATGGCAAACAAGTCCACACAGCAACCCACGCACAAATACACAGACAAAGTACACATCCCGAAAACACACCACCCCTGGACAAACAAATAAACCACAAAGCCCAGAACACCAGCCACAACACACCTGAAAACAACAGACCATCAGGACACACCCAAACAGGTAAGTACAAAAGCAGCCCCTCCACAGACCACAACCCCTTGCAACATTGCAAAGCAGAGAGGAGAGGAGAGGACACAGTGACACAGCAAGGACAGCAGCACACCACAGATACGCACACATCACACCCACCACCACCACCACCAAACACCGGCACCACAAACCCCCTGCACATCACACATCACACACCGCACCAGCACCACAAACACCATGGCATCACACAGAATGCCAAAGTTCACTGCCACTGAGCTGACGGTCATGGTCGACGAGATCGTCAAGGTGCACACACAAATCTATGGCAACCAGGTCCAGCACACACCACTAGCCACCAGAAACAGAATGTGGAACAGAATTGTAGACCAGGTCAATGCAGTCGGGACCGTACCCAGAAACAGAGGAGAGATAAACAAACGGTGGAACGACATCAAAAGCCTGGTCAAGAAGAAGGAGAGCAAAAACAGAGAGCTGGCTGCCACGACTGGCGGAGGGAATCCCGCGCATTACAAGACCTTCAAAGCGTGGGAGGAGAAGGTGCGAGTCATCATCCATCCGGAGATCCTCACCGGATTACCAGGGGGAGTGGAGGCTGGTAAGTACAAACAAATGTATACCAGCACACCGCTATGTACTCACATGCACTACCACCATGCCATAGCTCCGAGGGACAAACACCCCCATGTGCAGTACACAATCCACAACACATCACTCACACATGCAACAGGCACCACCACACACACAGCCCAAACATATCAACTAACAAAACTATGGGGGCATGTGTACACCCAGCCAGCCACGTAACTACCAACAGGTCCCCTAGTACTCCAGAAGCGCCACAACGAGCACCCCCACACCCATGTGGCAGCCGTAGCTGCACCAACCGACAAGTAACAGGTAAGTAGCCGCAACACAAAGCGCAGTGGGTGGGAGGGGGACAGCTGAAGTACAACACACACCAGGCCCCTAGTCCTACAGCACAGCAAGGCGGAGCACCCCCCACACCCATGTGGCAGCCGTAGCTGCACCAACCGACAAGTAACAGGTAAGTAGCCGCAACACAAAGCGCAGTGGGTGGGAGGGGGACAGCTGAAGTACAACACACACCAGGCCCCTAGTCCCACAGCACAGCAAGGAGGAGCACAGCCCACACCCCACACCCACGTAGCAGCCACTGCAGTGCACACCGGCAGCCGACAGGTAGACATCCCGCCCCAGGACAAACGGTGTCAGTGGGTGTCCAGCCATCACCACGACCCATAACACCGCCCCCACCCCCACAGACCTGCAACATGGAGCACCCCCCGCCCATAACCATGTTGCATCCAGTCCAGTGCACGCTCAAAAACAACCTGCAGGTGGGAAACTGGACAGGGCGGGGTGACTGGAGGCATGAGGACTGAATTACGACTAACACATGGGACATGTCAAGTAGCAGAGGAACACGCAGCACTGCTCCCTGCCACAACCATGTGAACAATGTGCACACGGACATGAACCACAGAGTCACACCCCACATGACCCATCACAGACACAGCAACACCCAAGGAGCCACGTCTGCACGCACAAGTCACACTGATTACAGAACCACACGGCAGGCACAGTGCAACCCATCACACACAACTGCAACACCATCGAAGTCCTGTCCATGTAGCCCCTACTGCCTGTCAACCACACATCCCACAACTACGCCCATGTAAGACATACCACACCAGACGCAACAGCGTGGAACAACATAAATGCACACGAACACCACTGGACCCATCAAACACACAGACACACAATGCACATACAACATACCATCCATCTCATCCGTCAGCCCCAGTCACATGAAAGGTATGTCATCCGAACAGCTGGTCCACATACAGTAGTCACGCAAAGAAACATGCCCATGATAAATCATGTGCCAGAAGTGAATGAAGCGCACGTCACACTGTGAGCAACTACACACATAACATGGGCCACACACCCCCGAGCACTGCAGTGATGCACATGGCACAGGGCAGCACGCACACCAAGGAATTGGACCATCTGCAATACGTCGTGTGGCACACAACCATCACTCACTCATAACAATGCGTCCAATTACATGGCCAGAAATCACAACAGACAGCAAATATGCAGGGTATGTCAGACATACACACACCTCAGACCATGCACTGTCATGTTGCCACAACACATGTCACGTTCTGCACCCATGGCACACAGTATGTACCCCAAAAGCATAGTTCATCTCAAATGCGTTTCAGGGGCTGACCCCCATTATGCCATCTGCGTTTCTAAGCGTTCCATATGAACCCCCAAAGCATAGTTCATCTCAAATGCGTTTCAGGGGGCTGACCCCCATTATGCCATCTGCGTTTCGAAGCGTTCCATTTGAACCCCCAAAGCATAGATCATTTCAAATGCGTTTCAGGGGCTGACCCCCATTATGCCATCTGCGTTTCGAAGCGTTCCATATGAACCCCAAAGCATAGTTCATCTCAAATGCGTTTCAGGGGGCTGACCCCCATTTTGCCATCTGCGTTTCGAAGCGTTACATTTGAACCCCAAGAGCATAGTACAAACCAACCTCCACGATGGGTCTGGAGTCCGCATACACCAGAGCCACAAAAAGCAGGAGCACAGCAACACACCCATCGGCATTGCCAATCCGTCCCATGCCACATGTCCACAGCACACAGTCCCATTGGCATGCCCACACAACAACAAATAGCACAGCCACACACACGGCTCCGGGAAACCTGTGCACGACTGTGCACGAACTGTGGATGTCAGACAACCTATACATACTTTGTCATGTGCAACACAATAACATATCTCATTCCCCCCACAGGTGACGAACTGCTGGATGCTGGAGATGGAGACAGCAGCCAGCACAGCCAGCCTGCAAGCCCCCAACAAGGACTCACGGATGTGGAGGATCTGTCCTCCTCTTCGGACACGGACCACCCAGCAGGCCCATCTGGTGTGGCAGGGCCCAACCGCACCCCAGGCACCCTCCCACCCACCAACCCATCATCCAGGGCTGATGACCACTCACAGCCCCCTGCTGCCACTGTCGTAGCGGCCACTACCACTGTTGTGGCGGCCACCCCCACGGTCATTGCGGCCACTCCCACTGCCGCAACCACCACCACGTCATCACTGGCCCCAGCCCCAGCGCAAGTGGTGGTCCGGCCGACTGGGTCCACCCTGGGAGCCACAGCGAGGACCGTGGTGAGCAATGTGGCTAGTGGGCAGGTCGGTGGCAGCAGTACTGGTAGGAGGAGCAGGGCCAGGCCAACGCCAACTGTGCCTGGGAGCCAAGCCCTGCCGCCAATCGACAGAGTCCTTGGGGACTATGAGGAGGCCCAAGGCGAATGGGCCAGGTCGGCAAGCGACACGCGGGAGGTCCTCGCGGTGTTGAGGTCCATGGACGCCCACATGGCCCGAATCGCGGACCTCATGGGCCAGCTGGTGGTGGGGGGGAGGGCACAAGCAAGGCCAGCAACACCACCTCCGCCACCACCTGCTGTGGCGCAGGTTCGTGCAGCATCGCGTTCCCCTGCGTCCACAGCGAGTGAGCACTCCTCAACCACCACCAGCGGAACATCAACACCCCCCTCCCAAACGTGGAAGGGGCCGTCCGAAGTGGAAACAGGTGTCCAGAGAGGACTTCGCCCGCACCAAACGCCAGTGAGTCAGCCAGCCACCTTGACCACCTACTGCATTGACTTGGAATACGATCCTAGCCCACACTGCCATGTGAATGGCATGTGTCTGTTGGACTGTGGACATAGAACTCCATGGGTACACCTTGACCATCACGCAGCCATGACCGTCAAGTCATTGTCACAGCATGCACCACATTTGTCATCACCTTGCACACAATCACATGTCACCGCTGTTAATAAATACACCTTGATCACAATCGGCTTAATGTGTCCTGGGTTTATTCCACGATGTGCAATCGCCACCATGAGCAGGATAGCATCTGCTGTGTGGCATGTCGATGGGACAGGAGAGGCTGCAGGGACCTAGGGGTGAAAAACAGAACAAGAGTACATTCAATGAGTGTGTCACACACTCATCACACAGTACTTGTCACCAACTACAAGCAATGCACACACATCTCTGAGAGCAACAGGGCACAATGCTACAGCCACTGACAGTGGCATACCAACCTGGACATGGACCATTGACACACAGCACTCAGTGAACAAAAGGCCCCAGTAACAGAGCACACATACACCTGCACAACTACAGCCACATCAGCCGTCGTACATGGTCACTCACCGTCAAGTGAAGTAGCGGGCGATGAGCTGCTGACGCACATTCACAGCTTCATCCTCTCCACTGTCCTCTTCACTGGAGCTGTCCTGGTGTGCAGGCTGGGGCCCTGGTTGATCTCCGTCATCCACAATTAGGGGGATCTGCTTTCGAATGGCCAGATTGTGCAGCATGCAGCAAGCCACCACTATCTGGCACACCTTCTGTGGGGAGTACGCCAGCGCCCCTCGGTGCGGTCCAGGCATCTGAACCTGGACTTGAGGAGGCCAAAGGTACGCTCGACCACACGTCTGGTCCTCCCATGTGCCTCATTGTAGCGGTCATCTGCTGGGGTCCGAGGATTTCGTAATGGACTGAGCAGCCAGGGCCCATTCGGGTAAGCCGAGTCACCTGGGCGTGGGGGACACAGAGAACCGTTGCAATTCAAACAGGACAGTAGACAGCATCCTTAAGCCAGCACGCTACACAACTCCACATACTCACCGACAATCCAGCCACGGTCCTGTTGCAGATTGGTCATCAGTCGTGGTAATATGCTGTTTCGCATGATGTGCGCGTCATGGGCCGAGCCTGGGAACTTTGCACACACGTGGGAGATGACCATGTCTGCAAGGCACACCACTTGCACATTCAGGGAGTGCGTGTGCTTCCGGTTGCGGAAGAGCTGCTCAGTGGCCTGTGGTGGGACAAGGCCAACATGGGTGCAGTCAATGGCACCAACGACGTGTGGGATCCGTCCAAGGGCATAGAATGCACCCTTCACTGCCGCCAACTCACGTGCCCTGGGGAATCGGATGTACCTGTTCCTGTACAGCATCATGGCTGCCAGTACATCCCTCAGCACCATGCTGAACATGGGCTGGGACATCCCACCTCCACTGCCCACTGTGTGCTGGAATGACCCAGTGGCGAAAAAATGCAGTGCAGCCATCACCTTAGCCGTGGGGGTGAATGCTGTCGGATACACCCTGCGAGGACGGAGGTGGGGTTCCAACATGGCACATAGTCGATGCAGGGTTGGTCGATCCAGACGAAATTTCCGGATGACCTCAGAATCCTCCATGTCCGCCAACAATTGGTAAGGGCGGTAAATGTTTGGTCTCCGCCTAGGAAAGATGGAAGTGGACACATGTCAAAGCAACACGCCACATGGCATTTTCACATACACATAACTGATATGACAGAGCAAGAACATGAGTCACAGAACAGCTGTCATGCAGGGACAGCACAGCCACAATACACTTACACAGGTCTCCCACCAATAGCAATGGGCAGTGACACAAACCATTGCTATGTGCATGCACATGGGGATCCAGGCCTCAATGACCTGTGAGGCGTGCTGATGGGGACTGACTGCATATCCGGCAAGCGGCAACACCACGGCAACATGACTGGCTGCTGTGCATCACACTGCTTCTGAGGCTGGATGAGTATGGCACACACCAACGACGATGTGGGCACAGGCTGAGCGGCCAAGACAAGTGGGACCTGTGGCACGAAGGGATATGAGACAGTCATTGGTGTCACCACTGCACCCTATGTGCAGCACTGTACGGATCACACCTCCAGAAGCATTGTCAGGTGTACACATTGACAGCCCCATGCCAACACGGCTGTGTGCTTGCAAATACACATCACATGTGACACATAACCTTGCACGTGCCAAGTGGCAGATGTACATAGTGAGAGATGACATGCGTGTGCATATGCGTATACCATGCACCCATGCCAATGTGCAGATGATGACATGCTAACAGACATGTGGGGGCCGGCCACTGGCCGTCCCTGCCTATGCACACGGCATGTTGTGGTCCCGTCCATTGTGCACCTGCACCCACACGCACATCATGGCCACACCTGCAGATGCAGTGCGCACATCATACTGTGTGGTGCACATGGCATCAGCGGACTATCACCAACATGGGCCAGGCCATTACGGCCAACTCCGATGACCCTCGCGGTTGCACCCTGCGTGTTCCACTATGGAGGTAGGCGTCCCGGGCCAGCTGGGTGCAGGCCAACGTCTGCAATTGCCAATGCAGGTCTCAGTGCACTTGTTGCTCGTGTGAATGTCAGGCTGGGCCATGCTGCCCCTCTCAGTCCCAGCAAGCCTGGCCTGCACATTGACTGCACAATGCCAGTAGGTGACAGCACCGACTTCCTAGTGGGTTGCATGTGTCTCCTTTTCAGGACCCACCAGATGGGCGCTAACTCAGTACTGACTATTGGACACACCATGTCTCGTGATAGGGATGTGTGTGTGGGATGGTGGCACTGAATGTGACCTCCTTTGTGTGGTGGGCCATGCACAGGGCGAGTACGTCGATTATTGCGCAGTGTTGGTCACAGTGGGTGCACCCACACAGATGTGTTGCCCTATGTTCATTTTCTATGTCTGCATGATGATGGACTGTAGGTGTGGGCAGACTACACATTGGTCGATGTGCTGTCAATTTGAATGTGCCTTCACACCAGGCACAGCTGCCCCTGCACATGTGACCCCTGCTGCACTCGCTGCTGGGTCTGTGGAGCTGATGCACCATCTGTGCGTGGGGCGGACAGCTCTCCTCACTTCCGTCATTGCGCAGGTCATCACTTTGCCGCAGGTGACATGGTTCATGGAGGGCCCACATGTACGTGTGGGTGGCCTCAACAAGTGTGTCCAATGGTTGTCACCCCCAGTCAGTGCTTCGAATGTGAATGATGTTGTGCTGGTGCTATTTTCAATGTGGTGGGTGGGCGGGGCTAGGTGCGGGCTTACATGCAGGACATGGGAGGGTGATCGGATTAGCGACTAGTTGCAATACACACGGGGCACGTCTTTTCCTGTCCACATCAGGGTCATTCCTTGAACTCACTGACAGTAATACAGTCGTCTTTGTCCCTGTCCTCATGGCCTCCCCTCGCTCCCCCAATATGCATTTGCACCTGTGGGGCTAGCGCATGCTGATGCAGCCCCAGGCTCGCCCCGGAGAGGCCAAGGAGTGTATGTGTGGGTCCAGTTGAACGAGTGGTCTGTCTCACGGCATGATGTGTGGCGGGACGCCGTCCACCTGCGTGGTGCCCCGACTCGAGACCCGGGCAACATAGACAATGCATAGCAGTCTCCGCAGTCCGGATACACCACCTGCGACACACAGAGGCTGTAGCTGCCCTAGCGGCCCATGCCGCGTCCATCTGGGGCTGATGGACCCACACATTCACTCTTTTGCCTCACTGGGGCGGGCTCGGAGGTGCTTGCGCACGCGCTGGCTTCTCTGTTGCAACGGCATGTGACGTGTGTGGAGATGTAGGCAATGGGTGGGATGGTGCGAGCCACCTTCCGTGACGTCACTCCTGCTCATGATGTGTGCGTCCCCCCAATACTTCCATATGACTTGAGCCATGCTACACATTGAGGATGTTTTGCCTGCGTGATGTGTCCCGGAGGAGCGCGCCGAGTCCTCTCCCCCACCATGCTCCACTGCCATCCCGTGCCCTGGATTGCCTGTGCAGGTTGACAATGTTGGGGATACACCTGGTCGGCAGGGGCTGTGTGTGCCTTGTCAAGGGCCTGGCGGGCGCACAACAGGATCCAGCTTGTCCACAGAGGGTGGGCTGACGTGTACGCCTGATACCACATTGTTCGTGTGCCCGGCTGCTGTGCACACACGTGTTCACATCCCCCCCGACAGGTGGCCTTTAACATTGCCCAGGGAAGCGGTAATGTGCAGTTCCGGACCCCTCCCGACACAGCGTGTTTCAACTTTGCATGTGCGCATCTACCCGTCACACCCACCCACCTGAGCGAAGCGTCACTCCCGCTTCACACGACACATGTGTGTCTTCCACAGTTGTGCTACTCATTTGCGTTGACATCCAATGACAGTGGACTACATAGTCATGTCACGACTGCCGTGTACATCACACACTCTCATCATCTCACATTCGTACTTGTGAAAGGAATCAGCAGAGACAGTTTCTTTCTTCAAACCATGTATTGTGACTTATGTCCTCTGTGATGCAGTATAGTGGACACTACTGGCAGCGGTATGCATGTGGGGGATATACTGAGCATGATTACACATAGCTAAGGGTGTAGGGGTACATGTGATTAGCTGTTGCATGTGGGATGTGGGCTTCAGAGTTACATCTGCTTGGCCGTTGCTGTGCTAATGTTCATTTGCAAATAGCTGCGGTGCTGCGGACTTTGACACAGACGGTATACATTTAGCCTACCAGACCGCTTGGCATCATGGGCACAGTCCATCTCAGTTCCATGTGACAGGTGTGCTGCTGTTGTTACTCATGCACGCGTGCGTGTGAGTTGACATCAGGGCATGGGCTTACGTGCATGCAACGGCGTCCCACTTGTTGTTGCCATATGGTGGATACTGGACATGTCACAGTCACTGGGGTCGTGTTGTTGTTGTATGCACTTGTCGTCCATGCAAAGGTCCTGTTACGGGATTTCCGGGGAGGGGGAGAAGGGGTGCAGCTCTCACATACTCCAGCCGGGCGATTCCTGTCCACTGTGCGGTGCATATGTCCATGGGCGCAGGATCCATGTCATGGCATAGTTGTACGTGCAGTTCTGTCCATGTGGGTGCGATACACATATCCCATGCCACTGCCTCCCCCGATACATGCAGAGTTCCTGGATGTGATGGGGAACAGAGTGCATGTCCCGGACACATCCGATGTCATGGCAGTGTCGTTGATGGTGTGGTATCAGTTGCAGGTCGTTTGGTATGGCTGTTGTGGTGGTTACTGGCCAGTCCGTGCGGAAGCTAAGCATGGGTACAGTGTCGGACATCATGGCTCAATTGGGGGATTGCGTCGGGGTCCTACGAATTGACAGGTTGACAGGTATGCGATGGCTTCCTGCAGGGCTTCCATTTCATTGGTGGTATACATGTTTGCCAGCCAATGTAGCGGATGGTGGCTGTCACGGTGTTGTTCGTAAGTTGTCCCTTGTAGGAGCATGATGGGGCATGCTGGGTGACATTCGATGTAGCTGTGATCCATGATCCGTCGTGTGGAGGCACAGTGGTCCCATTGCAGTGTGGGTCCGATGTTCGCCACATACGCCATGCCCCCATAGGCTGAACAGACCCTGTTGTGTGCGTCCAGAGGGTGGAATAGTGGTAGCAGGTCCGCCCTTGGACATGCCGGGTTGGAGAGGCACAACTCCACAGGATGGTGGAAGGGACACCTCCGACAGTAGAAGACGGGTATGACGCAGCTGAACAATGCGATGCGGTAAGTCAGTCGGTAACTTACGTTCAGCAGGGATAGGGGTTCGCATCCCATTAGCTGTATCAGGTTGTGTTTGTACAGCTTGACCTGTTTGGCGTAGTTGGGTAGGTGTGTTGTAGGTGCCATTTTGCTGCGGGGCGATGTGGTGGCGGGCTCCGGCTGTGTGTGCAGTCTGCAGTGTGCAAGCTCCGAGGTTGCTGTGAGGTCTGTGATGGTCGTAGGGGGCAGGACTTGTGTTCTGTTAGCTTGTGCGGAGGACACGGGCCCTCATCCCACGTGCTTCTCTGAATGTTCAAGGTCAGTGGTGTGTGACTCCTTCCAGATAACTTGCATGGGAACGGCATGGGGGAGTTTTATATTTTTTCTTTCCCGTTCGGTATGTTCTTAGGTGATATGCGCTATCTGCCCTGTGGTCAGTTTCCTCGGCATGCCTGTGTTGGTCTTTTTTGGGACAATGGCTGTATTCTCCGGCTTGTTTAGTCGGGTTGTGGTTTCGGAGTTGGAATGGAAGGTCATTCAGTGCTGTCTGCTCTCCCGTGTGTGGGCGGCAGGCTGTGTTTCCGCTATGCGTTGGGCCTTGTGTGTGGGTGTCATTCTTGGGTCCACCTGTTGTCGGTCCCCGGGCTCTTTGGTGTTCCGTTTTGTATGTCTGGTTCATGGGTGCAGGGTGGTATGGGTGTTTCTGTGTGGTACTGGCGTACCTCTTCCCGACGGGGCCCATGTTCTACTGGGTGGTGTTGCCGCCGCTGTGTGCTTCGCCATGTTTGTCACACAGGGGTGTGTCCTGATGTTGCGTGACTTCACTGACATGTGGGCGTCGGTTGTGTGACGTTGGGTGTTGTCCGTGAATTGGGCGTTGGGGTCATGACTGTGGCAGGCCTGTCACGTGTCATGTGCGTTCTGGGTGTGGCTGGTGTGTGTGGTGCTTGGTTGTGTCCCTGTGTTGTTTGTGTGCGACGCATACATGGCGTTATGGTTGGGCGCTGAGTTGTGCGCATGTGTGGCTGCGTCATCGCCGCTGTGCTGCGGTGCCGTGACGGGGTCGTTAGTTCCTGGTCCCAGGTGGTGTGCCCATGATAGTTGCGAGATGTTGCACTTTGCCCTGTGTTACATTTGTGGGTGCAGTGGTGGATGTGTCTTGTCCACGCAGGGGTGTTGGGGGGGTGCCATGTCCTCCTTTTCCGCACTTGCACTGTGTGCGCTGTTTGCGTGCCCTTGTTGTGTGTGTGCCTACCTGCGTCTCCACGGTACGTTGCCTCCTGGGTGCTGCATCAGGTAGAGCATGGGGAGGGCCTGCAGTGCTGGATTCATGCTCGGGGGGGTCGCCTCTTCGGTGTCTGTGCTCGGCGTTCGGGTTGCCGCCTCACTTTCACGTGCGGTGTCTCTTAGCCGTGGGAGCTGTTTGTTTGCGGCATCGTAATTTGTACGCCGGGCGGTACGTGATTTCGTCTGGCGGTGTGTCTCCATTGGGCTGCGCCGCTACGTGAGCGGGCGCACTTTGATGGCGGACGGCGTCGCTGGCTTGCCGGCAGTGTTTGGCTGCCTTTTCACATCGTAATTTGGCGGGCGTGTGGGCTGCGGCATGCGGGCGGTAACTGGTGGTTTTTGCATCCGCCAGCACGGCGGTGGTGCTTCCGCCCGCCATCCTAATGGGCCCCTAGGTTCAGAGTTTCCACCTCTACCTCTCCTATCTTTTTCTGTGAGATCTCCACCCTGAGTGTCGAAACACACCTGGTAATGAAATTACTGATTGTTCTTAACTCCACTACCCATCTCCAGCAGAAACTCATTTCAACAACAATGAATCACAGCCAGGCTGACCACATAAAACAGGAACCAACACACCAAATCTCTTTTCTTGCCTTTACTATGTTGGTGGACATCTTTTTAGTTTACCCCTTCTTTTGAGGAGGACTTATTTGAGGAAGAGGAGGGAGAGGGTTTGCAGGCAAAGGATCATCATCTTGGTATGTCCAGTGAAGCTGTCATTGCCAAATACTACTTCTCACCTGATGTAACCCTGGAAATAGTTGTTGATTGGGAACAGGAACTGGAGTCACCTAAAGTCCTCTCTCAGGCAACCTCAGGCAATGTCAAAATACTAGCTGCACTTAATTTCATGGCCAGTGGATCTGTCCAGAGGGTATCGTATGGCAATGTTGGTATCTCACAGGCAAGCCAGCCCAGATGCTTGCATCAGGTACTGAGACGCATCAGCAGAAGAGTGTACCAGTTTATTACCATGCCACAGTCACTGGCAGGAAGGCAATGAGTGGCAAGGGGATTTTATTCTTCCCTCATGTGCTAGGTGCCATTGATTGCACCTGCGTGACACTTCAGCCACTTTACAGCACAGCTCTCCTTTTCTGCAACAGACACCGCTGGCACTCCATCAAAGTGCAGGCTGTCTGCGATACCAGGGACTGCTTCACTGCTTCACTGATGTTTATACTGCCTTTCTTGGAATCACACATGAAAGCTACATGGCCCGACAGTCACCTCTTGCATGTAGTTTGGTTGCTGGGTATTTTGGTGGCATGTGACTAATTGCTTACTCTGGAGCTATATTTGTATCTGTGGGTTGCATCGCAAACATAAGCAAGAATCACTACAACATGAAACACATTACCCCAGCACACCCTGCATACAGGTAGTCATGATATAGTATGATTAGAATAGATGCCCCTTTGTTAAAACAATCACATTCCTTTTATGCAGGCGAGGCAGGGTAGATTGTCTCTCCTCGTCTCCTTACACCCTACAGAGGTCCAACCACAGTATATCTGCAGAGATACAATAGGGCATGCATACATTCACAAGCCATTATTAAACACACTTTTGGAGTCCTCAAGTCATGATTGAGATAGCTTGACTGTACGGGTGTGCTTGTGTACTCCCCAGACGTTGTGTGTAAGATTGTTGTAGACAACATAGCGATACAACTGGGCTCACATATAGAAACTGACCCTGAGCTATGGCCATACCCAGGTACCCAGGGTGGATTACAGAACAAAGGTCAATGTATGCAGGTGCAGGGCCAGCTGGTAAACTCATTTTTATCTTGAGCTGCTATTTTTGTTAGTGAATTTATGTGGTTGGGCAGTCTATTGTCAATGATTAATGATGGACGAATAACACACTGTCCATATATACCATCCTGAGACAACTCAGTATAGTTTACATAATGTCACCAACTAACATGCTATGTTCAAGTTTAAAAATCATTTCCTGTTCATTTTCTCAAACATTGTAACACTTATTAAGACCAGCAGGTAACTACAATATCTCACATACAACATTCATGTTTTAGGGCAAACAATATTTAATCATAACTTTACGCACATATATTAGGTATACAAACCATCCTGGCTTTGATTTTGTCACTGACCCATATTTGGAGTTCTTGTAGTACATGTAGGGTGTCTTTCTCCTGCATCAGAAGCCTTCACCCTGAGTACGGAGGTTCTCCTTCACACGCAGGGCGGAGTCTCTGCACTCGGGTTTGAGATCTCTGCATACCACAAAAAACAGGAAATTACATACAGGAAGATGACGTTTGGCCATTTTGTTTTCATTCTGAGCCATCCTCTGCTGCAAGCACCTTCGTCCTCCATGTTTCTGACCCTTTTCACAATCTTGCCCTCAACCTAGCTGAGGGACTTGACAAGAAAGCCCCCGCCCCATTTTCATCGAGTGAATTGTCCATCTTCACTGAGGGGGGTCATTCACAAATACCTCAGCTTTAGGAGCAGCAGGCACCATTTATCAGCCTAACACGCTGTATGCTGATTATTGCTTTTAAGCGCCGTGTTTTAAATGTTCATCTTATGTTTGTCACTCACTGTTACTTTGTTTGCTGACTGACTGGGGGTCTGTATTATCTCACTGAGACTTACCTGATCACTTCCGGGCAACTCTCCGGTCCACCACGGTCTCTGCACATGACCGATTGAGTGGAGAGAGGAAGCCGAATTCAGAGGGCCGTAAACGGGCGCCATTTTAGGGGCGGTTAGCTCTCTAGCGTTTCTCAGCCTACAGGGCATAAATCTACCGCGTTTGCGGAGGTGCAGCGGAGCAGCAGGCACCATTTATCAGCCTAACATGCTGTATGCTGATTATTGCTTTTAAGCGCCGTGTTTTAAATGTTCATCTTATGTTTGTCACTCGCTGTTACTTTGTTTGCTGACTGACTGGGGGTCTGTATTATCTCACTGAGACTTACCTGATCACTTCCAGGCAACTCTCCGGTCCACCACGGTCTCTGCACATGACCGATTGAGTGGAGAGAGGAAGCCAAATTCAGATGGCCATTCACGGGCGCCATTTTAGGTGCGGTTAGCGCTCTAGCGTTTCTTGGCCTACAGGGCATAAATTTACCGCGTTTGCGGACGTGCAGCGGAACAGCAGGCACCATTTATCAGCCTAACACGCTGTATGCTGATTATTGCTTTTAAGCGCCGTGTTTTAAATGTTCATCTTATGTTTGTCACTCACTGTTACTTTGTTTGCTGACTAACTGGGGGTCTGTATTATCTCACTGAGACTTACCTGATCACTTCCAGGCAACTCTCCGGTCCACCACGGTCTCTGCACATGACCGATTGAGTGGAGAGAGGAAGCCGAATTTAGAGGGCCATTCACGGGCTCCATTTTAGGTGCAGTAAGCGCTCTAGCGTTTCTCGGCCTACAGGGCATAAATTTACCGCGTTTGCGGACGCGCCAAAGGCGCGCCTAAGGCAAGCCTGTCTGCGCCCGTCCGCGCCTGGACGCTGCCAGCTGACAGGAAAAGCTGCTCGTTTTTATTCAGGTATATTAATGCCTCCTTTAATTTACTCTAAAGAGGTGCTGCTGGATTTAAGGGACAATGCGTCTAGCATTTGGTGTGAGGGAAAAATATCTGTAGATAATGGAGTTTATGTAAGCAACTGCCCGCAATGTGACTGGGCTATAGGTCATCCTCAGCAAATAACAGACCCACACCACTCTTACCCCTTAGGCCAGCGAGTATCCAACAAGCAGACTCCCAGGGAGAGAAAGCAGAATAAGGGAGGGCAAGCAGCCACCTTTCAAGGCTTGTACCTCAATGCCAGATCCATTCCCAAGCATGCTGCTGAAATCTGGGATCTGCTGGATGATTTGAAACCAGATATCTGCTTTTTCACAGAGACATGGCTGCATATGCAATCTTCCCCATCTTTAGCAATTGCCTTCCCTGCAGAATATACGGTAGTTAGATTAGACAGAATAGGCAAGAAGGGAGGAGATCTGGCTATAACTACCCGCCCAGCCCTTCATATAAAAATCTTGGATGCTATTTCTACTCCTAGCATGGAATTAATGGTATTCAGAATGGAGTCTGCCCAAGGCATTAGGTTGATGGGAACTGTAGTCTACCACCCCCCGGGGGAAAGTGAGAAATCATTCTGTGCGTCATTATTGGAAAATCTTGCTCCATATACCCTGCAAGCAGATAATTTCCTACTCCTAGGGGATTTTAATCATCATTTAGACACCATCTCCAACAGAGACTCTGCAGGTTTACTAGCAGCTATGGAGTCCCTAGGTCTTTTTCCCAAAATACGTAGTTCAACACACACAGCGGGACATATGCTGGATAACACCTTTAAGAACATTCAGGATCTCATAGTAGAACCCCCTCTAGCACTAAGCTGGACTGACCATCTGGCTCTAGGATTCTCTGTGATCATCCCGAAACCATTAAGCCAGCCCCAATGTCGCAGGAGTTCCCGTAGATCATGGAGAAAAGTGACACTAACAGCATTTAGTGCGGCATACTCTCCCCCGTCATTTAGCAACTGTACTGACAGTAATACAGCTTTGCATATGTTGGAGACCTCTATAATAGCGGCCCTCGACACCATCGCTCCGATTAAGGCAGTTACAGTTCGGGATAGGGTTGATCCAGCCCTGTGGTATTCAGAAAGCCTGAAGGCAGAAAAAGCCACTTGTAAAATCAGAGAGCGGAAATGGAGGAAATCAAAATTGGAGGAGGATAAACTGGCATATAAAATAGCACATAGAATTGTAACACAGCCAGGAGATCGCATCTAGGTACGCGAATCACCGAACCAAAGCGCTCATCTAAAGAGCTCTTTAAGATCCTCAAGGTGTTCACTAATCCCAGAGCCAATAATTCCTCTCTCCCACCCATGCAGGGGCTATGTGACGATTTAGCCACGCATTTTAAACAGAAGATTGATAAAATCTATAACTCCTTTGACCTGGAAGAGGCGGTTGGGGCGGTAACACCTCCCCCCCCAAGACCCTCTCTCTCCCAGTCTAGAGACTTTCTCAGCCATCACCTCTGAGCAAGTTCTAGCTCTGCTGGCACACACTAAGTCAGGCTCTCCGCTAGATGTGGCCCCCCCTGCATTATTTCAGATCTGGCACCGGCCTTGTCTAACCCAATTATGGAAGTCTGTAATTTGTCATTAGACACATCCTCGTTACCTTCAAAATGGAAGAAGGCTTATATCAAGCCACTGCTTAAGAAAGCATTAGCGGATCCAGTACACTTACAAAACTATAGACCCATCTCGCTTCTCCCATGTTGTTCAAAAATCATGGAAACCTTGATTAATCGACAACTGTCGGGCTATCTGGAACAAAACAACCTGCTCGACTCTTCGCAGTCAGGTTTCCGTGCTTGTTACAGCACTGAGTCTGCTTTGACGGAGGTAACAGACTCGATAAGGATGTTGCTGGACGAGAGAACACCCACGATGTTAGTCCTTCTGGATCTGTCGGCAGCCTTTGACACCATCTCTCACAGAATCCTTCTGGATAAGCTGCGAGAGATTGGTGTCAGAGGAACGGCATTAAAATGGATGCATAGTTTTCTGACCGACAGAACACAATGTGTACTATTGTTCACACTTGTGTCACAGACCACAATTGTGGATAAGGGGGTACCACAGGGTTCCATCCTAAGTCCCACCTTGTTCAATATCTATGTGTCTTCCCTGGCCTCTATTATTAGATCTTGCGGGTCCCAAACGATCTCTTATGCGGATGACACCCAGGTGATAGTCCCCATAGAGAAGGACCCCGTTTTGACCAGAGAAAAATTTAAGAGCTGCATGTTAAAAATAGCCACATGGATGAGCAAGAACTTCCTACAGTCGAACTCCAATAAAACAGAGATTCTGCTGTTTGGGAAAGCTGAGGAGTTAAGGACCGTGGAGTGGTGGCCTGTGGAACTGGGGGAAGCCCCCATACCAAAAAAATGGGCGAAGAATCTGGGCATTGTAATCGACGACAGACTTTCTATGGAGGAGCATGTAAAAACAATCTCGGGCAAGTGCTTTGGCATGATGCGCATGCTGAGAAAAATCTTCCCTTGGATTCCTCTCTCTACCAGAAAAGTCCTTATACAAGCTCTTCTAGTCAGCAGACTAGATTATGGAAATTCTCTACTGGTAGGGATCAGGGAAGATTTGTTATCAAGGCTGCAAGTCGTCCAAAATACAGCAGCGCGCCTTGCCCTTAACAAGCCCGCACAAACTCCATCACTACCCTTGTTGCGATAACTGCATTGGCTTCCTATCAGGAAAAGATCAGTCTTTAAACTCCCATGTCTGGTGTTCAAATCACTCCATGGGCTGGGCCCGGCATATGTAACAAAAAAACTAGAATGGTACATTCCGGGGCGCCACTTGAGATCTAGCAGTCAAAAGCTGCTCTGCACTCGGAGAATCAGGAAAGCCAAGATGGGCGGGTGTGCCTTTTCTCATCTAGCCCCCGCCCACTGGAACAGTTTGCCAGAGGATCTTCGAGCATGTTCCAATTTGGCACAATTTAGGAAACGTCGTAAAACCTGGCTGTTTTAATGAGCACTCCCTAATTATGTTGTCTGCTACCCAGGTGCCGAGAGATCCCCTTGGGGATGATTCGTCGCGCCGTACAAATAATAATAATAAATAATAATAAAATAAAAATAAATAAATAAAAATAAATAAATGAGGGTCCTGATAGACAGCTGAGCAATGCAGCATGGGTTCAAATATGTGGGGCATTGCCATATGCTGTAGAGCAGTGGGTTTACACACCCTGCAGGGGAAGCTGTGTTGTAAGTGCTGAGAGGACCTTCGCTGCTGGGCCCATATTAAAGCCCAGGACATTATGGGATTGTCCTCCCAGTCACATATGCAGCACCCCCACATGACACCACTACACAAAAGGGTCCTGAAAGCTGCCATGCCAATCCTCCATGCTCAGGTGGAAGAGTCTGAGCAGAAGAGAAATAATAAGTAAGTGTATATTAGTATTTGGCATGTGCTATTTGAGAGCAATGTCCTGTCATGTGTTCATTGTGACCTTTGTCATAACCTTACATATTCTATTTAACATGTTTTGTTGTGATATGAAACTACTGAAAGTTCAACTTCAATGCTGATTTCTTATTTTCTTTGCCTTGGCTACTATTCTGATTTTGATTTTTTGGAAATGCTTTAAAAAAACAAAATTCGCTGCTAGAGGGAATCCAGGCACCAGCTACTGCAACAATAGAGGACGCATTGACAGAGCCGTTGACAGAGCCGTCAACTGCTCTCACACTGACGGCGAATCTGGTAGTGCTGCAAGCACTCCCTGGGCCAGCCTGTAGGGGTGAGAAGCCGAATGAAGAGATTACGATCGTGTCTGACAGTGGTGTGCAACAAATCCCACAGGTAACGATACAGACCGGCAGTAGTGAAGCAAATATGATAATCAATTCTAACTCTTCCTCCCGTGCTTCTGAACTTGTTGGGCCTACTGCGAGTCCTCAATGTAAAATAATAGATACTGGCTCATGTATTGGCCAACTGAGTGGCTATGAACAAACTCAAGTCAGTAACACGGGGGTGGAGAGGCGCGAAAGACTACCAGGTCGCCAGACGGAGAGTGTTTTTTCTCTTTAAATGATGACTCTGATGTTCCCCACACTAGTGAAGATAATCTTTCGGATTATACAGACTCGGGAGAGACTTCCTCGGGGCAGAAGGCATCAAGGGCATCAAGGGCAACAGTGGCAAGAGCTAGGTTAAGATCTAAAGGCAAAGGGAGTCCTACGGCCCCCGAGGGCGCAGCAGCAGCTCGCAGACTCACCTGGGATTATTCAGCCTCCTCTCAATTATACCCTGAAGATGGTATGACACCCAACTCTAATTTTAAAGAGGATACCGGTCTGAAGGCAATCACTACTGCTACAGCTACTGCCACCAGCCCAACATCAGCCCCTAGATGGAACTGATATATACTACATTAAAGCAAATGCAGGGAGAAGTTAGATCAGAGTCACGCAGGGCGCAAATGGCTACAAAGAAATTGCAAGGCTCACTCCGGAAAATAAATAAACTCTACGAAGGCCTAGAGAGCAGGGTTACCCAGGTGGAGGATCGGACCGGGAGGCTTGAGGATCAGGCCAATGAATGGCAGACTTTTAAGAACACACAAGAAAAGATCTCTGAGGACCTGCTATGGAAGTTTGAGGATTTAGAAAATAGACAGAGAAGAAACAATGTCAGACTTTGGGGCTTGGTCGAAAACGCGGAAGGGAGGGATGCAAGAGCCTTTGTAGTTGCCCTTTTGAAGGGGGCATTTCCGGAACTTACAGAGTGGAATTGGGATGCGGAGGTTCAGCGAGCCCATCGGTTCCCACTGATCCTAAAGAGAAGAGGGACAGAGGACTCGGGGGTACCCAAGGGCTATGCTTGTATATATTGGTAACTACCTCCTTAGGCAAGCTATTATGGATAAGGCGAAACCTGAGACCAAACGCACGTTTGAGGGGAATACATTCTTCGCCCGTCCCGATTTCTGTCACGCCACTGTTGAGCGGAGGTGGCGTCTTAGGCAAATGATAAGATCGTTTCAGGAGGCAAAAAGTGAGGCTTATTTGCTATATCCAGCCCGCCTAAAGGTTATCACTAATGGCCGAGTCCACATGTTTTTTTCTGAGATTAAAGCGCAAATCTATCTAACGGAACTTTTATCTAAGAAAGGAGCAGATGGTACTTCCTGAGTTGTTATTAAATAGTTGAAACTGACTCCCTAATAATGTCATAAAGGGGGCGCTGATCTTGGGTGGTGCTCCAACAGTGGGGGGTTTGTAAGGTAATTTAGGTTAAGATACACTGATTGGCGCTTTAATATTAATATATGACCTGATCACTTTTGAAAGGGTATTATGGTTGCTTTGCTAGAACAGTAATTGATAGGTAGGTAAGGATCATCTTAAACTATAGATAAGGCCTAAATATGTATTAATACTATGATAAATGAATAGTATGTGCTATATGACATATGAAAAGGCAGGGAGGGGCGGGCGCGGCCGCGCTGCCCTCTTCGGATCTCTGCTGCCACACATAGGTCATTCGTGACCTATTTGCCAACAAGAAGGGTGGGGGGTGGGCCTGGGGTCTGGGCAGGGGGCGAGCGGTAGGGATAGTCAGGGTGGGGGGGGGTTTAACACAGCACAGCAGAACGGTTAGTGGACACAAGGTACAGTGTAATGGATACAAGTGGATGGAAACTGCAAAAATGGGAGTAAGAGTCAGAGTTGGCAAGATGATTGAAGAGGGTACTGTAAGAGGTCTTATTTCCAAACCGGATATATGGAGTTGAGAATAGCTACAATGAATGTGAATGGACTGAACGACCCTGGTAAGAGACAACGAGTCGCATTAATGTTACGAACAATGCGGCTTGATATTCTATGTGTGCAAGAAACACACATAGAGGGGATTAAAGGCAGGCTCCTGGAGCAACTAGGTTTTCATCTTTTGGCTTGCACCAGGCAGGGGACCAAAACCCGTGGGGTGGCTATATTGACGAAAAGAAAGGATATAACAGTAAGACGGAAACTTGAGGATAAGTGGGGCAGATGGGTATTAGTAGAGTGTGGGATGCCGGCTGAGATTTTTACTATATGTTCGGTATACGGGTCCACGGAAGATGACCCTGATATCTTTGAGTTCCTGGATACTGAGCTAGCCTCTTGGTCTCCCTCGGTTATCATGTGTGGTGACCTTAACATTAACGGCCTGGGAGGATTGTGGGATGAAGGAGGAGATAGGTATCAGGGCCGGAAGAAAAAAGTATTTAGAGCACTCTCTAGCCTGGTACGCAATAATGCATTGGTTGATATTTGGGATACCTTGAAGCCGGAAGATCCCGGTAGCACATTTTATTCAGCCCCACATAAATTAGTAGTCAGGTTGGACTACTTTCTTGCTTCTAAGCTTTTAGTTTCCCGATGCAGGATAGAAAAACTCCCCAGGGTGATGTCAGATCATAGCCCTTTAGTTTTAACATTAGATATGGCTGGGTTAGGAAGGCCGGTGAGATGTTGGACATTTGAGAGGGGGCTTTTGAAGGACAACGCATATATAAAATATATGAAAGACTGGATGATTGAATACTGGGAGGTTAATAGGGGCACCGCTAGTATGGGGATAGTATGGGATACTTTTAAGGCAGGAGTGAGAGGGGAAACTTTAAGTTATAGTCTGCATCGACAGAAACAAGAAATATTGCTAGATTCTATAAAAAGCAATAAAGTAAGAGAGGTAGAGGAGGAGCTATGCCAGGCAATTACCTTAGGGGTAGACCTAGACGGTATTTTACTTAGACTGGCCCTTGCTAAAGCAGAAGCACAGGATCGATTGGCAGCCAAAGCGGCCACGACCTTTCTGGTTAAAAGGGAACAGTGTCACGAATTCAGCGAAAGGGTAGGGCACACTCTGGCGATACGTATAAGGCAAAAGGAAGCCGCTGCTGCGATCAGGGAGATATAAGATGGAACTGGGGAATTGATTAATGATGCAGTGGGGATTCAGGAGGCTTTTAGGACTTACTACAGTAAACTCTACCATGAAGATCAGGATAGGGACCCTTTAGACATTCAAAGTTATTTAGACGAGATCAGCATAGATCCGTTAGATGTAATTGATAGAGAGGCATTAGATGCCCTATTTACTTCGGAGGAGATCTTTGAGGCTTTATTTAGTCTTCCCTCGGGCAAAGCGGCTGGCCCTGATCAAATACCCTTAGAATTCTATAAGGTTTTTAATGACGCCATAGGGTCCCAACTTATTGAGACGATTAAGAAAGTACAGACCGGGGGCCGGGCTCCAAATTCTTGGGCGGGGGCAGACATTGTGGTCTTTCTTAAAAAGGGGAAACCCCCTAGGCAGCCTGGGTCTTATAGACCCATCACATTGATGAATGGGGATGCAAAGATCTTCTCCAAGATTCTGGCTTCTAGGTTAGGAAAGATAGTTTCTAGAATGGTTAGCCCGACTCAACACGGTTTTATACCCGGGCGGGGGACGATACAACATATTCGTCAGGTCATAACGCTCTTCGACGCTGCGGCAGCCTCTGGAGACCCCATGGCAGTGCTATTTATAGATGCAGAAAAGGCCTTCGATCGGGTCTCCTGGGGCTACCTCTGGGCCGCTATGAGACGGTATGGTTTAGGGAGGGGTTTATAAGAGCGGTACAGGTTATGTATGATTCTCCATCAGCCCGACTGAAGATTAATGGAGGATACACGGCCTCATTAGATATTAGGCGTGGCACCCGACAGGGTTGCCCCTGCTCCCTATTACTCTTCGCAATCTATATTGACCCTCTTATCCGGAAGATGGAGGCAAACGAGTACATTCCCCCTATGAGATTTCATGCACTTGAATGTAAAACTTTAGCATATGCAGACGACATCGCGTTAGTCACCCCAAACCCGGATATGGCTTTAAGAGCAGTGGAGACAGAAGCGCAGTATTTCGGTCGGGTGTCAGGGTATGCTCTGAACAAACAAAAAACCCAAATAGTTAAGAACACGATGGCAGTTTGTGTTGACGCCCGAGTCATCGACTCTGCGGTGTATTTAGGGATAGAAATCACAGCTGAGCTTGGGCACATTGTGGAGAAAAACATGACCCCAATAATCAACAAAGCCAGGAAAGACTTCGATAGGGTACACAATCTCCATTTATCGTTAGTAGGGCAATGTAATGTTGTAAAAATGGTTTTTCTCCCAAAAATCCTTTATCTATTCAGAGGCATCCCACTAGAGGTCGAGAAAAAGTGGTTTAGTGTATTAGAGAATTTAGTGAATACATTTATTTGGGCTCACGGGAAAACTAGAAGGGCAGTAAGGTTCATGTCATTACCTAGGGAACGAGGGGGCTGGGCTATTCCGGATTTTAAACTATATTACTGGGCCACTGCTTTTCAACACATGCGGGGATTACTGGGAGGAGAGGGTATAGCGGAAGGGCCTGGGGACGCCTCTATGAATCTGTATACATATCTCATTGGAGAAAATGCTCAGAGCTGTTTTGTGAAATTCACTGATCCAAACTATTTTAAAAGAACACGTTTCAAGACACTACAAGCAGCGTATAAAATTTGGGGAATATTTCGTAAAAAAATTGGTCTGGGCCGTCTGAATGCCTACACGAGATTATACAAAAACCCGACACTTCCAGGGGAAATATTTGCAGACTCAACGATGGCAGAGTGGGAAAGATCAGGTATACAGAGGTTGGGGGATCTAATGGGACCCAGCGGTATAGCTCTATTTATCGATTTACAGAAGACCTATGATATAGGTTGCAGCAATTTTTTTAAGTACCTCCAAATTCATAGCTTTTTTAGTAGTAAGACAGGAGGGAGTGCTGAATTTAAGGATAATAAAATTATTGATATTATTAGGGCAGGGGAAGACTGCACTATACAGAGGCTATATATGGAGTTGTTGTCCCTGAAAACGGATAATCTTGAGAAACATGGTGGAAAATGGGCAGCTAAGCTGGATATAGAGCAATCCTTGGTAATGGACTCTCTAGAAATGGGTCAGACACTACTATGCTCAGCCGCCCTACAAGCTCAGCACTACAAGACTATATTCTCTTTGTATCATACACCGGCAAGGATTGCGCAGTGGGGGGGACAATCAGGAATTAGATGTCCACGGTGTAACAATTTAGAAGCTGAGATTGTACATATGTTTGCAACTTGTCCCCAGCTGCAAAAATTAAAGAAAGATATCTCAGAATTTCTGGGCTACCACTTGGGTATCAATGTCTCCCTGACGCCATCGCTGATCTTGTTGGGAGTTATAAGCGGGGATAGGCTCAATACGAATGTGAGCTTTTTGTTTGTAGCAATGTCGGTGTTGAGAATTTGTATAGCAACAGCCTGGCTTGATCGAGATCCTCCTGTGCTTCAACAGTGGCTCAACAAATTGCTATCTACCTTCAATTTGGAAAAAATATATATGAAAGAAGGGGGAAAAAGGGTAGGCAACGTGGTAGATGCATCTGGGGCCCTATATACAGACTGAAGGATAACGTTTAGTAGCGTAAGCTTCTCTGTAGGTGCCCTCTCTCTGTTTCATTTAGTATTTTAGTTTTTCTGTTCAGTCAAAGTAAAGTACGTTGCTGCAATTGGAATTTATGATAACAGCACTGTAAAGTTTATTCTGAATTAAGTTTAACCTTGTTTTATTGTTAATATGTGATCTCTCTGCTGTACTGTGGGAAAAAAAAACTTAAAAATAATAAAAAATAAATAAAAAAAAATTAGAATTCCTGGCAACACAACATTTTTAAAACACTTTATACATTATAAATACGTATCATTTCCATTTTGACACTTTTTCTTCATGTGATGCTGACATTGCGTTACTTCACCTTACTTCCTAAACACCATCTGTTGCTAAGTTTCTCCTTGAAAGTTCACACAATTAATGAATAATGAGTAGAACTTTTTGTGTCCAAAAATATAGACCAGTTCAACCTCCTTTAAAATGCTTTGTAGCTCGGTGGAAAAACTGTCTCCTCTCAGATAACCAATGTGTGGACCCTGTTGAGCACCTGTAAACAGCATCGGTTAAAATAGTTTTTTTTAAAAACCTCAACTATTACCAACCCTTTCACCTTCTTTGAATGGCTGATTCCAAAGCTATATTGTGAATTTTCAATGTTCAGAATTTTGAATTATCAACAATTGAGTATGAAGACACAGTGTAGTGAGAAGTTTCTAAAAGTTTCTACATTGTCGGCACTTGTACAATTAGCAAATTATTTCCTTTTAGATACATTTTTCAGATTATTGACCAAATGAATTAACAATGTCTCTTTTTTTCACTTTTCTGTTCAGCGGACCGGGCTGGCCAACAACCATCACTGCAGAGCACAGATTCTGGGCTGGAAGACGGACATGCTCACTTGACACCACCAACAATCAGGTGAAACCAACCTCCGTTAGGGGTAGTGTGCCTGCCAAGAGAATAACAAAATCTGACTCTAAGGGGCATATTAACAAGGCCCGGCGATAAATATCGCAAAGCGCGCTTAGCGCATGCATATTTATCGCCGGCTATCTCTGTAATTTATCGCCCAGTTAGCGCGTTATCAACAACGTTCATCGCCGAGGCGATGAAATTCCAGAGATAGCGTGGATATCGCCGTTTTCCATGGTGGAAAACGGCGATATCCTTGATGATAGGGCCTGTGGTCTTAGCCACAGAATCCACCCCCCATGTTAAGTATGCCTTAGTCAGGAATTTAACAGACGTTAAATTCCTGCGTTAAGGCATACTTAACGCGATTTAAATAATCGCTAACCCTCCTTGATAATATCGTGAAGCTGCCTTCGCGATATTATCCCTGTTTGGTTTCACAGCCACGCCTACTTTGCATCTCATTAGCGATGCAAAGTTAGGCGTGCTGGGAACGGGCGCTAAATCAGCAAAACACGCAATAGCGTGTCTTTGCTGATAAGGCGATGAAATTATCGCCGCTTTTCGCCCGAAAACGGACGCAAAAGCGGCGATAATTTCATATCGCCGCCTTGTTAATATGCCCCTAAGAGTCTTTTGATGGAGGCTGAACAGTCACCTGGTGGTGGAAAGAATGAAAGAGGACACCACCACCCAGGGGGAAGAAATTCATGGGTCTCCTCCTAGCCTTAAGCAAGACCAACCTGTGGTGTCCCAAGAGCACGCATCATCAACATTTGGCCTTACACCCGGCCCCTCCTTACCTGCTGAGACCCCCTTTTCATCAGGGCCTCTAGCTGCACTTCTTGCCCATGCATCACCTTTTCCTCCCAGTGCCCGTATATATTCATCTACCCTTGTATGAGAATGAGTAACCTCAGCCACTGTTGCAGTCAAAAATGCAGATTTGACAGCTTCACCGGCCAAACAATTCCCTACAACGTGTGTTCCAGCACACTGATGGCTCAATGTATGAATAACATGAGCCAGTGGTAACCTATCTTTAAGGTCCACCACCTTCACCCAAAGCAATTTATGCTTTATAGTGTTTCCTTTAGAATCTCTCAATCCACTCTGGTGCCAATGATGCACATTGTCATTAAAAGACTGGACACAATAATACGAATTACACAATATGAGTGTGGGGAATTCAGGATCCATATTTTTCAGTGCAAGAATTAATGCTTTCAGTTCAGCCAACTGTGCAGTGCAGTCATCTAAGAACTGCGCACAAGTTATTTGTGGTTGAAATACACCATCCAACATTACACGATGAACAGAGGCGCATGCTGCCGAATATTGGTGTTTGGTGCCTATAGCAGGCTGGGCTGAACCATCCGGATAAACAACATTTTTATACTGCTCAGAAGTCAAAAGATTGCTGGGCATGGGATATACATGCTCATATGGGAGAAAATCTTGTGTTTTCTAGAGGTGGGTCAAAGACAAAGTCTACGTCCGTAGCCATTAAAGAGGTTGCCCATTGTATCCAATGGGAATATAGAGCTTTAGCATTCGGTACACTGTCTTTTGTGACAGCCTCTAAGACTGGAATGGGAGTAACAACAACAATGTGTTTCCCTTGTGCAAGTGGCCGCTCTTTGATGACAGCCATCTGAACCACAGTCAGTATTTTTTCAGTGGAAGTTAAATACATTTTTGCATTGAATATAAATGTGATTTATATGCTATCAGCACTGTCTCACATTCATTAAAAGTGACATATGTAAAGCCAATGTACCCGCGACTATACGGATGACCAGGTTTGTGGTATTGACACGTGTATGTAGGTTTTGTGTAGCAAGCAAGTCCGATTGTAGTGATCTGAGTATGTTTGTATGGTCTGATGTCCTGTGTAAGTTGGAAAAGTCAGGATACATTAATGTATATAATGGTTTAATGCCGTTATGCATAATCTGGGATATATGCTCTGCCAAAATTAAGGAATCCTTATAAGGCTTGCAATTTTTCAAGTGTATTTGGTGGCTGTAGCATAGCACACTTTTCTAGGAAGTGTGATGCAAGGCTCTTTCCCTAATGGCAAGTTCATATCCAAGAAAAAGGACACTTAGAAATTCTATATTTGATTTCTCAAAGTTGTATTTCTAGCCATGTTCAGCAAATCTCAAAATTATGAGATCCAGCTTGGCTAAGTCATCATACGTAAGGTAGATATCATCTATGTAGGATAATGCCTCCGAGTCAGTATCATGTAGAATTGACACAATGCATGCATCAAACAGCCCAGGACTGTTCTTATACCCCATAGGGAGTCGGCAAAAGCGACTTTGAGAGCCTAGCGCTGCGAAAGCAGTCCAATTTATGCTTTCAGGTGCCATATTTTGGCAGAAGAAACCAATGGAATTATCCAAAGTTGTTTTATATTTCTTATGGACTATATTATTAGTAAGTGCTGTACTCTGTGAATGTGCGTGTATGACTATTTGAATGTCTATAGTCTAAGACTATATGGTATGAGTGGTCTAGTTTGAGCACTGAAAAAAGAGGATTATTTATCTGGGAAATACAGGGCTCAATTACTCCCTGGTATTCTAATTGCGAGACTATTTCTCTGGCAGGTGCTTTAGCATTTCGTTTAATGGGGTATTGTGGTTGTACTTGTGGGGATGGACGGTATGGGTATGACACGATAAACAGAATCCTTATCCCAGGCGACATGATTGCATTATAATACAGGGGCCGGTCAAGAGCCATTCTGTTGTGTAAGCGTGCATGACGTCATCAGGGACAAGCACAGAAAATTATGGTAATATCAGATCTTCATCTTGTGGGGATCTTCTTACAAACTCTGGGAGCCAATCGACTTCCACCAAAAGAATTTTAAATTTTCCCAGAATATTACCTGAATGGTGCGCGGTATGTCACCCTCAATTTGTATATCCAAATTATATCATCAACCTGGAGGGCTCACACGCCGGTCTGGGATTTCAACTTCAATGCATTTATCAGTTGCTTTCACTGCCAGAGACTCCTGGAGATTCTGGTGCACTCTAGTGATCTCTGCTACACTGCTGAGGAGAGTCACCACCCTCCTCCTGTTCAGGGCGAGAGTTTTAAGTGTTTGAGGCATATCCTGTGGTAATACCCGCAACTTTATTTTTCTGAAATTGGGGTTTAGGTTGCGGAAGGTTTTTTTCCTTCTTTATCATCACGTCAGACAGACGAGCGCTGTGAGTCCCTTTTCTGTTTCACATACTCATCCTGTCCGCTTTCAGAATACCTTCCTTTCTTGTATTGTTTATTCGATGAGTCCTGAAAGGAACGAAAAGGACTAGTATCAGAATACTGATACTGATCAGGTTGTTTCAATTGTGTGCAATCACGCATATTATAGCATCTGTCAGAGGTCTGTGGTTGCGGAGAACTTCCTTGAGAGCTAGCTTTTCTTTAGGTTTTGGTTTGTCCCAGTGTCTTTTAGCAAACTTTGTGTTTTGCTTGGCATTGTCCTTGTTGGAACTAGGCTTGCCAAGTTGTGGTTTATTTGGTCTGGCCACCAAATTATTGCATCCTATAGGGGTATACACCTCAGCAATAATTATAGGTAGCACACTTTCCTGGTCAACTGGTGCAACCTTTGGAAGCCATTGGCGTATAGCCAAAGCTGCTGCCTCACCCTTAATGTTGACTAGAATAATTGAGCATATGGCGGGAAAACTACCAGTTAGTTTCAGCCCCAAATCCAGGGTAGAAGCTGCCCGTGTTCATTTTGTATTTGTTTCAACACCTCCGGCAAGACTGCCATAGATGGAGTAACATGTTATGGTATAGACTGCAGCAAAGACTGTGCCCAAAGCCACACTGTCACCTATTTGGAGAGCCATCCCAAAGGGTAAACACAAAGTTTATATACAATGTTTGTCCTGTAGTCCATTAAGGGGAAACACAGCTCGAAGTTGATTAATCCATTGAGCTATCCAAAAAGGGATTTTACCATAGTTGCCCTGCTTATGCTGCCCATGGGGGGACATAGCAAAACCAAAGGGGATGATGGACGGAGTGTTGAACATTGCAAGCACTCACCCCCAGTCAACTGATCTGGGTTTAATCCATCATCATTCTTTAGCTCACTCCGCCACCCCAGTTCAGACATGGCCATATGCAAATCAGTCTGACCCTGTGCCTCATGGGAACAGTCCAGCCCGAACTGCCAAGCCATGTCTTCCCTGGACCGGAAACAAGCATCCTGGGACCGGTTTCTGGCTTACAGCCGTCATCAGCCAGGCTATCTTGAATCCAGTGGCAAAGTGAGCAAGGGACCCACGTCTGGGCATACCCTGCCAACTTAGGGCGAACACAGCAAAACCAAAGGGGATGATGGACGGAGTGTTGAACATTGCAAGCACTCACCCCCAGTCAACTGATCTGGGTTTAATCCATCATCATTCTTTAGCTCACTCCGCCACCCCAGTTCAGATATGGCCATATGCAAATCAGTCTGACCCTGTGCCTCATGGGAACAGTCCAGCCCGAACTGCCAAGCCATGTCTTCCCTGGACCGGAAACAAGCATCCTGGGACCGGCTTCTGGCTTACAGCCATCATCAGCCAGGCTATCTTGAATCCAGTGGCAAAGTGAGCAAGGGACCCACGTCTGGGCATACCCTGCCAACTTAGGGCGAACATAGCAAAACCAAAGGGGATGATGGACGGAGTGTTGAACATTGCAAGCACTCACCCCCAGTCAACTGATCTGGGTTTAATCCATCGTCATTCTTTAGCTCACTCACTCATGCGGGGACAGCCATCAGGGTGCGTGAAAAACACTGAGCTAAAAGTCTATATAGTCTCACCAGACCATTATATAGTGTCCGTAGCTCATTAGTATTGAGATTTTGTATATTAGGGAATGGTGTGTAACCAACTAGTGCTGGCCATGTGGCCCCTTCATTACTAAGGGGGCCAGTGTGTACGTGTTCTAGTACGTGTATTAGGACACATCTTAACCAATTTTGAGGTTCACAAACAGAATTGTAGTCTTAAACCCCCAAGAGGCAAATCGAGCTTCTGGAGCAAGGATTCATTTATTGAGACTTGACTGGACCTTATTTCTGATTATGGTATTATCACAAGCTGTAGGAACCTACCTGCATCTACTAATAAACCACTTCCCAACAAGTGTGTACTGCTGTGGTGTCTGGTGTTCTTTTAAAGCCAGGCCGGCATAGCTGGCTGGTTTTAAAATAAAACTATGTTTAAATTCGACTTTGGAATTAAAAGAGCTTTCAAAGTTCAAAACTACCTTTTTATTATTTATACGTTACTCCTAAAGTCTGCCCTCGGTGCCCCAAGGGTAGGGTGCATAGTTATAAAAATCAGGGACAATATAAAAGATGTTTTATTAGCCCTAGTAGGGAAAAAACAGCCAAGGTTGTTATCCCTATTGTAGGGCTGCTAGCACAATAGGCTAACATGGGAAGGCTTTCTTAAACATAATAGTTCTAACTTTTGATTGGAGCTAGCTAGCAATCTCATTTAAAGTATCCAAATAATGTTTACAATAAATCCAATAACTTGACAAGGTCAGATTTATTATAACTGTTAAAGGAAAGTGGTTTTAGAATTTACTATCCTGAGGCTAACTAAAGCAGCACTATAGCTGCCTCTTCTGATTGGCCAGCCTTTGATAGCCTGAGCCAAGCTGTTCCCTGAATAGGTTTGAAGAGGCCTGGGGTTGAAACAATACAACCATTTGATGGGAAGAGATTTGCTTCCTGGAGAAGCCAGGGAGAGGAAGGGATCTGGGGAGATAAGCTCGACTTCAAAGGCAGGAGAACAAATGTCACAGGACCCAGGCCAGCCTCCATTTCCTTGATCCCCAGCCAAATGGGAGCTCCCCTAATTAAATTAGGATAGGGACTGGAAGGGAAGTGTAGTGAGTTGCTAGCCACACCTTTGGGTTGGGTTACACAAACACACACACCAAGGAGAGATGTTCTCCTTTTTGAGTTTTGTGAAAACTATGCATTCTGGGTCCAAAATGTGCCACACTTTGCAGAAATTGGTCACGGCAGAGGGAGGTAACTTTACCCTTATTGGTTGGGGTGTCCTCCCCTCTTGCCATACCAGAATGGAGGATAAATATGGGTGAGCTGCAGGAGCTCCTCAGAACACTGTCTGGAAGATATGTTGAAGAAAACTGCCCTGCTGGACCCTTGGACTGCCCCACAGAAGGCTTGTACTCAAAAGAACTGCACCTGCTGCCCTCTCAAGGCTCCACAAAGACAGGACTGTGCCTGACTCAAAGGAAATGGAGTGGACTCCGTGATGAGCAACAGGTACAACAGAGCTGCAAGAAGTCACCTGCAAGCCTAAAGAGGAGGAAACCAGCTCGACGTTGAGACTCAAGCTGCCATTGTTGACTTGCGAATCAGCCTGACTACTTTGGTTTGTTCCGCTGAAAGCTGCAGAGCTCCTTGCTGTCAATTTCGAGGACAAAGACTTCCTGAGTCTCACAGAGGCAGCAGGCTGCTGACATCGTATCGAACGCCTGATCTGAGGGACCCAAGTACATGGCATTGAGAGAAAAGCTCTAAGAAAAAGACTGAGGGGTTGATTACGACTATGGTGGTCCAGTCCGTAGCCGTGGTGGCGGTGTGGGCACCGTTTCACCGACAGTCCAACCGCCCTATTACTAGTTTGGCAGTTGGGCCACCAAAGTGCCGCTGCAAGCACTGGGGATTCCAGATCCTCAGTGTTGGTGCATTGGTCTGAGGCAAGCAATATGCTTGGCGATGCCATTACAGCACCACTGAGCATATTACAAGTTTCGTCGTCCACCACAGTTTTCATGGCAGTGAGGCCGTCATGAAAAGTGTGACGGTGAGGAAATATAGTGGGCTCTATAGAGCCCCCTGTTGCCTCAGGGCCAGGGGATGCATGCAGGGGGGCACAGTCCCACGGTGCTGCCTTTCTAAGGCTCACTTTCGAACCTTTTAAAGGCCCCACTGTGGGCCAGCCACGGCAGGACCACCCGCAGGATTTTAACTCGCAGTCTGGCAGGCGGTATGCGGATGACTTTGGCAGTCTTGGAGCGGGACACTGGCATGGCTACACGCTCCAAGACCGCCAAAGTTGTAATATGGCCCTAAGTCTGAAGGTAAACATTTGACCAGGACCTAGCACTTAGTCTATCCAATCTGCGCTCCTTTTTGATGCTAGAATGCACCATTTTTGATTTAATTTTTAGATTTTTTTATTCTCGGGTCTTGTTGGGGAATGCGGGGGGAGCCCAGGGCCCTATGGCCCTGGCCGATTCCCCGCATACAACGAGAGCTGGCATTGCTTTCGCCAGCAGCGCGCGGCTCCTAATGGTGCTTCCTGCAGGCAGGTGCAACATTTTAATCTTTCATCTGTTTTTGTCCCCAAAATAGATCAAACGCCTGCTCCCAGTGGGTGGGAGCATTTTAGAAGCTCCTGCCTGCTGGGAGCGGACTTGGTGTTTGCTCCCTCTCGGCTTGAGTTTTGAAAATGCTCCCGCCAAGTGAGAGCAAGCACAGGGTTCCTTGCCCAAAATTGCTATGTCCTGGGAGTGGCCTTCCTGGGTCATATTATAGGGATGGGGTCCCTGGGGCCATTAATGGCTCAGGGCAGAAGTTGTGTGTCCCCTTCCCTATTGTGGACATTTTCAGCCCTCGGGGGTGATCTTCCTTGGGCCTTTAAAAACCTTGGGGAGGAGTGCCTCATGGCCCCCTTCCCATTTTGCAAACTTTCAGGTCCTTGAGTGTTCCCCCAAGGGCCTTTCAAGGCTCAGGAAGGGGGCCGGGTGCCCTTCTCCCATACCTAATATGTTCAGCCCAGGGCTGGGCTCCCTGGGGCCTCTAATGGCAAGTGGAGGGGGGCCGTGCATCTCCCCTCCTCATACATAATATGATCAACACCGAGGCATTTCGAGGCTTGGGAAGGGTGCTGGGTGCCCTTCTCCCATACATAATATGCTGAGCCCGGGATGGGCTTTCTGGGGCCTCTGATGGCTTGGAGAGGGGGGGCATGCAGCCCCTTCTCACCTTTATGAATAGCTCCCCAAGGCTTATAGTAAATAAACTCATCCTGCCGCTGCTATTGTTTTGATCCTGCAAGAGTCTTGCAGGATTACACATTTTTTTGCCAATTTGTTTCTTTTTTGACCTTGGTGGGTCCCTTTGGCTCCACTCCATGGGTACTCGGGGGTCAGGGTATCCCTACCCTGCCCCCTTATATTATTATGTTTTTTCTAACTTTAGGACAGGGGCCAAGTCCTGGGACCTGTAATGGCTGCCAGCAACATTTTTGTCAAGTTGCTGGCAGCCTATCAGAATCTGACTCCAGCGGGAGCGAGATGACCCAAGAGAAATAAAGCTCCCTGGGCCAATCAGAATGATCCACTTTTAAAAAGACAAGAGTCTTGAGAAACCCAACCACCCAGATATGAGATAATTTTTCACTCTTAATTTCTCAAAAACTACTGAATGTGGTGACTGCCACTAGGTAATATCTATCTATCTATCTATCTATCTATCTATCTATCTATCTATCTATCTATCTATCTATCTATCTATCTATCTATCTATCTATCTATCTATCTATCTATCTATCTATCTATCTATCTATCTATCTATCTATCTATCTATCTATCTATCTATCTATCTATCTATCTATCTATCTATCTATCTATCTATCTATCTATCTATCTATCTATCTATCTATCTATCCATCCATCCATCCATCCATCCATCCATCCATCTATCTATCTATCTATCTATCTATCTACATATCTATCTCTCTCTCTCTCTCTTTCTCTCTCTCTCTCTCTCTCTCTCTCTCTCTCTCTCTCTATATATATATATATATAAATATATATATATATATATATATATATGACCATGTCTCCATAGGAAAAGCATTTTGTGACTTGCCTATATCTTTGCACTGTTAGACAAATCTGCCTGAACTTTTCCAAAAGGTTTTGGGCTCATCCATCAAGTGGGGGCTGAGAAAAAGTGGGGGTAAAAAAAAGTGTGTTTCCCATGTTGATTCCTTTAGGCAAGACTGCAGCCCAAACTGCTGGACGGAATTACATCAAATTTGGTAGGAAGGTAGATTTTGGTCGGCAGATTACACTTTTTGTTATTTGGTGTAAATCCATTCAGTAGTTGGAGAGAAATTTAAGGAAATCTAAATTTGTATATTTGAGATCGCGCCTAATTCGCGCCTAATTCGCGACGATTTTGTGATTGATAATGAATGCATGATCCAATAGGAATTCCATGATTAACTGGCCACAACTTGAGTGTTGCGGTCACCATTTTATGTCATCGGAGCAGTCCCCAGGGTGCCAAACAAATTGTCAAAAGTGGCATAAGGGGTTAGGTTTTGTGTGCCCTTACCCCATGAGAGGAATATAGGGGTGTTTGAGGAAACCCTTATGAGTAAAAAAAAAATCACTTGTGATATTTGTGACTTTGCCGTGACTGTCAGCGTGCCCCCGTGTAATGTCAGGATGAATTCACCAATATACGTCATGTCGAATTCGCAAATATCACTGAAAAAAGAAAGAAATGTTTGTACACCCACCCTCAGTTTCACTTAGGCATTCAACACCCAGTCAGCCACCCACTCTAAGACAGATATGCCTACTGACAGACCGAGTCAGAGTCTCATGCACTCACTCACAGATCCACTCAGAGACTCATATACCCACTCACACCCAGTCAGACCCTCATGCACCCACTCACAGACCCACTCAAAGATTCACACACCCACTCACAGATCCACACAGAGACTGATGCATCCACTCACAGATGCACTCAAACACTCAGGCGCTCACTTGGAAACCCACTCATATTCTCATGTACCCACTCAGAGACCCATACAGACACTCACAAATCCATTGATATTCTGATGTATTTGCTCACAGACTTACTCGGGCACTCATACACCCATTCAGAGACCTACCGAGAGACTCATGCATCCACTCACAAATCCTGTCAGAGACTCAGATACCCACTCACAGACCCAGTGATACACTCACACACCCACTCCCAGACCCACTCACAAACTTATGCACCCACTCATAGAATCACTCGGAGACTCACACATCTACCAACAGACCCACTATGACTTTCATGCAATCACTCACAGACTCAATCAGAGGCTCATGCTCTTACTCACAGACCCAAATCAGAGACTCATGGGTCCTCTCACAGACCCACTCAAAACTCATACACTCAGAGAGCAACTGAGACACTTATGCGTCTACTCACAGACCCAATCAGGGACTGAGACACCTACTCACAGACCCACTGAGACACTTATGCACCCACTCACCAACTAATGCACCCACTCACCAACCCCCTTAGCAACAGACACGCCCAATGACAGACCCACTCACAGACTCACACACCAACTCACACACCCACTCTCAGACCCACCCAGACATCCGCACACCCATGCACAAAGCCACTCAGACAGTCATGCACCCACTCACTCACCCAGTCAAATGCTCATGCACCCACTCACAGACCCACTCAGACACTTATGCACCCACTCACAGACCCATAGCACCACTAACAGACCACTCACAGACCCACAAAGAGTCTCCTAAACACCCACTCACAGACACACAGGCACTCATACACCTCCACACAGACCCCAAAAAGCCACTAACACACCCACTCAGAGACCCATAGCACCACTCACAGTCCCACTCATAGACCCATACATGCACCCACACAACCAATCACACACTAGCACCCCCATTCACACACCCACCAAAACACTCACACACTCACTCACAGACTCATACAGCCACTCACACACTCATTCACCTACCTATAAAGCCACTCACACACCCACTATCAAAGGTTACAGGTTACAGTTAGGAAATAAAATTTAAAAAAACATTGAAATACACTGAAAAAAACATAGAATACCAGGACGTGGTAGTTAGGAAATAGAATTTGAAAACATTGTTGAAATTCACTGAAAAGCCAAAGGTTACAGGGACGTTATAGTTAGGCTAAAAATACACTCACACAAAGCCATTAAAATTCAGCAGTTATAGTTACCTAAGCTAACTATAACTTACGTCCCCACAATGCATTGCTTATGACCTTATATATTACATCACTCATGACAATGTCAGTGACATCACTGATGACACCTCATATATATCTTATTTCATTCTTGAGTAAAAGAAAGAAAGCAGCACTCCAGGCATTTGGGATCCCCAAATAGATTTATTGCGAAAGAAGAGATAAATTCGACACGTTTCGGTTGTTTGTTTCTAACACTGCAGACCATCTTAATGCTTACATTTATAACATCACATGATCTTTAGTTATAAAAACAGAAAAAAGATAACACCGTTTCATATATCTATACGGTCGCCATCTTAATAACATGCAGTTCAGTGCTTAATGTGTTTTATAGTGCTCATAAATACAGTGAGTGATTTTCCATGCTTTTTGCACCATCCTAATGTTCAATTACAATACAGAGCATATGATTCCTCACCAAATATTAAGTGCCTCAACCAAGGTATTGATGTTACTGTATTACATAAAACTCCAAAAGGAGTGCTCCAACATGGAGGACGGAATGAATATAGATATTGTGGGAAATCCCATTCAATCTGTTTACTTACAGGGAAATCAATGGTCAACATTGCATTCACTGCTATATAATGTACCACTGCCTCAAGTACAGTTAATTGCAATAATTTCCCATACATCTTAGCGTCATCATAATATTCAATCATTTTGCGAACCTCATAGTACTATGCAGTGTTACAATTCATATTCAGCACAAAAATTAATGCTTCGACTTCTTATTACTAAAACCACTTTAAAAAATGAGCAATCTAAGTGGCAGATTTGTCTGTAATATTGCATAAAACCCTATTGGGTCTAGTACTTCCACAGTTATCCACTTAAAAACTCCAAGTGGGTGCAGCTCACAGATGGCCTGTAACCCATCAATCACACTAAAAAACATTGTAATGCTGCCCCAGTGGGCACCTGAATGGAATAATTTTGGTCTCTAATGCCCTTAGCCGCTACCCACAAAATTCACTGCAATCCAGTTATAATATTAAAAACCCTATGGTCAAAATTTTATAAGGAGGTGAAAACTCATGATGTATATTCACTCAACTCCTAATTCCTAATCAATCTTAAATTCAGGTCTGTTTGTGTGCAGAGAAGAGTGCTAACAGGCTGCAGGCATCTAATGTAGGCATGTATGCATCTCTTTGGCTACATTTAGACCATATGGTTCCTTGCTGTCTAGGCCCAGAATGTATTGTGTTTCTAACTTACAAAGCTCTTTCTTTCTATCCCTCCCTCCCTCTTTTATTGCTGGGGTTCTGGGCTAGACAACCATATCTCGGTTCAGTGTAGTCACTTGCTTGGAATTTCTCATAATGTCTCACAACCATATAACTGTGGTCATTAATGTTTACTGCTTGGATATGTTTAAGTATGCATTTATGGACCGATAAAGTTGTACTGCCCATGTAAGTCTTCGGGCATTGGCACTTAAGTACATAAATTAGAAGATTGCTCTTACAGGTCAATCTTTCTCTTATTTTTATATAACTTTTTAAAGGGGGTCTTGATGTGAGTCACATTTTCCCCATGCTTGCATTTTTTACAATGTAAGCACTTAATGAAACACTCTCTTGGTGTTAGCCACATTTTAGTTTCTGTTTTAGAATAAAAAGTACTCCTTACTAGGTAATGTCTTGATGATTTTGGCTTTCTATGCATGGTTTTGGGGTGACTGGTCACCATCTGTCTGATAAATGGATCCTGTCTGATTAGATGCCAATATTTGTGTAGGGCGTGTCAGACTTTCTTGTGTTCTATGTTGTGAGTAGTAATGAATCTATGTATCTGATTCCCTTTCTTTGGATCCTTCCATGTGAAGGGGTCTGTCTCCCCTTTTTGTGCCCTTTCTCTAGTAGAAGCTGCCTTAAAAAAAAAAAAATATATATATATATGTATATATTCACTGAAAAAACCGTAGGTTTCAGGCCTGTTATAGTTAGGGTTTAGCATTTAAAAAACCTTTGAAATTCACTGAAAAAAACCATAGGTTTTAGGGAAAGTTATAGTTAGTTGGACATTGCACTCGTACAAAACCCGTGAAATTCCCCCGTTATAGTTAGTTCAGCTAACTATAACTCGCGCCCTGCAAAGCACTGCTGATGAGGTCACATATTACATCACTCATGACTTGGTCAGTGACATCACTGATGACATCACTGACATCATCCAGTGACTGTGTGTTTCTGTAAAGTTTAAATATGTTTAATATATATAGGGAAAGGCGTATAGAAGAATGAGTGGGTGTATAAGCATCTGAATGGATGATTTAGTAGGTGCGTGACTGAGTCTATAAGTGAGTGATTAAATGTATCTTACTGGATGCATGGGTGAGTGACTAAACTGTGTGAATGTCTGTATCCGTCTGTCTGTTGTTGTGTAAGCAGCTGCATGGGTTTCTGACTAGCTAAATGAGTGTCTATATGGGTGCCTCAGTGTTTGTGTGGGTGGGGTGTGTGTGACTCTGTACATAGATGTGTGAGTGGGTGATTCACTGGGTGCATGGTTTCAACAGTGCGTCTGTGATGGACTGTATGGGTGGGTGAGTGTGTGTATGGGTGTGTTAGTGATTAAATGTATATCTCAGTGGTACATGTGTGAGTAACTACATATGTGAAAGGCAGTATATATGTGTGTTGGAGTATATAAATGGCTATAAGTGAGAGTGTGTGATTGTGAGAGTGGCTATATGGATGAGTGTGTGCTTGCATCAGTGATTGCATAGGAGCGTAAGAATGTGCTAGTATTTTTATGAATAAGTGAGCTGGTGTGTATAACTGTATAGGTGAGTAAATTGGAGTGTGATTAATTATTTGCATGACTGACTAGGTGTGTGAGTACCTCTATGGATGAGTTGCATTGTGTGAGTGTTTATATAGGTGTATGAGTGCATATGATAGTCCTGTACTGAGTGACTGTAAGTATGAGTGACTGTACGGGTGAGTGAGTAGATGTGTGTGTGTAGACCTAAGAATCAGTGAGTGGGTATGTACTTATTGGTATTGGAGTGTGTATGGTTTTGAGAATGGCAGTCTGTAATTTAGAGTGGGTGTATCAAAAGTTATATTAGGGTGTCAGAAGATGCATTAAATTCTCACATGGATGATGTCATCAGTGATGTCATTTGAGATGTCATCAGTGATGTCATCAGTGATGTCACTGACCATGTCATGAGTGATGTAATATGTGACGTCATCAGCAGTGCATTGCGGGGCGCGAGTTATAGTTAGCTGAACTAACTATAACGGGGGAATTTCATGGGTTTTGTACGAGTGCAATGTCCAACTAACTATAACTTTCCCTAAAACCTATGGTTTTTTCAGTGAATTTCAAAGGTTTTTTAAATGCTAAACCCTAACTATAACAGGCCTGAAACCTATGGTTTTTTCAGTGAATTTCAAAGGTTTTTAAAATGCTAATTCCTAACTATAACAAGCCTGAAACCTATGGTTTTTTCAGTGAATTTCAAAGGTTTTTAAATGCTAATTCCTAACTATAACATGTCTGAAACCTATGGTTTTTTTCAGTGAATTTCAAAGGTTTTGTAAATGACAATTTTTAAATGTATTAATTGTTATATTTATTTTTTTATACTGATTTACTACATTTTTTTAAACTATTTATTTTTAGATATTTTATTTTTTAAATTACATTGTAATTACATTATACATTACATTACAAAATATACTTTCTCAGAATGAATTACTTTAGTTTAAATACTTTACAAATAGGCAATAGACTTTTAAGTACAGTAGTTACAGTTGTTGCAATGTGCAACACAATTTCAAACACAATGCAACATTGAGCTCAATGTGAATTTCTAGCTAAATGCAATTAGTTTCTTTATGGATTACTTTTCTAACCACAGGACTGGATCCTAGATTCAGTCCTGGGACATCTCCTGTAAACAGTTGAGTAAAAGCGTTTTGGTTACAGTAGTGATTTTTAAGGAATATTATTGTATTTTAAAAGTTGACACTTAGAAACTTTTTCACATAGAATCACCAATGTTATCCTATGGGAGGAAATTCACTTAGCAGGTAAGTAGTGTTATCGTTACTTTTTCTTACTCAGTGGTGGATCCTGGATCCAGTACTGGTGCATCTCCTGTAAACAGTTGAAAGAATGCGTTTAAGTCATACAGGCGATTTTTAAGGAATATTTGTAGTTTGTGAAAATCAACACTTTGAAACTTTTCTGCTGAAAACCAGACAATGGATTCCTACGGAAGGAAATATAAGTTACTGGTAAGTACGGTTAAAATTACTTTTCAGGATCAGTACTGGGCTGAAAGATGCAGCACTGAGGTCTCTCCTGATAACAGGTGAGTAAATCGGAATTCGTATTTTGGCTGATTTTAGAGGAATATTTGTATGTTTCAAAAATCGACACTTAGAAACTTTTTCAGCAAAAAGCAGGCAATGATATCCTATGGAAGGAAATTCAAGTTACTGGTAAGTACGGTTAAAATTACTTTTCAGGATCAGTACTGGGCTGAAAGATGCAGCACTGAGGTCTCTCCTGATAACAGGTGAGTAAATCGGAATTCGTATTTCGGCTGATTTTAGAGGAATATTATAAAGTTCCAAAACTCCACACTTAGAAGAATTTCCAAGTGAAACCAGTCAATGATATCCTATGGAAGGAAATTCAAGTTACTGGTAAGTACGGTTAAAATTACTTTTCAGGATCAGTACTGGGCTGAAAGATGCAGCACTGAGGTCTCTCCTGATAACAGGTGAGTAAATCGGAATTCGTAGTTCGGCTGATTTTAGAGGAATATTTGTATGTTTCAAAAGTCGACACAGAAACTTTTTCAGCAAACAGCAGACAATGATATCCTATGGAAGGAAATTCAAGTTACTGGTAAGTACGGTTAAAATTACTTTTCAGGATCAGTACTGGGCTGAAAGATGCAGCACTGAGGTCTCTCCTGATAACAGGTGAGTAAATCGGAATTCGTATTTCGGCTGATTTTAGAGGAATATTATAAAGTTCCAAAACTCCACACTTAGAAGAATTTCCAAGTGAAACCAGTCAATGATATCCTCTGGAAGGAAATTCAAGTTACTGGAAAGTACGGTTAAAATTACTTTTCAGGATCAGTACTGGGCTGAAAGATGCAGGACTGAGGTCTCTCCTGATAACAGGTGAGTAAATCGGAATTCGTAGTTCGGCTGATTTTAGAGGAATATTTGCACAATGGTGAAGGGAGGGGGTGGGGCCTGAGGTGACATCTGTGCAAACGCACTCCGTGGCGCGTTTTAAGTTGGGGGATTAAGTCCCCTTGAATCATGAGGGTCCCTGGGGTCCAACTAGCCCACCCTGTACCTCCAGTATGTGCCAGGAAGCTGCGTTGCAGAGAGGTGTTCAGAGGCCACGCCCCTTTTTGCACCTCTCTGCAACCCAGCTCTGTGTCGCTTTCTGGACGTACCTGGTGGGCTAGTTCGCCCCCAGGGACCCTCAGGATTGAAGGGGATTTCATTCCCCATCTTAAAATGCGCCACGGGGCCTGTTTGCACACATGTCACCTGAAGCCCCGCCCCCTCCCTTCACCACTGTGCAAACGCGCCCTGTGGCGCGTTTTTAGTTGGGGGATTAAGTCCCCTTGAATCCTGAGGGTCCCTGGGGTCCCACTATCCCACCAGGTACCTCCAGTAAGCGCCACAGAGCTGCGTTGCAGAGAGGTGTAAAAAGGGGCGTGGCCTCTGTACACCTCTCTGCAACGCAGCCCCCTGGCGCATACCGGAGGTTCCTGGTGGGCTAGTTGGCCCCCAGGGACCCCCAGTATTCAAGGGGAATTACTTCCCCTTCTTAAAACGCGCCAGGGGGGGCGTTTGCAGACTGCTGCAGGGAGGGGGCGGGGCCTCGGCACAATGCCAGTCTTTCTTTTTTTTTGTTGCTTTTTTCTGCCCAGGGGGTCCTTGTGGGACCCCTGAGCAGACCTAGGGGGTCAGGGTGTTTCTACCCTGCCCCCTTTGTGCGTTTTGCGCACTTGTTTCTTGTGTTTTTTTTTTTTTAATCAGTGGGATCCGCGCACCCTAAGCGCATCCCACCGATTTTTGGAAAAAAAATGCTTTTTCTGCTTAGGGGTCCTTGTGGGACCCCTGAGCAGACCTAGGGGTCAGGGTGTTTCTACCCTGCCCCCTTTGTGCATTTTGCGCACTTGTTTCTTGTGCTTTTTTTTTTAATCGGCGGGATCCGCGCACCCTAAGCGCATCCCGCCGTTTAAAAAAAAAATGCTTTTCTGCCCAGGGGGTCCTTGTGGGACCCCTGAGCAGACCTAGGGGTCAGGGTGTTTCTACCCTGCCCCCTTTTGCGCTTTGCGCACTTGTTTCTGTCCCTCGGTTCTACCGAGGGACAAAATGACTGCCAACACTTCCTGATTTGGAGTGTTGACAGCCACTTGACAGCCAATTAGCATGCAGCTCGTGATCGGACAGTGTGCGCAGGGTGCGCTCAGGATACGCGGACCCTACTCGGCCATAGATATATATGTGAATTTACTTTTGATTTTCTCAGGAACTACTGAACGGATTTACACCATTTAAGCAAAAGGCACGACACTGAACCAAGGGCTACCTCTTTGCCAAATTTGGTGTAATTCCGTTCAGCAGTTCGGGCTGTAGCTGCGACTAAAGGTTCCTATGGAAAAATGAATGGGGAAAACACGTTTTGGGACCCCCCTTTTTTCTCGGCCCCCGCTTGACGAATCAACCCGAGACTTTCAGGGTAGGAGCGGAGCGGAGCGCCCCAACAAGTTGGAAGCTTTCGCGAAGATTCGTCAACCGGCGCAAGAGTTATTTCAAATAGAATGTCGCGGATTTCCTATGGATAATAGGTCCTAACTATAACTATCTACTGGCGACCGCCAGTAGATTATATATATATATATATATATATATATATATATATATATATATATATATATATATATATATCTATATATATCTCCACACCAAGATTCCTCACCCGGAGAAGAAAGAAACCAGAGGGACACAACGGGGAGCCAAGGAGAACATCTTTATTGCAGCGTGGAAGGCATGACGCGTTTCATCTTCAATGACTTTATCAAATGCCAAACACCACAAACTGACACCTGCCGCCATTCAAACGATCCATTTCACTCCCATTGGTGGGAGCTCAGCAGAATCAACCAATGGCGTAAACACCTCTTTGCAGTCCCCCTTGGCAGACTCCAACTCCAAGCAAGCACCGTCTCGGCTTGCAGGTAAGTGTTTTAGCTGTCAACTCCTTGTAACCCATAGTGAGTGCTGGTGATCAGTGACATGATGAGTGTAGGTGCAGATTAAAATAGCAAGTGTCCTCGCAGCACAAAGACCTCTCCCGGGCCCCCTTAGACGTCTCACCGCATATGTGAAGGTCCAGGCAAATTCTGAGACTCAGCAAACAATGCGCAGGCCTCTCCGTGTAATCATGAACTGAATTACCAGCGATGTGAGCACTGTTCCTTCATGCGGGGGCCAGGGCTTTCCAATACCTTGGAGTCCTAGAAAGCTGTGAAGCGGGTGCCCGTATAGCTCCGGCCACAAACGAGATGGGTCCCCCTAGCACGCTCGGGGCATTGCGCGCAAAATATCCACACCAAGATTCCTCACCCCGAGGAGAAAGAAACCAGAGGGACACAACAGGGAGCCAAGGAGAACATCTTTATTGCAGCGTGGAAGGCATGACGCGTTTCGTCTTCAATGACTTTATCAAATGCCAAACACCAGAAACTGACACCTGCCGCCATTCAAACGATCCATTTCGCTCCCATTGGTGGACCGATAAAGTTGTACTGCCTATGTAAGTCTTCGGGCATTGGCACTTAAGTACATAAATTAGAAAATTGCTCTTACAGGTCAATCTTTCTCTTATTTTTATATAACTTTTTAAAGGGGGTCTTGATGTGAGTCACATTTTCTCCATGCTTGCATTCTTTACACTTTAAGCACTTAATGAAATACTCTCTTGGTGTTAGCCACATTTTAGTTTCTGTTTTAGAATCAAAAGTACTCCTTACTAGGTAATGTCTTGATGATTTTGGCTTTCTATGCATGATTTGGGGGTGACTGGTCACCATCTGTCCGATAAATGGATCCTGTCTGATTAGATGCCAATATTTGTGTAGGGCGTGTCAGACTTTCTTGTGTTCTATGTTGTGAGTAGTAATGAATCTATGTATCTGATTCCCTTTCTTTGGATCCTTCCATGTGAAGGGATCTGTCTCCACTTTTTGTGCCCTTGCTCTAGTAGAAGCTGCCTTAAAAAAATAAAAATATATATATATATATATATATATATATGCAGATAAGTTTCGCCGTGTTACTTCCTTTCTCCCGGATAGACGAACACGGACCCAGTAATTCGTGCAAAGTAGTTTATTGTTTAATGCACGACCGCCATGACGCGTTTCAGCCCTCCAAGGGCCTTGATCACATGACGCCATGAGGAATAGTGAACCTTTTTAAAGTGACAGTGCAGTACCACGTGTTAACAGATAAAAAAAAAAAAACTACAATAGACATAGAAAAAATTGTTGCATTAACATAGTATCACATCTTTAGTACATCAAGCAGCAATATAATGTATTGTGTGAATGCTAATGCATTATTTCATGAACATTATACATATTTATGTGTGCCAGCAAAATTCATTTACTTGACACACATATATATTCTGCTCCAATGGTTGTCCACCTGGTGAGTAGCACTCGATCCACAGCTTTGTTTATGATAGGCAGGGACGAGGATCCGCTTGTGTAAGCTGCTCCGTAATGGAAATGCCTGACGCGTTTCGAAGCTCCATATTCTTCTCTTCAGAGGCTGAAACGGAGACAGTGTGTGCAAACGCTGAACCCACTTCGCCATTTTCATATTGCGCACCCACCAATGGGAAGCTCGAATGAGACTGTGCATTGTGGGAAGTGTGGTCCGGATAGCACACAAATCTTGTCCTGTATGGACCCTGCAAGTGGACTTGTCCTCAATGCTGTTTGCGGCTGCTGTCCCACATAGCCGACATGATAGTTACCATGTCGGATATTATGTGTGTGCATCCATTCAGGGACATTGCCGAAAACTCCAATCCCCATCATGCACAGTCTCATAAGAGCGGCCCATGCGAGGGCGTGTAATATTCAAATGTGAATGGGATTGGCTTTTGCACATATCCGTTCCGTTAAAGCCTCTGAGGAGAAGTTGAGGAACTTCGAAACGCGTCAGGCAGTCCTATACGGAACGGCTGTTTCAAGTACTGCAGGAGGAATCCGTCCATACCAATTAAAGGCTGTTGTCTTGCTGCTGTTGCCCGAGTGCTGCTCGACTGGTGGACAACCTTGGAGCTGAATATATATATATATATATATATATATATATATATATATATATATATATATATATATTTGCAGATTTCTTCTTACAGTCGTATGTATGTGCTCTACCTTCATACATACAAGATAGCATTGATTTTTTAAAACGCCTCTTTGATGTACAGTGGGAATCAGACTTCCAGATGGTCTGTTTAGATGTTAACTCACTGTCCACCAGTATACACCACAAAGATGGTATTAATGCTATACGGCATTTCCTGAAAACAAGACCTATTCAACACCTTTAACATAATAACATGATTGTGAGCATGATTGAGTGGTGCCTCAACAGCAATGTATTTCTATTCAATAATGACATCTTTCGGCAAGTACAGGGGACAGCGATGGGCACCTGCTGCGCCCCCAGCTATGCGAATCTTCACATGGGCTGGTGGGAGGAGCAGGTGCTCAACGATACAGAAACACATGATTGGTCAGCCAATATTGTTCTATGGTTGCGGTACATTGACGACCTTTTTATTTTGTGGAGAGGAGATTAAACATCTGTTGAAGAGTTTGTGAAGGTAATCAATGTAAATGATCTGAACCTGTCTTTTACTTGCTGTATTAGCAATGAATGCATTGATTTTTTGGATGTAAGGTTGGAAGTTCTTGATGATAAGATTACAACTAGGGTGTACAGGAAATCCACCTCAGGCAACTCAACCTTGCATGCTACTAGTTCTCACCCAGGTGCCCTAAAAAGGAGCATTCCGTACGGGGAATTGCTTAGAGCTAAGCGTATTTGTAGCACACAAGAAGCTTACAATACAACTGAGAAGGAGATGACCATGAGATTAAGAGCGCGGGGCTATGATGAGACTACCCTTAAACAGGCAAAGGACAAAGTCAGAACTAAATCTAGGACTGATCTGTTATTTCGAGCACAGTCAACTCGAAGGTCAGGGAAGGTGGGGAGATCTGTAGCAGAAACAGCAAGTAAACAGATTGAGCCCTGTAGATTTATCACTACTTTCAACAGGGCACATAATTAACCCTGGGCGTAGTTTGCGAAGTAGCGCTACGCGAAGTGCACTTCGCGAGCTACGCGTAGCACTACGCGAACTGCGTAGTGCGCTGTTCGCGATGATTGCACAGTGCCGGATGCTTGTCCGCAGTGTGCAATCATTGAAAACGGCATCTTGCACAGTGTGAGCTGTCTTTTACTGCCGCTCGAGTAGATTTTTACTCGAGCAGCAGCTTTCTCAATGCGGACTGGTAGTTTCTCATCGCGAGCGGTCGCGAGCTTACGCGACCACTCGCAATGAGAAACCTGACCTCCCCGCGTTGAGAATCTCGCCGGGAGGTTTATTTTCCACGCTCGCGATCGGCAACTTGATGTTGCTGATCGCGAACGAGGAAAAAGTCTCGCCGGGATGTCATTTTGCTTGCTCGCGGTCGCCAACTTGACGTTGAGGACCGCGAGCAAGCAAACAATGACCGCTGCACTACGCTACGCGTGTTTGCACTGTGCTACGTGCAATACGCGTAGTGCGAAGTAGCGCAAACTTCGCAAACTACGCGAGCGTAGCGTAGTGCTTTGCCCAGGGTTACACATAATCAAATAAGAAAGATTCTTAACACACACTGGCACCTGTTGAGACAAGATCCTGTAATAGGAGCAGAAATGGGTACTAGACCAGCTATTACAAATAGGAGGACGACATCTATCCAAGACAAAATAGTCAAAAATCAGATGCCAGAGAAAACCACCTGCCTTAAACCAGCCAGGGGTTTTAAGAAATGCAACAAGTGCAAGGCCTGTGCACAGGGTCAGAATGCTACTAGTGTGCATACATATCTGGGAGAAAATAATTCCATCACCAAATCCTTAAACTGCAGATCTGAATTTGTAGTATATGTTCTTATATGTCCCTGCGAAAAAAAGTATGTGGGCAGCACAATACTGCAAGTGCATAAAAGGGTTCTACAGCACTTACGGGCCATAAAGAATGTCGATGAACTTACCCTGTAGCGAGGCATTTCAAACAATATCACAACTGCAATCCCACACATTTACGGTACGCAGTGATTGACCAAATAGAGACAGCTAAGAGAGGCGGTGACAGAGAGAGGGCACTCAGACAGCTGGAGTGCAGATACATCCTCAGGTTGAATACAAAAGAACATGTGGGCCTCAATGTTGATGAAGAGATCTATACCTACCTGTAAGGACAGCAATATTGTTCCTCGTTTTCTATTTTCCTGTGATTTTGATTGTTTTTATTTCACTATAGTTACTGGGGCAGGCAAGGATTGCAATATTGATACTAGAGCACAAATTTACGGGTGGCTTGATTTTCCAATATTGATGTTGTTTTTATTTTCATTTTATTTTTCAGGGCCTGGTCAGATGTTCCTTTTATACAGGTATCTGGGTTCCGGTCCATTATGAGGACAGCAAAAGAGCGGATATATCTTTATTTTCCATTTTTTGACTTGTTTTGTAAATCTATCTTTGATTAGATGTCATGAGCCACGCACATTTCCCATTGAGCTGGTGGAATACTATGGTGCACTTCTTGTTTGGCTAATCTGTTACATTACAGTTTAGGCAATATGTCATGTCCATGTCATGTTCGCATTATTTCAATAGAGCAATCAGGACTGGTATATATGACTCTGGGGGACATTGCCCAATGGGGCTTAAGTATGATTTTTCTGCCCAATGGGGCACTTGATGGCCAATGGGGCTCAGCTATATACATTTTTCGCCCAATGGGGCATTATTCTGAATGTGTAATTTAGCCAGCAGGATTAACTACCCAGTTGCATTGAGTCACTAGAAATGTATAAAAACATGTTCCAATATGAAGTGGACAATACTGTATGGAGAATATTTACTTTATTTATTTTTTTATTATCTGTATGACAACGACAATACTGAACAAGGATTCTATTAATTGTATTATTATGCTTTTGTATTTCAATCTACCGTATATTATGTAGAAGTATTTAAAAATATTCATTGCAATTGACGTTATTATAACAAATTTTTTGTTTTTTAAATTTTTGGGCTTTTATACTTAAACAGGCAGTTTTACAATGTAATTTTGACACTATAAGATGGCCGCCATTAATGTCTAAATGTATAGATATATCTATGCAGTCACCCGTTTTCTATGTTTAGTAATATTGTGTATATCAGTTGCCCGGTAACTCAGGTCTAGCGTCGTGACAAAGGCTCTGAGCCGAAACGCGTAGACGCTTTTTATCGATTTATTTTAATGGAATAAACTACATCCTTTAAATCGTAAGCCCTGCTGAGTGCCGTTCTTTCCCTGCGGATTTTCTTTGGGAGAGGAAGCCGATTATATATATATATATATATATATATATATATATATATATATATATATATATATATATATATATATATATTACCTACTGGCGGTTGCCAGTAGGTAGTTATAGTTAGGACCTAGTTTCCATAGGAAAAGCATATATATATATATATATATATATATATATATATATTATCTACTGGCGGTCGCCAGTAGATAGTTATAGTTAGGACCTATTATCCATAGGAAATCCGTAACATTCTATTCCCAAACGTTGGCGTCGTTTGACGAATCATCGCGAAATTTTCAAAACTAGTGGGGTGCTCCGGTCCGCTCCTGTCTTGAAAGTTTCAGGGTGATTCATCAAGCGGGGGCCGAGAAAAAAGGGGGGTCCCAAAACGTGTTTTCTCCATGTTAATTCCCATAGGAAATTTTAGCCACGGCTACAGCCCGAACTGCTGAACGGAATTACACCAAATTTTGCAAAAAGGTAGCGCTTGGTTCAGAAAGCGACCTTTTTTTTTAAATGGTGTAAATCCGTTCAGTAGTTACGGAGAAATTCTAAAAATAAGAGTGAAAAAATCAATTTCCCATAGGAAACTTTATGCAAGGCTACAGCAAAAACTGCTGAACGGAATTACACCAAATTTGGCAAAAGGTAGTGCTTGGTTCAGAAAGCACCCTTTTTAAAAATGGTGTAAATCCGTTCAGTAGTTGCTGAGAAAATCCAAAATAAAGGTTTCGATATCTATGGCCGCGGTGGATCCGCGCACCCTCCCGACCACGAGCTGCATGCTAATTGGCTGGCAACACTCCAAACCAGGAAGTGTTGGCAGCCATCTTGTTCCTCGGTAGAACCGAGGAACAAGAAAGCAGTAAAACAAGTGCGCAAAACGCAAAAAGGGGGCAGGGTAGAAACACCCTGACTCCCTAGGTCTGCTGAGGGGGTCCCACAAGGACCCCCTGGGCAGAAAAAAGCATTTTTTTTTCTAAAAATTGGCAGGATGCGCTTAGGGTGCGCGGATCCCGCCGATTTAAAAAAAACAAACACAAGAAACAAGTGCGCAAAACGCACAAAGGGGGCAGGGTAGAAACACCCTGACCCCTAGGTCTGCTCAGGGGGTGCCACAAGGACCCCTGGGCAGAAAAAAGCAACAAAAAAAAAGACTGGCATCGTGCCGGAGGCCCCGCCCTCCCTGCAGCAGTCTGCAAACGCGCCCCCTGGCGCGTTTTAAGAAGGGAAGTAATTCCCCTTGAATACTGGGGGTCCCTGGGGGCCAACTAGCCCACCAGGAACCTCCGGTATGCGCCAGGGGCTGCGTTGCAGAGAGGTGTACAGAGGCCACGCCCCTTTTACACCTCTCTGCAACACAGCTCTGTGGCGCTTTTTGGAGGTACATGGTGGGCTAGTTGGACTCCAGGGACCCTCAGTATTCAAGGGGACTTAATCCCCCAACTTAAAACGCGCCACGGGCGCGTTTGCACAGTGGTGAAGGGAGGGGGCGTGGCTTCAGGTGACAAGTGTGCAAACAGCCCGTGGCACGTTTTAAGATGGGGAATTAAATCCTCTTCAATCCTGAGGGTCCCTGGGGGCCAACTAGCCCACCAGGTACCTCCAGTAAGCACCACAGAGCTGCGTTGTAGAGTGTTGTAAAAAGGGGCGTGGCCTCTGAACACCTCTCTGCAACGCAGCTCTCTGGCGCATACTGGAGGTATCTGGTGGGCCAGTTGGCCCCTAGGGACCCTCGGGATTGAGGAGGAATTAATTCTCCAACTTAAAACGCGCCACAGGGCGTGTTTGCAGACATGTCACTTCAGGCCCCACCCCTTCCTTCACCATTGTGCAAATATTCCTCTAAAATCAGCCGAACTACGAATTCCGATTTACTCACCTGTTATCAGGAGAGACCTCAGTGCTGCATCTTTGAGCCCAGTACTGATCCTGAAAAGTAATTTTAACCGTACTTACCAGTAACTTGAATTTCCTTCCATAGGCTAACATTGACTGGTTTCACTTGGAAATTCTTCTAAGTGTGGAGTTTTGGAACTTTATAATATTCCTCTAAAATCAGCCGAACTACGAATTCCGAATTACTCACCGGTTATCAGGAGAGACCTCAGTGCTGCATCTTTGAGCCCAGTACTGATCCTGAAAAGTAATTTTAACCGTACTTACCAGTAACTTGAATTTCCTTCCATAGGCTAACATTGACTGGTTTCACTTGGAAATTCTTCTAAGTGTGGAGTTTTGGAACTTTATAATATTCCTCTAAAATCAGCCGAACTACGAATTCCGATTTACTCACCTGTTATCAGGAGAGACCTCGGTGCTGCATCTTTGAGCCCAGTACTGATCCTGAAAAGTAATTCTAACCGTACTTACCTGTAACTTGAATTTCCTTCCATAGGCTAACATTGACTGGTTTCACTTGGAAATTCTTCTAAGTGTGGAGTTTTGGAACTTTATAATATTCCTCTAAAATCAGCCGAACTACGAATTCCGATTTACTCACCTGTTATCAGGAGAGACCTCGGTGCTGCATCTTTGAGCCCAGTACTGATCCTGAAAAGTAATTTTAACCGTACTTACCAGTAACTTGAATTTCCTTCCATAGGATATCATTGCCTGCTTTTTGCTGAAAAAGTTTCTAAGTGTCGATTTTTGAAACATACAAATATTCCTCTAAAATCAGCCGAACTACGAATTCCGATTTACTCACCGGTTATCAGGAGAGACCTCAATGCTGCATCTTTGAGCCCAGTACTGATCCTGAAAATTTATTTTAACCGTACTTACCAGTAACTTGAATTTCCTTCCATAGGATATCATTGCCTGCTTTTTGCTGAAAAAGTTTCTAAGTGTCGATTTTTGAAACATACAAATATTCCTCTAAAATCAGCGGAACTACGAATTCCGATTTACTCACCGGTTATCAGGAGAGACCTCAGTGCTGCATCTTTGAGCCCAGTACTGATCCTGAAAAGTAATTTTAACCGTACTTACCAGTAACTTGAATTTCCTTCCATAGGCTAACATTGACTGGTTTCACTTGGAAATTATTCTGTGTGTGGAGTTTTGGAACTTTATAATATTCCTCTAAAATCAGCCGAACTACGAATTCCGATTTACTCACCTGTTATCAGGAGAGAACCCAGTGCTGCATCTTTTAGCCCAGCACTGACCCTGAAAAGTAATTCTAACCGTACTTACCAGTAACTTGTATTTCCTTCCATTGGAATCCATTGTCTGGTTTTCAGCAGAAAAGTTTCAAAGTGTCGATTTTCACAAACTACAAATATTCCTTAAAAATCGCCTGTATGACTTAAACGCATTCTTTCAACTGTTTACAGGAGATGCACCAGTGCTGGATCCAGGATCCACCACTGAGTAAGAAAAAGTAACAATAACACTACTTACCTGCTAAGTGAATTTCCTCCCATAGGATAACATTGGTGATTCTATGTGAAAAAGTTTCTAAGTGTCAACTTTTAAAATACAATAATATTCCTTAAAAATCACTACTGTAACCAAAACGCTTTTACTCAACTGTTTACAGGAGATGTCCCAGGACTGAATCTAGGATCCAGTCCTGTGGTTAGAAAAAGTAATCCATAAGGTAACTAATTGCATTTAACTAGAAATTCACATTGAGCTCAATGTTGCATTGTGTTTGAAATTGTGTTGCCCATTGCAACAACTGTAACTACTGTACTTAAAAGTCTATTGCCTATTTGCAAAGTATTTAAACTAAAGTAATTCATTCTGAGAAAGTATATTTTGTAATGTAATGTATAATGTAATTACAATGTAATTTAAAAAATAAAATATGTAAAAATAAATAGTTTAAAAAAATGTAGTAAATCAGTATCAAAAAAATAAATATAACAATTAATACATTTAAAAATTGTCATTTACAAAACCTTTGAAATTATCTGAAAAAAAACATAGGTTTTAGACATGTTATAGTTAGGAATTAGCATTTAAAAAACCTTTGAAATTCACTGAAAAAACCATAGGTTTCAGGCACGTTATAGTTAGAAATTAGCATTTAAAAAACCTTACAAATTCACTGAAAAACCATAGGTTTTAGGGACAGTTATAGTTAGTTGGACATTGCACTCGTACAAAACCCGTGAAATTCCCCCGTTATAGTTAGTTCAGCTAACTATAACTCGCGCCCCGCAATGCACTGCTGATGACGTCACATATTACATCACTCATGACATGGTCAGTGACATCACTGATGACATCACTGATGACAACTCAAATGACATCACTGATGACATCATCCAGTGACTGTGTGTTTCTGTAAAGTTTAAATATTTTTAATATATATAGGGAAAGGCGTATTGAAGAATGAGTGGGTGTATAAGTGTCTGTATGGATGATTTAGTAGGTGTGTGACTAACTCTATAAGTGAGTGATTAAACGTATCTTACTGAATGCATGGGTTAGTGACTAAACTGGGTGAATGTCTGTATCCGTCTGTCTGTTGCTGTGTAAGTGGCTGCATGGGTTTGTAAATAGCTACATGAGTGTCTATATGAGTTATTGATTGGTTGTCTGAGTATCTGTATGGGTGCCTGAGTGTTTGTGTGGGTGGGGTGTGTGCGACTCTGTGCATAGATGTGTGAGTGGGTGATTCACTGGGTGGATGGTTTCAAGAGTGCATCTGTGATAGACTGTATGGGTGGGTAAGTGTGTGTAAGAGTGTGTTAGTGAGTGAATGTATGTCCCAGTGGTACATGTGTGAGTAACTACATATGTGAAAGGCAGTATATATGTGTGTTGGAGTATATAAATAGCTATACGCAGAGTGTGTGATTGTGAGAGTGACTGTATGGATGAGTGTGTGCTTGTATCAGTGATTGTATAAGAGCGTAAGAATGTGCTAGTATTTGTATGAGTAAGTGAGCTGGTGTGTGGATAACTGTATAGGTGAGTAAATGGCAGTGTGTTTAATTATTTGCATGACTGACTAGGTGTGTGAGTACCTCTATGGATGAGTGGCAGTGTTTAAGTGTCTATATAGGAGTATGAGTGCATATGATAGTCCTGTACTGAGTGACCGTAAGTATGAGTGACTGTACGGGTGAGTGAGTGGATGTGTGTGTAGACCTAAGAATCAGTGAGTGGGTATGTAGTTATTGGTGTTGGAGTGTCTATGGTTTTGCGAATGGCAGTCTGTAATTTAGAGTGGGTGTATCAAAGGTTATATTAGGGTGTGAGGAGGTGCATCAGATTATCACGTGGATGATGTCATCAGTGATGTCATCAGTGATGTCATTTGAGATGTCATCAGTGATGTCACTGACCATGTCATGAGTGATGTAATATGTGACGTCATCAGCAGTGCATTGCGGGGCGCGAGTTATAGTTAGCTGAACTAACTATAACGGGGGAATTTCACGGGTTTTGTACGAGTGCAATGTCCAACTAACTATAACTGTCCCTAAAACCTATGGTTTTTTCAGTGAATTTGTAAGGTTTTTAAATGCTAATTTCTAACTATAACGTGGCTAAAACCTATGGTTTTTTCAGTGAATATATATATATATATATATATATATATATATATATATATATATATATATATATATATATATATATATATATATATATATATATATATTCCAAAACACCAGTTGGCCGAATAGCAAGGATGCACTTGAACAGCAGCTTGCTTGTGAAAACCTTTATTCCAACAAAAACTGCAACCTGCTTTCCAATAAAGTTCCAGCCTGACGCGTTTCAGAGCTACTTGCTCCTTTCTCAAAGGCTCAACACTGAGGTATATATATATTTATATTTATATATATATATATATATTAACTACTGGCGGTCGCCAGTAGGTAGTTATAGTTAGGACCTAATTTCCATAGGAAAACATTTAATTTAAAAGGAACAAAATGAGGGGGTTCATTTTGCCATAGAAATTATGATTAGTGCTGCAGAAAGAAAAATTAGGGCACATTTTAAGTGACTTCTCAAATCCTCTTCTGTTTCATTAAATAATTCTGACATGCAGACTGAAACATGCACTTTCAATACCAGCAGCAGGCTTCCAGTTAACTCCCTGGTGAGCAGTAGCTTTACTACAGTGATCTAATGAGCAACTAGAGTGCTAACATTCTGAATTGATGGCAAATGTGTGACACATCTGAATGCCTTCTTGTTGGAATCAAAGTAAAAAACTGAAAGCATTTCCTACTGAGGAGACTGCAGTAAATGAGGAAATTAGGAAACTTCATAACAAATAAGTCTCCCAAGATGGCCACCAGAGAAAAAAGAGTCCAAATGTAGCACAAATATCACCCAGATGTAGCCCACATATAGCTCAATGACAGAAGTGTGCAAAACACTTTTTATTTCAGTTTTTTTTGCAGTTTTTATAGTGCAGACTGGTCAGGTATTGGAGTGTTGCATCTTACTTGAACCCCTTATTGCGTATTTTGCACGAAGTACTTGAGATTGATCTTGCGAAACATTGAACTTTACTGTTCTGTTAAAATGAAGTTGCTCTGAGCTGGGCTTTGTAACACCCGTTTTTACCTACTTGTTTTAATTAATTCTCATTGTATTGTATTAAGAAAGAGGATTTACTGTTTTTATGTACACTTTTATGATCTATGTTTCTAAATCAGATTGAATAATGTTTATTGAATTGAATTGAAGTCTCCCAAAATGGCCACCTGAGAAAAAGGAGCCCAAATGTAGAACAATCATCACCCAGATGTATCCCATGTATAGCCCAATGACAGAAGAGTGGAAAACACTTTTTATTTTTTGTTTTTTTGCAGTTTTATATAGTGCAGACTGGTCAGGTATTGTAGTGCTTTACATGAGCATTGGTTACATCACACAAGGACAAAATCATTTTGGTTGTAGGCATGGGGAGATTAAGTGATTTGACCAGAATCACAGAATGTAAATACGTGCTGAATAGAATACAGGTGGTACAAAATGCGGCAGCCAGATTACTTAGAATCACACCAAGACACGAATCAGCGTGAAAGGCTCTGAAATCGCTCCATTGGCTGCCAGTGCAGGACAGGATAAAGTTTAAATCGCTATGCATAGCACACAGGGCCCTAAATGGGAAAGGACCACCCTTACTAAGAACCCTGATCACACCCTATACACCAGAAAGAGCCCTAAGATCCTCCTCGAACACCTGGCTAAAACCTCCAGGATTAGGAGATCCAGATGGGGAGGAAGATCATTTACGCATTTAGTGCCGCAACTATGGAACTCTATGCCCACAGATTTAAGACTCATCATGGACGAGTTGGCCTTCAGAAAGAAACTGAAAACCTGGCTATTCCCAGGTTGAGCCCCGGATCATGCTCACTCCTGCTCCATAGCGCTGGGAAGCCCTCGGGCAGCTATGCGCTCTATAAAACTCACAAACATAAACATAATGTCGAGCTGAAACAGAAACTCCAACCTGGTTCCCCAGTTGCAAAGTCTGCAGCTCTGAAAGTAACACCACATCCTCTCCCCCAAGTGCAACATTTAATCAAGTGGTCAACTGGATAAAAAAACATAAAGATAACAATATTTAAAAGTGCTTTGTCGCTATTTGAGAACTCAGAAAATATGTCCTCATTTAAGTTTTTTAGAGCACTAACCATAATTTCTATAATTTCTAAAGGAAATGCTTTAGGTATTACAGTTTTGATTGCATCAAGATGACATCAGGAGTGCTACACTTTGGTAATAAATATAGAGTGTTAGCAATCTAGTTGTTCATTAGGATACTGTTGAGAGGTAGAGGTCAGGGGCACGGACTCAGAAAATTGAAGGCAGGTAGGAGGGTGCAGAGTCAATAATTTGACCACACTGGGCAGCCAGGAAGGGCAGTGGCAGCATAACAGACTATGGAGGGCAGTGGAAAGGGGGGCAGGGTCAACAAACCAACAATGCAGGACAGGCAAGAGAGGCTGTGGCAATATAATAGACCATTGTGGACAGAAGGAAGAGGCAGTGGTAGTACAACCATACATGCCAACAGACCCGATTAAGCTAGGAAACGCCCAATGTTTTTAAGCCCAAATGGGCTTTATTTTATCTCTCTCCTGTCTACAATCTCCTCTTTTTCAATGTAAGTCAATGGGGAAAATCAATTCCCCAGTTTTTGTTTTCAAAATCTCCCTCTTACCAAGTTCAAAATGTTAGCAAGTATGGTACATTGGATCATGGAAGGCAGGAGGAATTGGGGTAGGGACATGGACTCGGATAACAGAGGACAGGAGGGACATGGACAGGTGCACCAAACTGACCTTACTGGACAGGCATCAGGGTTTGCAGCAGCACAATACACCACACAGGGCATGCGGGACGGCAGTGCAGCCCAACAATCCATGGAAAGCAATATGGAGGGGACAGGACCATGCACATGGACAACAGAGAACAGAGGGGAAAGAGACAATGGCAGCAAGCTGACCATAATGGACAGACAGGAGAGAAAGCTGCAGCATAACAGACCATAAAGGGCAGGAGGGAGGGAGGGATCAGGGACATTACAATGGAACAGACAAGCCAGGAGGGAGGGAATAGGGGTCTGCACATGGAAAACAGAGGGCAGGGGGCAAAGGGGCAGGGCAGGAGCAGCAAGCTGGCCATGGAGGTCAGGCAGGATGGGCACTAGAAGCACAACACACCATGGAGGGCAACAGTGAGACTATAATGGCATACACACAGACCATGGAGGGAAGGTTGGAGGGAGTCAGGGGCAGCTATCTGACCACACAGGGAAGGTGGGAGGGGCCGTGGCAGCACAGAAGACCATGCATGGCATGCGGGAGGGTTAGTGGTAGCACAATGGCCATCATGGGCAAGAAGGAAGGGGCAGGGGCATGCACAAAGGACCATGGAGGATAGAAGGGAGTGGTAGGAGCTGGACACAGACAAGAGAGTTCAGGGGAAGGGGCCTCACAACAGACCACGCAGGGCAGGCAGGAGGAGCAGTTGCAGCCAACAGACCAGGGAGGGCAGAAGGGTGTGGCAGTAAAATGGACCAAAGGGGACAGGAGGAAGGGGATAGAGGCATGGAACGTGGACAGGCAGGGTGGAGGTGGCAGGGACAGGTTACAGTCACCTGACAATGCTAGGCAGGTAGGAAGGGAGTGGCAGCTCTACAGATCACTCAGAGTAGGTAGGAGTGGCAGGTCCATGAAAATGGTGGGCAAAAAGGATGGAGCAGGGGCATGCACACAGACATCAGAGGGCAGGGGGAAGGAGAGTAGGGGCAGCAAGCTAAGCACAGAGGCTAAGCAGGAGGTCAATGATGGGGCATAGAATTGGGCAATGGAGGGCAGGAGGACTGGACTGGGACATCATGGTAAATGGAGGGCAATGGCAGCACATCAGACCATGCATGGCAGGAGGGAGAACGCTAGTGCATGGATTCAGACAACAGAGGATAGGGAGTAAGTGGATGGGGCAGCAAGCTAAATGTTCAGAGAAGGTGGGAAGGCCAGTGGCAGAACAACAGCCACATAGGGCTGTAATGAGGGAGCAGGGGCATGGACTTGGACAATGGATGACAAGGAGGAGGGGAGGTTGGAGCAGCAAGCTTGGGTGGGGGCAACACAATGCCAGGCCAGGCCCTGCTTCCAACCCCCACCATCCATTGTGATAGGCATCTTACTTAATGATAAAAAACCTAGAAATTCACTGAAAAAACAAAGATTGCAGGGATGTTATAGTGAGACTCAGATTTCACTCGTACAAAACCAGTGAAATTCAGCAGTTATAGTTACCTGAGCTAACTATAACTTACGCCCCGGCAATGCACTGCTTATGACCTCAGACATTACATCATTCATGACATGGTCAGTGACATCTCAAATGAGCTGTGAATGGAATGGAACTATAATCACTAGAACTTTATTTAGGGATAGTGTGTGTATATTAACACCCCTTTTTTTCTTTTCTTTCGTGTAAGAACCATTATAATATGCAAAGTGCCCATATCAATATGGCTGATAGCCTTCCACTTTAAAGTAATGTGTAGTCCATTGTTTATGTTGATGTTTGCATTCGTAAGTATGTTTATTATGAACAAGTCACATTAACGAACATACAGGTAAGGCGGTCACAGGGAAAGATATGCTGAAATGATGTTGTGTGCATATCAACACTTGTTTTCATTTCTTTATTGTATGAATTCCTGAATTTTCGCATCGTGACCAGGCCAATATGGCCGCCAGTTTTTTGGATTAATGTAATTTGTAGTCCTTTGTTAATGTTGGCAACTGGAGGAATTTGTACACTTACTTAAATAAGGAAGCTACAATGACGTCTTGGATCGTTATCAAGGTTCGGACAAGCCGAAATGCGTGGATCGCGTCCTTTGCAGATTAAATACTTCCAAGCTACAACCTGAGTGCTGATTCCTTCCTTGTAAGAGTGAGAGGAGATTGAATACATATATATAAAGTTCACTGAAAAAACCAAAGGTTTCAGGGACATTATAGTTAGGAATTATCATTTAAAAAACATTTGATATTCACTGAAAAAAACCATAGGTTTCAGGGACGTTATAGTTAGGTTGACAAATCACTCGTACAAAGGCAGAGAAATTCAGCCGTTATAGTAAGCTGAGCTAAATGTAACTCGCGCCCTTGCAATGAACTGCTGATTACGTCACATATTATATCTCTCATGACATGGTCAGTGACATCACTGATGACATCACTGATACCATCTCAAATGACTAGGACTAGCTTATTTGCAAGGTATAGAGGAGTGTTGAAATGAAGTGCTTTGTGGGTCATAAAGGCCAGTTTCAGTTGTATCCTTGCCTCGAATGGTAGCGAATTTAGAGCTTTCAAAATCGGGGAAATGTGGTTGGATTTCTTGGAGCCTGTGATGATCCTAGCAGCAGCGTTCAGTGAGGCCCTGAGAGGGGCCAGCCTGTACCTTGGTAGTCCACAGAGGGTTGCACTGCCATAATCAAGTCGGGAGATCACTAATGCTTACACAGCAGATTTGAAGTCCTCAGGGGGCAGAAAGGGTTTTAGTTTCCTAAGGATGCTCAGTTGAAAGTTCGCTTCTTTGGTAGGAGCACTGATGTGCGCTTGCATGTTCAAGTTTTTATCCAGCACTATTCCCAGGGATCTCATACAGTCTATGATATGTGGTGTGCAGTTGAGAGCGGAGAGATTTTTTATACATTTCTTCACAATGAGGTCTTGCTTGGGAGGAGAGATAAGGAGGAATTCCGTTTTGAGGGCGTTCAGTTTGGGATGGTTGAGGGTTAACCAGTTTTGGGTTTTTTGAAGGGTTCCGTTGAGAGTCGTGATATCGTCCGGTGAAGAGATTTTCATGTATTACTGCGTGTCTTCATCATACATGTGGTAGTGTATGTTAGATAACCCTGAGTGGAGTTCGCGGAGTTGCGCTACGCGAACTCCGCGAAGTTGAAAAAAACTCTGCCACGCTACGCAGAGCTCTGCAAGCGGCAGAGTGCGAAAGAAAATTGCTGTTTGCCGTCATTTTCAGTGCCGGATGCTTGTCCGCACTGTGCAATCATCGCGAACGGCACCATGCACAGCGCAAGCAAGTGCTGCTTTCCTTTCTGCCGCTCGAGTAGATTTTTACTCGAGCAGCAGCTTTCTCAATGCGAACGGGCAGTTTCTCAACGCGAGCGGTCGTGAGCATACGCGACCACTCGCAATGAGAAACCCGACTCCCCTGCGTTGAGAAATCTCGCCGGAAGGTTTATTTTCCACGCTCGTGCTCGCCAACTTGATGGTGACGATCGCAAACGAGGAAAAATCTCGCTGGCAGGTGGATTTTCCTCGCTCGCCAATTTGACATTGGTGAACGCGAGCGAGGAAAAAAACTCCGCTCCGCGAAGCGGAGTTTTTCGGAACTCCGTGAAATGCAGAGTGTGGAAAACTCCGCAAACTCCGCGAGCGGAGCGGAGTTCACCGCCCAGGGTTAGTGTTAGATGCTTTGAGGATTTCAGTAAGAGGTTCAATGGAAAGGTTGATCAGGGTGGGGGAGAGATATGACCCTTGGGGGATCCCCAGAGAGCAAGGACTGGGATTGGAGAGGGTTTGATTGGTTTTGACTCTTTGAGATCTGTTATAGAGAAACGAGGCAAACCATTTTAGAACTGAGCCAGAGAACCCCATCCTATGTTCCAAAAGGTTCAGGAGGTTATCATGTTTGACGGTGTCAAAAGCTGATGAGAGGTCAAGCAATATTAAAAGGCAGGATTCGTTCTGGTCAAGCATAGTAAGAGCGTTGTCAACTATATGTGTGATGGCCGTTTCGGTGCTCTGACCCTGACGGAAGCCCGATTGGAATTGATCCAGTAGTTGGAATTCCTCAATGTGGTTACATAGTTGTACCTGAAAGCATTTCTCAAGGAGTTTTGCCAGAGTGGGGATGTTTGTGATAGGTCGGAAGTTGTTCATACCCTACGGGTCAGCTGATGGTTTTTTAAGAATAGGCAGCACCAGACCAGACTTTAAGCAGTCAGGGATTTCACCTTGAAGAAGGGAAACATTAATAATCTTGGACCGGAGAGGGACTAGTGACCTTATCAGATCTTTGAAGAAAAAAGAGGGAAGGGGATCATTGAAGTGATTAGAGGGTTTAAGGGTAGAGAGATTGTTGATAATAGATGTGTCGTTGAGGGGGGCGAATTGACTCCAACAGGCACTGTTGTTAGGTGAGTGACAAGCAACCAGCTGGGGCTGTGAGGGGAGGGGGTAGTTTGGTACACGTGATAGATCGACTAGGGCAGAACTTAGCTCTGAATCGATCTTGTTAGCTTTTTCGAGGAAGAAGGCAGCAAAGTCCTCGCAATTTGGTTGTGTACTGGAGATGAGTGTTGACTGGGTGGTAGTGTTGTTGGATTGACGTTTAATCAGATCAAACAGCATTTTGGGGCGGCTTTTGGCATTGTCCAGTTGGCAGCTGAAGAAGGACGCTTTTGCCATTCTGATGTGTTTGTTGTACATACTTCTTTTCAGTCTCAGGAGCTTAAGGAGTTCCGGCGATGGAGAGGATCTCCAAGCTCGTTCTGCTGATCTCAAGTTGCGTTTGTCTGAGTTTAAGCTGTCATTGAAGCTTGGATTTGAATCTTTCTCGTTTTTGGGGAGCCATTACATCGAGAACTTTCAGTATAGAGTTGTTGTAGTGTTGTAGTGTTCAGTGAGTTCATGAACGTCTGACATAATTGTATGAGGAGGCAGAGCCAGATCACATCGCCTATGATGAGTACTTCGGTTTTGTCTGTGTTCAGTTGTAGGCAGCTGATCTTCAACCACCTGGCGACTGCTTCCATTCCTTCTTGAAAGTTATGTTTCGAGATGTTGGGTTCGTTGGATAGTGAGAGGATGAGTTGTGTGTCGTCTGCATACAATACGATGTAGAGTCTGTGTGCTCTGATGATGGAAGCGAGAGGGGCCATGTAGAGGTTGAACAGGGTGGGGCTGATGAAGGATCCTTGGGGGACTCCGCAGGTTGTTGGCGTGGGCTCTGAGATGAAGGGAGGAAGTCTGTCCCACTGTGTTTTGCTGGAGAGGAATGAGCAGATCCAGTCAAGGGCTTTGTTCCAAATTCCTGCATTGTGGAGTCTGCTGGCTAGGGTGCGGTGTGAGACTGTGTCGAAGGCTGCGGAGAGGTCCAGGAGGATAGGGGCCATAGTCTCTCTTCTGTCAAGGAGGAATCGGATGTCGTCTGTCGCGGCTATGAGGGCGGTCTCTGTGCTGTGGTTCTTCCTGAAGCCTAATTGGGAGGAGTCGAGGATGTTGTTCTCGTCGATGAAGGAGGTGAGTTGGCTGTTGACAGCTTTTTCAATGACTTTTGCCGGGTAGGGAGTAGGGCGATCGGTCTGAAGTTTTTGAGGTCAGTGGGGTCCGCAGAGGGTTTCTTTAGGAGAGGGTTGATCTCCGCGTGTTTCCAGTCATCGGGGAAGGAGGTGGTCTCGAAGGATCGGTTGATGATTCTTTGTAGTTTGAGGTTGATGATGTCTGCGGCTCTGTGGTAGATGTGGTTGGGGCAGGTGTTTGTGGGGACCCCAGGGTGTCTGCAATGCTGCGGGTGGTCCAGCTGTCCAGTGTCGGCTGTGTGGTGCAGGAGGTGGAGGGTGTGGGTGCCTTGTGGAGGATGTTGTTGTCGAAGTTGTCATAGATAGTTTTGAGTATGTGATGGAAGAAGGCGCTGAGTTTGTCGCAGAGGTCCTGGGAGGGTGGGATGTCGGTGGACTCGCTGTTGGGTAGGGCAAACTCTTTAATGATCCCGAAGAGTTCCTTGCTGTTGTGTGCGTGGGTGGAGATTCTGTCCTGGAGTGCTTTCTTCCTTGAGTATCTGATGAGTTTGTGGTGGGCAGTGGTGGCTGTTTTATAGTTGTCGAGGTTCGCTGGGGTTTTGGAGTTCCTCCACAGTTTCTCGAGACATCTGCAGGTTCGTCTGGACTCCCAGAGTTTGGTGGAAAACCAGCTGGCCTTCTTGGTGCAAGGGTTGGACGATTTCTTGAGGGTGGCAACTGTGTTCGCGCAGTTGGTGATCCATTTGTGTAGGGTACGGGCGGCAGTGGTGGGGTCGTTGTCTGAGGCAGTGGGAGTGGAGCCACTGAGGGTGGTGGTGAGTTGCTCATTGGAGATCCTGTTCCATTTCCTGCGTTGGAGCTGTGGTGGGCATCTGCGGGGGGTATTCACTCTATAGGTGAAGTGGACGCAGTGGTGGTCCATCCATGGGAGTTCGGAAGTGTGGCTGAAGGAGATGGAGTTTCCTGCTGTGAAGATAGGGTTGAGGGTGTGTCCTGCTGAGTACGTAGGTCCTGGTAAGATCTGATTGAGTCCGATGACGTGGAGGTTTTCCAGGAGGGAGATAGAGTTGGGGTCTTGGCGGCTGTCGAGGTGGAAGTTGAGGTCACCCAGCAAAATGTAGTCGGTGGAGGTGATGGCATGCGGGGGGATTATGTCGGAGATGGAGTCGGAGAAAGGTGTCTGATTTTAATATACGTAAGGTACCCAGACACTGCTTTACTCCTAGATTGTGGCAGAGGGGCAAAAACCACCTGGATCTCGGTTTGTTATACTTATGACAGATCAATAAAAAATGCACCTCAGTTGCCAAAACAGGCAATCACATTTCTGTTCCCCCTCTTTTCACTATCTCGAGGTAAAAATCCTAAGTGGCAATTTGCCAACCCGGAAGCGAATATACAATATTTTTGCTGCAGTGGAGGTAATTCTTTTAAGAAACAGCTCAAAGTGCGGGGAGCATTTATGGCTTAAGAATTTGTCCACCAGGCCATCAGGCCTTGCTTCACGACTTGTGTTAATCATGTTCTCAGCAAGTGTTTTGGCCCATTTGGCCAGATTCGCACCCAACTTGCTAAAGACATCCCATAAACCCCCAAGCTTAACCTGCTACATAGAATGTTCACTGCTTTAATCTATGGCATGATACAATGCTTGTCTAGTAGCAATAGCTCCTGTAGTGCAGATTTAAAGGGGGCCATCTCCTGAGTTGTCCATTTTCACACCCAGTAGGTCAGGATTTTTAAACGAGCAATTTGGTCAAACCTTTTAAACTCAGGTCCCATCTTAAAGGCATGAGTGGAGTGCTAGAAGGGAACCTCAGACTGATCTTATAAATATGTTTTCTGTATATTTAATTGTAAAGTATCCCCCGAGCCACAGATTTCGGCCCCATACTAAGTGTCTCCCAAGGCCACAGGTTTATATACCTCCAAGGCTGAAGACACAGCCCTGATAGTCCATGCTTTCTATCTCCTGACAATGACCTCTGCTCTGTGTGTTAATTTAGAGTTGCTTTTTGCCAGCTAAAGGTCCCAGGAAAGCTTATCAGTGAGCCTAATTCCCAGGTACTCAAAGCTCCTGACCTGATCAATGCTGGAGCCCTCCACTGTCATCTTGTTTCTAAAAGTATGATGACGATTGATGGTTATGATCTTGTATTTGCCTGCATTGATCTCAAGCCCCCAGTCCCTGTTGAACCCCACAAAATAGTTCAGCAATTCTTGCAGGCCCATATGGGTGTGTGAGAGCAGCAGAGTGTCGTCTGCAAATAGCAGAACAGGGATATGGCCACCAGATATCTTGGGGGCATCAGGCTGACATTTGTTCAGGGCTTCCACTACATCATTCATGAACAAAGGAAAAAGCATGGGGGCCAGGACACATCCCTTTCTCACCCCATGATTAACAGGAACCCTGGAGAAAAGACCACCCTGCATGCTCCACCTAACCTGAGCAAATGTGTTTGTATGAAGTCTATTGAGGAGATGGAGTAAATCATATGGGATCCCCATTTGGGCCATTACCGCCCAAAGAGTGCACCTCAGTACTAGATCAAATGCTACCCTCATGTCCATAAAAGCTACGTTCAGGTGGTCCTTATTGATGGTGATGTACTTCTAACAGATAGTCACAAAATGAAACATCTGGTCTATAGTACCTATAGTCTTGTAGAAGCCTGCCTGCAGATGTGAGAGGACCTAATGCTCTTCCACTCACTCCTGCAAACGAAGTAGGACTTGCCTACAGAAGATTTTCCAGGTGCTGTTAATGAGGCTAATTGTCCTGTAGTTTGCAGAAGTGGCTTTTGGGCCCTTGTTATGGATTGGGACAATAATGGCACCACACCATGCCTCTGGGATTACCTCCCCATACAGAACAGCATTGCTTAGCTTGTTCAGGCAGGGTACCCGAATTTAAGGCTCAGATTGGAATAAATCCACTTGAATAATGTCTAGGCCAGGAGCTTTCTCCTACCTCATATGTGGAAGAGAGACCCTAGTTTCCCCTGTTGAAAAATCTATGAGAGGGACGCAACAAACAGAAGGGGCAGGTAATGCTTCCACTGTGCTGTCACCCAGCATCCTCTGCGATGCTCAGCGTGACCCTGCAGTGTAAAACTGAGGTGGATCCACGAATTAGGCCATAAATAAAAAAAATACAACTACTTGCAGAGTCATTGAGATACTCATACATCCACTCACAGACACTCTGGCACCCAGTCAGATACCCACACAGACACTCCAACACCCACTCCATGACCCACTCACACACTCACCCACACACCCAATCAGACACTCTTGCACCCGCACCCAAACCCAGACACTTATGTACCCACTCAGACACTTGCATACCCACTCACAGACTCTCACAGCCACTCACAGACCCAATCACACACTTACACATCCAATCACAGACCCACTCACTCAGACACACCCAGACACAGACCCTCTCACACTCTGACACACCAACTCAGACACGTATGCACCCACTCATAGACCCATTCACATACTCACACACCTACTCACAAACCCACTTACACTATCACAAACCCACTCACAGACCCACTCAGACACTCACACACCCATTCACAGACCCAGTCAGACACTCATGCACCCACTCAAAGACCCATTCACATACTCACACACACACACCCACAGGCCCACTCACACTCTCACACACCCACTCAGAGACCCACACAGACATCAACCCACTCACAGACCTCAGGTATATCTGCAAATTCACCATGAAGTTACTTGAGGGGATGCGCGGAGCACCATGGCAGAATCACGGATTTGTGGAAAAAATCATCCAAATTGGGCTTCTTCATAGAAAACATTGAAAGGGTTAAAGAAATACTGACCATTTAGAAGCAGTATAACAAAAATATTAGATGAAAGGAAGCCTGCAGTTTGTTACCTAGAGCAGCATAAGTAAGAGTACATGGTGAAGGTAGCCATTTTAGCTGCTTTTTTACTGAGAATGGGGGTGGATTGCCGGAGTTCTCAATGGAGATTTGGAATGATAACTGATGTTAACAGACATAGAAATAAAACTGGAAGAACAGCAAAGAGCTTTTAAAAGGTATGTTAATTAGGTTGTAGTATATAACAGTATATTTAGTTAAAAAATTGTGAGTGTATATAAACTGAAAGAAAATGTATACTAGAAGGGAAAATAGAAGGAAGCTTAGATGAGAACATTAACTAAAAATACAGTGAGCAAGAAAGTAGAAAGAGAAATTGGTATGCTGAAAGTATAGTAATTTCATTAAGCCAGTACACATGAATGTGTTTGAAATTAGATGTGGGTGTTTGCTTATAGTATGTAATTTAGTAGTATTAGTATATAATTTGCACACAGTCAGGCAGGCACTTATACACCCAGTTACACTCCCACAAAAGCACTTATGTACCCACCACTTATATAGTCAGACAGTGACTGCAACAGTCAGTCACACACCCATAAAACCATTCACACACCCATTTACTCACCTATATTTCGAAGTTTGAGTACTAGTTCACCCTTAGAGCCTGGGAGGATATCTGCAGAATGCAATCTGCACCACAGGAAGAGTTTCAAGAGGACTATTTCAGGACTCTTGAGAAGGGAGAACCCCTGATTGTAGTTCACTTCCGAATCAGAGCCCCAAAGGGTAGTGGCTCTGTGAAGGAGGGAGAGGAGCAGAGAAATGACTGGGCAAAGGTTCCAGAGGAGAAAGGGGATCTCCCAGAGAGAGAGTTCCTTATTGGATTAGATGCAGGAAGTACTGTCTCCTCCCATACCCAGTCCCTTGGACCTCAAGGACAGACAGGCCGAGTGAGACCAGAGGCTGCAGCTGGCCCAGCTGGCTGCAGAGGAGAAAAAAGCTGAGGCTAAGAGAGCCTTGGAGGAGAAATCTTGCTGGCTCATTAATTGAGTGTCAAAGAGCTGGACATGAAGGGCAAATATCTTTAGAGTCTAGCAAAAATGGTGGGAGCACCACTACTGTGTCCAGTGTAGAAGAAAGAGTCCATATACCAGAGACTTGGTGCCTGACTTTAAGCATGCAGTGATATAGACATGTGGTTTCAGGAATATTAAGTAGCTCTAGAGCTACAGAGGACCTCTGAGGAAGATTGGAGAGCTGGCTTTTGGAGTCATATTCCTGGTGATGGGAGGGACGATCTACTAGTCCTAGAGAATGGAAGAGGTATAGGTATCCCACCATAAAGGGTAAGTATACATTCACTCCAGAGGAGTGCAGGTTGAAATTCAGGGGTAGTCAGAAACTGTCACCAGTACTGATTGGATTTTGTGGGGTTCTTTTGAAATGTTTGTAAAAAGTATTATTGTTTTTTAAGAAGGTTTTATACTTTTTCTTTTTTTTTTTTAAAGAGAACTGGGAAGCAGCCACTGGCTTCAGACTGAGAAAAACCTGAAGGTTCAATGGGGAGCTAAGAAAATAATTAAATATTTCTGCTGACAGTACTTTCCATAGCTATGTGATTGAAAACACAGTACTTGCTGCTTTTAGGCTTTTTTCCTCAGCGTCTTTTGGAATGCAACATGTAATATACGGTTCTATGAAAGAAAGCACAGACTCCTCTGTGTCTGTTCCAAATTTAGATGCATCTTTCACCCAGAACAGTATATGAATATGAGGACCACCACTTGCTTGGTACTCTTTTTGAAAAAAGAAATCAGTAATATTATTGGCGATGTTTTTGTTGCAGATGAAGGACAGCATTGTTTGAAATCTCTGCTTAAAGTACCTGCAAACTATTGCCAGATCCAAACAGCAAAACTCTCCTGGTGTCTTGAAATGAATGACTTTAATGTTACAGTTTGTCTGTCTCAAAATGTTATGTAAGTCATCCCATGGATATTCTGCACAGCTCAGAGTTAGAAACCAAGTTGGTGTTCTTAAATTTCTCCATCATGTAATTACTTACATACACATAGTATGCAGCTTTAGTTTTTTCTAAAATCTTTATGATTGTTTTTGCCCACTGTTCATTGATGATTCTTTCAACAGTACATCAATTTTGGTGTATCAGTATAGTAAAAAAGGGAAAAGCACCCACAGAAGACATTCATACGCTGACAAGAATGTGGCATTTTGCACAGTGAGTAAGTGTCTCACGCAAATATTTGAAGGCAGGTGGTATTGAAATTACTGCAGTTGATGGTGGTTCTCCCAAGGTGAACTGTCCAGCTGCACCTAGTTTCACCCGCATCATTTAGTTGTAGCCCCTTTCTGGAATTATTTTTAAGTGCTACCCCATGGAAGTTGTCCAATGAAAATATTTGTTTGTAGAGCCCCTGGATAACTGCTTGCCGCAAAGATTATAGTACAGATATTTATCTGTAACCTTTTCCTTTCACAGTATTGTAAAATGCTTCCAAACATCACTTTTTTGTACTTCCTGAAGTATTTATGCACAAAAGTGTATCTGTAAACCACTAAATATGTTATTTTATGTTTATTTGTTAATTGTTTGGTTTAGACTCTATTATAATGTGTTAATAACACATTATAATATCACTAATATAACTAATTGGCTACAAACATACCCATACAGGTATTTATACATGAACTCACACACCTACAGAGTCATTCACACAAGTACTGACACATCTACACATACACTCATACACCAAGTCAAAACCTCAGATACTCAGTCACACACCCATTTACACATGCAAACAGCTACTTACATAGACTCTTACACCCATACATCCATTCACACCAGCTGCGGCTGGTGCAGGTAAGAGCGGTGGGACCCGGTGGGGGGATCTCGATGGACGATGACGAGGGAAAATTAATTATTTATTTAATTTTCCCTCTTCATTGTCTGTCGAAATACCCCCCACCAGGCCTCGCCACTGTTACCTGCACCGGCCATGGCTGATTCACACACCCACTCACATACTCATACAGTTACTCGCACACCAAGTCACACACTGATACAGTGACTCATACACCAAGTTATACACTGAAACACCCACTAACACACCCACATGCATACATCAATACACCTACTCACACACCGTGCCATACATTGAAAAAACCACACAGAGACTGTCACATCCATGCACACACCAATACAGCCACTGACACACCCAGACACTCACCAATACATCCACTGACAGACTCAGGCTCACACCTATACAACCTCTGACACACCCAGGGACAAACTGATGCAGCCACTGACATACCCAGACACTTTCTGATACGACTACTGATACACCCAGCCACACTCTGATACAGAAACTAATGCACCCAGGCACATACTCATACAGCCAACGACAGTCAGTCAAATATCGATACAGCCACTTAAACACTCAGCCAAACATTGATACAGCGTCTCAAACACCTATATACATACTGATACAGCCAGTTACACACTGAACCACACACTAATACAGACACTAACACAGCCAGCCAAACAATAATGCATCTAATAATACGCTTAAGCACACACTGATGCATACACTGACACACCCAGGCATACACCAATGCAAAGACTGTCACAGCCAAGCATACATCAAAGCAGACACTGACACACCCAGCCACAGCCAAATGCATCCAATAACACACCGAGGCACACACTGATGCATACACTGACACACCCAGGGACATACCAGTGCAGACACTGACACACTCAGGCATATGGCAATGCAGACATTGACACACCGTGCCAAACTCTAATGCAACCAATAGCACACCCAGGCACACACTGATGCATACAATGACACACACAGGAACATGCCAGTGCATTCACTGACACACCCAGGCACACAGTAATTCAGGTACTAGTGACACACGCAGCCAGACACTAATGCATTCAATAGCACACCCAGGCACACACTGATGCACACACTGACACACCCAGGGACATACCAATGCAGACACTGGCACACCCAGGCATACAGCAATGTAGACACAGACACAAACACACCAAGCCAAGAACCAATGCATCCAATAACACACCCAGGCACACAGTGATGCATACACTGATACACCCATGGACATACCAATGCATACACAGACACACCCAGGTATACAGCAATGCAGACACTGACATACCCAGCCAAACATGAATGCATCCAATAAGACACCCAGGCACACACTGATGCCCACACTGACACGCCCAGTCTCACACTGATACAGTCACTGACACTTTAAAAACACAGAGTTAGCTCTTTGAGCAGATGGTGGTCCTAAAAAATAACCATTATTTTTCCTAAAAGTGTTTTTTTCTTCTTTTTTTTTTTATCAAAAAGTGAACAGGGAAGTAAAAGGGTAAGGATGAAGAAATGCATAGAAGCAACTTGCTTCAGTCTTCAAAGAACATTACGTGGTAACTAGAAGTAAATAAAAAACAAACAGCAATACTTCTTCACTGTATTCAAGCATTCACACACAGAGGATATTTTTACAGCAACAAGCATGTGTCACTTCGCACAGTGAATAACCACCTCACTCAATTCTTCACAGGCAGCTGGTATTGTAATGACTGCAGCTGATGATGGTTCTTTCAAGGGTGCTGTAGAGGTGGACTGTCCTGCTGCACCTGCTTTCTCCCGCATCATCCGGTTGTAGACCCTTTCATGAATTGTTTTTAAGTGCTTCCATATTCAATTTGTGAATACTTCTTTGCAGTGCCTCTGGATAACTGCTTGCCACAAATATTGCACTGCATGTATTTTGCTGTTACCTTCGTTCCCCCAGAAGGTATTGTAAAGTGCTTCTAGACATCACTTTCTTTTCTTCGAGGTGGTGTATCTTCCTCCACATCCTCAAGAGGTTGTGGATGTTCATCCTGGACTGAAGATGGAGCTTCAGCCATTCTCTGAAAGCAGAGCACCAGTGGTTCTCTATTCTCTCTCTAGAAACTTCACTTGAGAACTAACTGTTTTTCGGTGTGATTTTCTATGTACATGGGTGTGGGCCCAAATATATCCAATCAAAATGAAACGTTTGGGTGTGTCATTGGCTGAATTTGCGAATCTGGTCCGCAGATTCGTGGATTAGCAAAACTCATAAAATCGGTAACTTTCTTGAAACACAGATATTGGGTGTCTTATATATACTTGTAAATATGTTCAATCTGATGTCATTAATGAAAATGGAGGAGTGTACATATTTAAAATAATTTATAGATCTTTGGCATATCCATGGATTTAGATTTGTGGATTCATTCTGTTCACATGATTGGATTGAAAAACCATAGAGTATTAGGGGCCCATTACGATGGCGGGCGGAAGCACAACCGCCGTGCTGGCGGATGCAAAAACCACCAGTTACCGCCCGCATGCCGCAGCCCACACGCCCGCCAAATTACGATGCGAAAAGCAGGCCAAACACCGCCGGCAAGCCAGCAACACCGTCCGCCATCAAAGTGCGCCCGCACACGTAGCGGCGCAGCACAACTGACACACACCGTCCGACGAAACACGTCCCGCCCGGCGCATAAATTACGATGCCGCAAACAAACGGCTCCCACGGCAAAGAGACACCGCACGTGAAAGAGAGGCGGAAACACGGACGCAGAGCACGGACAACGAAGAAGCGGCACCCGGGCATGAATCCAGCACTGCAGGCCCTTCCCATGCTTCTGCTGATGCACCACCAAGGACGCAACGTACCGCGGAGACGCAGGTAGGCACACACACAACAAGTGCACGCAAACAGCGCACACAGTGCAAGGGCGGAAAAAGCGGACAACCCCCCACCAGCGCGTGCACACTACACATCCACCATTGCATCCACATATGACACACAGGCCAAATCCTAACATCGCAGAACACATGTGTACACACCACCTGGGACTAGGAACCAACCACCCCGTCACGGCCCCAAAGCGCCGATGACGCCGCCACACATGCGCACAACGCAGAGGCCAACCGCAGCGCCATGCATGCGTCGCACACAGACACAGGGACACAACCAAGCAGCACACACATCAGCCCCACCCCGAACGCACATGACACGTGACAGGCCGGCCACAGACATGTCCCCAACGCCCAATTCACGGACAACACCCAACGCCACACAACCGACGCACACATGTCAGTGAAGTCACGCAACAGCAGGACACACCCCAGTGTAACAAACATGGCGAAGCACACAGCGGCGGCAACACCAACTAGGAGAAGCAGGGCCCCTTCGGGAAGAGGAACGCCAGTACCACACTGAAAAACCCATACCACCCTGCACATATGAACAAGACACATGAAACGGAACACCAAAGAGCCCGGTGACCGACAACAGGTGGCCCAAGAATTACATCCACACACAAGGCCCAACGCAGAGCGGAAAGGCAGGCTGCCGCCCACACAAGGGAGAGCAGACAGCACTGAATGACCTTCCATTCCAACACCGAAACCACAGCCCTACGACAGAAGCCGGTGAATACAGCCATTGTCCAAGAATAGACCAACACAGGCTTGCCGAGGAGACCTACCACAGGGCAGATAGCGCATATCACAGAAGCACACAACGGACGGGGAAGAAAGAAGAAAACACTCCCCCATGTCGGCCACATGCAAGTTAATTGGAAGGAGTCACACAGCACTGACCTTGAACTGTCTGAGAAGCATGTGGGAAGAGGGCCCGTGTCCTCCAAACAAGCCAACAGAACACAAGTCCTGTCTCCCCACGACTACACAGAGCTCACAGCAACCCCGGAGTGTGCACATTGCAGACTGCACACACAGCCGGAGCACGCCACCACAACGCACCGCTGCGAAATGGCAACCGCAACACACCTACCCAACTACGCCGAAGAGCTCAAGCTGTACCAAACCAGCACGATACATACATTGGGATGCGATCTCCTGTCCCTGCTGAACGTAAGTTACCGACTGACTTACCGCATCACATTGTTCAGCTGCGTCATGCCCGTCTTCTACTGTCGGAGGTGTCCCTACCAGCATCCCGTCGAGATATGCCTCTCCAACCCGGCATGTCTGAAGGCGGACCTGCTACCACTACTCCTCCCTCTGGACGCACACGACAGGGCCTGCTCTGCCTATGGGGGCATGGCGTATGTGGCCAACATCGCACGCGCACTGAAATGGAACCACTGTGCCTCCACACGACGGATCATCGAGAACAGCTACATCGAATGTCACCCAGCATGCCCCATCATGGTCCTCCAAGGGACAACCTACGAACAACACCTTGACAGCCACCATCCGCTTCATTGGCTGGCAAACATGTACACCACCAATGACATGGAAGCCCTGCTGGACGGCATCGCATACCTGACAACCTGTAAATACGTCGGACCACAACGCAGGTTCCCCGAGTGACCTATGAAGTCCAACCCCGCACCCATGCTCAGCTTCCGCACGGACTGGACAGTCACCACCACAACAGCCATACCAAACGACCGGCAACTGTAACCACACCATCAACGACATCGCCATGACATCGGATATGACCGGGACATGCACACTGTTCCCCATCACATCCAGGAACACCGCATGCATCGTGGGAGGCAGTGGCATGGGCTCTGTGCATCGCACCCACATGGACGGAACTGCACGAACAACCAGGACACGACATGGATCCAGCGCACATGGACACACACACCGCTCAGTGGACATGAATAGGTCGCCTGGAGTCTGTGGGTGCTGCACCCCTCCCACCCCCGCCCCGGGAATCCCATACCAGGACCTTTGCATGGACGACAAGTGCATACAACAACAACACGACCCCAGTGACTGTGACATGTCCAGTAACCACCACAGTGCAACAACAAGTGGCACGCCGCTGCATGCACGCAAGCACATGCCCTGATGTCATCTCACATGCACGCGTGCATGAGGAACAACCGCAGCAAACCTGTCACATGGAACTGAGATGGACTGTGCCCATGATGCCGAGCGGTCTGGTAGGCTACATGTATACCGTCTGTGTCAAAGTCCGCAGCTCCGCAGCTATACGTAAATGTACATTAGCACAGCCTTGGCCAAGCAGATGTAACCCCACACCCTATCCCATTTGTAATCATGCTCAGTATATCCTCAATATGTATTCCGCTGCCAGTAGTGTCCACTATACTGCATCACAGAGGACAGAAGACTCAATATAATGTTTGAAACCAGAACTGTCTCCGCTGACTCATTTCACAAGTACGAATGAGAGAGGATGAGAGTATGTGAAGTACACGGCAGTCGTGACATGACCATGTAGTCCACTGGTATTGGATGTCAACGCAAATGAGTAGCACTACTGTGGAAGACACACATGTGTCGTGTGAAGTCGTATGGACGCAGTGCTCAGGTGGGTGGGTGCGACGGGTAGATGCGCACATGCCAAGTTGGAGCACGCCGTGTTGGGAGGGCTCATGAACAGTACACCACCGCTTCCCTGGGCATTGTGAGAGGACACCTGTCGGGGGGAGTGAACACGTGTGTGCACAGCAGCCGGGCACACGTACAAAGCGGTACCAGGCGCACCTCAGCCCACCCTCTGTGGACGAGCTGGATCCTGTTGTGCGCCCACCATGCCCCTTGACAAGGCACACACAGCCCCAGTCGACCAGGTGTAACCCCAACATAGTCAATCCGCACAGGCGATACAGGGCACGGGATGGCAGTGGAGCATGGTGTGTGAGAGGTCTCCTCGCGCTCCTCCTGCTCATATCACGCAGGCAATAGAACCTCAACGTCCAGCATGGCAAAAAGTCAAATGGAAGTGTAGGGGGACGCACCACAGCACGAGCAGCACTGACGTCACGGGAGGTGGCTCGCACCATCCCATCCATTGCCCATCATACCAACCACGACACATGCCATTGCGACTAAGTGCAAGCGCGTGCGCCACCACCCCTGAGCCCTCCCCAGAGAGGCCAAAGAGTGAATGTGTGGGCCATCAGCCACAGACGGACGCGGCATGGCCGCAAGGGCAGCCACAGCCACTGGGTGTCGCAGGTGGCGGATCCGGAAGGCGAAGACTGTGATGCATAGTCCATGCAGGCCGGGTCTCCATTTGGGGCACCACGCAGGTGGACGGCGTCCCGCCACACATCATACCCTGAGACAGCCCACTCGTGCAACTGGACCCACACATACACTCCTTGCCCTCTCTGGTGCAAGCTTGGGGCTGCCTGTGCAAGCGCTAGCCTCGCAGGTGAGCATGCATATTGGGGGGCGAGGGGAGGACATGAGGGCTGGGGCGAAGATGACTGTATCACTGTCAGTTAGTACAAGGGATGACCCAGATGTGGAAAGGAAGAGACGTGTCCCGTGTGTACTGCAACTAGTCGCCAATCCAACTACCCCCCATGTCCGGAATGTAAGCCCGCACCTAGGCCCGCCCATCCGCCACATCGAACATACCACCAGCACGACAACCTTCCCATTCGAAACACTGACTGGGGGTGGCGACCAGTGAACAATCATGTGTAGCCTACCCACGCGTACATGTGGGCCCTCCATGATCCATGTCACCTGCGGCAAAGACATGACATGCGCAATGAGGGAAGTGAGGAGAGCTGTCCGCCCCACGCGCAGAAGGTGCATCAGCTCCACAGACCCAGCAGCGAGTCCAGCAGGGGTCACATGTGCAGGGGCAGCTGTGCCTGGTGTGAAGGCACATGCATATAGACAGCACATCGACCAATGTGTAGTCTGCCCACATCCACAGTCCATCATCATGCGGACATAGGAATTGAACACAGGGCAACACATCTTAGCTGGTGCACCCACCGTGACCAACAATGCGCAATCATCGACGTACCCGCCCTGTGCATGGCCCCCCCCAACGGAGGCACATCCAGTGCCACCATCCCACACACACAAGCCTTCCACGGAACATGCTGTGTCCAATGGTCAGTACAGAGTCAGCGCCCATCTGGTGGATCCTGAACAGGAGACACATGCACACACATGCCAGCTCCCACTATGTACGACTGCCACCTGGCACGTGCAATGTAACCTCTCACCTGTGACGTGTGACTGCAAGCACACAGCCGTCTTGGCATGGGGCTGTCAATGTGGACACCAGTCAATGTTTCGGGAGCTGTGATCCGTACAGTGCTGTACATAGGGTGCAGTGCTGACACCTACTACTGTCTCATATCCCCTCGTGCCACAGGTCCCACTTGTATTGGCCGCTCAGCCCGTGCCCACATCGTCGTCGTCGTGTGCCATACTCATCCAGCCTCGGAAGCAGTACCATGCTCAGCAGACACTCATGTTGCCGTGGCGTTGCCGCTTGACGAATATGCAGTCAGTCCCCATCAGCACGCCCCGCAAGTCATTGGGGCCTAGATCCCCATGTGCATGCACATGGCAGTGGTATGTCTCACTTGCCATTGCCATTGTTGGGAGACCTGTGTAAGTGTATTGTGGCCGTGCCGTCCCAGCTTGACAGCTGGGCTGTGGCTCATGTGCTTGCTCAGTCATGTCAGTGATGTGTATGTGAAATTGCTATGTGCCGTGTTGCTTTGACATGTGTCCTCTGCCATTTAACCCAGGCGGAGACCGAACATTGACCGCCCATACCAATTGCTGGCGGACATGGACGATACAGAGGTAATCAGGAAGTTTCGGCTGGACAGGCCAACTCTGCATCGACTGTGTGCCATGTTAGAGCCCCATCTCCGTCCCCGCAGGGTGTATCCGACTGCTGTCACCCCCACGGCTAAGGTGATGGCCGCCATGCATTTCTTCGCCACTGGGTCATTCCAGCACACAGTGGGCAGTGGAGGAGGGATGTCCCAGCCCATGTTCAGCAAGGTGCTGAGGGATGTACTGGCAGCCATGATGCTGTACCGGAACAGGTACATCAGATTCCCCAGGGCTCGTGAATTGGCGGCAGTGAAGGGTGCATTCTATGCCCTTGGCAGAATCCCACACGTCGTGGGAGCCATTGACTGCACTCATGTTGGCCTTGTTCCACCACAGGCCACTGAGCACCTGTACCGCAACAGGAAGCACACGCACTCCCTGAATGTGCAAGTGGTGTGCCTTGCGGACATGGTGATCACCCACGTGTGTGCAAAGTTTCCAGGCTCGGCCCATGACGCACACATAATGCGCAACAGCATCTTGCCACGACTGATGGCCAATCTGCAACAGGATCGTGGCTGTATTGTCGGTGAGTATGTGGAGTGGTGTAGCGTGCTGGTTGTGCGATGCTGTCCCCTGTCCAGTTGGAATAGCAACGGTTCTCTGTGTCCCTCACACCCAGGTGACTCTGCGTATCCGAATGGGGCATGGCTGCTCAGTCCATTGAGGAATCCTCGCACCCCAGCAGACGATCGATACAATGAGGCACATGGGAGGACCAGACGTGTGGTCGAGCGTACCTTTGGCCTCCTCAAGTCCAGGTTCAGGTGCCTGGACCGCACCGAGGGTGCACTGGCGTACTCCCCACAGAAGGTGTGCCAGATAGTGGTGGCGTGCTGCATGCTGCACAATCTGGCCATTCGGAAGCAGATCCCCCTCATTGCGGATGACGGAGATCAACCAGGGCCCCAGCCCGCAGACCAGGACAGCTCGAGTGAGGTGGACAGCGGAGAGGAGGAAGCTGGGAATGTGCGCCAGCAGCTCATCGCCCGCTACTTCACTTGACGGTGAGTGTCCATGTACGACGGATGATGTGTCTGTATCTATGCAGGTGTGTGTGTGCTGTGTCAGGGTGGCCGTATGTTCACTGCGTGCAGTGTGTCAACGCTCCATGGCCAGGGTAGTATGCCACTGTTGGTGGCTGTGGCATTGTGCCCTATTGCTCTGTGCGATGTGTGTACATTGCTTGTAGTTGTTGACATGTACTGTGTGATGGGTGTGTGACACACTCATTGAATGTGCTCCTGTTCTGTCTCCCACCCCTAGGTCCCTACAGGCCCTCCGGATTCCATTTCCATGCCACGCATCAGGTGCCTTTCCGCCCAAGGTGGCCGTTGTATTCCGTACAATAAAGACACAGGGCACAAACAGCAGTTAGTGAAAAAGGTGCATTTATTACAAACTGTGACATGTGATTGTGTGTAAGGTGATGACAAAAGTGGTGCGTGCAGTGACAATGAGCTGTCGGTCATGGCTGCGTGATGATCAGGGTGTACCCACTGGTTCTATGTCCATAGTCCAACACACACATGCCATCCAGATGGCTGTGTGGAGTGGGATCGTAGAGCAAGTCAATGCAGTGGCTGGTCAAGGAAGGCTGGCGGAAGGCTGGCTGGCTGCCTCACTTGCGACTGGAGCGTGCGAAGTCCTCCCGGGAGATCTGTTTCCTCTTCGGACGGCCCCTTCCACGTTTGGGAGGGGGGTGTGTGGTGGCGACCTGCTGGTGGTGGGTGAGGTGTGCTCACTGGCTGTGGACGCAGGGGAAGTGGACACTGCTGCCCGAGCCTGCGCCCTAGCAGGTGGTGGCGGAGGTGGTGTTGCTGGCCTTGCCTGTGACCCCACCGCCACCACCAGCTGGCCCATGAGGTCCACGAGTTGGTCCATACGGGACACGAATTGGCCCATATGGGCGTCCATGGACCTCAGCACCCCCAGCACCTCCCGCGTGTCAGTAGCAGACCTGGCCCATTGTCCTTGGGCCTCTTCATAGGCCCCAAGGACTCTGTCCATTTGAGGCAGGGCATGGCTCCCAGGGGAGGCTGGCGTTTCCCTGACCCTGCTCCTCCTACCAGTCCTGCTGCCACCGGCCTGCCCACTAGCCACATTGCTCACCACGGTCCTCGCTGTGGCTCCCAGGGTGGATCCAGTCGGCCGGGCCACCACCTGCGCTGGGGCTGGTGCCAGCGAAGACGTGGTGGTGGTGGAGGCGGTGGTGGTCGGTGCGGCGATGGTGGCGGTTGCGGCAGTGGTAGTGGCCGCAATGACCGTGGGTGTGGCCGCAACGACAGTGGCAGCAGGGGACTGGGACTGTTCAGCATCCCTGGATGATGGGTTGGTGGGTAGGAGGGGTCCTGGGGAGCGGCTGGGCCCTGCCACGCCAGATGGGCCAGCTTGGTGGTCCGTGTCCGAAGAGGTGGACAGATCCTCCAGATCCGTGTGTCCTCGTTGGGGGCTTGTAGGCTGGCTGTGCTGGCTGCTGTCTCCATCCCCAGCGTCCAGCAGTTCGTCACCTGTGGAGAGAATGAGATTTGTTATTGTGTTGCACCTGGCGAAGTATGTATTAGTCGTCTGACATTGGCAGTTCGTGCAATCTCGTACATGGGTTTCCCGGAGGCGAGTGTGTGGCTGTGGCATCTGTAGGTGTGTGTGCTAGGCAATGGGACTGTGTGCTGTGCACATGTGGCATGGGACGGATTGGCCATGCCGATGGGTGTGTTGCTTTGCCCCTACTCATTGTGACTCTGGTGTATGCGGGCTCCTGGCCCATCCTGGGTCTGGTTTGTACTTTGCTTTTGGAGTTCAAATGGAACGCTTAGGAACGCATATGGCAACATGGGGGCCATGCCCCAGATTCGCATTTGGGAGGGTATATGCTTTTGGGGTACATGCTGTGAGCCATGGGTGCCGAACGTGACATGTGTTGTGGCAGCATGACAGTGCATGGTCTGAGGTGTGTGCATGCCTGACATGCCCTGCATATTTGCTGTCTGTTGTGGTTACTGGACATGGCATTGGACGCATCGTTATGAGTGAGTGATAGTTGTGTGCCAGCCAACGTATTGCAGTTGTCCCATCTCCTTGGTGTGCGTGCTGCCCTGTGCCATGTGCATCACTGCAGTGCTCGGGGGGTGTGGCCCATGTTGTGTGTTGTTGCTCACAGTGTGTCGTGCGCTTAATTGACTTCTGGCACATGGTTGGTCATGGGCATGTGTCTTAGCGTGACTGCTGTATGTGTGGCAGCTGTGCGGATGACATGCCTTTCATGAGACTGGGGCTGACGGATGGGATGGATGGTATGTTGTATGTGCATGGTGTGTCTGTGTGTTTGATGGGTTCAGTGGTGTTCGTGTGCATTTCTGTTGTTCCGCTCTGTTGCGTCTAGTGTTGTTTGTCTTACATAGGCGTAGTTGTGGGGTGTGTGGTTGACAGGCAGTAGGGGCTACATGGACAGGACTTCAATGGTGTTTCGGTTGTGTGTGATGAGTTGCACAGTGGCTGCCGTGTGGGACTATATTCTGTGTGGCTTGTGCATGCAGACGTGGCTCCTTGGGTGTTGCTATGTCTGTGATGGGTCATGTGGGGTGTGAGTCTGCTGTTCATGTCCGTGTGCACATTGTTCACTTGTTCGTGACGGTGGGCGGTGCTGCGTGTCCGTGTGCTACGTGACATGTCCCATGTGTTGGTGGTGTTATGGTCCTCATGCCTCCAGTAATCCAGCCCTGTCCAGTTTCCCACCTGCAAGTTGTTCGTGCGTGCACTGTACTGGATGCCACATGGCTCTTAGCGGGGGTGCTCCATGTTGCAGGTCTGTGGGGGTGGGGGGGTGTAGTGGGTCGTGGGGGTGGCTGTACACCCACTGACACCGATTGCTGTGGACCGTGATGTCTGCCTTTCGGCTGTCGTTGTGCACTGCGGTGGCTGACACGTGGGTGTGGGGTGTGGGGGATGCTCCTCCTTGCTGTGCTGTGGGACTGGGGCCTGGTGTGTGTTGTACTTGGGCTGTCCACCGTCCCACCCACTGCACTTTGTGTTCCTGCCACTTACCTGTTACTTGTCGGTTGGTGCAGCTGTGCCTGACACATGGGTGTGGGGAGTGCTCCACCTTGCTGGTCTGTGGGAGTGGGGGCCTGGTGGGTGTTGTACTTCAGCTGTCCACCGTCCCACCCACTGCACTTTGTGTTCCTGCCACTTACCTGTTACTTGTCGGTTAGTGCAGCTGTGGCGGACACATGGGTGTGGTGGGTGCTCGTTGTGGCGCTTCTGGCATATTTGTGGACCTGTTGGTGGTTACGTGGCTGGCTTAGTGTACACATGTCCCCACGCATCTTACAGTTGTTCGGTTTGGCCTGTGTGTGGTAGTGTCTGTTGCATGTGCGTGTGATGTGTTGTGTATTGTGTGCTGGACATGGGGGTGTTTGTCCCTGGGAGCTGTGGCATGGTGGTTGCGCATGTGTGTACATAGCGGTGTGCTGGTATACATTAGTTTGTACTTACCAGCCTCCACTCCCCCTGCTAATCCGGCGAGGATCTCCGGATGTATTACGACTCGCACCTTCTCCTCCCACGCTTTGAAGGTCTTAAAGAGCGCGGGATTCCCTCCGCCAGTGACGGCAGCCAGCTCTCTGTTTTTGCCCTCCTTCTTCTTGACCAGGCTCTTTACGTCATTCCAACGTTTGTTTATCTCGGTTCTGTTCCTGGGCAGGGTCCCGACTGCATTGACCTGGTCTACGATCCGGGTCCACATTCTGTTTCTGGTGGCTAGTGGTGTGTGCTGGACCATGTTCCCATAGATTTGTGGGTACACCTTGATGATCTCGTCGACCATGACCGTCAGCTCCATGGGCGTGAACTTGGGCATCCTTTGTGGTGCCATGGTGTTTGTGGTGCTGGTGCGGTGTGTGTTGTGTAATGTGCAGGGGGTTTGTGGTGCCGGTGTTTGGTGGTGGTGGTGGTGGTTGTGATGTGTGCGTTTCTGTGGTGTGCTGCTGTCCTTGCTGTGTCACTGTGTCCTCTCCTCTCCTCTCTGGTTTGCAATGTAGCAAGGGGTTGTGGTCTGTGGGAGTGCTGCTTTTGTACTCACCTATGTGGGTGTGTCCTCATGGTCTGTTGTTTTCAGGTGTGTTGTGTCTGGGGTTCTGGCCTTTGTATTTTTTGTTTGTCCGGGGGGTGTTTTCGGGATGTGTACTGTGCTTGTGTATTTGTGCGTGCCTTGCTGTGTGGACTTGTTGGCCATGTTGTGTGCTATTGGTTTTGTGTGCGGATGGTTTCTGTGCAGGTACGTGGGCGCCATGGCTTCTGCCGTGTCGATTCTCATCGGCGTTGTTTGCGCTGGCGGGCGGTATTTTTGTTGTTTTCCGCGCTCATGGCGGTGCGATCGTAATTTCACGTGCGGTGTGTCGGCCGTGAGGGCGGGCGGTTTTGTGTTGTCGTGCGTGTTTCCGTCCGTGGCGGGCGGTTTGACTCCGACTCGGACGATGGCGGGCGGTATTTTGTATGATTTTTCCGCCGATGGCGGTTTTCAGTTTGTGTACTCATAATGGCGTGGTCGGTGTTCAGGCGGTGTGTGCGGGCGGATTTTTGCCGCTTCCATGCCTGGCGGATTTTTTTACGCCGGGTATCGTAATGTGCCCCTTAGTCCAGTCTATGTTTTCAGACCAGAGGAAGTGCAGCGTAACTAAATAATAATAAAAAAAAAAAAATGGGTTAATTACATTGACAAAAAAGAATACATTTTAAATTAAGTACATATGTGATTTTTTTCCTTTTAAAATGCATATAAAGCATATTTATTAAAAGAAATAATGTCTGTAGTTCAAAGAAAAAAACTAAATTAAAAATTAAATTAAATTGTAGTATACTTAGTATCAAAAATAAACTCTAGAAATTAACTAAAAAAACTAAACATTACAGGGAATTAATACTTTAGAAATAAAATTTGAAAAACCTTAGAAATTCACTGAAAAAGTCTAAGGTTATAGGGACTTTATAGTTGGGAAATAACATAAAAAAAACTTAGAAATTCACTGAAAAAAAAACAAAGGTTACAGGGACGTTATAGTTAGGAAATAAAATTAAAAGAAAACCTTAGACGACACTAAAAAAACAAAGGTTACATGGATGTTATAGTTAGGAAACAGAATTTTAAAAAACTTAGAAATTCACTGAAAAAAACAAAGGATGCAGGGATGTTATAAGTAGGCTCAGATTTCACTCATACAAAACCATTGAAAGTCAGTAGTTATAGTTACCTGAGCTAAATATAACTTACGTCCCCGCAATGCACTGCTTCTGACCTCATATTATTACATCACTCATGACATGGTCAGTGACATCACTGATGACATAACTGATGACATCTCAAATGACATCACTGATTAATAATTGATACAATACTGATACAATAATTCTAGGTAGTTCATGTTCCTGATGTTGCATGGGAACAGCAACCAACAGCTGGCGCATGGCTAAAACTGTTGCTAATCCTCCAACATTTCTAAAAGCTATCAAAATGTTTTCAAATTGACAGTCAACTTTATTTCCAAATCAACCACTGGAGTGGCTCCAGGATCTGTTTTATTTGCTTTAATGCTTCTGATAACATTGCCAAATAAGGTGTGCCATGTGAAGTAGTCTAATGACTCACAAATACAGTTCCCCACATAGTACAGGTATGATACCAATGGACCACACATAGGTAAAATTCTATGCTTGTCTTCAGGTGTAGTGTGAGGATAGATAACTTCCAGTTGCTTAGTTTTGCAAGCAATCGCTTATTTTTGCGAGAAATTCATATAGCTGTGGAGGTGCTTTGCCCACAATTGCATTATTAGTGTGTAGACTAATTATCTGCACTGGAGCATGCTGTTGTGAAGCAGCAGGAACTAACATCTGTAGGGCATATTGTTGAAGTCTTCCATAAATAACTTCTAGTTCAGTTGGTAAATGACTAAATTCCAGGGCAGTATAATTTCTTGCATCCTGATGTGAAGTATAACCATATGGGTGAGGTAGCTCATGGAATCTGTAAAGGATCCATTCTAACATTTTCCACTATTGTAGTAAGTACCCACCAAAACAAATCTGAATGTTTCTCATATCCTATCATGATTTCTAGCTTTTGATAATGTTCATTTTCAAGAACTTTAATGCACACTTCACTGTAAACATATCCAAATTGTCGGATTTGGACATCATCTTTGAGAATATGTGTTTTAGTGATATTATTTTGGAAAGATGAGTTGAATATTATTAAATTGTAAGAATATAGTTTTTCAATATTGAATCTTGTGTTTTCACCCACAATCAGGTATGCCCCTTTTTAGGGCAGGGAAGGAGCAAATGACTTTCCTAACAAGGCCATTAACCCATTGGAATTTAATAATAGTTTTTTTCTCTTCTCGTACATTCTGTCCCGAGTTTTTTGGCCAGAGGTGTGTGTAGCACAATTGATTACATACTTATTTCGGAGACCATTATTCCTATAATGAAAGATTTTTCTGTTATGGCCAGCCCATTCAGTGACCACAACCCTTTAACTTTAACATTGTTAATGAAATGTTTCTAATATAAAGGCTGAGATGGAAGCATGTGGGCAGATTCCCATTTGGGGGTATAATTATTGCTGAAGAAGTGGTCATAATGAAGACCTACCAGAGATTACTAAATGTTTGCAAGAATCTTTTAACCATCAGAAGTTTTGGATAGTTTTGACAATTTGACCACTGTCATTGAAGGAGTACTTTAAAAGTTTCAAATGTGAAGCAATTCCAAAGTCTCACCCAGATGGTTTAACACAGCATGTAGTGAAGGAAATACAAATGTATGCTCTGTATTATGGCTAGTCCAAAGGATCTTGATGAGATAAATATGGACAGAATATCATACAATTCCACCATGAAATGCATAAATATTAGTTGTAGATCAGAGCCTGTGTACCTTTGAAGACGTGTGAATTGTAGTGAATCATTATTAACTATCTCAGTCAGATGATGAGGGGGTAAAGAGTGTGGATGCCATCATTCTTCCAGATTTGTGGCTAAATCACTTTAAGGTGATTTATGGTGCTTCATCCATGGATAACCAGAACTATCAACATCCTGCATGTACTCTGTGAGCATTAGCAAGTAGCCTGGATGGGATATTAGTGAAATTCTTTAAAGCTACCCGAGGAGTGTGGGCCACTCAGCTAATCAATATTCCTAATGCTAGATGTGTGTCCCCCATCCTGAGATCACGGAGAAGGGCCATCTCAATTTCTATTTACAAGAAATGTGGTTGTTCAGATTCAAAGCCCAACAGGCTGTTCTCTCTCCTTAAGTCGACTGCTAAAATAGTGTAGAGAATTTTAGTGGATAGAATTCAAAAATTGGCCACTGAGAAAAAATTCTAATTGAAGTGCAATATGGAATAAAGCAGTGGTTGAGCACAGTTGAACAATGCCTAAATTTACATCTACTTATTGGCAAATATGAACATCCTAGAGGGGAATCGTTGCATCTTGCATTTATGGATCTAACCTCAACATTTGAGAACATAAATAGGTCTAAGTTGTAGGTGCTATTAAAAGATATAGGAGTGGATTATCACATAGTGGACTTTTTAAAACTCATCATGAGGACCTGTTTGCTAGTGTATGATATGGCAAGAATGGAAAGCTCAGTGAACACTTTTCTCTCCATAGGGAAGTCCCCCAAGCCTGTGTCCTTGTACCGTTTTTATTTCATTTGTGCACCTATAACCAGAGTTTCATACTCTGAAGTTTGAGATAAGACACACCCAGATAAGGATGTATGCTCATTCCAGTATTATTTCATGACAATGATGATGCCTTGCTCTCACGTATTGCCATGGTTTAAAGAGGTATGTTTCTTTGTATGTTTCTTTCATGGATAACTTAGATTTATTGACAAATTTTGCTAAGTCACCTTTTTAACTTTAGGTTCTAATTCAACTAAACCAAGAACCTTTTTTTCTACAGACCTAGATTAGACTGTGTCATTCAATTATTCATGTTTGTGTTTTGACAATACTAACAATTGATCAAATTTACTGATGCAATTTCTTTTTGCTGTTTTCCAGGCTGTCAGGATTTTTATTTATTTTGTAAGAAAACTGGTGCGAAATCCGTTATTATATAATAAGAACTATACACAACAATACCTATATTATAGCAGTTTTGTTCAACAACTTTCAACTGGAAGAGAATAGTTTCCTTCACTTCATTACCGCATTCCTTTCTTCAGCTGTCATATGGAAACTTGTTTACCATACTCAGAGGATCCTATTCATCTTGCCCCACTGTTATTGTTGGTATCAGTTTGGACAAAACCAACAGCCAGTTTGACCCAAAGATTAATTGTATACTTCTTGAGCACATGTCCTGCTAATAAAATGTTGCTGTTGAATTATGTGAAAAATAATACTGCAGATCTTGGCTGCATGAACTTATTTCTACAACCAATCGCTATTTCTGCTATGTATGACTGTGAGATTAAACTGGATTTTCTTACATCCTAGGCTCTGCATAGAGAACGGAGCGAGCTGGGTAAGTCAATGTTTAAACCTCACTACCTTATTCTACCTACAGTGAGGTAGATAATTCATATCAGAGCCGTCATCTCACCAGATTTAGATCGGGTTCTATGCACCATTCTCTTACTTTTCCTAAACCATGGTGCATGCTAAATCATATGAATTTTGTTTCCATGATGGCAGGTCGAGTCAAAGCAAGTTATATTTTATAGTTGTTTTGCGAAATTTGTAAGGGGCCTCCAATAATTTAAATTGTGCTTTTGTTTTGTAAAATTATTTTCACAAACTGTCAGGCTGCTTTCATCTTTTTACACACCCTTCCATCAATTCAGGTCTGTGTTTGCGATTGATACATTTTTTTTAAACTTCTATACATATATGATTACTTTTTAAATATTTTCTTATTTGTTTTGGTTCCTATGTTTCAAAGTAAATCTGATCTCTGTGTATGAGGTTGTTTTTATGGTTGTATGTATAACTGAAAAAACGATATTGAGAACACACATAGTTTCATTTTGGAACAAAAGGAGAAGGAAAAAGTTCAAGAAAAACATTTGAATACATTAAAAATACTTATATAAAAATTCAGTTTAAACACTGAAAGAAAGCATACCAAAAATGGTCCAGTTGAGAAACCAAAAAAAACTTACTACAAGAACCAAAGAATGTTTCATGCAAAACCACAAAAAAAAAAACAATATAAAAGCACGTACTGGCAATTGCCTGTGTGTATGTAGCAAGTAGGGTGCAGGTCATGGGATTAGACATAAATAAGCTATTAGGTGTGAGGAATTCCTGGATGGGGTATATGATAAAAAAGCTGAAATTTACTGAAAAAGAGGTTAAAGTGATGTTATGGTTAGATTTGGTGATAAGAACTAAATATACATAATTCACTGACAAACAAAGGTAAAGTGTTGTTATGATTAAAAGCAAAAATTAAAAAACACTGAAATTCACCGGCTATGGTTAGGTAAACTAACCATTAGGTAAACTATCCATAATTAGTACCCATCATATGCTGCTTATGATCTTACATATGACATCACTCATGACATGTGAAATGACATAATGCCTCCCTCCTTCAAGGCACTCTCCCCGTCTGCCTAAAGTCCGGTCAGGTTTCCCCCATACTAACAAAAAACAAACGCAGATTAACCTGACTTATACAACTTCCGACCTATCTCCAATATTTCTACCTTGGCGAAGCTCCTTGAAAAATGTGTTCACATCCACCTCTGTAACCACATTGATTATTTCTGATTATTAGACCAATTTCAAACCGGTTTCCATCCAGGGCACAGCACTGAATCGGTTATGACCCACATAGTGGACGATGCCCTAAAAATCCTGCATCAGAACCAATCCTATCTTTTAATCCTCCTTGACAGATCATCGGCATTTGATAAGGTTAAGTATGACAACCTACTAGACCTTTTGGAACACCGTTTGGGGTTATCAGGTTCAGTCCTTAACTGGCTCACCTCCTATCTCCATAACAGTCACATTAGGGGTCCCACAGGGCTTCTCACTTTTGCCCATTCTCTTCATCCTGTTCATGGAACCTCTTAGGGAAATGTTGAGTTCATCCAACATCCACTATCACATGTCCACTGATGATACCCAACTTTACTTAAAAGTCTCCACCCCATCAAAATTGGCTAGCATCCAATCACCTCAAACTAAATACTCAAAAAATGTAGGGGCAGATTTACAAACCCCTTGCGTCATTTTTGCGCCATAGTTTCACCATATTTTGTGATGCAGCAGTGGCATACAAATGCGTCCCATTTACAACGTGACGCATCTAGGGAGATGCGTCACGTTGTAAAGCCCTGTGTCACATTATACCTGCGTCAGGTATAATGAATGCAGGGTTGGCATTCCCATGCAAAAAAGCCTCGTAGAAGTGACACAGTGAAATCTACAAGATTTCACTGCACCACTTCTAGGATGCCACTGTGTCAAAACCTTACGCCTGCTTGGAGCAGGCGTAAGGAGTGATGCAGCACAATGAGGATAGGCCTACCCATGCATTGCTGGAGTTGCGTCGGGCTTGCGACACGACTCCAGCAATGCTTGACTTTTGCGCCAACAAATGCGGCAGAATTTCTGACGCATCTGCCAATCATTGTGCAGTGGTGCGCCGTATTGTACATACAGCGCATCCATGGTCGCGCAAGCGTTTCTCAGGGTGGCGCAGGGAAAGTGACGCATCTCTACAGATGCGTCACTTTCTTGTAAATCTCCCCCTGAATTCCTACTAATCGCCCCACCTAACCAGTCACCAGTCATTGAAGAATGGTTGAAACATCTAATAGTTCTCAACTGCATTCCACAAGTCATTGACTCTGCGAGATCACTGGGATTAACTCTCAACAAGAACCTCAACATGCAGCAACACATCAGTGCCACCACCAAAGGAGCAAATCACCAAATGAACATTCGAAGAAAATTAAAACCATTCCTCCCCCCAGCGACTTCAAGCATGCAGTGCAAGCCCTAGTGATACCCAGGTTAGACTATGAAAGTGCAACCCTCTCTGGTCTGTCCAGATCCATACTGGCTCCTTTGAGAGCCTTGCTCAACTCTGCTGCTAGGCTCATCACCGGCTTAAAAAGAACCAACCACATTACCCCCGATCTGAAATCCCTCAACTGTCTCCCTTACGAAGAAAGAATCCAGCTAATAATTGCTTACATGACACGCAAAGCCCTCCACTTCAAAACCCCTAGATATCTTACTCAGAAACTAGAACTCGCTGATGGTTCCAGATCATCCAGAAGCTCCTTACTTCTGTATCCTCAGAGATTCCACAAGAAGAAAACTTACAATTGATCTTTCTCTGGGATTGCTCCATGAATTTGGAACTCCTTGCCCCTTGTAATCAGAATGAATCCCTCAACCTTATCCTTCAAGAAAGAAGTCAAGGTACTCCTTATGAGCAAATTTCTTACCTAGATCCTAAGATACCTATCACGATTCCTCAATTTTCCTCATGACTACGGCATACCAACTACTTTGTGTTTTTGACTTCTCAGTCCTGACACTACCCTCACTTTTCTTGACACTGCATGTTCCTGCAGCTTTCTTGACTATGATACGTTGGGGCATATTATCAACGAGGCGATAAACAATTATCGCCGCTTTTGCGTCCGTTTTCGGACGAAAAGCGGCGATAATTGTATTGCCTAATCTGCAAGGTCACTCTATCGCGTGAATCCTTGCATTATCGCCCTTTCCCCCAACGCCCATCTTTGCATCTCTAATGAGATGCAAAGTGGGCGTTACTGGGCGTACCCCGGATGGACTACGTTGCAAATATCGCTGATGTTCACATCGCGATATTTACAAGGCAGCCCACATGATTTTAGCAGAGGTTAAATTTTGGCGAAAACGGCCATTTTCGCCAAAATCTAACGTCTGCTAAAATCCTGACTTAGCCATCCCTAACATAGGGTGTGGATTATGCTGATACGACCACAGGGTCGTATCAGCAAGGTTATCGCCGTTTTGCAGGGAACATCGCTGGAAAACCAGCGATGTTCCCTGCAAAACGGCGATAACCTTGCTATCTCTGGAATTTTTATCGCCCTGGAGAAACGCGTTGTTAATAACGCGCTACCAGGGCGATAATTTCCAGAGATAGCCTGCGATAGGACTATTATCGCTAAGCACGGCCAGCGATAATTATCGCTGGCCGTTGATAATATGCCCCTTTTGTTTTTATTGCTTTATCACCTGTGCTCTCTTAACATTATAAATCTTACCCTTCCTTTCCAGATACTACTTTATTCTGTATTTTTCTCAAATATGATATTATTATTATTATTGCTCTGCTCTCTGTATACTTGTAAAGTGGTCTGATACCCATAAGGGTCATGTTCAAGCTATATAAAACTATCAAAATAATAAATAAATACATTTATAATAGTAATGACGACATCTCAAATGACAGTGAGCAATAATCCCCTAGTGGAAGGAGCCTGCCCTCCACCACCAACCAAAATGCTTGATGATACAAATATATATTAGATCTCAGATCTACAAACTTTGACCTACAGCATGAATCACTTTCTGTTTCACCAATTTTGTTCCTCGCTCCCTAAGGCGTTTTTCTTTCTTATCACTTTCCCTATTGTGTCCTCTCTTCCCGTCCTCTTTCCACCTACCTCCCTCTGCTCACTAACTTTACCACCATCTCTTTTACCTCTCCTATCTCTGTCTTCTCTTCTCTTTCCAATTTTTCCCTTCCTCTCTTCACCAATAATATCCCTTACTTTTCTCCTTCTCCTCTAAACATCACAATCTAGCAACCTTTTTTAAGCTCTCACAATAAATCATATCCATCAAGCATACCCATTCCCTCAATAAACACCTACTAAGAGAATCTATTATATCTTGCCACCCAACACCTGTTGCAATCCAAGACAACAAAACCATGGCCAGACGATCATGTACAAGCACCAGGCCACCCTGCCTAGAAGAACAGCATAATATAATAAATTCTTTAACCCAATTCTTCCACCTCTGTCACTGCTCATTCTGTGTGTAGACTCCTTATCACCAACTGAGACAATTGAAATCTCAACAAACAAGAACACCGTGTATCGCTCAGGCATGTTTATGCACATGCTCTCAACACAGCCCATTTACACTCTTACAACTATTCCAATTTCAAATGTCCCACAATCTGACATCCTAAAACACACAAAGAATCCTTCCTCAGGGGACCAAGTACTGACTACAAGTCATAGATTAAGGGCCTTGTTACAAGTTTGGTGGTCCTCCAGCAGCGCCGCCACTGTGATATCCGCTGGAGGACTGCCAAAGCTGTGGTGTGCTCACCCACTGAATTACGAGTTAAATCCTGGTCGGGCGGTGCTGAGGCAGTCTCACAGGAGAGCCTAACATGCAGACTGCTGCTCTGACAGCACCTGCAGCACATTCCTACATGGTGTGGCATGCACCATGTTGTGCATGCCACACTTTTGTGCATGCGACACTTTTGATATCTCGCCTTCAATTCTTCTCTCTTTATCACTCTCTTTAGGCTCTCCTGCTAGCTTTCCTGTCAACCGCTTCAATTATCCTTTGTCACCTCATTTCCATCCCCCTTGTGTCCATGCTCATCCTACCTTACAAACTCATAGTTGATTTGACAGGGTCCACCACTGCAACTGTCCAAAAGTGTAGTGAACAACCAAAGCAATGTTGAATGAAGAAACTCAGGAAACTCAAAATACCTGGGAACGGGGACCCTAGTTACCTAAAGAGAGACGTTGGTTCAGTGATACAATGAAACAGGGGATACTGAATGAGTGAGAGCACCTGGATAGCATACCTTGAGTAACTCACTACTAAAGAGAGCAGCCTTACATTAGAATCAACACTCTCAACAATGCACTCACCCACATACGCATCACATACTCACTTACACAAACACTTACAAATCTCCATGTAATTACAGTGGTATAGTGCACAGCTGGAGGTCTACAAAAACCCAAGCCAGTGGTTTAACTGACATGGTTGACAAGGGTTAAGCAAGCAGCAAAAGGCAAACCACCTGATCCAAATACCCCAAAGAGATAAATTTAAAACACTTCACTGTCACATGGATTTGGCCATCAGGTCGAAATGGACTTTCCTCTTGAATATAAGTGCAGCAGAAACCCAAAACTCGCATTAGCACTACACCTAAGTCATTTGGCATGATCTGTTCACAGGACACAACAGATAAAATTCAACCTTTTTATTGGTTCGACGGTGGACTGAAATTCGACTAAAATATCGCAATCTGCTGCTCATGATAAGCAGAGGTTCAAGTGGATTTCCAGTACGAACTGCCCTAAATTCCCAAGCTTCCTAAAACTGCCCGGAATGCCCGAACTGACCTTACTGCCATCAACTGACAATTTTGCAGTGGTCTGTGGACCACTGTGAAAATACTTCCTGCAGTTCGCATTTTTTCCCCACTGTAGGTGGCTGCTAATCTGTCAAATTCAGGTTAGTCTTTGATTTGTTTTCAGGAACTACAGACAAAAAAACACCGACACCACCATGATGACTATCTGTGGGCAAACCCACAGCCGCAGACACATATATTTGGAAATAAAAGTGCCATGTAATTGATACATGCCCTACATAAAAACATGTTACATGTAGAGGTCTGGAATCCCATAGTTGTTCGAAGCATGGTGGCATTTGTCTCCAAAATCAAAGACTCTTTCTTATCCTGCGATCGTTTAGGAATGGAATATGGCTTAACACCTGTGCCTTTGTATGCCAGATCGTATTTACTTCAATGATTAAATGCACATGACAGGTGTCTTTGGGTGCGGCTACGGTTAGCTCAGTTTGCAATCTTTAGTTGAGTAGCCACAGTCGTTTATCGTCACAATTAATTCAGTTCAATATATTGGTTATGAATCCTACAGACAGTGAAAGGTTTCCAGATTCTTGCATTTTAGATCCCTTTACCTAGGTGCCCTTTTTCATAGGCACACTTTACACTTGCACATACTGAAACTCAAATGGCACGTGGGCAAACACTGTAAATCTGCAAGCAGCGTTATTGCACTAAAGGTTCTTATAATTGCCTAAATATTTATATATTCACATGATCACTAAAATTTTACTTATATGTAAATTATTAAACAGTTTTGCTCATTAATCCTCCCATGCTATCCATTTCATTCTCGAATTAGGAGTAACATCCCATTTTTAACACCTTCTGAGTGTACTTTCTTCAAGTTTTAGACGTCGCCCAAGAGTGTTCCATAAAGCAAAAAGGCACTATCGGCGTCATCACCTTTGAACTGATTCATTCTCACCTCTCACCCTTTTTCTAAAATTAAACCATGTCTCGCAAAGATATTAGGCAAGCAGCGAATCCAATAAAGCAGAGTTCGTTTTCACATGCAAAGATTGTGCTAACACCCCCTACTAGTTAACGAAATGCTCGGCCATGTGCTAGGCATTGAGTAGTGAGATGCTCACAGGGATGTCTCATTGCCCAGTAAATGTACACAATTAGTCATTGCTTTGCGGTTGTTTCAAAGGGGGTCGCAAAATGTATTCTGCAAATGGCTGAGTATGTTTTGTACATTTTTTAAAACAAACGTTTGCCGTTGCAAAGCCTGTGATTTTTGCAAATTGATTTGCACACTCTTCACATCATTGGCAATTTGAAGAAAAACTAAACACATTGCATTAAATCACCACATGTGTTTTCAAACTCAAATAGATGCAGATCAATTTGTTATAAATGAGTAACCCGTTGGTGTATCATACCTAAGATTACTAACTATAATACAGTGAGGGAAACTCTTCTCTGTTATATTATTACATTTTATATTGATTTAATATAACACCTACGGTGTCCATGATGGACCGTTCAAATATTGGCAGGGATAGATTTGTGCTTCTAAGTGAAGAACATTCATTGTCACCTTTTTGTTGGCCGGTAGAAAGAAAGGGGACTCGGTCAGTAGCCATCTTGATATGGTCAGACTGGCAAAGAAGGAAGACTGCAGCTGCAGCAAAGGTCTGGGCCAATTGTAGCTTGCAGATTTGAATTTTGAGGCGTGATGGGGGCACGTGATGTTGCTAAAGGGACCCTACCATTGACTGATTAGATTTTCTGCACTCCTCTCCATTTGCAGCTAGGTCTGTGTTGTATGTCATAAGATGGCAATATGGCAATAAGATGGATCAGTGCTTTATCGCTTGTCCCATATATCTGCGACATGAAACAAGGCTCTGTGGATGTGGGGGAAGTGGGTGCGCACATTCATGTCATTCCAATTTGAGTATGGCTATCTTCAGCTTACTGGATTCGCATTCATAGCAGTATTTTGATTTATAGTGGCATGCCAGACTTTTCGACCTTTTGTCACCAGTGGTTAATGGCTGCAGGGTTTGCCTGTGTAAAGTGTCTGTCCAGTCCTCTGCAACACTGAATCTAGTATGTATGAATACTGCGTATGTGTGTGGTGCTGTGTGTGAAAAGTGGAATGCATCAGGAGTGTGAGTGTCATGGATGACTGTGGGCACAGTGGAATCGATTTTGGATTTCCGTTGTAAATATGGTGTGCAAAATGGAGGTTGGAGGTAGTCTTCCAGACGAGCAATGCTTGTTGCTGACATTCATGATGCTTGTGGAAGTCCCCAGACTTAATGGTGTTGGGTGACTATAGACAGTAGCCTCTTTAGGACTGCTGGAGAAGCCTTTGTCCGAAATCAACATTGAAGTGAGTTACTGTTGTTCAACACCCCCATGTTAGAGAAAGGCTTAGTTTGGCAACAGATTTTTTTTTAAGGACAGTGCCTACAGCCTTCATCACGGAGGACAGAATCACTCGATCACTGTGATATATTGCCTGTCTAATATCCCTGTAATGATTCACATACGCCCTTACTGCTCATTCCACATTTGTGTAGAATTGTGTGAGGAATGGATATAGTACTTTTTCCTATAATGACAAATCACTGGATAGACTATCCTTTATCAGGCACTATTTTGTGAATCACTGGGTTCTGAATATTTAACCCCACACCAAGTCCCGAGTGCCAAGTAAGCCTTGCACCCCTCACCTCTACCATGAGAGTCAAGTGCTGAGGGGGTGTTGTATTGTATTGTATTGTATTGACACTTGTAAAGCGCTCTGTAACCCTACGGGCATCCTGGCGCTGAGCTACATGTACATTGCCAACAAAATGTGCTGCATAGAAAGTCGGACTATATTATAGGTTTTTATACTCTAGGAAAGAGCCAAGTTTTTATTTTTTTGCGGAACAGCATCAAGTCCTGTATCTGTCTCAGTTCAGTGGGAAGACCATTCCAAAGGCGAGCAGCTGCAAAGCCGAACGCTCTTCCCCCGTTCTTACTCTTTTTATCCTCTGTATGTTTACTAGGTTAGCTGACGAAGAACGGAGGCTACGTGTAGGAGCATACCATCCAAATCTACTCTGCAGCGGTTTGGGCCCAAGTCCGTGTAATGCCTTAAACACGATACAGAGTGACTTAAACTGTATCCTCTGAGCCACTGGGAGCCAGTGCAGCTCCACCAGGGCCTGAGATGTAGATGACCGTCGTTGTCTCATTAGTGCAAGCTTTGCTGCTGCTGCCAGAATTCTCTGTAGTCTCTCGATCAAATATCCCGGGGACTCCAGTAGCAAAGCATTGCAGTAATCCAGACGGCTCAGAATGACGCTCCTTACCACTAAAGCTCTGGCCTGAGTTGGCAACATCGGCAGCACCTTCCGAAGTCCTCTGATAAGAGAGAAACTACTCCCCACCAGCTTGTTGACTTGAGATTCTAGGTTCAGCTTATCGTCGAAGCTGACACCCAAGTTACGTACCGTCTCAACGGGTAACAGAGGAACATCCGTGGGGATAGGCCAAAAGTCAGTTGGAAGTACTGACGGCACTTTACCTACCCCACAATGCAGAATCTCAGTTTTATCGTTATTAAATTGCAGGGAATTATCTCTCAACCAGCTTGCCATTTCCCGCATACAGGCGTGGAAATTTTCCAAAGAACCAGCATGGTCCCCTTCCAGGGACAGAATAAGCTGGGTATCATCGGCATAATTCACCAAACTGATGTTATGTGCCTTAATGATGGCTATCAACAGCCTCATATATACATTAAATAATATGAGGCTGATTGCGGACCCCTGAGGTACCCCATGCTCAATGTCAACAAAGTCCGATTGAAAGGGGGGGAGAGCCACTGCCTGCCGTCTGTTGGCCAGATATGATTGAAAAAGGCTGCCCCTCACGTGGGTTCCTACAATTTCCTACAGGCTACTGTTGAGATGCAACATCAGTGGGGGCATCTCATAAAAAGTTTCGGACTGGCCTCACACACCGCCCGGTGTCATGCTTCATCATAGGCTGTCCTCGCCCTCTAAAAACTTCGTTTGATAGAGGGCGGGCATACACCTGGAGACAGGGATGCACTTCTACAACTAAGTGATGGCCGTGTGAAAGTGAAAGGTGATTTAAAAACCATCACACCTGTCACTCAACAGTGTTTTATTCAGGGAACAGATGTATGGTATTAAAAATAGGTATACGGTGATCTGGGACATTATTCTCCCTTCACCGTATTAAGTGTGGTCAACATGTTTCTGCGTTCGTGTTCGACGGGGAGACCGAGAGGACGCCTGTAGAGAGAACCGATGGGAGCGCTGAAGTCAGACAAAAGTCAAAAGTAGGCCCTCCTACCCTCGCCCTCCCATGGAGTATAGAGGATAGTATTTCAGGGATCTGGTACAGTGGTACTACACCAGAGGGGCGTTTGTAGTTTATTTATCTCTTATCCCCGTCCCCAGATTAACAGTTGTTTTTTGCATTAGAGGCAAAAAGAATATACCCATTTGGTCCTGACGAATGCGACGTACCCTACGGGGACACGAACGCAGAAACCGTATACCTATTTTTAATACCATACATCTGTTCCCTGAATAAAACACTGTTGAGTGACAGGTGTGATGGTTTTTAAATCACCTTTCACTTTCACACTTTAGTTGTAGAAGTGCATCCCTGTCACCAGGTGTATGCCCGCCCTCTATCAAACGAAGTTTTTAGAGGGCGAGGACAGCCTATGATGAAGCATGACACCGGGCGGTGTGTGAGGCCAGTCCGAAACTTTTTATGAGATGCCCCCACTGATGTTGCATCTCAACAGTAGCCTGTAGGAAATTGTAGGAACCCACGTGAGGGGCAGCCTTTTTTTGTGTTTGCATATAAGATTGGAGGCTGGCTTGCCCTTTGGCCCCGTGCCTCTAGTTCCCATCCTCAGCCCAGTCTGAGGTAAGTGTGTGTGTAGTGCAGATATGATTGAACCCAACTCAGAGCCACATCCACCACCCCCATTTCTTCCAACCTCGCTAGAAGGATCTCATAGTTAACCGTGTCGAATGCGGCAGACAGGTCCAGCAGAATTAATATAGCCGATTGTCCCCTGTCCGCACGCATTCGCAGATCATCAAAAACGGTTATCAAAGCAGTCTCCGTCCTATGTCCCGGGCGGAAACGAAATTGCTCATCCTCCAGCTTGTTGTTAACCTCCAGAAATTGAGAGAGCGTTCTACTCACCATGCGCTCCACAATCTTCACTGGGTATGGTAAGAGAGAAATGGGCCTGTAGTTTTTTGGGCATGTAGGGTCCAGTGTTGGTTTCTTCAAAAGAGGTGTTATTATCGCCTGCTCTTGGTGCTTGGTTTTCAGGGTCCAGTATATCAGCTCTGGGACATCGGGGGCAAACTAACCTATTGCCTCGATTGAGGCCTACTAACCTCTGTGCAGCCTATGGCCTTCAAACAGGCCCTGACAGTAACAATTTAGCAATTCTCCTGATCTATGTTTAATCAACTTATCATCTCTCAGTGCATTGTAATCTTTGAGCTTCTCTTATATATTTTCCCTTTCAACTTATCAAATTACCAGGCCTCTAAACCCTTTAAATTTAAAATGATGTATGCATTCATCCAGGGAAGATGCCAATGAATACTTTGGGGCTTATTTACAAGGCCCTTGCGCCACTTTATCATCATTTTTAACATGGGAAAAGTGACGCAAAAGTGGCGCAAGGGGCTTGTAAATCTGCCACTTTGTTTTTTCCGGATCCACCACAGTGGGTTCATTAGGTAAGGAGTGGCTCAGACAGATAATAATGAGCCACAATTGATGTGACAATGGACATGGTGATAGAGAAAGCCTTTTTATGCCCCTAAAGGGGTCTCAGTTATTTGAAGTGCTATGGCCCACATACTCAATCTGAGCCATGAAAGATACCCATCATCCTTCCTTAAGTGAGTTTGCAGGGTAGATGTCAAACTTCCATTCAGCACAATGCCTTATAGAATTGTGGCAATGTAGCTGGTAAGAAACACAATTTGTGTGAAAAGGACATGACAGTCCCAACGAGGAACACCTTTTTGATCCTATTGATGTGAATTCATCTGTTAATGTCTCTATGGCAATGCCTCATTATGTTATAGCCTGTGATGTGTTGTCGGGTATAGGGAATAAAAACTTCAACTTTTTTTTTTTGTCTCCATTCTTATGATGAAACAGTTGAATTTATCCTAATGTGGCTCCACTATCAAAAGGATTTCAGCATTCTCAAAGACCCTTCATAGAAGATCTTCAGGGTCAGTCTATCTTTGACCACAACCCCCTTTACTACACAACCCCTATTGTCCCTTAAGTGATTCAATTCCTTGTCTTCTCATTTGTCTGATGTACCATACTTGATTAATAATACTTTTCCAAAAGTGGTTTAAATTTCCATGCAATCAGAGTGACTCTCTGATGGTATAAAATGTGCCCTGCAAGGAAAAATGGAGTATGCAAATTTCCTATGGCATTTTATGAAATTCTTTGTTGATTTGTCACTTCACCACATACAAGTATTATTTACTTATTCTGTGGGCATGTCCATGGTTTAAGACCCAGAGTAGGGCTCTGTGATGCAAAGGGGCAAACCACAGAAGGCTGGACCCTGCAGAAGCCCTGGCTAGAAAGACTTAGAGCTAGGGGCTGCAGGACCCACCCCAAGGAACTTTCCCAGCATCTGAAGAAAAGTGGGCCTTTTTTCAATTCCAGAGGGCTGGAACAAGGTGCCTAGGGAGGATGCAGCCAAGGCATGTAAGAACACCTGATTCGCACAGCTGGGAGTTTCTTGCACTCTGAAAACGGGTTCAGCTGGACCTTGTAGTAAAATTAGAAAGCCTTGTGAAGCCCTGCATGGCTACAGCTTCGACTGGAGGATTTTGCAATCTAAAAAAGTGACTAAGGCTGAAAGTAAAACCTTTGACTGCAGTGAGGCGGTCTTTAATCTGACTGGTGATGCACCCTCAGCTGCCAAGAAATCCAGTTTTGTCTCGTCTGGAGCTTTAAGCACCAAAACCTTCAGTTGAGGTGGAATTCAACAATGACGTATCTGACTTCGACGCACCCTTGTCAGTCATATCCTTGCACCTGGCCCTGCTGGTAGATTTTAACTTTCATTTGAGAGACCAAGGGCCTGAATTAGAGTTTGGAAGATGGGCTACTCAGTCACAAATGTGACATATATCCCATCAGCATTTTTGCATGTGCATTATATATAGGGTTTCCAGTTAAAACTGACTATAACAGATAGAACATCACTCAAGGGAACATTTCATTTTCAGTAGAAACTAGAAAACATCAGAGTTTGCAGCACTTATACTGTGCTGTGGGTTCAAAGCAGTAAAAGTACAGCTGCTAAGCAATTTTCTCCGATGGATGCTCTTGCTCTCACCCACTTGGAGGCCATGGTAAGCCACTTAATAGGCTCATTTAACCATCCCAAAAGTATTTGGAGCATACTTCCACTCCTACTTGGGAGCATAGCTAAACTCTTATTGCTTCAGCTCACTGATCTCTGTGTGTTGCTATATAGTTGCTAGCAGTTTTGCAGCTGAATTGAGAGCAGATGCTCAGAAAGAGCACACAAAGCTTCGTCGCACCTTATTCTTTGACAGTGATACTGAGCCTTGCTTTCTGAAAATTCAGGTGGTAAAATTGTGCCAACAAACATCACTGTGCTTTCTGATGCCTTTAGGATCATTGTCCTGTACCCAATACTCCTGTTCTTATTTTTATATGGTGATGGTTTAAGAATCATGTCGTTAGGAGCCATATATCTTTATACAAAAGGACAAGGTCCATATCATGAACTACTTTGGCAATAAGGGAGATGCCTCAATCCTATGGTCTGATTTTACTGTAAATGAGCTGCCTCCAGTGCATTCATTAACAAAACAGATCTACAAGTTAGTGTATGACCTACAGACAGTAGAGCTCAGAATAATTAAGAGACTACCTGTTAGAAATGGGGGTCTCTAGTTGGCAATGGTTTGCACCTTTGTCCAAGTAAGGGCCCTTCCTTCTAGTCAGGATAAGGGGGATACACTCCTAAAATAACCCCTGTTCACCCCGTTGGTAGCTTGGCATGAGCAGTCAGGCTTATCTCAGAGGCAGTTTGTGAAGCATTTGCACATAATCATCAGTAATACAGTGAAAAAACTGCAAAAGGACACCACACAATTTTTAGAAAAATAACCAATATATGTTAGACCTGGCACCATTGGCATGGGTCTCCCTTCCATTTTTTGCCTTTACCTCCTGTGTTTTGCTGTGTGTTGGACTCCATTTTTGCTGGTCTAGATGCTTTGGGCACTTTGCCACTGCTGTTCAGTGCCAAAGTGCAAGTGCTCTTTTTTGTAAATTGTGTTATGGATTAGTGTTTTCATGATTGGCTATTTGATTTACTTGTCAGACCCTAGTATAGTGCACTGTGTGTGCCCAGGGCCTGTAAATCAAATGCTGCTAGTGGGCTGGAGCACTGAATTGTGCCACCCACAGAAGCAGCCTGTAAAATGTAACTCTGGCCAGCCATTGCAGAGCCTGTGTGCAGTCTGGGACAGCTGTGTCGACTTGGCAAGTGCACACATTTGCCAGTCCCCAAACCTTCCCTTTTCTACATATTAGTCACCTCTAAGGTAGGCTCAAGGTACCCCTGTGGGCAGGGTGCATTGTATGTGAAAGGTAGGACATGCCCTGATGTGTGTGGCATGTCCTGATAGTGAAATACTGCCTTTCGGTTTTCACTATTGCAAGGCTATCTATTCCCATAGGACAGAATGGGGAGTTTGTTTATAACATCTTATAAACATAACTGACCCTAGGAACAAGATGGAAAAGTAAAGTTTAGTATGCCTGAACTCAGAATGTTAAAATGCATCTTTTAGTGAGGGTGATTTTTACATTCTGTGTTTGAAAATACCACTTTTATAAAGTAGGTATTTTCTTGCCTAACCATCCAGTGTGCCTCTGCTAGGTTTGTGTATTGCATGTCTGGCTTTTGGATGACAGGGGCAGGAGAGGGGCAGTGGCTCCAGAAGTCTGATGAGTCAGGGCTGGGCTGAATAGACCTGGGCTGCATTTAGAGTAGGGGGAGGAGATTTCCTTTCACGTGCATGGGCCTGGTCTGCCTTCAACAATGCTGTCTCCACCTCCTGCCAGGAAGCTGCACCAGTGAAGACAGAACTGGTTTTGTCTGGGTAAAGACACTCTCTGCCTTCAGAGAACAAAGGATTTTGTGGTATAAATATTGGGGCCCAGATCCCAGAACTTTAGATCACTTCTAGGAAATTAAGAGGAACCTTTGCAAAGGAGAAGAGCCGGATAAGCTGAGGAGGAATACTGCCCATGTGCTGTTTGCTGTCTGGGGTTGGCCTGCAGTGGGTGCTTGCTGCCAAGGAAAGGAGTTTGCTTTGCCACCTGCTTGAAGAAAAGATCTCCAAGGGCCTGAAACTGAGCTTGCCTCCTGTTCTGAAGTCTCAGGGACACAAATACTTTATCCCTTCTGTCTCTCTGCATCTGGAGCTGCTGTTTCAGCTGCCACAGAAGGAAATTGCAACACCCACGCCGGCGAGCGACGTCGTAACCTGCACTGAAGCCGTGGGCACCGCTTATAAAGAGCACGATGCACCGCCCCGACTTGCACAGTAGGCCCGACGCCTGCTGACGCCATGCCGCATCGACTCCGAAGCCATCAGCGAGGCCGCTGCCTGCACCGGAGCCGAGGACACCGCTCGTAACGTCCACGACGCAACGTCCCGACTCGCACCGCAGCACCGATGCCGGTGCTTCATCAACACGGAGCTGATCCTCGATGTGGGTGGCTCCTGAATTCATCGACATCGCACCGTCGCAAGGAACCGACGCCTCGCCGCCATCCGTGACGTTACCTCCCCGACACAGTAAGGAATCAACGTCTCACCTCCCCTGCGCTGCAGTAAGGAACAGGGTGATGCCCTGAAACCGGTCCCAGGATGCTTGTTTCCGGTCCAGGGAGGACCTGGCTTGGCAGTTCGGGCTGGACTGTTCCCACAAGGAACAGGGTCAAGACTGATTTGCATATGACTGGGTCCAAACTGGGGTGGTGTGGTGAGCAAAAGAATGATGGATTTAACCCAGATCCTTGTGACTGGGGGTGAATGTTTGCATTGTCCAGCATTCCGTCCATCAATTGTTTCTTTTGCATTTGACGCCCTAATTGGGAAGGGTATGCCCAGAAGTGGGTCCCGTGCTCACTACACCACTGGATTCAAGGTAGCCTCGCTGAAGAAGGGTGATGCCCTGAAACCGGTACCAGGATGCTTGTTTCCGGTCCAGGGAGGACCTGGCTTGGCAGTTCAGGCTGGACTGTTCCCGCAAGGAACAGGGTCAAGACTGATTTGCATATGGCTGGGTCCAAACTGGGGTGGTGTGGTGAGCAAAAGAATGATGGATTTAACCCAGATCCTTGTGACTGGGGGTGAATGTTTGCATTGTCCAGCATTCCGTCCATCAATTGTTTCTTTTGCATTTGTCGCCCTAATTGGGAAGGGTATGCCCAGAAGTGGGTCCCGTGCTCACTACACCACTGGATTCAAGCTAGCCTGGCTGAAGAAGGGTGATGCCCTGAAACCGGTCCCAGGATGCTTGTTTCCGGTCCAGGGAGGACCTGGCTTGGCAGTTCGGGCTGGACTGTTCCCACAAGGAACAGGGTCAAGACTGATTTGCATATGGCTGGGTCCAAACTGGGGTGGTGTGGTGAGCAAAAGAATGATGGATTTAACCCAGATCCTTGTGACTGGGGGTGAATGTTTGCATTGTCCAGCATTCCGTCCATCAATTGTTTCTTTTGCATTTGTCGCCCTAATTGGGAAGGGTATGGCCAGACGTGGTTCCTGTGCTCACTACACCACTGGATTCAAGCTAGCCTGGCTGAAGAAGGGTGATGCCCTGAAACCGGTCCCAGGATGCTTGTTTCCGGTCCAGGGAGGACCTGGCTTGGCAGTTCGGGCTGGACTGTTCCCACAAGGAACAGGGTCAAGACTGATTTGCATATGGCTGGGTCCAAACTGGGGTGGTGTGGTGAGCAAAAGAATGATGGATTTAACCCAGATCCTTGTGACTGGGGATGAATGTTTGCATTGTCCAGCATTCCGTCCATCAATTGTTTCTTTTGCATTTGTCGCCCTAATTGGGAAGGGTATGCCCAGACGTGGGTCCCGTGCTCACTACACCACTGGATTCAAGCTAGCCTGGCTGAAGAAGGGTGATGCCCTGAAACCGGTCCCAGGATGCTTGTTTCCGGTCCAGGGAGGACCTGGCTTGGCAGTTCGGGCTGGACTGTTCCCACAAGGTACAGGGTCAAGACTGATTTGCATATGGCTGGGTCCAAACTGGGGTGGTGTGGTGAGCAAAAGAAGGATGGATTTAACCCAGATCCTTGTGACTGGGGGTGAATGTTTGCATTGTCCAGCATTCTGTCCATCAATTGTTTCTTTTGCAGTAAGGAACAGAGGCATCACCTCCCCTGGGGTTGTAAGGAACAGACGCCGCAGGCGCCAACGAAGCATCACCTCCCCGACGCCATGCACCGTCTTTGCTTTCATCAATTCCAAGGTACTTTTCTTTGTGGGTCTGCTTGACTCCGGGCCCGACGCCGCGCACCTCGCGGTCGGCACCGTTCTTTGGGATTTTTCATCTGTCACAACCTCGTAATAACTCCAGGTGGAGTTATTTGTTGCTAGAAGCTTGGTTTGAGTGTATAACCTATTTTTAAGGATATTTTTGATACTGTATTGTGGATTTTTGTCGTTTGGTTTTGTTTTGGTTTATATAAAGATTACTTATTTTTGTAAACTGGTGTGGTGTCCATTTGTAGTGTTTTCACTGTATTACTGTATGTGTTCACAAATGCTTTACACACTGCCTCTGAGATAAGCCTGTCTGCTCGTGCCAAGCTACCAAGGGGGTGAGCAGGGGTTATTTTAGAAGTGTATCCCCCTTACCCTGACTAGAAGCAAGGGTCCCTATTTGGACAAAGGTACCTACCTCTGCCAACTAGAGACCCCCATTTCTAACAATATCTATCTGTGAAAGCATGACCAAAATGATAAAAGACCAACATACAGTAATAAAAAATAGGCACTTTGCAAGAATGACTTACAAATGCAGTTCCTTTAAGTCGGTAGCTCCGTCCGGTGCTGAAAACAACAGAATCTAACGTCTCCGGCTGACCACGTTGGTGCGGACCGGCGTTAGTGTTAGCAGACTCGTAAACAGTACCTTTGGTTCCGGCAGTGGCAGGTCTGAGATACATTTACAGGCTACTTGTGTGGGTGGCACAAGCAGTGCTGCAAGCCCACTAGCAGCATTTGATTTACAGGCCCTGGCACACTCAGTGCACTGTACTAGGGACTTACCAGTAAATCAAATATGCCAATCATGGATAACCGATCATTGTCACAATTTATACAGTAAGCATATGCACTTTAGCACTGATCAACAGTGGTAAAGTTCCCAGAATTCTATTGCCAATAAAAACAAGGTCTGAAAAATAGGAGGCAAAAGGCAAAAGGTTTGGGGATAACCCTGCGGAAAGGGCCAATTCCAACAAACCCTTTAGAGGAGTTGCCACTATGTTAATTCCTCTAAAGGCATTCATATTTTTCTGAGTGCCCGCTATGTTTTATGAAGTTGCTCAGCAAATGTTTTTCTTTCACAAAGCAAACTTCCAAAGCTAGAGTTTATTTTTCTGAAACAAACAAAATGACCCAGACATCCTGGGAGTTTTCTCCAAGGGCGTGAGGGTCATTTTTCTTGGTTTTAGCTTTGGGACAGGCACATTTTTCCTGGCGGTCATGAAGAGAAAAAAAGCTCATTGGACTGTCTGTTCTAAAGAGGGTAAATTGTCTGCTGCACTTACTCTGAGAAGTCTGTCAAGCCATAGGTGTAAGATTTCTGGCGAAGGAGCCAGCAGGGGCAACACTGGCAGAATCATGACTCTAAATAGAGTGGGTAGACCATCGGTTTGACGGGCAGGGTGCATCTACCAAACTCTTAATCAGGGTTTAAGTCTGAAACTAAACCTTGAAAGCAGAAAAGGTGGCAAATCTGCATCAGTGGAGAAGTTTCTTTGGTGCTATGAAATCCAGCTTTGTTTTAGTCAGAGGTTTTGATACGAAAATTGAAGGCTTTACTGGGTGTAAATGATGACATATCCAACTTCGAAAGACCCTTGCTGAATTCAGCATCATACCTTGTCCCCATGAAGAACTTTGAGAATTTCTAAGTCCCAAATGAAAAACTTTACTAGGAGCAGCCCTCTCAGCTTTCCTGACCACTCCTCCATCACAGTCAGCCTGAAATAGCACTTTGGTCCCGGTGAAGCTGTGACTTTCAATTTACGCTTTGTATTTTCTTGGTGCTTTTAGAATTAAATGTAAAAATCAAGATCTCAAGTTCCCCATGTCCGATTTTGATCATTTAACTGTCCTTTAACACATTAGATTGGTCTTAATGTTTCTAAATTGCTTGAGACTTTTATTTTGTTGTGTTTTTAATTTTGTTTGGTGCTGTTTGAAATGAACATGTATTTGTCTGAGGAATTACCTGCTGCTTGAGCCATCAGGATTAAGCAGAAATTCTCTTTGAGCTATGCTGTGACTTATCCAGATAGCACGTCACAAGTTGCTAGTGGTAACCCCTCCAAACTTAGGGCCTTATTTATGAAGGCCTTACGCCGCCGGTGCATCACTTTTTGTGATGCTGAGGTGGCGTAAAAAAATGTGCCACACTGCGCCATATTTACAAAGTGACTGGATTTTTTATCGCCCTGGAGCAACGCGTTGTTGATAACTCGTTATCCGGGCGATAACATCCAGCGATAGCCGGTGATAACTGAAGTAGCGCTAAATGCGCTTAGCGATATTTATCACCGTTGCTTGTTGATATGCCCCTCAGTTCCTTCGTTACTTCAATGGTTGGCGATGCTATGTTAGGTTGTAGGTAATAGATGTAGTTTTCAAGCACATGCTCGCATTCTCCCATTCTAGGAAGTGGTTTACAAGACAGACTTGTTGCATGCTCAACTTTTAAAATGATCTACTTACATAATTAGAAGCTTCAGGTTTGAAAGGCTCTACAAGGCTTGAAATTTGCATAATGTTGGCCTCCATGAGCTGCTTTAAAATGTAGATCTCCCTCTCTTGGTTACAAAATCAGTATTTAACTACAAGCAGGCGAAATGTTATTATCCCAGCATTTCAAATAGACTTCAGTTTTGTCTGTTTTACTCGTCAACTTAAGGAAGTTGGAATGCAATGGCTTTTTCTATCTTTGGATTTAATGTTCCTTCAGGTCATTCTATGTCCTCCTATTGTTTGCCTTGCAGTCCAAAGAAGAGGGGAATTGGTGGGATACAAATGCTTATATTTGATGCATTTACTCTTTGACATCACTTTGTTGTTTGGGAGGTTCTGTTTCTGTAATTGCTGTTGTGTTTAGTGGATTTAGCGCTGCTTACACAAATTATTATAATGTATTTTGTACTTACTAATGTGAAATCCACATTTTATATGTTTTACTTTGAAGCACTCTGCAGTGCCTATAAGATGGTGACATTCTTTACATGAATCTCTATTTGGGAGATTACATTTTCTTTGGAAAGGTCATTTAACGATGTTTACACTCAAAATATTTCAGCCTTAGAAGAGTAGCTAAGTTTTAAGCATGCTACAAAAAGCATCTTGCCATGTTTCCTGAACGCTTCTTAGGAATTAAAAGCTGTCCTTCATATCAGTACATGCTCAATGTTTGGTTAATGCATTAAATAATTTTAATTTTGGTCAAAAAGGAATGATTACATATAATGACATAAATTGAGCATATTAGATATTTGCATTGTCCGCGTCGGCTCTTGCAGAAGGGCCACGCAATGTGTAAGCATGGAGAGTGCCAAATAATTTGGGGAAGATGAATTTTCAGCTTGTGCAACAGTAACAGTGATTTTCACAAAGCAGTAGATAGTTGGCAGTGGACCTCTGGGTCCTCTGAAAGCATTAGCACATTGTTCCTTTCACAAGAGCAGTATTTAGCACATAAGGAGCCAGCCTGGTTTGGTTCATGCCAAAGCAGCTCATTGCTGTGGCTGTCTTGGCTTGGTACACCATGCAAGATCAAGGAAGCTGGACCACCCAGTTGTAATATTAAATTTGAAAAAGTGGTGCTTTCTTTCAGTATTTCTCCCCATGCTATGTCAGCTTCAGAATGCCTTAGAAAGCCGGAAACAAGAATAGTGGAATTTGAAAATTTGCATTGAATCTAAATCGTAAGCACTAGTGCAGGAGGAGTCTGGTTAAGTATTTAATTAATGGATTACCCTGTTCTTTATGCACAAGTGGCTGGAGGTGTTTCCTTCTTTATACTGCATTTTTAGGCCGTGCAAAATAATTTTAAAAAGTTTGCAGTTGCTGTTTCTATTAAATACTACATTAAGTAATTTGGAAATAAATAAATGTTTGTGTTTTTTCGTTTCTTGAACGTTCAAACTGCCATTATCTACACAGCATGTTTACCCTGAACCGTTTGCCCTGTGATGTATAAGTCATACAACTGATATAATTTCTGATGTGTACATGTCCCCTTTCCTAATGCTTTAGAATAGATACATTTAAATCCCCTAACTCGACTTAGCATCATTGATTCAGATGTGATGCTGTAGGCATAGTGACATCACAAAAAACTCTGGGGCATATTATCAAGGCGGCGCTATGAAATTATCGCCGCTTTTGCGTCTGTTTTCGGGCGAAAAGCGGCGATAATTTCATCGCCTTATCAGCAAAGACACGCTAACGCGTGTTTTGCTGACTTACCGCCCGTTTCCAGCATGCCTAACTTTGCATCGCTAATGAGATGCAAAGTAGGCGTGGCTGTGAAACCAACCAGGGAAAATATCGCGAAGGCAGCTTCGCGATATTAACAAGGAAGGGTAGCGATTTTTTAAATCGCTTTAAGTATGACTTAACGCAGGAATTTAGGGGCATATTATCAAGGGCTGGCGATATAATTATCGCCGCTTTAGCGTCCGTTTTCGGGCGAAAAGCGGCGATAATTATATCGCAATATCAGCAAGGACACGCTAGCGCGTGTTTCCTTGATGTAGAGCTCGTTTTCACAGCCTCGCCTTGCATCGCTAATGAGATGCAAAGAAGGCGTGGCTGTGAAAACAACACAAGTTAATATCGCGAAGGCAGCTTCGCGATATTAACAAGGAGGTGCAGCGATAAAAGAAATCGCGCTACCTCAGCTTTAACTCAGGAATTTAACGTCTGTTAAATTCCTGACTTAAGCATACTTTACATGGGAGATGGATTCTGCTGATACGACCACAGGGTCGTATCAGCAAGGTTATCGCCGTTTTCCATGGAACATCGCTGGAAAACCAGCGATGTTCCATGGAAAACAAGTTATCGCAGGAATAATTATCGCCATTGCGCTATGCGTTGTTAATACAGCGCTAGCATGGCGATAATTATCTGCGGTAGCCGACGATAACTATTCTCACGCTATGAACGGCCAGCGATAATTATCGCTGGCCGTTGATAATATGCCCCTTAACGTCTGTTAAATTCCTGACTAAGGCATACTTAACATGGGGGGTGGATTCTGTGGCTAAGACCACATGCCCTATCATCTAGGATATCGCCGTTTTCCACCATGGAAAACGGCGATATCCACACTATCTCTGGAATTTTTATCGCCTCGGCGATCCGCGTTGTTGATAACGAGCTAACCGGGCGATAAATTCCAGAGATAGCCGGCGATAAATATGCAAGCGCTAAGCGCGCTTTGCGATATTTATCGCCGGACCTTGTTAATATGCCCCTCTATCTATTGCTAAAATGAGCGGCAGCACCTGGGGCTTCGGTGGACAAAGGATGCCAGAACTGGGGCCCCGAGCATGAGACGACCCCTTGTCTTCGTCGTCTTCTGTATAACTATTGCTACTCATTTAGTGAAACCTTCATTAAAACCTTATTCTCGCTCTATTTGCTACAGCTCGCACCTTAACAATGGCACTGCATGAAACTTGATCGGCATATGCCTGCATTAAATGCCCAGCCTTTCCGTTTGAAGTTTATTATAGCCTCAATTCCAGAATGCAGCCCTTTACAAAGTTTAGAGCGCGTTTTTGTGCACCTCATTTTAATTCAGACCAAACCGCGATTTCTCACCTTTCCTTGTGAAAGGTCGTGGCTTTGATGCCCTTCTGTTCTCCCATTGTAAGAGGCGAACCGTGATTTTACAAATTCTGTTTTTCAGATGTTCACAGCCTTCTCTGTAACCTAATTTTGTACTTTCGCGTCGAAGGTTCGTTAAAGACCGGGCCAAACGCAGAGCACAAGTGCAGAGAGTCGCGCTGACAGACAGATGGTTGGTTTCATGATGTCAGGAAGTGTCAAATATTATGGTTGGCTGCAGAATGATGGCGACTCTCCAAACAGATTGAGGAGCAGACAGAAAGAGCAAGAGCTCCATTTGTTGTATTTAGAGACACTGGGAACAGAAGGAAGCAGCGCGCAGCATACTTTTGCACATCTTTTTCCCACCCCTTGTGAAAACAATGTATGGTCTGTTATTTTTTTTTGTTAGCTCTTGCATTATGCATAGCTATTTGCACGTGGGAGAGGCAGGCACAGATAGATGGTTTTCATTGTCATTTACTTGTATACCTTGATTTATTGCAAAACCTTCTCTTTTAAGTTTCTCATGCATGAATTACAAGGACAACAGTGTTAAAATGTTCCGATCGCCCTCGCCCAGGTAGCTTCCTGACACAAATCCAACAATGGTAAAGAAAAGAAAATAACCTGCAGGGAAAGCAGGGCTTAACAAAGGCCCCGCAGTGCGGCGAGCTCCAGGGGGCCTCCTCGGCACAGTACCCTGGCCTGAGAGCTCCTGAGTGCAATCAGAGGGGGCGCCCTCCATGTACTTTGCAGGAGGGGGGCTGAAGTTTCGTTACGCTACTGAGGGAAAGCTAGCCACAGCTGCCATTCCTGGTTTGCTCGTTGTTAGCCCCCGTCACTGTGCTTTGTTATCCTTGGCCGCAGTGGTAACCAAGACACCGGAGGATTACAACAGAAGGTAAACAGCGCTCGAAAGAAAGGGCTTACGTCCAGTACTTTCCAAATCATGCACTTTGGTAGCAAACAAAGGGGCATATTATCAAGAAACGGCGTTAAAATTATCGCCGCTTTAGCGGCAGAAAACTGCCGCCAAAGCGGCGATAATGGGCTTGATAATATGCCCTTGAGAATTCCAATAGAAGCCCATGTTCTGGTGTCAACATGGACTTCTAGTGGAATTCTCCAGGGCATATTATCAAGCCCATTATCGCCGCTTTAGCAGCAGTTTTCTGCCGCTAAAGCGGCGATAATTTTAACGCCGTTCTTGATAATATGCCCCTTAATGTGCAAAGGGGGGGTCAAGGCCAGAGGTCAATTCAGTAATGTGGTCAAGGGTCAAAGGTTTTGCGACGTCACTTCCGCTGCCCCTTGTAAATTGGTGAATTGATATCTCAATAATAGCCACTTCCGACGGCCGATTCCACAGGCCTCCTACTTCGAAACAAAAAACAGATATTATCAAGAACGGCGTAACCATTATCGCCGCTTTAGCGGCAGGAAACTGCCGCTAAAGCGGCGATAAGGGGCTTGATAATATGCCCTATAGAATTCAATAGAAGCCCAGGTTTGATGTCCTTGACACCAGAACCTGGGCTTCTATTGAATTCTCTAGGGCATATTATCAAGCTCTTATCGCCGCTTTAGCGGCAGTTTCCTGCCGCTAAAGCGGCGATAATGGTTGCGCCGTTCTTGATAATATGGCCCATAATGTTCTACATCTAAGTAGAGAGAGCAGAAACTGCACAGGTTTTTTTTCCACCTATTCAATGGATTATTTGAATTACCCATTATATATATTATAAGTGACCCAATATATATATATATATTATAGTGCCATGCAGTGTACACCGTATCCAGGTCTGATTTAACAATTCGCTTGCCTCAAGGTAACATGGCATCCATTTATCAACGTTCCATTATCTCTTATAGGATAACATATCATATACTTAACTAACAGAACAGCAGTTCGACCTTACACGGTCATATATATTCTATTATCTTCACCCCAGGTCCTTTTACTGCCTTCTACAGATATGAACTCACCCTTTTAATTTGCACTAGACTAGGCCATTACCGTGGCCTAATGTATTACACTACTCTTACCCACTCCGATAAATTATCAATGCATGTTTCCTTGAAGGGGCTCTTCTGGGAAGAATACTAAAAGCAATGCTTGCTCGGCTCCTAGAAAATACAGTTTCACAGTCTAGACTTCGCCAAGTATCGAGAGATTTTTGTTCTGTCGTTCTTCACACACTTTTTTAAAAAGTAGGACAAAAGTTAAGAAGCTTAACTGTGACAAGCAGAAGAGCTATATGTTAACATGATCAGTGCATGGCCAGTGCCCAACCAGTCAACAGGCAGAAATAACTTCTGTATTTGCAAGTCCCTTGAATTGTCTGCTGTAACAGACATATGGCCTATCATCCTACCACTCGCCTCCACCTATATCGCACACCATCAACCAATCCATGGCAGCTGGATAGTAAAATGACCATACCATTAATTTTGACATAAAAAAACAAAATAATAACTTGGTTGTATATACCACTTAATGCACCTCAGTTTCTAATTGTTGTAAACACAGGTTTAGGCACGAAAGCAATCCCCACCATTTTTAATTTGTACCAAAAGTTAGTTTATCTTTTTTGGCAACTGTGTGGAGACATGATTGCTACGGGTCCTTCAGACTTCAGATTGGTGCTCATTTTAGTCAGATATGACAGTGCAGATTTTAAATTGATAGTCCCATCATGAAGCTCAAATTGACACCCGCAGCAACCCCCTCCCCCCGCCCTCCTCTGCAAAAACCCTGGCTGGTGGTAACATATTTTGAGGGGTGCCTAGTTACATCAGGGAGTTGCTTATTGCTACTGATCACTTGTAATGGGTCTGCTAGAACTAGACCTCAAGTTGCAGGGCTTTAATGTGTCTGCTAAATCCAGATCTCTGCCCCAACATCACTTACCTGCTAACTTGCTTGTAGAATTAGTTGACTCGAAATTTCACAGAAATTAAAAAACAGAATGTGGGTGGGTGTTAGAAATGGGGTCTCTAGTTGGCAGAGGTAGGCACCTTTGCCCAAGTAGGGACCCTTCTTCCTAGTCAGGGTAAGGGGGATACACTTCTAAAATAACCCCTGCTCACCCCCTTGGTAGCTTGGCATGAGCAGACAGGCTTATCTCAGAGGCAGTTTGTAAAGCATTTGTGAACACATACAGTAATACAGTGAAAACACTACAAATGGACACCATACCAGTTTAGAAAAATAAGTAATCTTTATCTAAACCAAACAAGACCAAAATGACAAAAATCCACAATACAGTAATAAAAATATGACTTTCAAAAGGTAGAAACAGTTCTTGTTCAAAGCAAATTGGAGATGCTACACTTTTCACGCAAAGTACCTTGGATGCGTCAAAATCAAAAGCAAGAACAGCCGCAGGGAAGGTGATGTGTCGGTTCCTTATGCACAGGGAAGGTGATGCGTCGGTTCCTTACTCCAGGGAAGGTGATGCGTCGGTTCTTTACTACCACGCAAGGGAAGTGATGCATCAGTTCCTTACAGTGCGGGGAGGTGATGCGTTGATTTCTTACTGTGCGGGGAGGTGATGCATCGGTTTCTAACTGCAGCCCCAGTGTCCTTGTAGAATTGGCGCCCAGTGCGATGCGTGAGGATCGGGGATGCATCGGTTCTCGATGCGGCGGCGGCAACGGCGCTGTGTTGATTTCTTCAGCTTCGGTCCCACGATGCGTTGGTTCTTGCAGCCGCACAGCAGGGCCTGCATCGGGATCGGTGTGGTGATCTCGGCCTTCGTAGATCGGTGCACTCGATGCGGCATGCAGCGATTTCTCGAGCCTCAGGTAGGCGCTGCAATGGTTTCTTCAGCGATGCATCGGAAACAGGTACGGATGCATAGCGATTCTCCACGTTGCATTACTTTTCCAGCTCCCAACCGCAGGATCAACTTCCAGAGGCCCAGAACAGCCACAGGTACCTCTTAGCGGGTCAAAACTCTCAGCAAGGGAGTTCAGGGGAGTTGGGGGTGAAGTCTTTGTATCCCTGAGACTTCAAAAACAGGAGGAAAGCTCTACTTCAAGCCCTTGGAGATCTTCCTCAAGCAGGGGACACAGCACACAGCAAAGTCATTGTCCTTTCCTTGGCAGAAACAGCCACTGCAGGCCAACCCCAGACAGCACACAGCAAAGGGGCAGTACTTCTCCTCAGTTTCTCCAGCTCTTCTCCTTGGCAAAGGATCCTCTTGAATTCCAGAAATGCTCTAAAGTTCAGGGGTCTTGGCCCCACTATTTATAGCACAAAATCCTTTGTTCTCAGGAGGCAGAGAGTGTCTTTCCCCAGCCAGAACCAGTTCTGTCCTCTACGGTGCAGCTTCCTGGAGGAGTTGGAGACAGCATTGTCAGACCGGGCCCATTCAGGTGTGAAAGAAATCTCCTCCCCCTACTCTGAATGCAGCCCAGGTCTATTCAGCCCAGCCCTGACTCACCCTGGAAAGGCAGGACACACCTAACCCCCCAAAGTGGCTGTCTGAACAGAATGCACATCCCCAGCCCCTGTCACTCCAGAGCCAGACAGTGAATACACAAACCTAGCAGAGGCACACTGGATGGCTAAGCAAGACAATACCTACCTTCTAAAAGTGGTATTTTCAAACACAGAATGTAAACATAATCCTCACTAAAAGATGCATCTTTATATTCTGAGTTCAGGCATACTAAACTCCATTTTCCTATCTTGTTCCCATGGGCAGTTATGCTTATAAGATGTTATAAACCAGCTCCCCATTCTATCCTATGGTACAGATAGCCATACAATAGTGAAAAACGAAACTAGCAGTATTTCACTATCAGGACACGCCAAACACATCAGTGCATGTCCTAACTTTCACATACACTGCACCCTGCCCACAGTGGTACCTTGGGCCTACCTTAGGGGTGACTCATATGTAAGAAAAAGGAAGGTTAGGGGCTGGCAAGTGGGTGCACTTGCCCAGTCGACATGGCAGTCACAAATGTGGACAGACACTGCAGTGGCAGGTCTGAGTTACATATACAGGCTGCTTATGTGGGTGGCACAATCAGTGCTGCTGGCCCACTAGCAGCATTTGATTTACAGGCCCTGGGCACACGCAGTGCACTGTACTGGGGACTGATTAGTAAATCAAATATGCCAATCATGGAATTACCAATCCATAACAACAATTTACAGGGAGCACTTGCACTTTGGCACTGGACAGCAGTGGCAAAGTGCCCAAAGCATCTAGACCAGCAAAAACGAAGCCCAAAACACAGAAAAATAACAGGAGGCAAAGGCAAAAATACAGGGGAAACCCACGCCAATAATGCCAGTTCTAACAGTGGGAATGACTTACTTTTTGTACATTGAAGGGGGAAAGGGAAGTCGACCATCTTTGAGGGATTGGAAGTTAGTAGTCTAAATTTTGGCTTTGGAGTTAGGGAGGCTAATGCTCATTATGTAAATATTTGGCCGAAGAAGAAGGATAAGGAGGTAATGTCTAGAAGCTGGCTCAACCCCGCACCACGAGACAAAAGGCAGGTTGTTAAAGTTTCGACCTTGACAGCTGTCAGTAGTTGAGCTATTTGTTGTGCTGTTGAACTGCTCACAAGAGGTGGAAGCATCCTTCTGAGAGAATGAGTCCTACAATGTATAAACAAGACAGGTATTAACTCTACCTAATAGCACACCATACTGTGCACCTGCTTTTTATTTTCTTTGTTGCTAACTGACTCTGTCAATTGCAGAGGTTCAGATCCCACTCAGTGATTCCTTATTGTCTGCAGCAAAACCTATGTACTTGTGGGTTTGAGTCCTCTGTTGGAGGCCAAGCTTTGCCTGCTTGTATATAAAGAAAACACACAGATGTCAAGTCAGCTCCCCTTTCTCTACAGGTTTCCTCAATACTGTTGTCTAATCGTCTTGTTGTTTGCTTTGTTCTGTATTAATTTAGGTATTTTCGAACATGTATTTTTGTTTGAAACATAACAATGGGCATTGTGATACAAAATATCCCATTTTAGGTGGGCAAACATTGAGCATCAATTAAGATACAGTGTCTCGTTTGAAGAAAATAAAACCTTTTCATTTCACGTGGGTTCGGAGCTTCATCATTATTAGAGCATTGGCAATATTATGTAGATTTTGATGAAAGGGGCTGTGTAATCATTGCTGTATGATCCTTTTACCGTCTGTTTTATCCAGCTAGCAGTTTCAGCCTTAGACTATCTTCCTAACTGTAAGATTACCAGTTACACTGTTTGAGTGACACAACATTTGTGCACCGAATTTTTGAGCATGTGCCATATTTGGATGATTGTTTTTAATGTAACTATATTTAACATATTATGAGCTAATATTAAAAGTATTGTGTAATAAGCAAACTTAGCTGGACATTCTTAATTTATCACCATGGCGATAACTGTCGCATTGCACTTAAAGTCACCTGCACCTTCTTTGAGGTAAACTTTGGGTGTTAGCTCACATCTACCCAGGGAAACAATGTTGTTTAGTTGAGACAACTTTCTAGTGCAGACTTCGTATCTTGAGAACTAGTTTCTAAGGACCCTCATCTTTTTCCTTCTAGGACGGTTCAATGGCACCTGTTACTGCATACCCCACAAAACATCACTGACAACAAGCCAAGCATTAGTAATGCTTAATTTAATGGTACTCCACTTACTGAACTCTGAAGGATTGGAAGATTAGTTGACCGTATTGTGATTAAAAAAATGCAGATCACACAGATGTCAGTCATGAGCCATTCACTCAACCTAATGAGTATCAGTCACTTTAAAGACATTGAGGATGCTATTGGCTAGACTTCAGTTAAAAAATAGAAATTGATTGTGATTTAACCTAGTTTTTTCTCATCCAGCTACATCTGATCTCAGCCAGAGACTCATGTTTAAAAACCATGGGGCATATTAGCAATGCCTGGCGATAATTATCGCAAAGCGCAATTAGCGCTTGGATAATTATCGCCAGGCATCGCCGGTTTCTATCGCGGAGTTAGCGTGCAACCAGCAATGCTAATCTCCAAAGCGATAGAAACCTTGGAAAACAGTGTGAATATCGCCTGAAAACAGGCGATATTCACACTGTTCCCCAGTACTGCTTGCTGATAGTGCGAGGGGGACTTAGCCATGTAATCCACCTCTCATTGGATTACATGGCTAAGTCAGGGTGGGACCAGGTGTTAGCAAACCAGCGCTAAACGTGTTTAGCGCTGGTTCGCTAATCACCGCCCCTGCCTCGCTGATAGGCGTTAGCGACTTCAGCGACTGTTTCCAGTCGCTGTTAGGTGGGGAACGCCTACTTTGCATGCCATTAGCGATAAATATCGCTGGCATGCAAAGTGGCACCCAACCCGGTCGCTATCGCCTACAAGCTGTCGGTAACAGCAGTTAGCGACAGCTTGTTGATAAGGCGATAATATTATCGCCGCTTTAGCGGGAAAAAGTCCCACTAAAGTGGTGATAATCGCCTTGCTAATATGCCCCCATGAGTCTAGGTTTATGTATACGTATTGTCTGGATCCTTCGGCATTCTTGAAACTCTCTCAGAAAACCCCAGATACCTCAATAAGCAGGCAACCCATTCTATAGAGCTACATCTCCAACCTTATTGTTTGATCTCTGGAGGTCCTAGTAAGACTGAGGCAGTGGGGCTTGACTACCTCAACTGATGTTGCCAGAGAAGATATTGTGGCCTGAAGCATGTGACGCAATGCACGAGTTGAGTTAAGTTGTGCCCAGGATGGTTTCCATCAGTGTGAGACAACAGTTTGTATTTCACCTTTTAGGCTTTTAAAGATAAGGCCAAAGTCTTGATAGATTTGTGGGCCTGCAAGACTTGGTGCCATATCGAGTGGAGCTCTGCTGTGTACGGAGGCTCTACCCACTGATAACCGCTAGTCAATGTGGTTCAGTGTAGGAGAAAGAGGCAGCATTCGAGCACGTTTCAGCGTTGGGGAAAACCAAGGCTGTGAATACTTGAGAAGATTTCAAGAAGAGGTCTTGAGTGTATTGTTTGTGGTCTGAATTGTGGAAGGAGCTTCTCCAGAGACAGCTCAAAGTCTCGTTTTGGCACCCTCTGATTTTTGGCAAGGGAGATAATAGAGAGAAAGTGTGCACATTTGGTAAACTTGCACCCACAACTTCTGCCACAGGTTGATCTCATTCAAGCTTCAGTCCTAAATAATTGCTAGGAAGTTATGTCAATATTGGAGACATGATAAACTACATAGAAACGTTTGCATTCAATTGTATTCTGTGGAGGTTACAGGTGGAGGTGAAGAAGGAACCGTGATGTTGCTTTGTTAATGTGGAAGGTAAACATTGCATTTCAGCTTTAGAAACTGAACATCACACAGAATGCTCAAACAAAGCCTCTGATTAAATATTGCCTTGCAGAATATCGAGGATAAAAATATTGTGCAGACAAAAATATTGAGGACAAGAATACTGAGAAGTTAAGTGCAAACAGCTAAGTATAGATTTATTATTCTTAACTCCACAGCTAAAATTCTTGAAGATATTTATATATGTGGAGTTCAGCATGGTAAAACTTTGCTACCTTCACACTTTTCTTGTTCTCGTTATTCTTACCACAATATTTTGGCTGCACAATACTTTATCGTGGATACTTTGGTCAATCATCAATTAAAAAGCATGATCTGAACCATAAAAGTAGTTAATAGAATTCACGGACAGTTGTGAACAGTCTCCCAAGTTCTGGCACATTTGGATTGAACAATAGATTAAATGCTGCCACTGCCGGGATGAAAGGCATGAATGTTGAGACATTAAAAGAGTTGTACAACATGATTCTGAAATGTGTCAGATGCTTTCAGCCAGGTTTCTGGCACTGCATTGATTTTTATGATCCCAGCAAAAACATCTCTATGTGGAGGGATGGTAAGCACTAGTTATGCAAGTTTAGAGTACCCATTTATAACCAGGTGCAATAAAGTCTGGACACTAACCACATTGTGACAGATAAATTACCAGGACAAATGGATTTTGTTCAGGTAGGCATTTTTGTAGGAAAAACATAGAATAGGTTTTATTTATCGCACCTGATGAATTCCAAAACCCACAATGTTAGCAGGGCGGCCCCTCCCCTATGGCGGAGGAACAGTGAAAAAAGAAACAAGAAAATGATAATAACTTTGCTATTATCATTTTATTTTTGGTAGCTGTGGGATGGGTTGGGCTGGGTGGGGCTGGGGTCACAGGGAAAGGGGTGGTGGCACACTCTAAGTGTGCATGACTGTTTGGCCGGCCGTCTTGGGCCGGCCAAACAGTCATGCACACTTTGCATGTTCCCTACCAGGCTGCATAACACAGCGTGGTGAGAAGCATGTCCAGGCTCCCACTCCCTGTCTGAGCTCTGAACCCTGTCACTCAGACTAATCACAATGCTTCCAGTCTCTCATTCCGTTCTGGGACATTGGCAGGGAAGCGGAGGAGAGACGCGGCCGGCTGAAGAGGTAAGTGTTTTGTTATTATTTTTTTTTATCACCATGCAGTATTGTGATGGCAGTAGCTGGCAATGGCTAGATGTTTTTTTTCTCCCTGCCAGTGAGGTATTATTTTATGTAATTTCTGGCACTACTTATTTTTATTTACTGCATGGTTTTTGATGGTGGCAGTACAAAGGAATAGAAACAGTAAATGTAGATTTGGTTCCTTTTTGAGTTGTCGTCACCATTTTTAAGAAGTTGCTAGGGAAATGATTAGAAGGAACCTTTCTTCACAGGAACGTGTGAGATACATATGGAATTAAAAGAATCCTTCTTGGAAAATGTCCTTCAGTATCTAGAGATCCAACCCAGATCCTTACGGTATGAGGAGTTTCCAGGGAACTGCAATGGTGGATATTATCTCCAAGTGGGTGAAGTAATACTTGAGTAATTCACCATCTGTACTTTTGTAGTAAGTACTATGAAGGCAAAAACAACTTTAAGACCCTTTTCCCGTTTCCCTGCTCCATCTTATCCTCACCAGCTGAATATAGTGAAGAACTGGGAATCAGGTTACAAAGGGTCAGGTGGAGTTCAAGAGCCTTTGCAATGATTAAGATACCAGGTTAGTCCCTAAACATTGACAGTAAGGCAAGCCCACAAAGTTTTCTTTGCTGTGGTGTTATGAATCCACAGAGTGCTAGCATGGGAGACATTGCTAAAATGTTAGACAATTTGCAAAAAGATAGTCGGGAGTTAATAAATGATTTAACCCAGTATAAAATAGAGCCAAAGAAGCTAACACGTTGTCTAGACCATTTACAGAATCAAATTGTTCAGGGAAGTTTTCCTGCCACAGCAGGGGCACGACCTAAATTAGTTTTGTGTCGGCGACCTTCTTGTTCTCTGCAAGGGCAAGAAGAACCACTTCATCAGGGAATTCTACTCCTGTGTGTCAGGCATCATCACAAGTTATGCCTGTCCACGTAGTAAGGCCTTCTCCTATTTCATTGGCACAGCCTGAGCACTTTTTATGGAGATGTAGAAAAGTTTGCAGTGTTCATTAACCAATGGCAGTTACATTTTTAAGTAGACCAACTGCTTTACCTGATTAACAATCGAAGGTTGGATTTGTACTTTTTATTTTTGAGGTCTGGCAGCATCATGGCCTATTCCATAAGTTGAATGAGATGACCCTTCATTGTATAATATTGGTGATTTTAAAGATCAACTAATAAAGTTGTTCTCAAAGCACACCTTTACAAGGTCAGTTGATCTGAACAATTACAGACCCGTCTCCAACCTCCCTCTCTTAGCGAAAATCCTGGAAAGATGTGTTCTCCTCCAACTTACTCAACACCTGGACAGCACCAACCTTCTAGACCCCCACCAATCGGGTTTCAGAAAAGGTTGCAGCACAGAGACAGCAATCCTAAATGTAATTGTTGATATGCACAAATCTCTTGATATGGGCCAATGCTGCCTACTCATACTCCTGGACCTATCGGCAGCCTTTGACACGGTTGACCACAAACTACTCATCAAGGCACTTCAAGAAAGGGTTGGAGCGGAAGAGGTGGTATTACAATGGTTCACCTCTTTTCTACAGAACCACACCCAAAGAATAAAGATCAAAAACTTCACGTCAGACTTACTCCCCGTTAGCAGGGGCGTCCCCCAAGGATCAGTACTCTCACCGCAACTTTTCAACATCTATATGGAACCCCTTACCACCATACTAAAAAAAAACAACATTCCCTTCCCCCTCTATGCAGACGATACCCAGATCTATCTGGAAACCTCCTCCATGGAAGACATTCAGAGACTGAACGACTCTCTAAGTGAAGTCCAACACTGGTTAACACGCAACCACCTGAAACTGAACCAAGACAAGACGGAATTCCTCCTCATCTCCAACAAGGAGAAGAACCCCCAAATCACAGAATGGCTAAAAGCTATTGATGCTCTCAACTACAACCCCACCTTAGCCGATTCTGTAAAATCGCTGGGAATCACTCTGGACCCTAAATTAGACATGAGCAAACACATCAAGAACACCGCAAATAGCGCCTTCCTCAACCTTAAACTACTCAATAAAATAAAACCCTTCATCCCTCCGAATGACCTCAAACTAGCCACTCAATCCCTGGTGCTGTCCAGACTGGACTACGGGAATGCAACCCTCACAGGTTCTGCAAAATCTCACTTTGCTCCGCTCAGAACTACTCTGAACGCAGCAGCCAGAATGGTCAGCGGAGTAAAGAAATATGAACACATCTCGCCAGCAGTCAGAGAGCTCAAATGGCTCCCAATCGAAATGCGTGCCAACTTCAGAACTGCCTGCCTCACGCACAAAGCGCTGCACACAGGGAAACCTGCATACCTGGCCTCCAAACTCCAGAAGGCCGGTCAGTCAAGAAGACTAAGGAGTACCAACACTCTACTCCTTATCCCTCCGAAAACTCGCAAACAAAAAACAGCATCTCGCTCCTTCGCAGGAAATGCACCCAAAATCTGGAACTCTATACAGTCCATATCAGGACCAACCCCTCCTACTTAATTTTCAAAAGGCAGCTCAAAGACATCCTCCTCATCGATCTCTCCTGAATGGATAGTTACAGCCCAGTCGCCGGAGCCTGCCCACAACTGCACACAGACACTTTGACATTAAGACCTCTACCCCACTCGCCTCTTGACTACCTCCTCTATCCCCCCCTCCCTGATCCAATCTCGTCACGAGTCATTGTGCTTTTGCGACGACACTACATGAAGCGACACGAGACACTGTACAGTCTACTGTGATAACATATCTTACGAATGACATTGTGCTCTCTATGATGAGACTATGCAATGCGGCATGAGTCACTGTACATATTACTGTGTTAATGTATCATACAATTGATAAGGCTGTAAAGCTCTCCAATACCTTCGTGTCTGGCTAGCACTATATAAAACTCTTAAATAAAATAATAAAAAATGATTTACTGAATTTGAAGTCAGAAGGCCTGAATGCAAGTTTAGGTGTTATATATCACAGCTGGTAAGTAACAATACCTTGGGGTACATTATTTATCAGGTGCAATAAATAACACCTATTGTTAGCTATGGAGGAATAACATTCAGATTATGGTGTTTAACACACTACAATCAGCATAATATGGTAAATACCATATCACCAGTTTTGAGCTGCCAAAATTTAACAAATGTTCAGTAATTTAATACATCCGAAAATTATCAGATCTGGTAAATACCCCTCAACTCATAATTCCGACCCATGTTTAAACAGGGGTTTACACATGTGTTGGAAAATAAAGAGCTATCCATAATCAGGGCCAGAGTCTTATTAAGTATCCATCTTCTTTTAACCACTTGGATGCTGAAGGACCAATAAAGAAAATGCTGGATTTTGCTTGAAAAAGGAATTTGTCCAATTTTACTACAGCAGCACGTATCATTCAAATGCAGTTTGACAGTGTTAAAATCTCACAGCAATTCATTTTATGGCAACTCTTATTCTGCCTGATGGCAATCATTGCATTTACAAGTGTGTTCCTATCTAGAACTAACAGCAAACATGATTAGTGGCTATGTCATGAACATGTACGTTTAATGAAGGCCATGCCCCTGATAGTATGCAATTGTTCGCTCTAAAATGCGTTAATTTAAATCAGAATTTCTGAGTTAGTGCATGAGCAGCAGTCAGTATAGCTCTGATGTAGACAGGGTTGACCATTGTTCACTGTTTCCCAGTCGCAGCTGCACAGCAGGGCCTGCGTCGGGATCAGTGTGGCGATCTCGGCCTTCGTAGATCGGTGCACTCGATGCGGCGTGCAGCGATTTCGATAGCCCCGGGTAGGCACTGCGTCGGTTTCTTCAGCGATGCATCGGAAACAGGTACAGATGCATAGCGCTTCTCCATGTTGCGTTACTTTTCCAGCTCCCAACCGCAGGAACAACGTCCAGAGGCCCAGAACAGCCACATGCACCTCTTGGCAGGTCAAAACTCTCAGCAAGGGAGTTCAGGGGAGCTGGGGGTGAAGTCTTTGTATCCCTGAGACTTAAAAACAGGAGGCAAGCTCTACTTCAAGCCCTTGGAGATCTTCCTCAAGCAGGGGACACAGCACACAGCAAAGTCCTTGTCCTTTGCTTGGCAGCAATAGCCACTGCAGGCCAACCCCAGACAGCACACAGCAAAGGGGTAGTACTTCGTCTCAGTTTCTCCAGCTCTTCTCCTTGGCAAAGGTTCCTCTTGAATTCCAGAAATGATCTAAAGTTCAGGGGTATTGGCCCCACTCTTTGTAGCACATAATCCTTTGTTCTCTGGAGGCAGAGAGTGTCTTTGCCCAGCCAGAACCAGTTCTGTCCTCTACGGTGCAGCTTCCTGGTAGGAGTTGGAGACAGCATTGTCAGACCAGGCCCATTCAGGTGTGAAAGAAATCTCCTCCCCCTACTCTGAATGCAGCCCAGGTCTGTTCAGCCCAGCCCTGACTCACCCTGGAAAGGGAGGACACGCCTAACCCCCCAAGTGGCTGTCTGAACAGAATGCACATCCCAAGCCGCTGTCACGCCAAAGCCAAACAGTAAATACAGAAATGTAGCAGAGGCACACTGGATGGCTAAGCAAGAAAATACCTACTTTCTAAAAGTGATATTGTCAAACACAGAATGTAAAAATCATCCTCACTAAAAGATGCATCTTTATATTCTGAGTTCAGGCATACTAAACTCCATTTTGCTATTTGTTCCCATGGGCAGTTATGCTTATAAGATGTTATAAACCAGCTCCCTATTCTATCCTATGGGACAGATAGCCTTACAATAGTGAAAAAGAAAATTAGGAGTATTTCACTCTCAGGACATGCCAAACACATTGTTGTATTCCTCTTAGGGTGTCCATACACGGGCTTTCCTGTATCATGTCCTTATATAGGCACAATTCGCCCTGCCCTTATATAGGCATAAAATCCCAGTCCTTATTTAGGCATTAAACCGTGCACTCCAAATACAGGCATGGTCTCCGACATCCGTCCACCCTAACGTCACAACGAGTTCTTGAAGAACAGACCCTTAGGCTTCGGGAGTTTCCCTAGCACAGGACTATTGATTTCTTCAAGGACTCATCTATTATGCATGAACCGTTATACCTTAGGAGTTCATTCATGACGTCTTCCGCTGACCGATTCACGTCAAAGCTAACATTGTGAGATACCTCTCAGGTATAAATATACCTTCCCTAGCCCTTGTAAATCAGAGGAGACCTCGACTTCAGAGGAGCCCGTTTCCCGGCCTGACGCACTGAGAAGACGCTGTCATCCCTGCACGCAGAGAGTCCAGCTTCCAGTGATCTAACTTCCCTTGCGGGGTGTTGGAGTTCGAGTCTGGCAAAGAGATTCCCAACTCTCTCATTCTAAAGGTATGGAGCTGACTAGAACCTAGAGGGACTCTTGGCATACTAGGCATACTTGGCATACTAGGCTTAACATACACTTAGTATACCATAGTAAGGAATACTTCACCTACTTCATACCTCTCCCTACACCTAGGTTAGGTTAGGTACATTGGGGTAGAACTAGCTTAGAAACGCATCGTATGAGTACTCGCATTTTTTAGTCTGTGTTATTTATGTGAATGAATATCTGCTAAAAGATAATGCTATCGCAGTATTATTTATTTCTACTGCTTTCGATGTACATTATTTATCTTGCATACTGTCTTGTGATCGTAACAGCACATTTAACTTACACCAGAAACAAGACTGTTCAATAAATCTTTTATTGAAACGCCCGTCTATTTCTTTCTGTGTAACTTTGAGGAAAACTAAGCATGCACGATTGAGCTGAGTGAAATAGTTATCTATTATTTCCACGACTCTGGGACACGTTCTGATTCTAAAGGGAAACAAAGTTGTCATGTTTTGCGGCTGCCAGAAACTACTCCCTTCTTGTTTATCAAGGAGTTTCTAGTGGCCTCTGAGCTAGCTGGCACAAGTAATTAAGTTTAATATACTCGATAGGGACATACCGACCTCAGTCCTATGTCAAGCCTATAGGGTATATTATTCCAATGCGCAGAGCCTATTAGGGAAATAGGAGCTACACTACAACATCAGTGCATGTCCTACCTTTCACATACTCTGCACCCTGCCCACAGGGGTACCTTGGGCCTACCTTAGGGGTGACTCAAGTTTCAAGTTTATTTATTTAAGTGTTCGGTCTTTAAAAAAAACCATTACACCAGGCAACATTTTTAGCAGCACAACTACATCCTAATAAAAAATAATAATAAAAAAAAATCATTACATTTTTTTTAAACAGTTAGTCTTTGATCTTCATCTATAGGACAATTAATAAAAATTCTTATAAAATTGAGAAAACGGTGTCATAGTAAAAAACCATATGTAAAACAGCTTATTTTTTTACAAGTTTGTTGTAGTATTCCAATGATTCTAAGAATCTGTTTGGATCTCCACAGGATTTTGACCAATTTCCTTTAAATACAGATTTAAAAGTTTTACCCCCTACAGACTAGGGGGATTGAGGACCCGCCAAGCCAGGTGAGTACTGCTTCTCGACTCGTTCGAATGTTTAAGTTGATAAATATTTCTTCAATAATATCTTCCTTTCTTTTAATAGCTTTGGGCATGGGCAGAAAATATGTTGAAGAGATTCATGTTTATAGCCACAGAGTCTGCAGACTCGATTTTGCATTTGATCTTTCCATGAAGGGATGAGATCCTCTGTTTCCCACATGCCAAAACGCAGTCTCATGAATTGATGTTTTAAGGTCAATAAAAAAGTAAGCTGATAAATATTCCTGAGGCTTCCTTGTGCCATATGAGCTGATCACCGACCAAGCGTGACGTCTTTGTAGTAAAGTATTCTCATCTGTTGAATCAGACAGAAGTTTTATTGCGGAATTGATTAGTTTGTTGAAGGCCTTTTTCCCAATGCTGGAGTTCCAAATGTCTTGAGCACACAGGTCCTCTGTCACCTGATTTAGATAGCAACCCCAGGATCCTTAAATTGTGTTTGCTTTTTGACTATCTATTTCTTTCCAACACAGATGGTCAATGGAACTGATTTCAGATGCACGCAGTCTCCAACATAGTTTGATAAATGCACCTTTACTCCGGAATGTTTGGTTGGGCAGTCAGAACTCAAGACGCACTTGAGCCGGTGAAGCACTTTGCTTTCTGTGGAAAACATTTTTATAAACTTTTGTTTGTATCTTGTTCAAGACTGGGATTTCACAACCCCTCATTATTTCTGTACCGTAGGTTACTGCTGGCATTAGCTGAGCAAGCATGACAGATAGTAGGTTGCCATGGGATGGACAACTTAATTTCTTTTTTAGTAGATTAAAGCTGCATATAAGGTTTTGGGTTTTGGTCCTCATTGCGGTGAGCTGTGATTTATAACTCAATTTTTGTTCCACCTTAAATCCAAGATATTTGTATGAGGCAACTGCCTCTACTTTTTTCCCCTCTAGGTGCCATATGTATTTCTTATATTTAGCGTCCACTAGCCGTACTACCTTTGTTTTTGATAGATTTCATTCTAGCCCTTGCGCTTCCATGTATTTGGCTAATGCGCTCATTCCACGTTGTAAGCCGATTGGAGTTTGGCTAAATAGTACAATGTCGTCGGCGTACTGCAGGCACCTGATTTCCTCATTGACTAACGATGGTGGATGGCTGTTGGTTTCCTGGAGGGCATCTTCGAGGTCAGATAAGTACAAATTAAAAAGGGTGGGGGCTAGCACGCACCCCTGTTTCAATCCGTTGTGGATGTCTATTTTCTTTGTTATCCTCGAGCCGTCCCCTATTTTTACCCGCGTCCAGGTGCCTGTGTATAATTCACTGATGGCATTTAATAACTTTGTTGGGATACCCCAACTGTCCAATTTTTCCCATAATCGTTTTCAGGGCACACTGTCGAAAGCGGACTTGAGGTCCACAAAGCATGGCGAACAGGCGGTTATTCTTATGTTTGACTTTTTCGGCTAATAGCGTTAATGCCGTTAAATTTGTTAAGGTGCCTGCACCGGCCCTGAAGCCTGTTTGTGTCCTTGGAATACAATTGTTGTCATCTGACCATTTTTTCAAATGAGTCAGCAAGCAGCTCGCATATAACTTAGCTTCAACATCTATTAGAGAGATTAGTCTGTAATTTGTCGGCTTTGTTGGATTTCCACCTTTGAAGATTGGGTGGAAAATGCTACCCCTCCATGATTCTGGACTTCCATTTGTCAAAAACAGCTGGTTGAAAATAGGAGTAAAATAGTGAGCCCAATATGATACTTCTCCCTTGAAAAGTGCGTTAGGGATTCCGTTGGGGCCTGCTGCACCCTCTGTATTTAGTTTCTTTACGATTTTTGTCAGTTGGTCTACTTCCGTTAACATGTCGGTGTTTTTACTCTGGAGAGCGATATACTTATTGTTCACGTCAGCGACCCCAAGGGGAGTCTGCGTTTCTTGTACTGCGCTCCACCTACTGTTGATTCTTGCAATTTGACTAACTGGTATTGATTTGAGCTCTGGTTCTTTGTACATTATAGTTATGTGGGCTACCCAAATATCCTCATTAATCCCTGCGCTTTGTTGTCCATTTTTTCCAAATGTCAGGGAGTTTATCTGATGTCAAAAATGTTTTCCATTCCGTTGTTTGCTCGCCAGAAGAAGTTTGTTCCACAATATGATGCAGTATCTGATTTTTGCTACACAACAGTTTTTCTTGTATTGTGTTCTTAATTTTTAAGCTCGCTTCTATCTGGTCTTTCTCCTTGTTTTAACTGGTTTGAGACTGATCTAATTTCTCACGATATTAAACGTTTTTGCTTGCGCAATTCGGAACTGAACCAAGGGTGATAACTGTTTGTCCAGTTAAGCTTCCTATGGTGATTTTGGGGCTGGTGCCTCTTTTTTATAAGAAAAGCTTTCCAGTAAGGCACCTGTTAGATTTTCCCAAGCTTTTAATCTCTCACCCTTCGCTGCTTGTAATGACTCTTGGCTTCCTGTTTCCTTTATTCTTCTTTCTTTCGTTCCTGCTTGGAAGTATACTTCAGCCATCACCTTCTCGAACCCTGTTCCTCTTCATTTCAATCTGTTTAAATTGCATGCACGGGGCAAGGAGATTAGTTCTTTAGTTGCTGTCAACCGGGCTGTAATTTTCTCCAATTGCATTTTTTGTGGAAAATGGTCGTTCTCCGTGCGTAGTGTAATTTGGAATTTTTGCATCTGGCGAACTACGTTTTCACTCACTAGGGTATGGTCAATGGTTGAGCTTTTAATCCCACTTAAAAAGGTGATTGCTGCCGGTGAATCCTCTTTTGTATTTCCATTTAAGTGTTTTAAGCCTAGTGTTTCAAACTGACGTCTGAATTTGTTGCCCTTTTTATGCTGGTTCCCGGGGGTATTACATAGATTTGTATTGAAGTCGCCTGTGATAATAAACTGTGCTTGACAATATTGTCTCTGCAATAATTTTATCATTTTAAACAACAAGTTCATGTGCTTTTGTCTCCCTTCTTGGATGGATGTAGACGTTTAATAGGATGAATGTTGTCGATGCCACGTCTGTCTTGTGACGTTCCAACTTCGTTGCGAGAACCCAATTTGTCCCTATGAGTAGTTTTTCTGATGACCAGTCTAGTTTGGTTGAGAGGTACGTGGACAAGCCCCCCTTAGGGTGGCCACATTTGATGATTTTATTGCTGGTTCGTGATAATCAATATAGCCTATGATATGATGGGGTATTGTGCTCCAAGTTTCTTGGGCCAAGATAATATCGTAATCTTGGATGAATTCAAAAACGTCGGGGTTTTCTAAAAGATTTTCTAGGCCATGGGTATTCCAAGAGCAGATGTTAAGGAATTTTTGATTTTCTTGTATACCTTTACTCTTGTCAGGACTGCGTGTAGGCATAGTATTGCAATGGCATCAACGCAGTAGGAGGAGGAATCGCCATCGTCCACAAGAACACCATCAGAGTCTCGACCAGCACCGACGACACTCTCAGCACCGCCGAACACATGCACTTCCAGATCCACACGGACCCCAACACCACCCTTAGAGGCACCCTTGTCTACAGACCCCCTGGGCCCCGACCCCAGTTCAGCGACTCCATCTCCGACTTCATCAGCACGCACGCCCTGACCTCTACCGACCACATCCTCCTCGGAGACCTGAACTTTCACCTGGAGAACAACAACGACAGCAACTCCACCACCCTGATCGACAACCTCGCCAACCTCGGTTTGAGCCAGCTCGTCACAACACCGACCCATTCAGCCGGCCACACGCTTGACCCCATCTTCTCCTCAAGCTCCCACGTCTCCTTCAGCCACACCACGGAACTCCTCTGGACCGACCACCGCTGCATCCATTTCACCTTCCAGAAACCCACCACACACCACCGCACCCAACAGATCCCACGCCGCTGCTGGAGCAAAGTCACCGAAGACCAACTACGGGCAAACCTCGCTCTCAGCCCTCCCTCCGACCCATCCAACACCGACGACGCTGCCTGCAACCTCAGACGATGGATAGACGACTGTGCCAACACCCTCGCACCGCTGAAAAAACTCACCTACAGTGACACCACCAAAAGAGCCAGCTGGTTCACCTCGGAACTCCTAGCTTCCAAGCGTACCTGCCGGAAACTAGAGAAGAAATGGCACAGTGATATGACACCGGACAGCCACGCAGCCCACAAAGACGCCATCCGTAACCACCACCACCTCATCAAGTCCGCCAAGAGAATCTCCTTCAAAGACCGCCTCGACAACAACGCACACAACAGCAAGGAGCTCTTCAACATCGTGAAGGAACTCTCCAACCCCAGCTCCAACACCAACGACATCCCGCCGTCGCAAGCCCTGTGCGATTCCCTTGCCACCTTCTTCCACCGCAAGATCGCCGACATCCATGACAGCTTCAACACCCAGACAGCCCCAACTAAGATCGATGCACCAGACCCGCTGCACACCATCGACCACGACCCCCTGCCAGCCTGGGCCAGCGTGAACATCGATGACACCAACAAGACCATGAGCACAATACACTCCGGCTCCCCGTCAGACCCTTTCCCGCACCACATCTTCAACAAAGCCAGCAGCTCCATCGCACCCCACCTGTGCAACGTCATCAATCTCTCCTTCGAGACCGCGACCTTCCCAGAGAGCTGGAAACAGGCAGAGATCAACGCCCTACTCAAAAAACCCAAGGCGGACCCGAGAGACCTCAAGAACTTCCGGCCCATCTCCCTGCTTCCGTTCCCAGCCAAGGTCATCGAGAAGATCGTCAACAAACAGCTAACCCGATACCTCGAAGAAAACAGCATCCTGGACCCATCCCAATCAGGGTTCCGCAGCAACCACAGCACTGAGACTGCCCTCATCGCCGCCACCGACGACATCAGGATCCTGCTGGACAACGGTGAGACCGCAGCCCTCATCCTGCTGGACCTCTCCGCCGCCTTCGACACTGTCTGCCACCGCACTCTACGCGCACGCCTCCACGACGCAGGGATCCGAGTCAAGGCCCTGGAATGGGCCACCTCCTTCCTCGCCGGCAGAACCCAGAGAGTCCGCCTCCCACCATTCTGATCCGAAGCCTCCGAGATCATCTGCGGCGTACCCCAGGGATCATCCCTCAGCCCAACACTGTTCAACATCTACATGGCCCGCTCGCACGCATCGCCAGACAGCACGACCTCAACATAATCTCCTACGCCGACGACACTCAACTGATCCTCTCCTCACCAAGGACCCCCTCGCCGCCAAATCCAACCTCCATGAAGGAATGAAGGCCGTCGCCGATTGGATGAAGATCAGCCGACTAAAACTGAACACGGACAAGACAGAGGTCCTCATCCTCGGCTCCAACCCCTCAGCCTGGGACGACTCCTGGTGGCCAACGACACTGGGAGCAGCCCCGACACCCACCGACCACGCACGCAACCTGGGAGTCATCCTCGACTCAACGCTCTCCATGGCCAAGCAAGTCAACGCAGTCTCCTCCTCCTGCTTCAACACCCTCCGCATGCTTCGCAAGATCTACAGGTGGATCCCGACAGATACAAGAAAAACAGTCACCCAGGCTCCTCATCAGTAGCAGACTTGACTATGGGAACGCCCTCTACGCGGGAGCCCCGGCCAAGCTCATCAAGCGACTGCAACGCATACAAAACGCCTCCGCACGCCTGATCCTCGATGTACCACGCCACAGCCACATCACCCCCACCTGAGGAACCTGCACTGGCTCCCCGTCGACAGGAGAATCTCCTTCAAACTCCTCATCCACGCACACAAGGCACTCCACAAGACTGGCCCAGCCTACCTCAACAGACGACTCCTCTTCTACGTCCCCAACCTCCAGCTCCGCTCCGCCGACCTCTCCTCGCCACCGTCCCTCGCATTCGAAGAACAACCACCGGTGGCAGATCCTTCTCCCACCTCGCCGCCAAGACCTGGAACACCCTTCCACTAAGCCTACGACAGACCCAAGACCTGCTGACCTTCAGGAGGCTACTCAAGACCTGGTTGTTCGACCAGTAGCAGCACCCCCCCTTTTTTTTCTCCCCAGCGCCTTGAGACCCTCGCGGGTAAGTAGTGCGCTCTACAAATTCTGTGATTGATTGATTGATTGATTGATTGATCTTATTTTCTTTAATCACCCGCTTAATCGTGTGGTATTCCTCAGTGCTCCCTCCAGGTGGGACCATGGGTTGGGGCCTGATAATTATTAGATTTTCGAATTCTTTCTGATTTGTTGCCGCACCAATGGCACTCCTTAGTAGGGATCCCGCTCTTTCTTTTGTGGGGAGAAGCGGACCTGGGTAGCGAGGGGCCTCCATCCTTTCTAGTTCGATCCCCCAGGCCTGTTGCTGATGAGTCATTATATGGTCAACAATTTCCGGTGAGGACCAGTTCGTTACTGTTACCTCTCTCTTATTCATAAACGGATGTGGTTTAAATTTGATTGATAGCAAATTGGTAGAGTTGATATAGGCTATATCCCGTACTTCCTTTATCAGTTTTATGATCGTACCTCTATTTAAGGTGTCAAAATTTCCTCTTGAGATGTAATTTGGGAGTAACACTATTTTATTTGACTGATTTTCAATTATTGCAAACTGGGGGTCATTGTCCATCTTTTGAGTTGGAAGGAAAACTTTTGAGGCCTTGAGTCTTCCACTAGCCTATTTGTGCATTGCTCCTGCACTGGCGGTATGCCCTCACCTTCCTGCCTGGGGGACATCTCTGCCTCACTTTCTCGTGGGTTGTTGCCCTATTCTCTGATTTCCTTCGGACATATCCCTCTGATGTAGCTTTGCCTACCTGACTATGGTTTGAGGGATCTGGACGCATATGTGCCCTGGGGATTTGCCTGTCAGAGACTGACTCTTGATGTATTGTTGATGAAATCGATCGATTTTTGGTATTGGATGTGGTGAGTGGGCTGGTTGCTCGCTCATTCCCAATAGGATCAGTTCCAGGGCTTCCACCTTGCAGGTTTACGGGTTCAGATTCTGTTTTATTTACGTTCTCCAGCATAGTAGGCCTTTCGTTCTTGTGTTGAGAGAATAGTTGCCATATTTTGTTTTTTTGAACTGCTTTCCCTTTATTCCGTGCTTTTCTTAGCCTCTTTTTTCTTTTTTTGAGAACGCCAACTTTACCTCCGCTGTTTCTGTTTTTTTGTTGTCCTTTGTTCTGTCCTTAGTGGATTTAATATCTTTTCTCTTGGAATTACTTTCTCTTGTTCCTGTTAAATCGATTATTTCCGAAGGGAGTGTTTGATTTATTTGAGCACTGTTCACGTCTTTTTGAAACGATTCTGTTTTGGTAATTTTTGTAGGCGTTTCCTCCAATTCGCAGACTTTTTCTCTTGTAAATGGCCTAGCAGCTTGTGCTCTCACTTCCGTCAATATGTCCGTCAGGATTGTTGTTAAGATTTGCGGATTTCCACATGTCATTGTGCATTGGCAGTTGACTTGCTGCGTGTAATTGTGCTTTTGGGCTCTCGTGATCAGATGGTTGAGTGTCTATAGCTTCTTGTCGATTCCTACAATATAGGTTGCCATTATGTTTAATAGATCCGCTTGGACGTCGTGTTTGTCCGCTTGATGAGAAATTGCTGTTGAAATGGACTCCAATGTTGATAGTAGGACACCCCAGGTGACTCATAAGTAAGAAAAAGGAAGGTTAGGGATTGGCAAGTGGGTGCACTTGCCAAGTCAACATGGCAGTCACAACTGCGGACAGACACTGCAGTGGCTGGTCTGAGTTACATATACAGGCTGCTTATGCATTTGATTTACAGACCCTAGGCACACACAGTGCACTGTACTGGGGACTGATTAGTAAGTCAAATATGCCACTCATGGAATCACCAATCCATAACAACAATTTACAGGGAGCACTTGCACTTTGGCACTGAACAGCAGTGGCAAAGTGCCCAAAGCATCTAGACCTTCAAAAACGAAGTCCAACACACAGCAAAATACGAGGAGGCAAAGGCATAAATACAGGGGAAACCCACGCCAATAATGCCAGGTCTAACAGTGGGAATGAGTTCCTTTTTGTACATTGAAGGGGGAAAAGGAAGTCGACCATCTTGGAGGGATTGGAAGCTAGTAGTCTAAATTTTGGCTTTGGAGTTAAAGAGGCTAATGCTCATTATGTAAATATTTGGCCGAGGAAGAGGGATAAGGAGGTAATGTCTAGAAGCTGGCTCAACACCGCACCACGAGACAAGAGGCAGGTTGTTAAAGTTTCGACCTTGACAGCTGTCAGTAGTTGAACTATTTGTTGTGCTGTTGAACTGCTCACAAGAGGTGGAAGCATCCTTCTGAGAAAATTAGTCCTACAATGTATAAACAAGACAGGTATTAACTCTACCTAATAGCACACCATGCTGTTCACCTGCTTTTTATTTTCTTTGTTGCTAACTGACTCTGCCAATTGTAAAGGTTCAGATCCCACTCAGTGATTCCTTATTGTCTGCAGCAAAACCTATCTACTTGTGGGTTTGAGTCCTCTGTTGGAGGCCAAGCTTTGCCTTCTTGTATATAAAGAAAACACACAGATGTCAAGTCAGCGTCCCTTTCTCTACAGGCTTCCTCAATACTGTTGTCTAATCGTCTTGATGTTTGCTTTGTTCTGTGTTAATTGAGGTATTTTCGAACATGTATTTGTTTGAAATATAAAAATGGGCATTGTGATACAAAATATCCCATTTTAGGTGGGCAAACATTGATCATCAATTAAGATACAGTATCTTGTTTGAAGAAAATGAAACCTTTTCATTTCACGTGGGTTCGGAGCTTCATCATTATTAGAGCATTGGCAATATTATGTAGATTTTGATGAAAGGGGCTGTGTAATCATTGCTGTATGATCCTTTTACCGTCTGTTTTATCCAGCTAGCAGTTTCAGCCTTAGACTATCTTCCTAACTGTAAGATTACCAGTTACACTGTTTGAGTGACATAACATTTTTGCACCGATTTTTTTGAGCATATGCCATATTTGGATTTGGATGATTGTTTTTAATGTAACTATATTTAACATATTATGAGTTAATATTAAAAGTATTGTGTAATAAGCAAACATAGCTGGACATTCATAATTTATCACCATGGCGATAACTGTTGCATTGCACTTAAAGTCACCTGCACCTTCTTTGAGGTAAACTTTGGATGTTAGCTCACATCTACCCAGGGAAACAATGGGGCATATTAGCAAGAGCCACGTTAAAATTATCGCCGTTTTAGCGGCAGGAAACTGCCGCTAAAACAGCGATAATGGGCTTGCTAATATGCGTTATAGAATTCCAATAGAGCCCAGGTTAGATGTCCTGCACATCTAACCTGGGCTTCTATTGAATTCTATAACGCATATTAGCAAGCTCATTATCGCCGCTTTAGCGGCAGTTTCCTGCCGCTAAAACGGCGATAATTTTAACGTGGCTCTTGCTAATATGCCCCAATGTTGTTTAGTTGAGACAACTTTCTAGTGCAGACTTCGTATATTGAGAACTAGTTTCCAAGGACCCTCATCTTTTTCCTTCTAGGACAGTTCAATGGCACCTGTTACTGCATACCCCACAAAACATCACTGACAACAAGCCAAGCATTAGTAATGCTTAATTTAATGGTACTCCACTTACTGAACTCTGAAGGATTGGAAGATTAGTTGACCGTATTGTGATTCAAAAAATGCAGATCACACAGATGTCAGTCATGAGCCATTAACTCAACCTAATGAGTATCAGTCACTTTAAAGACATTGAGCATGCTATTGGCTGGACTTCAGGTAAAAAATAGATATTGGGATTTAACCTAGTTTTTTATCATCCAGCTACATCTGATCTCAGCCAGAGGCTCATGTTTTGAAACTATAAGTCTAGGTTTATGTATACGTATTGTCTGGATCCTTCGGGATTCTTGAAACTCTCTTAGGAAACCCCAGATACCTCAATAAGCAGGCAACCCATTCTATAGGGCTACATCCCCAACCTTATTGTTTGATCTCTGGAGGTCCTAGTAAGACTGAGGCAGTGGGGATTGACTACCTCAACTGATGTTGCCAGAGAAGACATTGTGGCCTGAAGCATGTGACGCAATGCACGAGTTGAGCTAAGTTGTGCCCAAGATGGTTTCCATCAGTGAGAGACAACAGTTTGTATTTCCTCTTTCATGCTTTTAAAGATAATGCCAAAGTCTTGCTAGATTTGTGGGCCTGCAAGACTTGTGCTATATCGACTGGAGCTCTCCTGTGTACGGAGGCTCTACCCACTGATAACCGCTAGTCAATGTGGTTCAGTGTAGGAGAAAGAGGCAGCATTCGAGCACGTTGCAACGTTGAGGAAAACCAAGGCTGTTAATACTTGAGAAGATTTCAAGAAGAGGTCTTGAGTGTATTGTTTGTGGTCTGAAATGTGGAAGGAGCTTCTCCAGACACAGCTCAAAGTCTAGTTTCGGCACCTTTTTATTTTTCGCAAAGGAGATTTGGTAAACTTGCACCTACAACTTCTGCCACAGGTTGAACTCATTCAAGCTTCAGTCGTAAATAATTGCTAGGTAGTTATGTCAATATTGCAGACATTATGAACTATATAGAAACGTTTGCATTCAATTGTACTCTGTGGAGGTTACAGGTGGCGGTGAAGAAGGAACCGTGATGTTGCTTTGTTAATGTGGAAAGTAAACATTGCATTTCAGCTTTAGAGACTGAACATCACACAGAATGCTCAAACAAAGCCTCTGATTAGATGTTGCCTGGCAGACTATCTGGGATAAAAAGATTGTGCAGACAAAAATATTGAGGACAAAAATATTGAGAAGTTAAATGCAAACAGGTAATATAGATTTATTATTCTTAACTCCGCAGCTAAAATTCTTGAAGATATTTATATATGTGGAGTTAAGCATGGTAAAACTTTGCTACCTTCACACTTTTCTTGTCCTCGTTATTTTTACCACAATATTTTGGTCGCACAATACTTTATCGTGGATACTTTGGTCAATCATCAATAAAAAAGCATGATCTGAACCATAAAAAGTAGTTAATAGAATTCACGGACAGTTGTGAACAGTCTCCCATGTTCTGGCACATTTGGCTGGACAATAGATTAAATGCTGCCACTGCCGGGATGAAAGGCATGAATGTTGGGACATAAAAAGAGTTGTACAACATGATTGTGAAATGTGTTAGCTGCTTTCAGCCAGGTTTCTGGTAGTGCCTTGATTTTTATGATCCCAGCAAAAGCATCTGTATGTGGAGGGATGGTAAGTACTAGTTATGCAACTTTAGTGTACCTATTAATTACCAGGCGCAATAAAGTCTGGACACTATCCACATTGTGACAGATAAAATACCAGGACAAATGGATTTTGTTCAGGTAGGCATTTTTGTAGGAAAAACATAGAATAGGTGTTATTTATCGCTCCTGATGAATTCCAAAACCCTTAATGTTAGCAGGAGCGTTGCCCCACTGCTTTCAAAGCAGTGAAAAAAGAAAAAAGAGAATGATAATAAGTTTGCTATTATCATTTTATTTTTGGTAGCTGCAGGCTAGGTTGGGGCAGAGTGGGGCTGGGGTAACAGGGGGAGGAGTGGTGGCACACTCTAAGGGGCATATTCACAAGGACTTATCGCCGAGTTATCGCCACCTTAACGCATCAAAAGTGGAGATAGCTTTAACGACCCATTCACAAGCGTGTGCAAACTGCAGACATCGCCAGTATTCCCGCGATAACTGCCGCAAATTTTACCCCCACGGGTGACACCACCAACTAACCCTAATGAGATGCAGAGTATGCGTTCCCGTGCAAAAACACACGAAAACACCACTACACCACTTTCACAACGAACTGCCAGATCTGCGATGCAAACCAAAAACAGGCGATAAGCCGCGGTAGCAGCAGGTAATTAACACCTGCCTTTTGTTGGTGTTAAGCAGGACGACTACCTGCAGCATGAAAGGGAGCCCAGCCAAGAGCCACATCTGAAGACCCACAGATGCCATGGAGAAAATGATCATGCAGCTCGGAGACCCATGAGGGCTACAACACCCACCGCCACCACTCCCAGGCCCCGCCCCGGAACTCCCCCTCCGGACAAACACATACCGTGCACGACACAAGAGCCACAAAAAGCGCATGATGTCGCACAATGACAAAAAGAAACACACATGTGTGGTCAGAAGAATGAGAAACAGTCACTCATCATTGAAGTAACAACCAAAAACTTTATTGAAATACAACACAAAACACCAATGCGGAAGACTCCTGTCGGGTCCGTCCGGGACAACCTTGATGTCACCGCCTGGAAAAAAAAGCACCAAATCAGAACGTGTGTCATGCGCACATCAAAGGAGCGAGACACAGAGAAACAGAGAACGAAAGAAAGGCAGAGAGAGAAAGAGAGAGAAGGAAAGAAAGGGGGAGAGAGAGAGAGAAGGAAAGGAATGGAGCGAGAGAGAGAAGGAAAGGAAGGGAGAGAGAGAGAAGGAAAGGAAGGGAGAGAGAGAGAGAGAGAGAAGGAAAGGAAGGGAGAGAGAGAGAGCGAAGGAAAGGAAGGGAGAAAGAGAAGGAAAGGAAGGGAGAGAGAGAGAGAGAGAAGGAAAGCAAGGGAGAGAGAGCGAGAGAAGGAAAGGAAGGGAGAGAGAGAGAGAGAAGGAAAGGAAGGGAGAGAGAGAGAGGGAGAGAGAAGGAAAGGAAGGAAGAGAGAGAGAGAGAGGGACACTGCCGCCCCCACACACCCAGGCACCACTGCTGCCACCGGTGTGTCTCCAACCATGTGCCGGTATACACTGCAAGCCACCAGGTCTGCAATCTGTAATCGAGGCCAGAGTCAATCATGGCAGAGTCCATCTCACTGCACACAGCAACAACGCCTGTCCGTCCCTGCGCACACATGCAGCCGCACCCTACCCCCTCCCACCGGCCAGCGCTGGCTGTCCGCACTTGCGCACCCAGGCCCCACTGCTCACCTGCTGCCAACGGTGTGTCCACCAGTGGGCACACCACGTGCCCGTGCAAGCTCCAGGCCCCGGTCCTGCCACCATGGCATGCTCCACATCATGCGGACCCGCACTGCGGACCAGCAGGTCCCACACTTGACACTGAGTCCTGAGGCATCAACGGCAGAGACCACATCAGTGCACACTTCATCATCGCATGCTGCACACCCGCTCAGCAATTTTGGTGCCACTAACCCTGTGCAACCCCAGTCAGCGCCTCATGGTGGTAGGCCCGTGACGGCCGCAAGGCTTCGGGTGCCACTAACCCTGTGCAACCCCAGTCAGCGCCACGTGGTGGTAGGCCCCTGACGGCCGCATGGCTTCGGGTGCCATTAACCCTGTGCGCAACAACTCATGGGCCCTTTATGATTGAGAATCGTGGAATGTCCGTCATCCAGTCACCACCAGCAGTGGGGAATGTGACGTTGTCGGCCCCTTATATTGGCGGGGTCACATGGCCTGTGACGCCTCTGCCGGATGGGTGTGGTGTGTGTGCAAACCTGCCCTCAGGGAGTGGCCGTGACATGCTGACAACTAGACCAGCGACCTGCAGACCACTAGCGTGTAAACCTGCGACATGTAGCTATGTGGCCCCCCCTCGGAGCGTAAGCGGAGTGGTCTGGCCTGGTTTACGCCGGACCAGCGCAGGGCTTGCAACAATGACTCGGGGGCTCTGGGCGTGGTTCAGTCCATGTCCGGACAAGGAAGTGACTAATGCGTGTGTCCCTGTTGTAGTGTCTATGGCACCCGGAACACAATCGGCAATGTAGCACACTGTGACTTGAATCCCACGAGATGAGCATCATTGACGTTAGGGGGAATCACTGACCCTACATTCATCCACACATTCATACATGAATGATGAAAGACATGACACAGCAGTGCGTTTTTGAATGTTTAATGCACATCCAGTGGAGTTTTGCAGCTGGAGCAGTACAGGGCCATACCAACCCCACTTCACAATATGGGCCCATGGAGGGCCTGCCAGAGTCCATCGGGGAATGACAAGTACAGCGGAAGAGGAAGGGTACAGTCCGCAGTCTGGTCGCTGTGTCATTGGTCACCAAACAGGATATGGCAGTCCATGTCGCGGTCCAAGGTGAATGCAGCAGAGTGTATCGGGGTCAGTGGAAGGTCATGGGGCCATGTGCGGCACCAAGCAGCAACAGGCCAGGTGGCGGACATGCTAATGCTAGTGCCTCCTTCTGATCTCAATCCCATCCACATCCTCGTCCTTGGATGTGTGCTCTGCCCCACCTGTGGGTGGTGCAATGCCGGCTGCGACACTGTGTGCCACTGACACATCAGGGGCCGGAGGTGGATTGTCGGCCTCACTGTGTGGCAGTGACACATCAGGTGCCGGAGTGGAAATGCCTGCCACACTGTGAGGCACTGACACACCATGGGGTAGAGATGTGGATGGTGTAGGAGCAGCAGCATTCATCTGCGCCACGCCTTGTGGCAGCAAAGCCATGATGAGGATATGCAGGGCATGGTAGATCCCAGCTACATTTTGCTGATGTGCAGCGGTGGCTGCCATCCTTTCTGCCTCCATCCGCACCATGTCCTCCATGAGCCTCCGCATGAGTGCCAGCTCACGGCTGAGATCGCTAGAGCCACTCTGAGCGGACAGGTGTTCTTGTCTCCGAGTCATGACTCCAGCGATGTCAGCCAGGGCTCGTTGGAGACCATGGAGCGGCCTGTGGGTATCCGTTAGGGACTGGAGGTGGTCCCTGATGGGACTTAGACACCCATGGATGGCGCCAAGGTTGGTAGCCATGAGGTCGAACCCCACCCGCACTTGCTCAGCCATCTCCCTCTGGCCCTCCAACACACAGTGTTGGAAGGCCATGTGTTGTTCGGGGGGTCTTGGGAGACAGCCGGCGTTGTGGGTGCCTCCTGCTGGGTGGTTTGTGGAGTGGGTGGGGTCTTCTAGATGCAGTTGGGCTGCCCTGGTCCTGGAGGTGATTGGCGGATGAGTTCAATGATGTCTTGGAGGGCTTGGGTGTCGAAGCTGGGGGTGTCCTCCTCGTCATCAGTGAAGAGTGGCTGGGACTGCTTTGCAGGAGGTGTTGACGGTGCCCTTGCAATGTGAAGGGGAGATGCTGTATTACAATGTGTCCACATGTATGTAGCCGCATGGTACATGTTCACATTCAGACAGCATGGCAATGTACATTGTGTCAGTCTGTAGATCAGGGCCATGATCCAGGGTCATTGTGGGTGTGCACTGTGCTCTGCTTGATTGTGCATGTGTGCCATTGTGGCCATCTCCCCCCGTCCCCCCAGTACCTGGTGGTTACTCACCTGTTGCTGTTGTGTTGTGTTGTGTCGTGTCGAGCATGTCCGCTCCCACAACTCCTGCCACGGTCTCCACACTGATGACTGTCGACACCAGCTCCTCCATGTCATCCAGCTCCAGCTGTGGCGCTGGGCTCCCACCTCCAGTCTGCATTGCTGCCTTCTGGTTGCCTGCGAGTTTCTCCTTGGTTTTGCGCTTGATGTCAATCCATCGCCTCTTGACCTCGTCCATTGACCTCTTGTGCTCTCCGACGGCATTCACCTTGTCCACGATGGACCTCCATATTCCATTTTTGGTGCCCAATGACACGTTGGAGGTGACAAACAGTTCTTGATGGTGTTCCATCACCTCCGTGAGCAGGATCCTATTCTCCTGCGGACCGAACCACCTCTTCCTCTTCTTCTTGTCCTTGCCCTTCCTGTCCCCGAGGTCCCAGGCTGGTCGTCCGGGGTGCTTGTGGGGTTCCGCTCGTCCTCTACGCCTGCTCCGGCTGCCTCCATGGTGCTTCGGTGTTGGTTATTTTGTGTTTGTGTGTTTTTTCTACTTTTGTAGTGATTTTCCCACCTACCGTGTGTGTATTGCAGGCCTGGCACTGCTTATTGCTGATTTCCTCATCGCGGTTTGGCCCATCGCATGTTTTTTTGCGTTGGGGTTTGGGTTTTTATCACCGTCGCGGTTGTTGTATCGCGGACATTGTCCGCGTTTTCGGGAGACTATCGCATGGTACCGCCGTGTTGTGAATTCCACATTAACACGCGGTTATTTTCCCGTGATAGACTGCGATGTGTGAAGTTGGGTTAAGATTTTTTGGAGATGTTTAGCGCACATTCTTGTGAATATACCCCTAAGTGTGCATGACTGTTTGGCCGGCCGTCTTGGGCCAGCCAAACAGCCATGCTCACTTTGCATGTTGGTGAGGAGCATGTCCAGGCTCCCACTCCCCATCTGAGCTCTGAACCACGGTGCTCAGACCAATCACAATGCTTCCAGTCACTCATTCCGTTCTGGCACGTTGGCAGGGAAGCGGAGGAGAGACGCGGCCGGCTGAAGAGGTAAGTGTTTTGTTATTTTTTTTTTATTTTTTTTTCACCGTGCGGTATTGTGATGGCAGTAGCCGGCAATACCTAGATGTTTTTTTTTCTCACCTACCAGTGAGGTATTCTTTTATGTAATTTCTGGCACTACTTATTTTTATTTACTTCATGGTTTTTGATGGTGGCAGTACATCGGAATAGAAACAGTAAATATTAGATTTGGTTCCTTTTTGAGCTGTCGTCACCATTTTTTAAGAAGTTGCTAGGGAAATGATTAGAGGAACTGTTCTTGACAGGAAGGTGTCAGATACATGAGGAATTAAAAGAATCCTTTTTGGAAAATGTCCTTCAGTATCTAGAGATCCAACCCAGATCCTTACGGTATGAGGAGTTTCCAGGGAACTGCGATGGTGGATATTATCTCCAAGTGGGTGAAGTAATACGCAAGTAATTCACCATCTGTACTTTTGTAGTAAGTACTATGAAAGCAAAAACAACTTTAAGACCCTTTTCCCGTTTCCCTTCTCTATCTGATCCTCACCAGCTGAATATAGTGCAGAACTGGGAATCAGGTGACAAAGGGTCAGGTGGAGTTCAAGAGCCTCTACAATGATTAAGATACCAGGTTAGTCCCTAAATATTGACAGTAAGGCAAGCCCACAAAGTTTTCTTTGCCTGGGTGTTATGAATCCACAGAGAGCTAGCATGGGAGACATTGCTAAAATGTTAGACAATTTGCAAAAAGATAGTCAGGAGTTAATAAATGATTTAACCCATTATATAATAGAGCCAAAGGAGCTAACACGTAGTCTAGACCATTTACAGAATCAAATTGTTCAGGGAAGTTTTGCTGCCACAGCAGGGACACGACCTAAATCAGTTTTGTGTCGGCCGACCTTCTTGTTCTCTGCAAGGGCAAGAAGAACCACTTCATCAGGGAATTCTACTCCTGTGTGTCAGGCATCATCACAAGTTATGCCTGTCCACGTAGTAAGGCCTTCTCCTATTCCATAGGCACAGCCGGACCACTTTTTATGGAGATGTAGAAAAGTTTGCTGTGTTCATTAACCAATGGCAGTTACATTTTTAAGTAGACCGACTGCTTTCCCTGATGAACAATTGAAGGTTGCATTTGTACTTTTGTATTGTTGAGGTCTGGCAGCCTCATGGCCTATTCCATAAGTTGAATGAGATGACCCTTCACTGTATAATATTGGTGATTTTAAAGATCAACTAAGAAAGTTGTTTTCAAAGCACACCTTTACAAGGTCAGTTGATAATGATTTACTGAATTTGAAGTCAGAAGGCCTGAATGCAAGTTTAGGTGTTATATATCACTGCTGATAAGTAACAATACCTCGGGGTACATTATTTATCAGGTGCAATAAATAACACCTATTGTTAGTTATGGAGGAATAACATGCAGATTATGGTGTTTAACGCACTACAATCAGCATAATACGGTAAATAACATATCACCAGATTTGAGCTGCCAAAATTTAACAAATGTTCAGTAATTTAATACATCTAAAAATTATCGGATGTGGTAAATACTTTCCAGCTCATAATTCCGACCCATGTTTAAACAGAGGTTTACACATGTGTTGGAAAATAACGAGCTATCCATAATCAGGGCCAGAGTCTTATTAAGTATCCATCTTCTTTTAACCACTTGGATGCTGAAGGACCAATAAAGAAAATGCTGGATTTTGCGTGAAGAAGGAATTTGTCCAATTTTACTACAGCAGCCTGTATCATTCAAATGCAGTTGGACAGTGTTAAAATCTCACAGCTATTCATTTTATGGCAAATCTTATTCTGCGTGATGGCAATCATTGCATTTAAAAGTGTATTCTTATCTAGAACTAACAGCAAACATGATCAGTGGCTATATCATGAACATGTACGTTTAATGAAGGCCACACCTCTGATTGTATACAATTGTTCGCTCTAAAATGCTTTAATTTAAATCAGAATTTCTGAGTTAGTGCATGAGCAGCAGTCAGTATAGCTCTAATGTAGACAGGGTTGACCATTGTTCACTGTTTCCCAGTCGCAGTTGCTACCTCCCACCTGCAGTGGGGTGGGTGGGGAGGAAGGGTCGGGGATTGATCGGGTAAATAAACTAAAAAAACAATTTTCTTGCGGCCGGCTGGCAGGCTGTCCACCGCCGCCTCTCCTGCATCCTCTTTCCTTCTTTGGAGAAGCAGGAAACAGGAATCGCCAGGGCTCCCACACTCCCCACAGCCAATCACAACGCTGCTGGCTGAGCGCTGCAATGCACGGCGCTCAGCCAGGGGCTGGAGGGGTGGGCATGTTCTCCACAGCCTGCATGGAGAACAGGGAAAGCGCTCATGAGTGTTTTTGACGGCCCGTGAGGGCCAACCAAATAATCATTGCGCACTTAGGAGGGTTGTACCCTCCTCCCCTGCTCTTCAGCCCCGCCCTGCCCCCTCACACCATCTGCTGCAGCAGGAGGACAAAATAAAATGATAATAACATTACCTTATTATCATTTAATTTTTTTCTTTCTTTTGCTGCATCAAGGCTGTGGGGCAACGATCCTCCGCCTTAGCGGAGGAGCCGCCACTGCTGTTTCCGAGCTGTTTGTGTCATCAGTTCATGGACTATCTCGGAGAAATTCTGAGTTAAATGTATGCACTCTAGAAAGTTCGACCACATAAATACAGGGATAAGCTGCGTCATAAGCGAGCACAGGCATTCATGATAGGGCCCCAGATGAACTGTAATAGTATTCTGCAATAGCGACAAATATGCTTTTTTAGATATTTTCCCTAGTAGAACATGTGTATCAATAGGTAATTATTACACACGACGACTATCTGAAAATCATCTTAAACCACATCTTTATATATATAATTTACATTTTTAAGTTACAAAAAGTCAATGCCATGGATAAGATTCGAATATATCATTGTCATTAAGAGAAAATAATTTTTCTGATTTACGGATCCTTGTTAAAATACATATCGTTCGCAAGGGTTTATGCCTGTAGTGAGAAAGAAAATATAACAGCAGGTATTTCTGTGGCATCTTCGATTACGGATGTCGTAAATCAAACACTTCAGTTTTTTTCTCAGCATGAAATATTGCCAGTGTCAATCTGCATGTCTGTCTTGTAAATTTCAGAAAGCTTCATGGTGGGAAATTGAAACGAGGTGAGATTATAACTGACATGTTCCAGAAGTACAGAGTTCAGGAGTGCACTGAAAAAAATACTTTACTGTAAATTAAGTTTCCAAAAATCTGGCAAGTATAATATTGCCTGTGCGAAAAATCAACAAGACACTGAATACTTCTCTATACGAATGAATGTCCGATTACACTGTTTTACTTCAAACTGCGAGAGCATCTATTTATAAACCTTGTTTTTTGTTTTGCCTGTCATCATCAGACGAATGTTTTAGATCAGACAGCAGGCATAGGATGTTGGCAGACACACTAGTGCCCTTCAGGAGCACTGAAGTATAATATATACAAACAAATATTTATGGTTGGAGGTGGGATGTTTTTTGCAGCTTATTAAAAATGTCTGCCAAAAAAGCATCCCATTAGTGCAGGGACCTCATAACGCCAAATACAACTATCTAGATGGGAGCAATACACAAGGAAAACACAACAGATGATCTTTGCCTAAGATAATGTGCAGCTCTCGAAAGGCCAAATGTTTTTTTTGGTTAAATGGCAAACATCTTTGCCTCTGTCTGGTACCAGTAGACACATATTGATGTCACCAATGACAATTATTATTTAGAAGAAATGATGGAAGTTTTACTAAATGCTCACTGCAATCAGTGCTATTCTATGGTCAATGGTGTGCATCAGCAGCATCATATGCATACAGCCTACCAGCACCAATTCTATAGTGTCCACTCACCAACACCGTACAAGCCCAGGGACTCAAACATCATCCTGTATGCCAATGACACCAAGCTCATCCTCTCCCTCTTTTATTACACCACCAACACCCAGACGAAGTTCATCAACTCGAAGTTGTAAATTGGATGAAGATCTACTGCTTGAAGCTCAACTTCAACAAGACGGTTGTGGTACTCTTCAGAAAAGTCACCTTTCTTTTGTCCTCAATCTTGTGGCCCTCAGAGTTAGGGCCTACATTCATTGCGTCGAACCAAGCCAGGAACCTAGGAATCAAGATCAACAATCAAATCTCCATGTCCTGCCTGGTTAACATTGTCGTTTCTTCCTGCTTCCACACCCTCAAGCTCCTCAGGAAAATGTTCAGATGACTACTGCTCAGCGCCTGCATAACCATCACTCAAGAACTGATCACCAGCAAGCTGGATTACGGAAATGCACTGTATGTCTGACTCACGCTCAAAGTTACGCCCCACAATCACATATCCATACACCTCAAAGACCTCTATTGGCTCCCCAATTCACAAACGGGGCCTCTTCAAATTCCTCACACACACATACAAAGCACTGCACAAACAGGGGCCCCTCACACATATATACAAAGAACTGCACAAACAATGTCATGCATACTTGAACAGCTGCATCAGTTTCCACACACTGACTAGAAACCTCCACTCTGCCATTCTTTTTCATGCCCATGTCCTCTGCATCCACAAGAGCCAGAGCCAGTGGTCGCGTCTTCTCATTCATGGCTCCAAATACCTGGAACAACCCCGTCCTGCACATCAGAGCCGCGAGCTCAGTCTCAGAATCCCACAAAACATAACATAACATAATATAACATAACATAACATAATACAATTTAACATAACAACATAACATAACATAGCAAAGCACAGCACAACACAACGTAACCTAACCTAGCGCAGCGTAACGTAACCTAACATAACATAACATAACATAAAATAACAACATAAATAACAAAACATAACATAATATATCATAAGGTAACATAACTAATGGGCCAGTTCACAAAATACAGATTCACAGTGAGTCCCTATTCGACCTACCTCATCAATATTTATGAGGTAGCTCACAAATTGCGACCCACTACGATTGGTCACAATCCCAGGGATGGTGGTCTGCTGGGGTCCGCAGACCACCATGTCTGTGACTGCTTTTAATTAAAATGAAAAGTTATACAAACCTCTTGTAGGAGTAGCTAGTCGTCCCAAAACCTACTCCTTAAAAATGATTTTGTCAACATTCATAAAAGGGAAAGGGGTGCTTTGGAGTCCCCTTCCTGCTTCGAAATGTGTTAACACCTCCTTTGAGCTGGTGGTAAAATCTTAATGATTTGAGGTCGGATTGCAATCTCAAAACACTAATTTTTACATACCATAAGTAATTGGTATTTGGAAGAGATGCCCTAAACCCATCCCTTCCATATACTGATTCCTTATTATTTCCAAAACCTATTTAATGATTCAGAAAACCTTTTCCGAATCGTTAATTGGGGTTAGTTCATTTCGAAAGGTATTTTAGTGGATTTAGAAAATCTTAATGTTTGTGACCATTACAACACTTTGCATATGAGGCCCCAAGCATTCGGCAACCTGCTCTCTGACTGATGTACAAATCAGTCACTGCACAAAACCAAAATGTGCAAGGGGTTGCTGAATGTCCTACTTCATTAATGTGCATGACAAATTTGCTTTTTGTGGCTCCTTGCAAATGACTGGAAATATAAACGGAAGCCTCTGAGACACAACAGACCTCCAGTCATGCAGGAACATTTGTTGAATGCCTTCTTTTTTATTCCAATCCACGTCAAAAATAAAAGACATCCTGCAAATAGCATTGCGGAGAGCATACAGTAGTCTCTGTACTACTGTCTTCTCCTCCTCCCGAAGCCCCAACTACAATTAACACACCAAAAGCTTCCCATCACACTCTGCAGATCAGTACCACCTTCTTTGACAGGTTGGTGGCCTGTCAATGGTTTACAATTGCAATTATGGCAATAAAGCACTGATTCACTGCATTGCAAATTGGAAGGATAGGATCTTCTCCTTCACACCCTCTTCACCTTCTCATTTGTAATGAATCACAAACAATGCATAGTGAGTCAGAAAGAGTACCTTTTTCACATGGCATTATGGTGTACTGTGGTCAGAAATCATGAAAGTATGCAAATCACAGGCTTGGTGATGGCAAAAATGTTTTGGACATTTGAAACTAAGGGGTAGATTTACTGAAAATGCACGCAATGGAGCATGGAAAGCAAAGCTGCAGCACTGCATTGCGCGAGAAAGAGAGAGGAAAGCTCCATATCTATTAACATGTGGCACTGTCCTATCTCTCTCTAGCCCTGGCACACAATCAGGCTGCGTAGTGCCACACACACACACCTCTGCACATAGTACAAGGGTGTCTATGTCATGTCTTGCATAGAGTGTGCTCTGGAAGGGTAGCCTTAAAGTACAAAACACTATGCCTATACAAACCTTCAAACCTTTCACACTTTGGATGTGTGCTGTACAGTGCAGCACACATACAAAGTCGGAAAAGGTTGGAGAAATAAAAGCGTTTCACTAATCTCAAAAAGATATTCGTTTTTGGTGCATAATCCTGTTTACTATTGATTGTAGATAAGGCTTTGCATCATACCCCATGGGTGGTTGAATGGGAATGCCCATGTACTACCCATTGAATGCCCCCTGACTAATAGAAGTACAAAGCAGAGCAAAATGCTTACTTTCAGGCAACCATACAGTGTAAAATAAGTTTTGTGACAAAAACCCAGTGCAAAATGTTTGTAAATCATCTGCCTATAACTTTGAAAAATGTAATAGCCCCATTACAGAAATCACTCCCTAATACCAAGTGTGTTAATAAACTATCCCTTTTTCTTAGAGTTTGGGCCATTAACTTTGTAGGGTCTTTCAATCTGAGATATATTTCTGTTGGCCCTTGCTTACTAATACTGTTTATTCTGAGGCTTTTGAAGGGTTTTACTTAAAATAAACAATGCCTGGGAGGCTGAGCCCTTTCAGTTGACACTGCACTACCATGAATACCTTAGAGAATGTCATTAAGACTGTGGTTTGTAACAGCAGGTATCTTGCAGGTCTCTGATTCCTCAGGGTCCACCAAGAAACCACTCCAGCTGAGGCTTATAATAATTTTTCATCATGTTTCAAACACACATCAAATCTTATGGTAAAACCTGATGTATAAAAAATAGGCATAATGGAAAGCAACGCACTTTTGAAATGTGCCTAGGAATCTGAGTTTAGGAGTAGGGTTCTCCCCACTCAGAATTTGGGATTACCCATAAAATCAAGTGACTCTTAGTGTGATTTGCAAAACGTTTTGTTTTGTACATGTTGGCCTACATTTGGAAGCCAAAAATGTAATGAAATTCAAGAGATCATAATAGATGCCATAATAATCTGAAAAAATGGGATTCCACTTGTGTGGATGAGCCTATCATCTACAACAGAAAGGCCCCAAAATGCAGCATGGAAACACCAGTATTTTCCCTTTGAATGCCAGGATAATCTGCCCATCCCCACACATTTCCGACACTAGACACAAGATAAGTCTAGTGTGGAAAATCTTGCATGGAGCCCCCTAATGTTTCTTATCAGAATGCCTTTCAAATTTCAAATGTTTTGCTTAAATCACAGAATTTTCACAGGTTTTTGTGATGGAATCTACGAAGATTGACAAAAAGCCTAACATATTGCGCTCCCAAATTTCCCTCAAAACAAACAGTATCCCATTTGTATGGGCGGGCTACCACCCGAGAGATGAAAGTTTCCTAAGATGCAAGGTAGAAACATCAACCTTGTTCCTTTGAATTTCAATCATTATGGGATCTGGGTAGCTGAGGTCTTTGGGCCCAGGTCGGCCAGCACTCAGGGAAAACTACCAACCCAGACATTTTTGAGCATTTGGTGTGCCCAGGATGGTGTGGCCTGCATAGAGCCATGTACTTTTTCCTACCTAGAATGCCCTGCAAATGTCAAACTTTGGCTAAAATCACAGATCTTCCTCATCTTTCAATGAGGAAGAGTTTGAGAACCACTGGTGATTGATAAATATCCTACCACCAGCCTTCCCACACTTCTTCTGAAAAAAAACATTTTAGGATGGGATATTGCTTGTGAAAGGAGAGTCTCCAAAATGCAAAGTGGAAACATCAAGATTTTTCCATTGAGGGTACTCATGGAATTTAGATCTAGAGTTGGCTGATACCCAGAGAAACCTACAAAACCCAGATATTTTTGAAAACTGGATACCCAGATGAGTCCATGATAGCTCAAATAAATTTCTAAATGTTCTTAGTTGAAACATAGCGGGCTTAAAAAACAAAAGAGATGATGTAAGATGGGCTAGTATGTTAAGGGAGCATGATGTAGTGGATCTGCAAGAAACTTGGGAGACTAATAACACTTTTTGGCTGGATGGTCATTCGAGCTACTTTGAACCTGCACAGCCTTCCTCTGCAGGTAGAGCTAAGGGTGGTTTACTGACTTTAATTTCTTTAAATAACTCGGGTATACATTGTAAGCTTGACACAGGTTCCCGCAATTGCCTAGCGGTTCAAAAAGCACCGGCAAATGCGCCGAAATTACTAATTGTGAATTTCTACAATTGTTTTGAGAGAAACTCTGCAAATGAACATTTGAATAGTTTAAAATGTCATATAAATATAAGCAAAATACTCTTTATTCTGTGATAATTTTAGGGGATTTTTATATACATTTGTGCCCGAAAGATTGCCATGTCGTTGATCGTCTTGGCCCCAAGATTTGCTCAAATTTGCACTTTGAGCATACACAGCAAGGAGGGTTGCTAGAGGACATTCTGGCTGATCTTGATCTTTTATACCCGAGTACTAATAAAGCCAAGGATTGTATCCCCTCTTTTAAGGGAAAAGGTGTAAACTCCACAATTGATTATATTTTTATTACGACAAGCTTGTTACCCCAGATCGCATCGTACGCAGTTAAATGGTCTCCTTTTAGCAATCACAACCCCATACAGCTAAGGTTGGGCTGGAGTACTGAGGAAATTGTACAGCTAGGAGTGGGTGCCACGAGAGATAATGTAAAGTTAAAAAACCAGGCTCGTAGGCTCAGGTGGTGCAAGGTACTCCCGGAACATTTCCTCAATGATTTATTAGAAATTTCCAGGGACGATAGTAGATCTTGCCTAGATAATACGAACAAAGAGGAAGCAATCCTAATAGCCTATGATCGGATCTGTCAACGCGCGGCTAGCGCTCTGACAAAGCCCACCAGGAAAGACAAGGAGGGGGGTGAGAGGTGGTTTGATGAAAACTGCACAGATTCCCACCAAAAGTTGCATTGAAGTAAGTTCCCCAAGATAAGGCCCAAATAGTCATACCAAGGAAAAAATATAAGCAAAAATGTGTAAAATAGAAAGTAAAAATGAAGCCTGGAATGTACTGCTGTCTGTAGATGTTATCAAAAATAGTGCTAGGTTTTGGGAGATTGTCAACAAGCCATTTGTTACGGGCGATAGTAACTGCCCATTGGATTGCACTATTCCCAAAGATCAGTGGTTCAGCCATTTTAAACATATATATGGTGACCAGGTCGATAAGGGCACCTCATCCCCCTTGCCTTCTGATGAGGGAAAATACGCCTTGGTTTTTAATGAAGATGAAGCAAGTGAGGCTATAATACAAATGACAAGTAATAAAGCCCCCGGACCTGATGGTGTGCTGGCCGATCTTTATAAGTTAAATGTGACACTATGGTCCAAATTATTGGCACATATTTTTAATGTGGCCCGTTTGCATGGTCTGCTGAGGTCTTGGTCACAATCTATTATTTTACCAGTTTTTAAGAAGGGGCAGAGAGAGGATCCACGATATTATAGGCCCAAATCGCTGATTGATTCAACAGTAAAAGTAATGGGGAGAGTGATCCTTAAAAACTAACGGACTGGTTAGGTGAGCACAAGGTATTGTCAAACTTACAGAAGGGGTTCAGGAAAGGCAGGGGTAAGACAGATCAGTGTCTAAATTTACATTTGATAGCTGGGAAATATATTACTGCTAAGAAGGGGACACTGCATCTGGCCTTTATGGTTCTGTCCTCGGCTTTTGACTGAGTAAACAGATTGAAACTGTGGGTATTATTAACTAACATAGGAATTGACTGTAATATTGTTAACTTTCTGTCTGACCTGCATAGGAACCTTTCTGACATGGTGAGATATGACCAAAGGGGCAATTGTACACAGTATATTTGTATAACAAGAGGAGTTAGACAGGGATGCATCTTAGCTCCCCTATTGTTTACGTTATACATTAACAATCTAGACTCGTCCCTGTCTACAGCCTGTAAAGATATTCCCCGTGCGGGGGTTGGTCAATTCCCGCACATTTATACGCGGATGATGCTGTATTACTAGCACGGACAGAGATTGGGCTTCAGTGTCTCCTATGCTCTTTTTCTGAGTTCATGAGATCACTAGACCTAAGTGTCAATTTCTCTAAATCACACACAATGGTTATGGGCCCAAGATCAAAAAGATCTAAAATTCATTTCGGTGAAGAAAATGAAATTGCAAGGGTAACTACTTTTTCCTATCTAGGGGTACTGTTCGATGAAAGGGGTACTTGGGCACCGCAAAAAAAGCAAAAAGAAATGCCAAGGTGAGAGCGACAGTAGCGGTCCACGATTTCGACATGTAGGCTAGGGGCCAAACCCATTCAAGCGATGTTAAACATATATAGAGCCAAGTGTACCGCTATTGCTAAATATGGGTCTGATATACGTTTTTTAGAAACTTACTCTCGGTCCTGCAATCAACGCCTTCTTAAATCATTCATCAGGAATTGGGTGTTGGTTTGTATCAGAACTGATTGGTATGGCCCCACTTTTGCGGTGGATTACGATTTGGACCAACCCAGAACTGGAGCTGAATCGTAAGATCGCTCGAGATTGCTTATCATTAGATAAAGCAAGTAGCATCCCCTGGCTAGCTGAGCTCGTCACGACCACACCCGCGATCGGAATGTCCAGCACACGAGCGGAATTCCGATCGCGGTCAAGGGGTTAAGAGCTTGACAGTGAAATTAGGGCAGCTTGCATTATTTGACTCTCCCGACAGGCTAGTGAGAGAGGACCTGTTGTTGGTGAAAAACCATTTTATATGTATGATGCAAGTAGATAGAGAGGCTAGAGAGCTCCTGAAACACACACTACGAGCACATACTCTACTGAAAACATCTCCAGCATTAGAACAGTACCTACATGAAATAACAAAGCCCTACCACCGCTTCCTTTTAACAAGATTTAGATTTAACCATTTCACTTTGTTTTGGCAGAAGCACAGGTGTGGTGTAAGATGGAAGATTTGGGCCCTTGCTCTTGTGATAATTTCTCCACCCAGAATACTTTCCACTTTATAATGCTTTGCGACTATTATCATATTCGCAAACGTTTTTTAATACTAGTATTGGAAAATAAATCTTTATGAAGGCTAAGCCTGCATTAATATATTTACAGATGCTAAATAACCCATGGGAATGTTTTAATATTATATATAAAAAAGAGAGAGGAACCCTTGGTAACCCAAAGGACTAGGGTTCAAACAAGAACTTTATGCAAAAACGTCCCTTGGGAATGTTTTGTGTCCACACCTTACTTCACACTCGTAATCAAAGTCACATGCATATAGATCCAATCATACCGACCACATCCACGCCTTGAGTCTGCTACGTATTGGCACAAAAAACCTATAGTTTATTAAATTGATAAAAATATTTTTATTAAAACAATATATTTTTCAAAACATTACACAATAAAACCAATTCTATCAGAAAAAACACAATAGAGCACTTACAATGCATTCAATAATAGAATCAATTGATCCCAATAAAATACAAAAAATATTGCACGAGAGTTTAAAAACAGACAGTAACTTTTGTCATCAGTTGCCGCAATCAAAAAACAAGATTTCACCACATACACCTTGATGCCTTACAAGTCATAAACATCTAAGCGTCGACGCGTTTCGAAGGTATGTTCACATAACACCTTCTTTTTCAAGACAATGATAGTGTTACTCCCGTTCTTTTTTAAAAATATGAAGCGAAGATAAACCAGTCTGCCCCAGAGTCATACGGACTTTATAGTCCCAGAAGTATTTCCTATTAGGACGTTCCGGTTCGTCACTTTATAATTCTATATGCTCTGTACAAACTTCGGGCGTCCAATTCACAACAGCAGACTGGCCTTAAATTAAGAATCACAGCAGGGCGCGTAGGTCCTGGTATTTCTTCTATCAGAAAGTTCCTCTATTCCTTGTAGGCAATATTTCAAGGAAACGTATCCTTCACAGTATTATTTAAGAAGAACTCCTTTAAAATTTCTTTTTTGAAGTGGGGCTTTTAGATTCTCTCGAGCTCTTTCTCACATCAGGAAAGTAACCGGCGGCGTATCCATACGTCCGTCCTGGCGCCGTGTTCAAGTTTCTTCGCTTCATATTTTTAAAAAAGAACGGGAGTAACACTATCATTGTCTTGAAAAAGAAGGTGTTATGTGAACATACCTTCGAAACGCGTCGACGCTTGTATTTAAGCCACAAATCTATCTGTTTGAACATTACCTTAGATGTTTATGACTTGTAAGGCATCAAGGTGTATGTGGTGAAATCTTGTTTTTTGATTGCGGCAACTGATGACAAAAGTTACTGTCTGTTTTTAAACTCTCGTGCAATATTTTTTGTATTTTATTGGGATCAATTGATTCTATTATTGAATGCATTGTAAGTGCTCTATTGTGTTTTTTCTGATAGAATTGGTTTTATTGTGTAATGTTTTGAAAAATATATTGTTTTAATAAAAAATATTTTTATCAATTTAATAAACTATAGGTTTTTTGTGCCAATACGTAGCAGACTCAAGGCGTGGATGTGGTCGGTATGTTTTAATATTGCCAGCTTTTTAGTTGCTGGCTGCGGCTAGGGAAAGGTAAAAAAGTTGTTCCTGAAGTGGTTTCGAGTTGGTTCTTATACAGTAATGATGGCTAATGATTTTATTTTGAGGTTTGTGGTATATAGGATCATGTTATAAAAGAAATATGTAGACACACAACCCTTTGTAATGAGGGAAAATGATTTTTATTCTGATATTTTTGGTGCTTAAGTTTATGTTCTTAATGAAATATGTATATGTTTTTAATGGTTCTCCTACGTTTTGTATGTAGTATACTTTTATGGTCTTAAAATTAACTGAATAAAGGGATTTTGGCTGTCTGACTGAGTCCATGATGGTGTGGCTTGCTTGGACCCCAGAGCTTGTTCTTACCTAGAATGCCCTCAAACACCAACTTTTGCTAAACTTACTGAAATTCCTTATGTTTTTGGGAGGAAATGTTGGGATTTTTGCATTTTTCCTGGTAGAAAGTGAACCTTTCAAAACACTAAAGATGGACAGTCTGAAGTTAATATAGTGTCAATGTGGTCATCACATGGCTGTAGATTTGGTCCAGTCCTACAGCATAGGTTAGGGACAGCAAAATATGGTGTTTGTGCTCAGTCAAAAATGTGCCCAAGCAAAAATGTGGTAAAATGTGGCTCTGCTTTTTTCTCTGGAGCCATGTGGGTATACACATTAGTAAGATTTTGCCATTGGTTGGAAGTTCACAAGATTTCTGTCACATAAATATGAAAAATTGTGTTTTTGAATTCTTACTTTGACCTTCCCAGGACAAACCGGAAAAGAAAATGTGCTGGAAACCATGCAAGCCACACCACTTTGACTTTTTCTTGGTTTCTACCTTTCAGAAAAGTTGAGGGTTGGTAGGGTACCCTGGGTTCTGGTGGTCCTCTTGCCAAATGTTCCAGCCATCCCCTATGGAAAGTAAGAGGTAATTGAGTGTTTTAGACATTTTTGTTGTTGTTTGCAGGGCATTTCATGCAAGCAAAAAAATCGCAAATCCATTTAAGCCAGAGCACTCTGGATTCCCCTTGGTCCCTCATTTTCAGAAATGCCCAGGGTTGGTCGGGTTCCCTGGTGCTGGCAGACAATAGGCCTCGGAAATTGGGAATTTGTTTGCACATTAGTTTGTCTTTTGGGGTACAAAAACATTTATGGTTCCCTGCAAGCCACACCACCTTAGAATCCCCTAAGTCTTGGGTTTCTAAAATGTCCATGGTTGGTACAGTTCCCTGGTTGCCGGCCAACCCAGAGCTGGATATTGCAGCCATTCCACATGACAAGAGAGGAAACTGAGATCTCCTAGGGAGTAGTTTTGACATTTGGACTGAAACAGGAGGGGGTAAACCCACCATTGCACCTCCCTATTGAAGGAGCAGAAATACAGTCTGGTGCCCAGGTATGGGGTCCGATGCTAAGATGTTCTGCCGCCCCTCATAACTTTTATACGTTTTTTGCCCTGGTGGTGTTTCTGCTCCTATGGGAGGGCAGATTAATAGTTAATGCCCTTATAACCCCTCTGAGGGTGTCATTAACACTGTCTGGAGCTCAATAAATTGGGTGTACACAATGCCGGGAAGATCCCCTCGACCATACAGTTTTTAATTCTTTCACCATGGTGGTCTTGTGGGTTTTCTGCCCCTGGGTTGGCATATAAGAACATTCACTCAGTATTTGCCCCCCCCCTCCAAAACAAAGCCTACTGAACCACCAGGGAAAAAAGGGAGCTGAGCTACTGCATAGTTTGAGGGGTTTACCCATCCTGACACTTGTCAGCATATTTGTCCCCATAAGGAGAAGATTTGAAAGCCCACTATGCACCAAAGTGTTTGTGCCCTCTTCAAAACCATATATCAAAACTACACCAAAATGTATGGAAATGTTCTCTAACTTGGGATGGTGATTCCTTCATTATTTGAGCTCTGAGCCCCAGAGGACAGAAAGACTGGTTGGGCTCCAGTACTGGCAGAGGTATGTTCTAATCCCAGGACAACCTGTGTGCCATTCTTTGAACAAAAAAAAGGAAATCCTGTTGTCTAGGGCACATTCTGACCTTCTGGAGAGGGCAGATTGGTATAAGACCCCATAATATGTCCCACAATGCCAGGGAGCAGCTCTACCCTGCTAGTATACCATCTGTTACTTAGGGATGGAAAATTGAGTGTAAACCTTCCATTCTTCCTATTAGGGAGGAAAAAAATCTGTTTTGGTTCCAGGGGTGAGGTGTGAGCAAAATCGAGAATGTGCTGAACTCTACCCTTTTATAGTGTTATAGTTGTATTGGTCATAAAGCGGGATGTAGATGTTGTAGAAGAAAAGGGTGAGTAGTGTTTTACATGTAATATTATTTAGTAATTCAGTTTATATTATTTGGAAAATCAATATTTTATTTAATAATCTTATAAAATATGTTATATCTATATTTTTTGTTTTAAATTTTAATTGTCTAATGTAATATATATTTCTATAATTTAATTTATGTTTAGTTGTAAATATTAAATATTAATGTTTTTCAATGAGTGATTGGTGTGTTTTATGCTTGCATATTTTAAATGAATGTTTTTTACTTTTTATATGATTTGAATATAAAATATAATTTAGGCTTTTGTATATTTTTTATCTATTTTCCAAAAACATTTTAACTATTATTCTTTAACTAATACAATAATTTTTCATATCAATATTCCTCAATGTTGCTTGGATTGAAGTGGGAATAGTAAATCTATATCCCTAAAAGTCCAATACTTTCCTCAATGTTGTTTAGATTGGAGTGGAAATTGCAGATGGACATCCCTCAATGTCCAACACTTCCCTCTAAGTCGCTTATTTTGGCGTGAGAATAGATAATCAACACCCCTCAAAGTCCAACAGTTTGCCAAATGTGAATTAGACTGCAGTGGAAATAGTAAATCTACATCCCCCAAAGTCCAATATTTTCCCAATGTGGTTTAGGGATCTAAGTTGTAGTGGGAATAGTAAATAGTAAATGTGCATCCCTCAAAGCCCACCACTTTCCCCAGTGTGGCTTAGGGGCCTATTACGATGGCGGTCGGATGTCCACCGCCGGGCCGGCGGTGGTGCCCGCCGGACCGGCGGTGGACATCCAACCGAGATCGCAAGCCAGAAATCCACCAGTCAAATTAGGATGGCGGTGGTGATCGCAGCGGTGGAAAATTCCGGCCGCCACTTTTCCGCCAGTTGCCGTCCGCACTTCTGCCTGGGGGACGGAGCAGGACCGGGATAATGGTGGCGGTGCAGGGCAGGCTCCGCCAGCAGGATTATGATGCTGGCGGTAGCCAGCCTTTCCTCAGGGGTCAGACCGCCATGGAAAGGCATGCGGTGATTGTCCTCCGGGGGCCTGTTGCGGGCCCCCAATGTGTTGTGGGGGGTGTGGGTGCACTGGGGGGGTACCCATGGTCCCCCATACATTTCCCTGTACCAGGTGGCAGGCACTGTGCAGTGCCTGCCACGCAGTGCAGGGAAATGCAGGACATTCTCATTTGGACTTCGCTGCGGTGCTGCGGGCAGCAGCAACCGCCGCAATGTTAAGGCCCGCGATCCGACCGCCGCGGTCGGATTTCGAGCAATGAACATCCTAATGCGACCGGCGGTTATGTCGCGGGCCTTGCGGGCGGTCTTTTCCCGTTACCATGGCGGTCGGGGAGGTTTTCCGACCGCCATCGTAATAGGCCCCTTAGTTTGGAGAGGCAATAGTTAATCTTCACCCTGCCAAGTGTAACTTTCACTTTCACTAAAGTGGGTTGTTTTGGAGTCAGAATGTGTAAAGTATCTGTCTTATAACTGTTTTTCTCTTGTAGTTTCCAGTTGCATGTTAATAAAGATACAATATTTTAGTAATGTATTGTATTTATTTCTGTAAAACTGAATGAAATGTATGTAAACTAAATACAATTTTATATCATGACACATTGGTTTGGTAAAATAAGATTTATTTTTAAAAATATGATCAGATTTTTTTAATAAAGAAGTATTAACTGGCACATGCATCAACCGAAATACTGGTCGCAAACGGGCAGATTCTCAGAATCTGCCCCGTTGCGACCAGTATTTCTGCATTTGGGATGCATCATCCCAAATGCAGAAATCGCAATTTAAGGAATCGCAAAATTGCTATTCCTTAAATTGCAATTGCATTTAAGGAATCACAAATTGAGATTCCTTAAATGCAATGCATTAAAGTAAAAAAATTAGCGATTTCGCTAATAGGGAGCAAATTACCATGAAGTTAAACTGCATGGTAATTTGCAAAAACTTTGAAAAATGCACTAAAGTTCATTTTTCAAACTTCCATTTTACACACACACATGCCCTTGTTTTGTATACGTTTTCAATATGTTGTATTTTGTGTGTGTTTTTATTTTTACATATTCTTATTAAATTCTTTCAAAATCATTCATTAATTCAAACAAACATTTTAAACATGTCATTTTACATTTTTGATACATATTTGTACATGTATGTTGGAATGACCATCTTTGGCATGTTGTACCCTCAGAAAGTTTGCCTTGACTGTTTTTGCTGGCTGTACAACTCAGTGCACTTTACCCCTGCCAACCAGAGGTAAAGTTTCTGTGCTTCCCTTTCAACATGATGAAATTTGCATAACCCTAATTGGTATATTTAACTTAACTAAAAGTCTCTCATCTATGATACAAAGTGTACCCAGGGCCTGTACGTTAAATGCCACTATTGGACTGCAGTACCCATTGTGCCACCCACTACAGTGACAGTGCAAACATGACTGCAGGTTTACAATTCGTAGCCTGGCTGTGCAGTTGTAAACTGCAAATTTGATCTGCCAAATTAATCTCTTTTGGCAGGTTGAAACTTTCCTTTAAAATACTAATAGGTCTCCCCTAAGTAGGCCCTATTGCCCATAAGAGAGGGTCCATAGTAATTAAAAGTAAGGCATGTAAAATTTTAATGTTACACATGTTTTTACAAATGAAATGCCCTAAAAGCTATTTTCACAGAAGCAAGGTTGGCAGTTCCATAGCAAAGCATTGCACTGCAATTTTAAACTTAATGATATTACCTCTGACTAAAAAACATCAACAAATTTCTTTCTTGGACTTTCTAAAATATTTATTTAAATGCCTAATTCACTGGTGAAGTTGTATTTTTAATAAATATTTTAGATGGGGTACTTTTAGAAAGTTACTTTTTCCCTTCCTAAAGCATCTGGAGGTTTCATTTCAATGAGCTCCAACGGTCACATTATAGCTGAATAGCCCCCTTGATAAAGTGTGAAATGGCTCCCAGAGCAGGTCAGACTCCTTGGGTGTTGGGAGGTATGTCTGTTCCTCTGGCAAGATGACCTTTGAGATGGATCCAGGAACTTGATTAACTTCAACGAGGACTACCCTGTCACAGGCACTTGTTAGCTAACAACTGGGCAGGACCCTTCTTTGTTCCCAGAGTCAGACAGACACCAATCCCTGTCGGAGAAAAGCTGCTCCTAGAACTGGTTTAGAGTGACCACAGAGGAGGGGTGCTCATTTCTCTGGCCACACCTCTAGGGAGGATACATACAACTGCACAGGAAAAGAAGGTTATGCCATCTTGGTTTTAGGTGGAGAGGGGCACTGAGGGGTTGATTGCAGTAGGGCACACAGGAAATGCTGGACACGTGGGTAGGGTTACCCCTGGGAACCCTTAATCCATTGGCTAGTGAGGAGCCAGCACTCACCCCCACCCACAGGCTGTTGCCAAACATAAATTTGGCATCCACAGTACCTTATTCAGCTTTTTGTGACCTCAGAAGAGCCTAGAAGACTGGTCCTGCGCTCCCTCCTATACCCAAGAAAAAGAAATGGACCCCAAGGGTCATAAGGCTAACCTCCTGTTCAAGCTGCAGGAACACAACAAGCTACAAGACCCCTTTTTTGACCAGCTCCATTTGGACTTGCCCTAGACCCTGCTGTTGGCCTCTGCTGTGGTGAGTCTTCACCTCCAAGTATGATTCTCAAGGTCCTGGACCCTTGACTGGTGTCAAAGAATACTCCTTCTAACATTTCCTGTAACTTGGGACTTTGAAACGTTTTTGCTTCAAGAACCTCCAGAGGTCTGTGTCCGACCTGTCAAGCTGATCCAATGAAAATGAGTTGCTGCTGGGCCAAAGATTCAGGTTGCTCCAGCTCAGAACTTTACCGCAGCAGCAGCAAATGTGATTCAGTGGGACCTCATGGGAAAATATCCAGCCTTGTGGAGCCCTATCTGGCTGCAGCCTGAAGTCTTGCCTCGCTAGAAGAATTCAAGTTCAAAATTAGAGACCACGACAAAAGGTAGGAATCTTCACCATGTGAAGACCTTAGAAGTATCCGGTGGGTGAGAGACCTTCCTTGGGATCAAAATTCACATTTCTCCTGCTCAGAACCTTTGCTCCAAAGGTCAATGGCTTCACTGGACCTCATCAGCAGCTATCTGATGTCAAGGAGCCCTCTTGGGCCGCAGCCTTCTGCCTTGCCCCCTGAGGATTTTTGACATCCATTTCAGAGACTAAAAGGCTGATTATGAATTTGGCAGTTGGACTGCCCCGATGGTGGCGGTCTGAACACTGCATGCCCATTGGTCCAACTGCCGGATTAGGAGTGGGGTGGTCAGACCACTGCAAGACCACTGCCACGACAGGATCATAGATCCTGTGGTGGCATCGGTCTGGGTAGCGGCGGTGTCCGCCGGCATTGCACAGCCATGCACCGCCGTTGGTTTTTCAAGTTGCCTTTCCGACAACCTGTTCATGGGGGGAACCCTGCCTTGGAAAGGCATTTGTAAAGGCATGCTAGGGCCCCAAACTGGCCCCCCTGGGTGTTGTTGCCCATTTCAACATATGGCAGGGGGCCCATGTTGTGCCTCCCTCTTCCTGCACTGTTATGTGTGCACTATGTGCCATGCACGACATGGTGCATCGCACACTGTACACTGACATGCTGGAGGCGCTGCCATGACTGCTGGATATGCTACAGGCTCTTCCTATGAGCCTTGCATTCCCCCGCCATGGCACTGCCACTGCAAGACCGCCACTGCGGTGGTCATTTCAAAATATGGCAGTCGGGATACCACAGGCTTGACAGCGTTCTCCCATCCACTGACACTACGGCCTGGCAGTCCGACCACCAGGTTCATAATTAGGCCCTAAGTCCGAAGGCAAAACATTTGCTTGGGTGGAACCTGATTTCTGTATCCAACACACACTCCATCGGCTTTAACTTGCACCTAGGTATTTGTCAAACGCAACTAGATGGCAGAGGTTGGAGGTTAATGCCTTTTGCCACTATTATGAACTTTAAAGTTTAAACATTCTTACCTCTAATTCCCCTTATTCGATTTTTTGTTGTTTTGGCATCATTTTATTTATTACAGTTTACTCTATTTTCTAAATTGGTTAGGGATGTTTCTTTTGTTGTGTTTTGACTTGATTACTGTTTTGATACTGCATAAATACTATACTCATTGCCTCTAAGTTAGGCCTTTCTGCTCTGAGCCTTTCCACTGAAGTCCACACTGAGAAGAGTTGTTGGTTATTACTTGAGGTGGGTTTTCACACCCCTCAGCTAATACCCACATTTCTTACAATATATCATACATTTTTCAACGTATATTTTCCTATTTGACACATAATGCAATGTTTTTAAACAATTGTTTTTGTTATAAAATATTTTGACATAAACTAGCATATACTGTTAACAAACTAATACATTTTGTTAACAAGTACGTATATTAATATGTTTACCTTATTACAGTATTTTTAATATATTTTTACATTTGTGAATAGGTACATTTTCTTAGACGTATAAAGTAACATTTGAAACATTTTTTTCACATTTTGTAGTCCATACAAAATAAATCTAAACCATAAATTGTTAATTTCGATTTTCAAAGGAGCATTAGTCTTTGTTATGTTCATTTAGCAGCTATTTTGCATAGCATTTTCTTTATCTTATTTAGTCCATCTGACTCATTTCCTGCTCCTACTCTCTCTAGATAAGGTAAGGATAAATTGAAGGTACTTTTGGGGGATTTAGTCCATGGGGGATGTGCTTAGGGTCAGTTTAGTTAGTATAGCATGGTTGTCTATTTGTCAAATATTAAGTTTTCATTTCAGTTGTGGTAATGAAGCGCAGTAGACCTCATAGTATTTCCCACGTTTTCCTATAATGTTTGTTTTAAATGCGTAATATGTGTGTGTTTTACAGTCATTTCTATTTATTTGTCATGTTATAAGGTTATTTGTGTTGTGTAGGTGTGTATTTTGCGTTTATTTCCACAGGTGCTTTTTTAGGTGCATATTTTTCCTATCTTTGAATATGTGTTTTTAAATTAAATAAGATTGATTGTATATTTATTAATATTATTTTTTATTTCATAAAATGTTTTGTTTCCTGGAGTGTTATTTGTTTTTTACAGGCTTTGGACATTTGCCAAGATTTACTATTTTTCTCATTGGATTTGTTATTTAATTGTTGACATGTTTGCATTTTTTGGATTTATATTTATTTATTTTTCTTGATTCATGGACTTCAGCTACAGAAATGTAATTTAAATGCTATGTTATTTTTCATGGGTGGGAAAATGCTTATGTGTTTTAAAGTTCTTTATATGATTACATTGTTCTATAATGTATTTGTATAATGCACTGTATTTATCTATTTTCTTTTACATCAAATGTTGCAATTTTGTAACGTTATTTATGTTGTTTAGTATTTATTCATTTACATATTAATATGTTCTCAACTAATTCTTACTTTTCAGTCTGAGGGAATTTTCTTTAAGGTTTAGTATGTATTTTTGACTCATTAATAAAAATTATTGAATAATATTCTTGCTATGGAACCTAGGTGTGGTAGGCCTTGGTTGTTAGCAAGACTTTGCATTGTAAGAGTTTGTGCGTTACTTTGTTGTGATATTTTAGGTTATATTTGGGTGATAGATTGTTCTATTGTTAGTGGCTGATAGCTTTATACTTTTATAATATTTGTAGAAAATAGTAGAGTGTAGTGTGGCTTCATTCTAATGTCCCTTGGAAGGAATTGTGCCACTCTTTCACAGCCCTATTCTTACTTGTTGTCCCATGATGCTATCACATACATTCCAGCATGAAATATGATATTTGGATTAGTTTCTGTGACCAGAACGGTGCAGTCTGCCAACCCAACTATCTCCAAAATAGTCCATTAGAGTACTTAGGGCCTGATTTAGATCTTGGTGGGACTCCCATCATCCCTTAAAAGTACTCTGTCGAGCTGATGGATTCCCGCCCGCCGTATTTAGATGTGGAATTTTTGATCTGCTGTGCACGTTAACAGAGCGTTTTTTGTAAAACGGCTCACCTCAATCGACTTGGGGGACTCCTGTGCTGGCTAACATTACTATGTCAAAACAACAATTGATGGACAGAATGCAGAACAATGTCATACATTCACCCCACTACAGAGATCTGGGCCTAAATCCATCATTCCCGTGCTCTTCATGCCACTGGAATCAAGCTATCCTGGCTGAAGAGGGGTGAAACCCCGAAACCGGTCCTAGGTGCTTGTTTCCAGTCCAGGGAGGACCTGGCCTTGCAGTTCGGGCTGGACTGTTCCCATTGGGCACAGGGTCAAGACTGATTTGCATACGGCTGGGTTCAAACTGGAATGGCATGGTGAGCAAAAAAACGATGGATTTAGGCCCAGATCTCTGTACTGGGGTGAATGTATGACATTGTTCTGCATTCTGTCCATCAATTGTTGTTTTTGCATTTGTCACCTCGAGTGGGACGGGTATGCCCAGACGTGGGTCCCGTGCTCTTCATGCCACTGGAATCAAGCTATCCTGGCTGAAGAGAGGTGAAACCCCGAAACCGGTCCTAGGATGCTTGTTTCCAGTCCAGGGAGGACCTGGCCTTGCAGTTCGGGCTGGACTGTTCTCATTGGGCACAGGGTCAAGACTGATTTGCATACGGCTGGGTTCAAACTGGAATGGCATGGTGAGCAAAAAAACGATGGATTTAGGCCCAGATCTCTGTACTGGGGTGAATGTATGACATTGTTCTGCATTCTGTCCATCAATTGTTGTTTTTGCATTTGTCACCCCGAGTGGGACGGGTATACCCAGACGTGGGTCCCGTGCTCTTCATGCCACTGGAATCAAGCTATCCTGGCTGAAGAGGGGTGAAACCCCGAAACCGGTCCTAGGATGCTTGTTTCCAGTTCAGGGAGGACCTGGCCTTGCAGTTCGGGCTGGACTGTTCCCATTGGGCACAGGGTCAAGACTGATTTGCATACGGCTGGGTTCAAACTGGAATGGCATGGTGAGCAAAAAAACGATGGATTTAGGCCCAGATCTCTGTACTGGGGTGAATGTATGACATTGTTCTGCATTCTGTCCATCAATTGTTGTTTTAACATTACTATGTCACCATCAGGGTGATGGGATTGCGCCAAGCTTCTTTAGATTTCACAGTTGTGCTTGCGTTGTTCTAGCAGCGGATTCCTGAGGGAGTGATTTTGTCGTGGGACACGTTCAACATTGTACTATTCCTGTGGCTTTTGGATGGATGCTAGCATCACACACCTGACGTGATTTGGCTAATTGTTTGCACCTGCATACCACACTATAAAACACACTCCATTTCAGACCATGATCCTTTGACATTCCACTGCAGCAGAACATTGTTCCTGAGCACTTTTTCAGTGAAGTCAGGTGGGTTTTTTTGCTCTCTCTGTTTCTTGTTCATTTTCTCTTTTTTATTATATTGTGGATTAATAAATTCATTAAAGAGAATTTTCTCATAATGGCAGGGAGGAAAAATCCATGTTTTACTGAGGGAGAATTGTTAGTCATGGTGGATGAAATTATTAGAGTAAAGCTGCAATTGGTTGGAGCCCAAGTATAAAATACAACTATAGATCAGAAAAGGCAAATGAGAACCAGAATAGTTGACAGAGTGAATGCTGTAGCAAAAAACCTGTGCACACAGGAGGAAATAAGGAAGAGGTGGAACGACCTGCAGGGGAGAGTGCATTCCTTGGCATCCAAGCATCACCTGGAAGCCCAGAGGACGGTGGTGGTTCTCTCAGACCTCCCTTACAACTTTTTCCCTGGGAGAAGGTCTTTCAGATCTACATCCTGACGGCTTGACAGGAATCTCTGGTGGAGTGAAGGCTGGTAAGTTATACTTTTGAAAGGGTCACCACACCTAAATGTCATTCTTGATTTTAATTTAGCTGTTGCTAATGTGCTTTCTTAAACATATAAACCCATAAATAAATACATATTTTCTCTCAATTTATTTAGGAATTTTGTAGCATTATTGTTGTTTCTCTCATTTTACTAATTGTTAATATATGCTGTCAATGTGTGTGTTTTACTTTTATTTTTCGCCTTGTCTGAATGTATTTTGTTGCACTTAAGATTACAGGCTTCAATCTCCATATAAATTCACATGATGTTATGGTGCTTGTAAGAGTTTTTTTTAAAGCTAATAATATATTTCAAATATGTGTTTTAAATTGTAAATGTCTGTTCATTTTCACTGCATATATTTTGGGAGGCATGTTCAACTTACAATTTTGCAAGTGTTGTTAATATTTAATCGAAATGATTACAACTACCATGATACCTTGTGTTTTGTTTTGTGAAACTTATATTACAATGTTATTTTAGTCATTCTCTCTTTTCTTTCATAGTTTCACATATGTTAAAGTGTTATGTGTTTATCAATCTCTATTTTATGCTATATTTTGAAATGTCATTTTTTGTTACATTTTTTATGCTGTCACTTTATTGTAATTTTATTGAATTGATGTTATTTGTTTCACAAATCAAAGTATGTTGACTCAAAAACTTGAATGGATGTTATGTTGTATGCTAAATACAAGTTGCTTTGCTAATAAATGTACTTTGCAATCTCTATATGACGACTAATGCTATTTATCCCTCTGTGGAGCCGATTACGATGCCGTTTGGAAACTGTCCCGAACTAATCGGTTCTGGACTAGTTTCCAAACGAATCGGGTCCTGTGAGTCTGGACGGCCAATTACCATGCCCCCAACATCATTCGGTCGGACTCGTATTGACTTCAATGGGAGCCTGTGTTCCGAACGTGAACACAGGCTCACATTGAAAAAAGGGGTGGTTGGGGATAACCTTGCACCCTGTGGCGGGCACCCCATGGTGCCTTTCAAATTGTGCATGGTTGGGAAGAAGGTTCCCTTGGGTACCCCCACGGGCCACATTCGGATGCCTCCGGGTGAAGGGGGGCCCGCAAAGGGCCCCCTCAAGACAGATTCCTGTAGCCGTTTCATCTCGGGCAAACTGAATCGGAACGGCTGTCCGAATAGGTCATCCTAATCGCTCATCTGGAAACCGTCTCCATAGAGCTGTACGAATCAGCTCTGAAAGACTCGGGCTGTCTGGCTGCCTTTTGGAACCGATTCGGTCTGGTCAAACAGTTTCCAGGCATCGTAATTGGTCGTTGGGAAAACTGTACAATTCGGTTGAAAACAAGGGTTCCGAATCGGATTCTGCAATAACGAATCCCATCCGGAGCCCTTCCTAACGACATCGTAATCGGCCCCTAAGTTGTTTAATTTACAGATTTTTACCATGCTAGGCATTGAAATGGTTTATTTTGCTTTTGTCCTCTTTACTGTGTTGTGTTGAATGTTTGCTAAATTTTAAGTATACTTCCTAATTTTTTTCTCCATTTCAGGACATAATTTTACCTGCTTTTTAGAAGTATTTTTGTCTGTAATTTAAACTGTTTTTGTAATTCATCAGAATACTACTGAAAGGTATATTCATCATATTAAATCAATTTTTCCTTTTAGGTTGCTTCATTTTTTCTTACAAACTCATTTGATGTATCATCCACAATATTAAATTCATTGCTATTTTAATTTATAATAAGTCCAACACCCAGAATACATGGACAACCACCTGCCACTGCTGCTGACGATACCTCCACTCCAGACCAGGAACAAGCTTTCAATGAGGAAACCACTCCTGCAAGTCTGGATGATGAGGAGCATGCTGTTCCATCCGGTCTGCCTGGGCAGTCAGCTAAAATGAGTCTCATTTGGCACAGACCTAAACATCCCACCACAGCTGCTACCACACCTCAGCCTCTGGTCTTCCTGTGTCCAAAGGAACATCACCCCAATCTTGTGCCCCCCAGTCCTGGCTGCTGTTGATCCAACACCACCTCCAGTTCAGCCAGGAGCCAGTGGGGTTGGGGTATACTGGGTAACGGGCACAGGGTAGTGGAAACAGGGGTCATGGGTGGGAATCTGTGGGCCAGGAAAGAGAGGCCACTGGTTGTATTGTCACTCAGCTCACCATCGACCAAGTGTTGGGATCCATCAATCAGTCCCAAAACAATTTTCTGGACACATTTCTTTTTTGATGCCAGTTGTATTTTGTGAATTGGATTTCAAACAAATTTGGCTCTTCAATATTAGTTTTATTCACCATTATTGACTTATTAAGTTTTTGTTTGTTTTTTTGTTTACATTCTGTTTTAGTTTATTTGGTTTTGTTCAATCAAAAAAGCATGGATTGGTGTTGTAGTTCTTTTCTCAATTTGCTCGCTTATTTTAGTCATCATACATTATAAAATGTTAAATTAAAAAGATTGTTTATTCATAAATAAATTCCATGTAGGTAATGTTTTTTAATTTTTTTAAAAGATGACCATAAAGAACAAAAACCACAAATAAAAAGCTAGTTTATCATTTCATTGGAATAAAGAAATGTTTCTGATATTTTCCTAATATGTTATAATTAATGCATATTCCAAAAAATTCATGCAATATTTTCATTTCCAGACCTTTAAGATTGAAGTACTGCCATTAATTTCACTATTGGTGTTTTTGCTGTGGGATTCCTATTGTGAGACAGAAGATCTGACTCCAGCTGATGACATAAATCAAGAATAATTTGCCTATTTAATCCGAATTGTTTGATTATATACCGTTCTTCCATGGTAGCAAGGTCTGGAAATGGTCTCAGAACTTGAGGCTGTCATCTCCTCACTCTGCCAAGGTTCATATGTCTGCAGTTGAAAGAAAAACAAATGTTGTTAATTTTTGCAAACATATTTGTAAAATAAAACACATATTTCATTTAGTTTTCCCAAAAATATTTTTTTAACATAATTTTACACATTAATCAATTATTTTTTTAATAACATTTTCAACATGTGTATTTTTAAAGAAAGAAATGTGTAAATAATACATTGTTAATGTATTATTTACACAATCTTATTTTTTTATAAAAAATTCTGTCAAGTGCAGTATAAACAAAACTGTGCAACTATTGCATTTCACCACAGTAACGCACTACATAATACTTTTTTATCAAAACAAATGAATAGCATTAGCATTTTGTATATGTAAACAAACTAGCCACCATTTTGAGTGATGGTGACTAACTTAACATTCACGCACTATTTCACTATCTAAAATAGCTGACGCCTGACCTCGCCATCAGGACGTTTCCAATTAGACGGAAGTTCGCAGAAGTTGACCGGGTAGTGGGTGTGGAACTCCCCAACGGACACAGCCAGAGGCTAACATGTCTGAAAGCAATGTACAAAAGCCAATGGATGCGTACATCTCCGTTGACGATCTCACATGTCGTGTAGCTATAGGTGGCATTTTAAAAAACTCACTTGTCTCCTAACAGTGCAAACAACAAAACCTCCTCAACTTTTACTGCTGTTTCCAACCTCTGGGAGCCACAATGCCAGGAAAAGCAGGAGACACGGCCCAATATGTCTCGCCGGAGGAACTTGAGTTGCCAGCTACTGAGGTCCTGTCCCTGTGCAGCCAGCTGTGTGACTCACCAAAGAAACAGGTACATCTTTAAAAAAAAAAATTAATTCTCTGTGTTTAGAATTCTTTATTAAGATTATGTAGGTACAGAAATTAAGCTAAATATACAAGGACCTCAGTCCAAGCAGAATGAATGAGAGAATGAAATAAGAACAGTCATTAGTTCCATTAACCAGAAATGAGCAAGTAACAAAATGTAAAACCAGGAAAGGTTAACAATGCATAAACTGTTGCATTAAAATATCATAGAGCTTGAATTGAAAAATATAAGCATTTTACCAAACCAAATGCATTTTAAATTTTCATAAGAAGAAGAAGAAGATAAGAGGGAGAAAGAGAAGAAGGGGGAAAGGAAGGGTAAAGAGGGAAAGCATATAATAAGCAACAGCAACATTACCTAAAAAACAGTGTTAACCTGCTAAACGTTTTACAACATTTATGGTAGTTCGTAATTGGTAGCAATGGATATGGATTGAGCAGATTGTCTGGATAAGAAAGACGTAAGTGGTGACCATAATAAATCCTTTTTAATTAATAAAGGAATAGACATACCATATGCACTGTCCAATCTATGGTGATGGCATAATAGATTCCACCAACCAGTAAAAGAAATTTTAGTGGAGTCTTTCCAATTCATGGTGATGATCTGTAGGGCTATAGACATTAATCAAGTCTATGAACTTTCCTACCATACCCTTAGAGTGCCATATAGAGGAGGAACCTCCTAAGAAAATATGTAAAATATCAAAAGGAAAGGTCGTGGACAAAATGTCATTCAGCTTCTCCCATGTGAGCATCCAAAGCTTTTTAACCAGAGGCCAATGAAAAAACATATGTAAAAAAATCACTCTTATCATACGAACAAGACCAGCATTTTGAATTATTAGTCAACTTAAATCTGTGAAGATCCGTAGGGGTGAGGAATAGCCTATTGTAAATATAGTATAATGTTTGTGTTGTGCTTGCTGAGCGAAATGAAGTATGAATTTTAGCCTAGATGGATTCCCATGTAAGAAGAGAGAACTCTTGGTTAAGGTCTGCTTCCCACAAGAGCTCCACCTTGGATATAGTTCTCAAATCGGAGGGGTGAGACAAAATCCTTGATATGCCAAAAGCTTTCGTATGAGAGGAAAAATCTAAATTGAGGGAGGGGGTTGACCTGCTGGGACGGGGATAGAAGCCTGAGAGAGAAGAGGAAGAGGAAGAGTCTTGAGATGAAGGTAATGCATTGCATGAGAAGAAGTTATGTCATACTTTTCCTGAATCTCAGAAAAATCCATAAGAGAGCCATCATTAAGTATATGGCCAATCATAATAATACCTTTGTTAATCCATTCTCTCCAAGAGAGAACTCTGTTATTTAGCTTTAGGTGCTTATTGTACCAGATAGGAGTTTGTAAAATAGTATCCATATGGGAATTAGAAGAAACAAATAAAGGTTTAGCAACAGCTATGGAATGGGTAAGTATTGGAGAGAAAAAGGCCTTAGGGGGTTGAGAGATAAGAACCGCGTTCTTCAAAGCAAATGGTGTACATTGGGCCTGTTCCAGTTGACCCCAAGTAGTCAATTCTGCTTGAGGGATTAATGAAAGGGACTTCCCAATTTGTTTCATTGTGTCGTCTAAGATTGGGAAAATTGACCCCTCCAGTTTCCTTTGATTGTTGAAGACGTACTAATGAGATTCTAGGCTTACGACTGTTCCATAAGAATTTGATGAGGGAGCGAATAATAGTTTTAAAGAAAGAGAGTGGAAGGGATACTGTCAACATAGATAAGTAACAATTAACTATCGGTAGCAACATCATTTTAATGGTTGCCAGAATACCCCACCAGGACAAAAATAATGGGGATCAACCCACAATAAAAGCCGACATTCTCATATTAATTTCATTTAGGTTAATTTTAATAGTTTCTTTAATGTTGTTTGTATATAAAATACCTAAACATTTTATACTTTTTGAATTCAATGTAAACCTTGTGTTCTTAAACATATCTGGAAGGCAATATTTATTTGGAGGAAGGACCTCTGATTTGCCTATATTAAGTTTATACCTAGAAACTATGAAATATTCATGTAATAATGAAAAAGATTCCGGTACGGATGTGCTTGGGTTAGTAAGGTATAGTAAAATATCATCCGCATAAACAGTACATTTAATGTCTATATCTTTAAATTGGAAACCTGTGAATTGTGAAGAACAGGAATTTTTTTCAGGAAGGGTTCTAGAGACAAGATAAACAATAGTGGGGATAAAGGACAATCTTGTCTAGTCCCCTTGTGGAGGGAAAAATAACTGGATTGATGACCATTGACCCAAATGGAGGTGGAGGGATAAGAATATAGTAACTTGATATATTGAAGGATATGAGGACTGAAGCCATGCCATTTCAATGCTCTGAAAATGAACTTCCAATTCACCCGATCAAATGCCTTTTCTGCATCCAGTGTTATGGCGGCCACAGGGGAGTTCAACTTGGAAACCAAATGTATTATATTAAGAAAAGTTTTGGAATTGTCAGTGATGGAGCGACCCTTCATGAACCCCGATTGATGTATATCAACTAAGTCAGGGACAACCTGATTAATACGGAGTGCCAATAATTTAGCAAAAATCTTACAGACCATGTTAATCAGTGAAATAGGTCTGTAATTACTGCACTGAGAGAGATTCTTGCCTTTCTTTGTGATCAAACAAAGCATGGCTTGAGTAAAAGAGCCTTGTGTCCTTCCCATGGTTTAAAAATGGGTAATAAGAAGCAACAGCTGAGGAACCAGCAGTTGTTTGAAATGTAGGCAAAAGCGCACGGAAAATCCATGAGGCCCAGGGGTTTTGTCTTTAGGATAGATAGAGGATAGATCTATGTTATTTTCAGGTGACTTGGGAATAGAATGGAAGAAAGCATATATCTGATCCTCTGAAGGGGAGGACTCAGGGGTATATAAATTGGTGTAGAAGTCTGTAAAGCATTCTAACATTTTTAATCACCAACAGGCCTAACCCCAGCTGTATCTGTTATAGCAACAATCTTAGTCTTTTGCTTTTTTATTTTAAGGTAGTTGGCCAGAGATTTAGCAGCCTTATTCCGACCTCCATACATTTTAGCATTAAACTTAAGCAAACTGTCACAAGTAACATCCCAAGACTGTTTATTATTTTGCATTTTCGCCTTGATAAGTTTAGACAGAGTGTCATTGTGATTTGAAGAAAAGTATTCGTGTTCTAAAGATTTAATTTGTTTAATAATTAGCATTGTTTCCTTAAGTATCTTCCTCCTTTTTTTGCAACAAAATCTATTATGAATCCCCTGGCCGTTGCCTTAAATGCGTCCCAGACAAAATTCATCTGTGAGTTCGAGGGACGATTATTCTCCCAAAATTCTTGCGCAAATGATGTAAACTGCTCTGTAAATTGATTATCCAGCAAAAGGGTATTATTAAATCTCCATCTACGTCAAGTGGGCGTAGGAGTAGGATAATCCAGATCTACTATGACTGGGGTGTGATCTGAAATATGTATTAAACCCATCTCAGTGTGTGTCAAAAATTGAAAAGTATGTTGTGTACAAAATATGTAATCTATTCTAGAGTGGGATCTATGCACAGGGGAGAAGAAGGAGAACTCTAGAACGTCCAGTGATAGATTCTCGAAACATCTATCAGCCCTCTAGAAGAGATGGCTTTGTGAAAGCTCTTATGCATTTTGTTTGGAATAAACTTGGTTTGAGATTTCCGATCAAAAAAGGGGTCCTTAAGCTGGTTGCAGTCACCACCCACTATGAGATTTTCGGATGCATGGGAAGAAAAGAGAGCGGAAAATGCATTCCAAAATACTAAATCCACACCATTAGGACCATAAAAATTGCAAATAGAAAACTGGGTATTATTTATCTTAATCTCTAACAGAAGCCATCTACCGTTGTCATCTTTGGCCTTGTTCAGCAGTTGAATACATAGCGATTTATGAAATAATATTACAATACAATTCTTATTATTAACAGCTGGGAGCAAAAAACACTCCCGACCCATGGCTTACGCAAAGAGTTTAAATCCTGTTCTTTAAGATGTGTTTCTTGTAATAAAGCTACTAGACACTTCAAACTTGATAAATGATACAACACTCTTTGCTTTTTGACTGGGTTACGAATTCCTTTGACGTTCCAGGAAACAATTCGTAAACAACTCATTAGAGCGATAAAATGGAGCGATTAAAGAGCACATAAGAAACCAGTAAGAACTATAAAACATAACCGACCAAAGCAATTTTGAGAAAAAGTAGTGGAGATCCGAATATACAAGATTACCTAAAGAAGGAAAGGTTGTTATAAAAAAGATTCTAAGAGAAAATTTAAGATAAAACATAGAGGGTAGTTTGAAAAAGTATAGATACCTTGCCATCTGTATGAAACCAGGTAATAAGTAGAACCAGAAAAACAGAAATGCTTACCGAGAAGTTTGCTGCATAGCAATGAGGAAAAGAAAAGGGATAAGTGAGAAAGGAAAAGTGAAATAAAAGATGAAGAGACGAGAAAGGCATGGGGAGAACACAAACTCCCTAGATACACATATAAAAGAGAGATGATAAAAAGCCAAAAAGCTTTAGCCATGAGAGTAAAGAACAAAAAGAGATAATGTCAAAGAGATGGGGAACGAGAAAAACAGATACCGCTAAAATTGGAAACATCGAGATTAAAGAAATATGATCACAACAGGTAGTGGAAAGACATTGTAAAAGAAAAGAAATACTTAACCAACACGACACCATAAGGACTTACCATACAGTAGGGAGACAGCACATCTGAACAAAACTTGGATATTGGATACGAGGACAATAATGAACAAATACATCTTCATCGATACAAGAGGGAGTTGGGGTCCTGCAAAAAAAATAAAGAGAGAGAGAAACCACTTGTTAGATACTTAAAAATAAAACATTCAAGGGTTAGTAGGTTCCATGTCTTCCCCTTTATGCACATGTATAACTTTGTTAGGCTCTGCAGGATCTTCAAATGTATTTGTCCTGTCTTTATATGTAACTTTAAAAAAACAAGGGTGGATGAGGCTATAACGAGCGTTCATGGATCGAAGCATTGGTCTGAGATCTAAAAACTCCTTCCTGCATTTAGCAGAAGTCTTTGAAACATCTTGACAGAAAAAAATCTTCTGGCCAGACCATAACATTTCTTTATGCTGCTTGGCCGCATTAAAAATCATCATTAAGTCAGAATACTGAAGAAAATAAGCAATAACTCTCCGTGGGTTATTTGAGGACGATGCATAGAGAGGTCAAATTCTGTGTGCCCTCTGTCTGTTGAGATCTGCAGGTTTCGGCAGGCCAACTATTTTTGGTATGTGAGTCTTCAAGAAGTTGATCATGTCGGGGCCCTCAGAACCCTCCGGAATGTCATAAATTCGTAAATTATTGCACCTGTTGCGATTCTCCAAATCCTCTGTTAACTTCTTGAGATGAGTGACTTCTTTGGATAAGATATTCACCTTAGCACCAACATCCTGAGCATCACTAATCCTTTGTTCAACCTCTGAGAGTCTTGCGTCCAGATAAGACCACTTATCCTTAATTCTTTGGAGTGTCGCAGTAGTGTCTACAGTAAAAGGTCTTATATTCCTTAGCTCATCCATGATATCCTCTAATGTCAAAGGTAACAGTGATTTGTTCAGAGAGGAATGGTCTTTTTAACCCTTTTGTTAGCATTACCTCCAGATTCTTTGCGACCATTGGCGGTAGAATTGATAGAGGCCAATGATTTTGTTGAGTGCGCAGACTCCATATTTGTAAAAGCCAAAGAACCAGCAGGATACCCTATATATTCCCTCAGCAACCGCCAAGGCAATGGATATATTTGATGCAAAACTACTTATGAGGAGAATCTACCAGAAAAGACATCTTCAGTGACAAAGTAATGTTAGGAGTCACAGAAAGAACAAACCAGCAAATGACAGCCAATACATTCTTGAAAGAGCCCCTTGAAATAAGTCTGTCATAGGAATATTGCTAAATTATCCAAAAGAGCAGTAACATTCACAAAGAGTAGGAAAGCAAAGGAGAGAATACATTTCTTTAGCTTATATATTGTTCAGACATGCTAAATCATATGCGCGCTGACTCCTGAGGAAAACCGAGCTTTGGAGCTCTCAAAATAGTGGCCTGAGTACAGAGCACACCGGGAGCGACAAGGAAAAAGCCATAAGTAAGCACTCAGAAAAGTCTGAAAACCTACCTTGCTGCTCCCGGGAGCTTCCGATACAAGTCTGCATGGTTATGAAGCTGCAGGGTGCCGAATAGCCATCTTTCCCCGAATGAAGTTTTCTCGATGTGACGGAGGAACGATAGGGGGCGGCCATCTTGTCTCACTGTCGCCGCGATCTCCCATGAATTTTTTTTTTTATTCTGACTAACGGTTGTTAAATTTAAACACAGGCTAGAATGTCCCTTTTAATTCCTGAGTGAAGTGTAGTTATTGAAGTAAAGTTTCTGTTCTTTTTAAATTACATAGAAAAATTATAGTGTGTAATTTTAAACACAGTATTTTCAAAATACTTACCCACAAATAGCAATGCGTGGTAATGGCACACATGGTTAAGGTAGCACCTATGTAATGGCTTTGTTATAAAAGCATTTCGTGGTAATGCCTGCATTATAATGGTTGTTTCTCTTTTTAAACACATTAAAATTAGACAGCACCACAACATTAGTATGTGTTGTGTGTTTGATGCTGTGCGTTATTTTTGGTGTGTATATATTGACCATTTCATGCTGCTGCTGCACATGGTAAAATGAATTAATAAACCTGTTCCAGGAAACTGTTTGGAGGTGCCGAATCCTGTTCTTGAGCGCCAAATGTGTATATGTATATATACATTTTCTCCCCACATACTTCCTGGAAATCCAAGAATAAACAAAGCGGCACACCTCCCAACAGCATAATATTTTATTATGCACAAAAACAACGACGTGTTTCGGCAAAAGCCTTTTTCGAGTGAGATTCATGTGCCTTTATGTTTATTTATTCTATTCACATTGCACGCACATGGGAGAAAGCTTTGCCAATAGAAAGGAACCAATACTTTGGATTTGGAGATGCTTACATGAATTCTATCATGTATCCAAACATTATAGTATAACACACACTGCCAAGTTAGAATTTAGTTTGAATTATGTAACTTTATTGTTTCATAATGCTGAACAGACAGCAATGTATCAAATTTAAAGTACAGTACTAGGGAATGATGAGAGAATGGCAGAAATGGTAGCACAATAACATATGATGCTGTGTCTTTGAAATGTAGAACCCCATTTGAGGTGAAATGTATTATAATTTTTATTACAATTTCTATTTTTCCCCTTTTCTCCTCTCTTGCTGTCATTGGCAAATAATGTAAATATAGATCGAACAATGTGCAATCATAGTTCAATATCAACAATAAATTGAATTGTAGTTCATTATCATGATTAGATACGTCTCAAACGCGAAATGAACATAGTATTTCTTCTCTTTTCATGAATTGTTAACATTATTTTTAGAGGCAATTGGGCACATGAATCTCACTCGAAAAAGGCTTTTGCCGAAACGCGTCGTCTTTGTGCATAATAAAATATTATGCTGTCTGGAGGTCTGCTGCTTTGTTTATTCTTGGATTTCAAGGAAGTACGTGGGGAGAAAATATAGATGGCAGCTGCCGCCGTCGCAGGCACCGGCCCCGCAGGCTTGGTGCAGTAAAGCAATTGAAGCAATGTAAATATATAGACATTTGAGATGAGCAAATTTAGAGTGTCGCTGTTGTTGAGTACTGGAGCTGCTTTCCACCTAAGCTTGAGAACTACCCAGAGTTCTCTGCTTCTTTTATTGCATAATTTATGCCCCACTGTATGCCTGAAAGGGTTTTGTTTTGACTTATACTGGGTGCTCCCTTGTGTCTGGACAAAGCTATACCTCTCTGAAGAGCTCTAATGGGAGTGAAACATGTGCCAGGCGTTGCTTTTATTCATTTCAGGTTAGCTTGGATGGTATTTTACCAATCCAAAGCTGTAATACTGTGCCTGGAGTGGTAAAAGGCTTTGGCCATTTTACAGCTCAGTATGGATAGCACTGCGCTAATCCTATGCTTAAAGACATTGCTGTAGATATGGCAAAAGACTTTGGGGCATATTAGCAAGAACATGCGATAAATATCGCAAACCTTGCTTAGCGCGCCTTTTTTTATCGCTGGCTATCGCTGGATATTACCGCGGAAATAACATGCTATTAGCAAGGTTTATCTCCATTGCGATAAAATATCCAGCGATAGCGGCGAAACCCAGCTTTAACGCGAGAAATCCAGCGATAAAATCCTATCGCTAATTCTGGGGACTTAACCTTACAATCCACCTCCCATTGACTTTCATTGCTAAGTCATGTTTTTATCAGTTCTAAAAACAAGCGCTAATCGGGGTTAGCGCGCGTTTTTATCGCTTCGCGGGTATTGCTAATAGGCGATAGGTATGTAAGCGACTGTTTTCTGTCGCTTTTAGTTGGGAACGCCTACCTTGCATGTCATTAGCGATAATTATCGCTGACATGCAAGGCGATGTAAACCCGCCCGCTATCGCCGGAAAGCTGTCGCTAACGCCTGTTAGCGACAGCTTGCTAATAGGGCGTTAAAAATATCGGCGCTTTAGCGGCAAAAAGTCCCGCTAAAGCGGCGATAGAGCCCTTGATAATATGCCCCTTTGTCCCTTTCTATCTCGGCGTGGATGGCACTGGGCTAATCCTACGCTTAAAGACTTTAATAGAAAAGCAGAAATTTGAGGGGAGAAAATAAATTTAGAGTAAGGGTACTCAACAGGCTAGTACAATTCTTTTGTTTTATTTTACAAAAAGTAAAAAAAAAATATGCTGTTGTCAGTTTTTAAAAATGCTTGTGATTGATTACTCAAAATTGTATTACATCAATACAAATAAACATTTTTTGTATCCCTATAGGTCAACTCCCAGCAGAAGGAGATCTGGAAGGCCATCGCCAAGAAGGTGGGGACCCTAGGGATCTACAAGCGGCACAGTATTTACTGCAGGAAGCGATGGGAGGACATATAACGTTGGGCAAAGAAGTCAGCAGAAGTCCAGCTTGGCCAGTCCTCCCAGCATTCCAAGCATGTCCACCACACCCTGATCCCCCAATGGCCCACATACGTGCGGTGGCCAGCTTGATGGGCAGTTGAGAGCCCGACAGCAGCATCAGGGGAGTAAGTTCTTTTTTGAGTGTTTCATTTTAAATAACAGTTTTTTGTTACAGCACCAAATTATGGCACAAACATAAAGGTCAACACATGTCCAATGCACAAGAAGAGTTCTTGAATGTGTAAGGTTTGCACAAGGTGTATGATGATGTGTTTTTTAAATTTTAATTTGTGGTAAATGATACGAATACATTTCTGATCACTATCAAAGGACTGTTTTGAGCAGACACATTCCTGCTTGAAAATAATTAAACGTGAGTTTGTTTGATGTTATAAGGGACAGTTGTACCAAACAGGCCAACATTTTTAATAGTTTCAGGTGTGATCCTCCGTCACAATTGTGAAGGATGTTAAGTTAGCCCAATTACAGGTGACATAGCATAAAATGCACTTATGATACAGTGGATGCTCCGAACATCATAACAACGTCATAATTGTGTGTTAGTATTATAAACAAACAATAGTGAGCATGTGAGCCACAATTACTAGAAATATAAGATTAAATGGCCACATTTTTGATTAAAAACATATTACAAATATGTTTTTAATAAAAAATTAAATTACATTTATAATAAAATTTACATGATGTCTGTCTCCTTCACAAATGTACATATACGCCAGTTAGTTTTTTGAAAAATAAATTAGATAGGCACACATTTTTGAAAAAAACAGACAGGAATGTGAAGACATTGGTGACAGAGTAACACATGCCCCAAAACATTATTTTGATGTCCTTTGTTATGTCCAGATGATAAATCAATAATGAACAAAAAGAGATTATCAATCAATCAAAAAAACGTTATTTTGGTTGTTTTGACCATAAAAGTGCATGTGCAATACAGTAACATTTCATAAAGGCGGTCCGTAAGGGCACGGGTCAAAGTTGCTCATGAAAGTGTGTGTGCATTACATTGACATTCCATAAAAACAATATACATAGTAAGGGTGGGCGTAGTTGGCGGAGTACTACTACGCAGAATTCCACGAAGTTGAACAAAATCTCTGTGAATTCCGCAACTACGCTCCACTTTCCCACTTAATTAACAGAGACCTCATATACTTTAGATAAAATAACAAGTATCTCTGTCTTTACATTCTAAAATGCATATAGTCATTTCACAAAAGTGAAAATGAAAACTTAGCAAGCAGTGAGAGAGGTGATGATTTTGAGATCCTCCCTAACCTAGGGAGAAAACCAAGCAGATGCCTTGAAAACAAAGAGCACATCTTGCTGAACGATTCAGTGGTGGTCCCATCCTCTTAGGACCACCACAAGCACAGTTATGGGCAAAAATGCAATCCCAACCAAAGGCCCTGCAAAGCATTATGGGACGAGATTAGCAGTGGGCAGTGAATATTATAGTATCCAATATCAAAATAATTCTACAAAGAGCTGCAGTTCAACTCGTCGTTACTAGGTGTCCCTCAGGAGTCAAATGCAAAAGCATTGAAATTATTACATCAAGCTGCTGTTCCACTAGTCGTTACTAGATGTCCCTCACGAGTCAAATGCAAAAGCATTGAAACCCTTTCATGAAGCTGCAGTTCCACTAGTCGTTACTAGGTGTCCCTCACGAGTCAAATGCAAAAGCATTGAAACCCTGAGCTGAGAGTTAATACTATAAATTCTACAAAGAGCTGAACTGCAGCTTCATGAAAGGGTTTCAATGCTTTTGCATTTGACTCGTGAGGGACACCTAGTAACGACTAGTGGAACTGCAGCTTCATGAAAGGGTTTCAATGCTTTTGCATTTGACTCGTGAGGGACATCTAGTAACGACTAGTGGAACTGCAGCTTGATGTAATAATTTCAATGCTTTTGCATTTGACTCGTGAGGGACACCTAGTAACGACGAGTTGAACTGCAGCTCTTTGTAGAATTATTTTGATACTGGATACTATAATATTCACTGCCATCTGCTAATCTCATCCCATAATGCTTTGCAGGGCCTTTGGTTGGGATTGTATTTTTGCCCATAACTGTGCTTGCGGTGGTCCTAACAGGATGGGAGCACCACTGAATCGTTCAGCGTGATGTGCTCTTTGTGTTCAAGGCATCTGCTTGGTCCTCCCCCCTAGGTTAGGGGGGATCCCAAAATCATCACCAGTTCACTTTTGTGAATTGGTTATATGCTTTTTAGCATGTAAAATTGCTTTATCAAAGCATTTGTGGGTGCAGTTTAGTAGCTGATTCCACTACGTGGAGGGATGGAGTTTTGCTTGAATTCCGTGTTTTTTTATGGAATGCGTAGTTAACAATTCTCCGCAAACTCCGTTGGCGGAGCGGAGTTCATTGCCCACCCCTACTATATAGGCACACGCCTGAACCCAGTAACCTGGGTTTCCAATACCAAGGCCATAAAAATGCATGTGCAGTACATATGCAATACAATAACATTTAAAAAAAGGTCCTTATGAGCACGGGCTCAGGCCCCATGGCCCTAGGTTAGAATTACTCATGAGAGTGCATGTGCATTATGTTAACATTTCATAAAAACAATCTATATAGGCACGTGCCCATACCCAGTGACCTGGGTTTGGGTTGCCAACACAGGGGCCATCACATCCATGCCATATTCAAAAATGTACACAGATATGGAGCATTTCTAAAAACAAATATGCATCATATTATAATCAGTAAAAACACGTTAAAAGTCATGAATGTTAAAAACATATTAAAATAAGCCAGATCCAGTTAAAAATATTATAAGGTAATCAGATAGTGCCTATGGATTGGTCTTCAGGAACGCTCTACGTACACACCACATGGAAGATAAAAAGCGTGATGATGAAAATACAATAGGCAGATGGGTGTTATATGTCAGTATCCTAAAAGCCTCTACGCAGCGCTTGTTTCCCAGGTTTCTGCATAACTGAATCAAGCATCGATGCCTGGCCTTCCTATAATCTGAACAGAAAAAAATACATGATATTCTGACTCCACTGTATTATTGCAAGCCGTACATCCCAAGAGGGGTGAACCCGCCCATTTGTTTGTAAAAGCATGCAGCGGGCGTACCCCATGCCTAAATTGCAGGTATAGCTTCCTGGCAAGGACTGGTTGAATGTCATCCAATACAGGCTCTAGGCTATACTGATCTTTGATTCCCAGGAACACTGTAGTGAGTGATCCAGTTGTAGAGCTCCCCTGCAGGCAGGTGGGTAAGTTTACTCTCCCTATAGCTCCATACCAAGTCCTTCCTAGATGTTGTAGGGCATGTTACCTCAGCATTATACCATAGGTAAGCCCTTCCCATGGCTACGAGTGTGTCCCTGACAAAGGCTAACCATGGTAGTTTTCCCGCACCCTGGAGGCTCAGAACCTCTCTCAGCTCTACCCTGTATTCGGCCAGTTGTGGGGTAGCCCACAGGTGAAGCCAGAATGTAAGGGGTCTGAGAGCAACTTGGTCTGCAATTGGCCTTACCCAAGGTCCAGGCGAAGCAGTGTGAGAGGGGAGCTAGTGGGAAGGCCAAATAACTGCCTGGCAAAGGTGTTATCAATCTTTGTTATATTGCCAGATGGTCAATGGCCCCAGATTTCAGCACCGTACAGGGCAGCACCCCTGGCTTGCACTTTGTACATTTCGACCACCGGGCCAACGGGTTTGTGAGTGGAATTCCTAAATACCTTTGTCAACCCCCCACCATGGTCTGGGCCAGCTTTAAGCTACCTTTTTTGATTTGGGCACCCCAATCCGTTTTTTCCGTAAGCGTGATCCCAAGATACTCAAATACGGACACCCTCTCCAGGGGGCTACCTTGTAGACAAGGGTTTGGCCGAGTGCTACTGACTGGATTGAAGACCATCTATTTGGTCTTCTGAATATTAATCTCTAGCCCCCTACATTTACAAAAGGCATTGAAGTTGTCGAGGACCCTCTGTATGCCCATAGGTGTTTTTGAGAGCAAAAGAGTATCGTCGGCAAACATCATAGCCGGTACTTTATGATTCGTCAACTTGGGTGCATCTATGTCCTTCCCCGCAGTCAATGCCTCTACAAGTCCATTTATAAAAAGTCAGAAAAGGGTGGGGGCAAGGACAAAGCCTTGTTGAACAGCTATGTATATAGGTATGGGGGTAGTGAGTTATCCATGTTTGCCAAACCTGATTTGGGCATAATTACCTTCGTGTAGCCGTTTCAGCAGGTGGCAAAGATAAGCTGGGGGCCCCAGATCCCTTAATGTTGCCCACAGTTTGTCTCTTGGCACCAGATCAAACGTGGATTTTAAGTCCACGAAAATTAAATAGAGGCTGCCACCCTCTATGGACACAGTTTTCCAATGCAAAAGTTGGAGCCTAAAAATTTGGTCTGTTGTGTACATCTTCTCACTAAAGCCGGCTTGAAATGGGCTAAGGACATTGTGCTCCTCCATTCAGCTCTGGAGTCATCCCAACAGTACACAGGTGAATATTTTTTGGCTAACAACAATGAGACTTATTGGTCTGTAGCTTATGGGGAGGAGTGGTGAACTCTTTTTGTAAACTGGAAGTATTTCTGCGCCAGCCCAAGTGGCAGGAATGCGCCATTCCTTGTAAAATAGCGATATACAGGGGGCCCAGATAGTAGGTTCACTTTGAAAGAGTTCCCCGGGGATCTTATCTAACCCAGGAGCTTTGGATGGAGCTACTTTGCTTAGGGCATCAGTGATCTCTTTAAGAGTTATCTCGGGGGCCTCAATACAGTTTACCTGTGGGGGGGACTCATTAGTTATGATGCCACCCTCATCCTCCACCGTTGAATAGAGGGTCTCATAGTGCGTCTTCCAGACATCCGCTCCAATGTTAGGCTCTATAGCCTGTTTTCCTTCCGATCAACCCGTGTTTACTACATTCCAAAAGGTCCTCATATCATGGTTGGCTAGGGCCCTTCTCAGGGTGTCCCACTTATTTCACTCCTACCTTTTTTTAGCATTGGCAATAGTGCTTTTATAGACTACCCTTCTTTATCTAATTCGATGTCTATCCTTGACTTTAATTGCAGATATGAGGGCTAACTTGGCCGTTCGGCAGCTATCACTAAACCATAAGTGGCGGGCCTTTTTGTGCTTACTTGTTGTTTTGATGGGGAAGAAGGTATTAGCCATTGTGGTTTTCAGTGCTTTCTGATTCTCAGCAACTTGCATAAGGGAAATAGATATGCCATTGACAGAAATGGAATGTTCTGCGGCCATTAAAAAAGGAATGATAGATTCATATGAGGATGACAGATTGTCTTGGGATTGGTATATGTCCATCCATCGAACTCTCCTCCTGCAATTAGTGAGTGTTAGCCTATCATCAAACGAAGATTTTGAGTCGGGTGCAATCTCAGCAGTTGGCGTAGCCGCCTCTAAGATCAGAGCATTATGGCTGCTATCATGGCGGGGCGCAATCTTAAAGTCAATCACCCTATGCCAAAACCTTGTGTCTAGGGTGGAAGTATGTCCTATTCTATTAAACGTATGGTTCCCCGGTGAGTCTGATTTAGTATGGCCATTACAAGCCCTTAATGAATGTTTCAGGGTAAGGGAATTCATCTGGAGCACCGATGGAGTCCAAGCCCTAATTAACGGGATATTGGGCTTGGGGATAGCCCAGTGTAGATCCTCTTCACTGGGATCACCTCCATTCAGGCCATTCAGGGGCTCAAACTGGCAGTTGAAGTCACCACCAATGATCACAAAAAAGTAGTTGGGGATGGTGGATATAAAGGTGGTCAACTGATCAAGGGTCGCTGACTCTTGGCTAAAACCAACCAGCCATGAATAAACATTGACCAGAGCAATTCTGACCCTTGATGAAAAAGTAAGAAGAATACATAAAATATCATTGGAAGATGACTCCATCTACTTTGCTGTACAGCCCAAGTGCGAACCTACCCAAGTACAAAGCCCCCCTGAGGGCCTTTCCTTTCCCCCAAAGGTGGCAGCTGCACTGAATGACGCGTATCCCAGCCTTTGCGGATCCACCCATGACCAGGTTTCTGGAAACATGCAGACATTGTGTTGGTCTATAAATACTCCCCAATCAGGGTTATCCCTTTTTGCGTAAAGTTCCGCAATATTCCAAGATAGTAACCACATCCTGGGTGGGCCAGGATGGCTACCTGGGCTTGGAGACTGAATATCTATCGTCGGTGGATCAGCTTCCCGCTGGAGAACGCTGATCCTCTTCACCCCGTTGCCCTAGATCTAATACTGCGATACCAAAGGGGATGATGGACGGAGCGCTTGAGCTAATCAAACACTCACCACCAGTCAACTGATCTGGGTTTAATCAATCATCATTCTTTAGCTCACTCCACCACCCCAGTTCAGACATGGCCATATGCAAATCAGTCTGACCCTGTGCCTCATGGGAAAAGTCCAGCCCGAACTGCCAAGCCATGTCTTCCCTGGACCGGGAAACAAGCATCCTGGGACCAGTTTCTGGCTATTCAGCCGTCATCAGCCAGGCTAGCTTGAATCCAGTGGCAAAGTGAGCAAGGGACCCACGTCTGGGCATACCCTGCCAACTTAGGGCGAACAAAGCGATACCAAAGGGGATGATGGACGGAGCGCTTGAGCAAATCAAACACTCACCCCCAGTCAACTGATCTGGGTTTAATCCATCATCATTCTTTAGCTCACTCCACCACCCCAGTTCAGACATGGCCATATGCAAATCAGTCTGACCCTGTGCCTCATGGGAACAGTCCAGCCCGAACTGCCAAGCCATGTCTTCCCTGGACCGGAAACAAGCATCCTGGGACCAGTTTCTGGCTATTCAGCCGTCATCAGCCAGGCTAGCTTGAATCCAGTGGCAAAGTGAGCAAGGGACCCACGTCTGGGCATACCCTGACAACTTAGGGCGAACAAAGCGATACCAAAGGGGATGATGGACGGAGCGCTTGAGCAAATCAAACACTCACCCCCAGTCAACTGATCTGGATGGCTACCTGGGCTTGGAGACTGAATATCTATCGTCGGTGGACCAGCTTCCCGCTGGAGAACGCTGATCCTCTTCACCCCCGTTGCCCTAGATCTAATACTGGCATCACTTTTACCATCTGCGGAGAGTGGGGATTGTGAAACCACCAGGGTGGATAAATCAATAGCCAGTGCTACCACATCAGATGGACTTGACGGGAGTGAACTTGTTGTAGCCTTGGGCAGTTGTCCCCTGTTGGCATCTCCCTCCATTGCATCAGGGCACACCTTCCAACCATCCTCCTCCAGCCTGGGTAGCAGACTGCGATGATGGGACTCTCTAGCTAGCATGGCTCTCCCCCAGGGCTCCCTCTGATGATGGAATTTCTCTTCCTGATACCACATGGGTTTGAGTCAATCAACTGTCTCTAGGACCCCATATCTGTATGTTGAAAAATAAAGATCTACGCTGTTCCTGGCACAAGCGTGTAGGTTGAAAATTCTGATTCCACAACCCCATCTCCAATCTAATTTGCTCTCTAGTATGCAGAGCTAGCCCTGTGGAATAAAAATATCCCAATGGAAGAGACCTTATGCCCCCTTCCTGCCTATGATGGTTCCTGCCTAAGAGGACTTGGACAACCATTGGATCTTTAAAATTGATCACAATACAGTCCCCTTGCACGTCTTTCGGTCTGTTACCCACCCAGCCAACCCTACGCGTCAGGAGTATCTCGCCTGCATCTTTATAGGAAAATTGCCTCTGTTTGGCTAGCCAGAACATACACTTGTTTCTTAATTCATGATATGATTCCCTTTGCCCCCTTTTAAGCTCAGGTACACCTGTTAGGAGAATGACATACAGGGATGAGGCGGGAGGTAAGTTAATACAAGGCAGGGCTTGCCTTACTTCACTGGCTTCTAGTCGAGGAGCGAGACCCTCCCCCTCCATACATTCAAGTCCCTGATGGTGCATACAGTCTTGTTCTATCGGCATATTAGGGTGAGCCCTGCTTTTGTTTATAGCTCCATGGTTAGCTTGATTTTGGGCGGTGATGGGAAATAGTTTTTGAGCAGGTGGGTGGTCCGGTCTTGTTCTGGCAACTAACATCCTCACCCCCCTTGTATTTGTTTCTGAGCTGCCTACCCTTGCCTCAAACAGTGTAGCCAGCTTTTCCACCCGTGCTATCAAAGAGCTGAGCTCAAGCTTCACAATAGCCCTAACTTGGACCTGGAGATCCACCACCAAGTTTGTCACCCATACTGGATAATCCATGGCTGCTTGTGGACAGCCTACTGATCCCCCCTCCACAATGTCTCCAGAGTCCGACAATACATATGCACACTTTTTCCGTTTGGCCCTAGACCTCACGACTGGTTTGGATTTCCCTTTTTTAGCAGGGCCTAGGAAAACAGCCCCTTGGTGCGGGTCGACGTTGGAAGCTTCGCATGCCGTTGCACGGCCCATTGGCTGATCCTTGGGGGAGTTAATGGCTGGGGCTAAAGAGTTACATGGGACATCGGGCCCATCAAAGAGATATCTAAATCCGGGGTTAAAGACAACCGCCTTTCAGTTAGTTCAATATCGGTGGCCACCACCCCTATTGCCCTCTGAAGCATTCTGTGAATAGAAGTTGAGTGAAATGATGAGGAGGTTGGCGGGAGGGGCGCTTGCTTTTTGTCACTGCAGGTTCGCTTCCCCATAGTTATACTCTAATGTAGCACTTTAGGGTGTATAAGTGCTGCTTACTTCTGCCACTCTTGTGCTGCCTCACACTCCCTGCAGATGCGGGTGAGAGCCCGGTTTGGAGGAAAGTATAACAGAGGCTAGATCTAGACAAAATTTGGGTGAGCCAAAGAGAAAACAAAAAAGATAAAAAAGGCAGCACAGAAACTCAGCAACAGTATAAAGGCTCACCAAGAAGGAGAAGCACTGTACCTCAGGTCGGGTGATGACTTTAAATCATTGCCAGGTTGCTCCGATGGCAGATCTCAGAGGGGTGGCCCAGCCCAGCCTTCTCCGGGCTATGATGGGCGTGGACGGGCCCACTCTTGGCCCAAGCTTCGCCCGGGTATGGCCTGTGTGCGTCCTGCAGAACTGGGCTCCTGAGCTGGTGATAAGCGCCTCCTGGCGTGAAAGGATGACGCGGGCTGCAAGCGGCCGTCCCCGGTGATACCTGGGGGCTGGAGTCTTTGCCCGGCTCTGTAGAAGGGAGTCCCGCGCAGGGGGGGTCCTGAGCTGGTGATAAGTACCTACTGGCGCGAAAGGATGACACGGCCTGCAAGCGGCGGACCCCGGTGGAGCCTGGGGGCTGGAGTCTTTGCCCAGCTCTGTAGAAGGGAGTCCCATGCAGCGGGGCTCCTGAGCTGGTGATAAGCGCCTCCTGGCGCAAAAGGATGACGCAGCCTGCAAGCAGCCGTCCCCGGTGGAGCCTGGGGCCTGGAGTCTTTGCCCAGCTCTGTAGAAAGGAATTACTTAAAGGGACATTTTCAGATGGAATGTTCCGTCATGTATATGTTGGAGTCTCCTATCTGGATAACTCAAAATTAGACATGAAAAATTACTCATTAGGAAATTTTAGAAATGCATCAAGGTTTCATATTTTTCATATTGTAATGTGTATTTCTTTAATATTTTAAAAAATATATATACGAATCTCTGTTTTTAAAATTTACTGTAATGTTGTACCACTTTTCGACTAAGCTGAAAGAAAGAATAGTTGTAAAACTTTTTTCACAATGCTTAAACAAGCTAAAAATAACAAGATATTTTGGAGTCAAATTGCAATTTTTTTTAGCTCTGTTCCAAAGTGGATTAGAAAACATAACAAGCCCTATGTATTTACTTATGCTGTAGAAGTAATTTAAAACTACCCCAAAACTTTTTTTGAATTTCTTCAACAACATATGTAAATACGTAGGACGTGATACATTAATAAGCAGCTTAAGTACTGAATCCATAAAATTAATTTTAACATTTGAAAAATACTCAAGTTACTTGAAGTAAGTTTTACCATTGTGAAATGCCCCAACAAATGAAAAGAGGCTTTCAGTTTATACAAATAATGGTACAACATTGCATTAAATATTGACACACATTGATTCATATTTTTATTTTTTTAAATCAAAAAATCAGCTTTTTGTTCCTTGTACGCCAATGTACAAAGTGATTTTTGATTTATATTTCTTTTTGTGATATAAGCTCAATATTAAAAACAACAAATCAGAACCATTTAGAAGTGTTAAGCAGTTCCTGGAGAGAATTGAAAACGGTTAAGAGAAATGATCAAATATAAATATATGAGCAATTATGGAAAATTACAAAACTGTGACCAAATAGTTTCTGAAGATGTTCCCTACATGCAGGAGATAATGATAAAAATAAACCAAAGTTTAAAAGCCTCGAAGCAGGTGAAATATGAACATTTGGAAAATGTTTTGAGAAAAAACTTCATAACCAGTTACATTTACACAAATACAATAAAACTATTGTATGTGTCTTTACAGCATCTTCACCACATGTGACCAGTCCCTAGTGGTGGTGGACCCCACAGGAACTATACCAACCTCATCCTTGTCCACCACCCAGAGACCCATCTCCACCTCCCTCTTGCTCCCCTCCAGTTGGTCAAACCCAGTCACACGCACCTCACCTACTGCCCCTGTCACCCCTGCCACGCTGAGTGAGGAGGCTATTGACCTCTTCTGCAGCATCGCTGTAGGCCAGACTGTGATAGAGAAAGGCATCCAGGGCCTTAGTTGCCAAATGCAACAAATGGTTCCATTTCTGGATACCATTCACAGTTCAATATCTGGCATGCAGAGATCGCTTACAAAAATAGCCTCCTCACTCACCCCAGCCTCCCAACCAGCCCAACCTTCTGCCCCAACTCAGGTCCCTTCTTCAACCCAAATCTCAACTGTCAGCCAAAGCACACTCGCTTCTTTGCAGGCACCCACTCCAATGTACACAAGCAGCACAATCACACACATATAAACACAAACACAAAAGAAACGCAAAGAAACACACAAACAACACATACACACACTATTGACACTACACCCACAGGCATTATAACCACCTCAACCCCCACCGCACCCACAACACCACAACTACCACCACAACCACCACCACACCCACAATCACCACAACAACCACAGCCACCAGACCACCCACAGGCACCAGAACCACTACCACACCCACAACCACCACCACACCCACAAGCACCACAACCACACTAACTACCTCAACAGCACACTCATCCAAAGCAACACACTCACACAAAAGCACATGGACACAAAACATCACCAACCAAAATATAACACAAACACTCACCAGAATATGAAACACCAGCCAAACCACACACACATCCAAACATACACAACATACACCAGACCCACATACAGCTGCAAGACATACAGACACACACACCACAACCAGACCAACCACCTCAATAGCACATTGATCAAAACTAACACAAAAGCACACCTATGCACAAAACAACACCAACCAAAACCAAACACACACACCCACCCGAATAGCAAACTCCTGCCAAAAAACACACTTCCAAACATACACAACATACACTAGACCCACATGTAACTGCCAAACATACAGACACATGCACATCACTCTCTCCAGCACCATCTACCATCAAAACCCAATCCTTCCTCACCCCAACTACCCATACTCCTCCTCCCAAATTCACAGCTTATATGTCCTTAATCCCTGTCAAACCTAAATTCGCCCCTTCCAAGAAAAATCCTTGAGGTACCTGCTCTGTGCCCAATAGATGCCCCATCCTGAGGAGGTTACCCTTTGGCAGTATTTATAAGAGGCAAGTTATGGGCAACACAACCACAGCCTGTTGTCATGGGAAAGCAATTTGTTCTCCTTTTATGTTTTGAATTGTATAACATATTTATGATTGAAACATCTCATTTATTAATGAAAAGATTTTAATTTTACATGGTTTGTCCTAACATTATTTTTCATTTACAATTCTTTGATTCATAAAAATGTTAATGATGAAAATGTGAATTACATATTTTTACTTACAATTATGAAATGAAATACAACACTTTTTAAAAATGTCTTATTTGTAGAGTCCATACACTAGTAAAAACACTGTGATAGACAAAACATTTTGGTGCAAACATTCATCATGATAATGGACACTTACAGCAAAACAAAAATTGAATTTTTTGTTTTTAAGCTTTAATACAGGTATGTTTAACTTAATAAGTGAATAAATGAACACATATGCATTACACCTTACACAAAATAAGATAATTTAAATTTAAAAAATGCAGAAAATTCACTAGACAAGGAGAAATGTTACATAAATAAATAAATAAATAAAATGATTTCAGTTTAGGACTACCATTGATTTTACATTCCTTTAAAAAAAATGTTACCTTGTCTAGTGCAATTACTAAATTATATTGAATTTAAATTTTTCAACAAATGTGTAATACATATGTTTGTAATTTGATAATTTCCAAAAACGAGGAAACATAACTGCATGAAGACATTATGAATTTTGTTTAATGTCATCTTTTGTGTAAGTGTCCATTATCATGAAGGAAGCTTGCACCAAATTTGACAATAATAACATTAATTTGATACAGGTGTGTTTCTTTAAATTTCTTAAACGACAACATTACACACATATGCATTACACATTGGAAAATTATTGCTTGTAAGAGAGATTTGAAAATGCTGAGTCCAGAGCTAATTAAAACAGACAATGCAAACAGAAACAAGTAAAAAAGAAGCTTACCTTTGATTCCGGCAATGACAGGGTTGATTTGCTTCGTGGTCAAGTAGCAGCAGCAAAGAAAGGACTTGGACCATCGGGTTCAGGTTGGAAACAGAAGTGGAAAAAGAAAAAAAAGGTACGTTTCTACCTTATATACCTTCAACACCACCAACTGAGGTGTAAATCTCCCAAACCACTGATTGGGAAAAACTGACGGAAATGAAAAGGAATCGAATCAGGACTATACTACATGGTACTATCTTAAAAGAATATCTGAGGAACAATATGGCACCTAAAGGTTTACTTGTCACAAATGCTCCTAGAATTTTCCTTGATGATCCGGTGTTCAGAAAGGATTGGGCACAAATTGCGTGGCATTGTACACACGACTGGATTGTACTAATTATTAAGACTGCCTTACGCCTCTCGGAGGCAATGCTCATTGAAATCCAATTGACTGAAGGCCAGATTAAGACGACTATCACTGGATATAAAAAGAGACTTGATGAATTAAACAAAGAAATAAATGAATATAAGGACAACCTTACACAGCAAAAGGTCTTAAAATTCCAGAAAGACTTGAAACGCTTTTCTTACGTCAAGACCTACCCTTATTCTGATCCTGAGTACATTCCTCCAATGAAACCGGACCGGGACTCAGACGCTTCCAGCACTGACTCTACCGGAAGTAGTAATTCTAGCCAGGGTAGTGGTAGACAGAGACAAAGAGGAAGGAACAGAGCCCACAACAATTGGCCTACTTATAATACACAAGTACCACCAGGTTTCCAAGGACCATACAACCCACACCAACCATACCCTATGTATGGATGGCAACCAGCGTTCCCACAACCATTATTTCCACTGAATACCTTCAGGCCGCCTTTTTTAGGCAGGGGCAGAAGGGGAAGATGCAGAAGGAAAGGTACGAATCAAGTACACTGGGAAGAAGAAGATCCGGTAGGGAGCCACACAAGGAGCAAAACACTGACATCTCAAGCAGGACCGAGCAACATTCGGTCCTAGTCACCAACCTCGCAACAAGACCACTGTCACCTACAGAAGAGAAGGTCCTAAATAAGGGACTTGGCTTTGTCCCAACTACACACTTTGACAAATTCCATCTTCACTGTGAGTTAGCTAGTTTTTTTAGGAAACTCAGACTTAAGTCTTTTTTTGAGAAACAGAGTGAGACGACGTTCACAACTGATCCTAAAGAAACTGGACTACGTATTAAGTCCACTTTCACCCCACCGCCACATACTATCCCGGTGGAGATAGCTACTTTTGAACAAGCTGTCTTTAGAGACATAGAACAATTAGAGATTAAACAACCATTTGTCAATATGAGCAGAGAAGAGAACTGTGCCTTGAATACCCTAAAATTATGTGACTCCATTGTAATAAAATCAGCGGATAAAGGGGGTGGAGTGGTAGTTCAAGACAAAGAGGCTTATCAAGCTGAATGTCTAAGACTCTTATCTGATAACAGGAACTACCGACCATTATCACATGATCCAACTGAAGATCTCAAACAAGAGATTAGATCCCTTGTTGAACATGCTGAGTCAATGGGACATATCTCGAAACAAGAAGCGGACTTTTGTGCAATAGTGAGGGCAAGATCCCATACTTTTATACACTACCTAAAATGCACAAGAATAAGATTCCCCCACCAGGCAGACCCATTGTATCTGGCATTGGGTCTTTGCTTGAACCTCTGTCACGATTCTGTGATTTCTTTTTAAACAACTAGTACAAAACACCTCTACTTACTTACAAGATACTAAATGTCTCCTTAAATTACTCCAAGACCTTGTAGTGGATGAAAACACTATCCTAGTAAGCTTTGACATTGAAAGCCTATATACTAGTATCCCACAGGATGATACCTTGGAAGTACTACAAATAGCCTTGAATGAAATGACATGGACATACAGGACACCTAAAACCTTTATCCTTAAATGTGCAAAATTGGCTTTAAAAAGGAACTACTTCAAGTTTGAAGGGGCCCTCTACCTACAAACGGGGGGGACTTCTATGGGGAGCACATTTGCTCCAAGTGTAGCGGGACTCTATATGTTCAACTTTGAGAAAAATTTCATACTTAGGGGTCGATTCCGATTCGGGCCGGAAATCTCTCCGACCGAGCCGGACCCGGAGAGATTTCCGACCGAATCGGACCCGTGCAGCCCGACCGAACGAGTACGATGCGTCCGTATGCCATCGGACCCGAGTCGGTCGGACTTCCATTGAAGTCAATGGGAGCCTGTCGTACAACGCGTACGCGGGCTCCCATTGACTCAATGGGTGCGAGGCGGACAAGGGCGCCCCCTACAGCGTGTACGCGGCGAAGCGAGCTCGCGCCGTACACGCACAGGTAGGGGGACCCATGGGTCCCCCTGTGTGCGACTCCGCGCGGCTACGGCGTACAGGGGGTCCGACACGGACCCCCAAAGTACGGCTCCGACAGCTCTTTCGAGCCGGAGTGCGCGGCTCGGTCGGACTGCTCGCGGCGCGCATCGTACTTACCCGGCCGGGGAACGTCTCCATTGCGCGGTGCGAGTCGAGTCCGAGCGAGTCGGTCGGTGCGGTTCGAGCCGGATACGAGTCGGTCGGAGCGGTCGGGACGCCCGGACGAGTCGGTCGGCGACCCGCATCGTACTCGCTCGGCCGGACCCGCGTACGATTCGGTCGGGAAACAGGGCTCCGAATCGGATCCGGTAAAGCCGAATCCGATTCGGAGCCCTACCGGCCGAGATCGGAATCGGCCCCTTAGTGACCAGAATCCCTTTTACACCAATATTGTTTTCTGGAAAAGATATATCGATGACGTCCTTGCGATTTGGCAAGGACCGGTCGATACTCTAAATGAATTTGTCCTTTGGATTAACACTTGTGATCAAAATCTGCGGTTCACTCACACCTTGGATCCCACAACTATGATATTTCTGGATGTAGTTATTACCAAAGAGAATGGCCATTTGGAAACTAAAACCCATCACAAACCTAGTGCTAAGAATAACTTACTTAGATTTGATAGTTTTCACCCAAGACCACTTAGGGAGAATCTACCCTATGGGCAGTTTCTAAGACTACGTCGGAATTGTAGCAAAACTGCTGACTACTGTATCCAGGCAAAGGAACTGACTGGGAAACTATCAGATAGAGGCTACCCGGAGAATATCCTCAAAAAGTGCCAAAAGAGAGCACGTAACCAGCCTAGGGAAGTCCTCCTGGAGGACAAAACAAGGTTGGACGAAGCAATTCCTCTCACGTGTGTCACTACATACAGTACAGCTTCCAATCAGATGACTAGATCAATTAATAAACATTGGTCCATTATCAACTCAGGAAATCTCCATTGGGAAAAACCAATGTTTTCCTTCAAAAGGCTAGGAGCCTTAAGGACTCTCTGGTGCAAACACGCCCTAAGGAACTCGGACCAGAAACTACTCCCACTGTGCTGAATGCGTGGGGTCTACCGAAAGTTGTAGGACACTACCAGTGTGGCAATTGTAGTGTCTGCCATCTGACAACCAACACAAAAACATTATCACTGGAACCAGGGAAAATATGGACTCAACGAGCCCACACCAACTGTAACAGCACCAATGTGATTTATCTAATAAAGTGCTCTTGTAACCTACAATATGTGGGCATGACTTGTAGAAGAATCAAACAGAGAATATGCGAGCATCGCAGCACGATTAGGTGTAAAAGACTCACCACAAAACTCACTGAACACTTTCTCCTTGAAAATCATACACCAAATGACATGCAATGGACCATAATTGAACAAATTAGAATGGGTCCGAATGTACAACAAAGACTATTTGAGAAGGAGCAACGGTGGATTTATAGGCTTTCCACCCATAAGAAGGGATTAAATGAAAATATCCCATGGAACTCAATACTCCCAAAATGATTGAATATGTACCTGTAGTGTCAGCCCTTTATCTGAGTGTGTTTTTTACCTTAACAGATTAGTGCTCTGTTTGCCTTATTACAACAATTGAATGATCTTGACAGCATGAAACTGAGCGAAAACAACCATAAGTAAGTAATAGACATGACCATCGGTGCACTTTATCTATTACTTTTATAGTCACTAATATGCTACAATAATTGGAGTTTATCCTATCCGAAATCACCTGTCATTATTTTCTATATACAACGATACTGCATGTCTGATTACAACAACTGTATAATGTGCACATTCTTCCGTTTTTTCTGTGCGCCATGTCAGATTGATACTGTGGTTCATAACTGTGTCATTTCAATCTTATGACTTTAACTGTGTGCGGTACTCGTTTTTTACACAGTGGCCTATAACTTTATCAACCTGCCGGCTCATAGCTTTGTCTCCTCAATCCCATGACTTTACCTGTGTGTGGCAGTCGTTTTTTGATACAGTGGCCCATAACTTTATTAACCCACCGAATCCGATAGACAATGTCTAAAAATATTCCCATATACGTGATAACGCCGACCACGTGACCATCCAGCCATGCCCCCTTCTTGCACTTACCTATTAACATCTGACACTTCTTATGGGTATTAAAAACGATGACTTATAGTCTGATTACATCACCTGTTTAAGGTGTATTTCTTTTTTTCCCTCATTGGTATTGTATCTCATGACCTTAAGTTTGTGCGTTATTCGTATTGATACTATGCTAACCAATCGAATTCGAATGACAAATGTCTAGTGATACTCGCACCGACGTGCTTACGCCGACCATGTGACCACTTAGCCACGCCCCCTACTCGCGCAACCCGGAAATGCCTGCATTTAACCGGCAAGACAGATCCGATGCGGAGATCCTGCGGGGAGTGACAACGGGTCCATTTGGGTAGGCGCAACAGCCGGTGAATAGCTCCACCAAGTAAGTAGATGCTTCTGACAGGGGAACCGACGCTTTTCCCTATGACCGGGGATATCTTATTAATCATTCGGTTTTGTTCAGATCGCGTCGGGAGCCTATTTACCACGACCCTGACTCCCATGAAGCACGAAAACACCGCGCTTTTAGTAAGCCCTCCATTCATTTCCTTGCCTTCCTTCACCAAGTTCCCTTGTCCCCCCCTTTTTTCATTTTATCCATGAACACGCTTGCATAATTTGCATGACTGTTTATTTATTTGTTGCGCTTTCACTTATTGACATGAGAGCGTAATTAGCCACTACGAATGTATGCTGTACGTGGTTCTTAATACAATATCCATGTATTTCACTGTTATTTGCATGGTATTTGACTGCATCGATGCATTTTGCACCCCAAAGTCACGAGGAGTGCATAATAATCACCCACTTGTACTATCACATATTGTGGGTAAGACCAAGACCTTCTGATAACCGTGTGAGTCACGGAATGGATTGAATGCTCGCCATAGTTCACTGCGTTCTCTTTTACGAGACAAATCAGGAGGCATGCTCGAGACTACGTTGAGCAAATGTTGGGAAACATAAGAGCACTTATTTCCTGAAACAAGCATAGTATTGCTACTTGCTTAACCTCTATTTGTTTGTTTGTTATTATGTGTTTGTCTTTCTAGATGATTTTCCTTTTTCGAATTGAAGAAAAAGATACCTGACCGTGAGTACATGGTTAGGTTATAGTGACTAAGGGTAGGGTACACCTTAGCGAGTGTATACCTCCCGGGTCACATTCACTGGTCCTGAAGAAAACCTAGTAGTACCATTCACAGGTTGAAACATGTTGACCTTTTTATTGCACTTTTCACTGCACTAATTTTTATTAAGAGATACTTGATGGTCAATTTAACCCTCTTGGTATCCTAACAATTTTTAACATTGTCCAATTAACCCCAGAATAAAGTTTTTTCAAAGGGTCACATCTGGACAATTTTTAAATCTACACTATCAAGTCCCTCACTTCTCACTTCACACAACAACCAGCTCCACTGTAATCAGGTGTCGCAGCACACCCGGATAGCATTCGGCTATTCGGGTGGGACCCCAATGATGAAGCATGTCACCAACTAGGTTGGTGAGTGAGGGGTCTTCTTAGAAAAGGATAATTTCCTTGTTTTGTGCCTCTGTCCCAACACCATATAGACAGTTCTCTGTCTTTGAGTTATACTCCTTTCTTTGTTTTGATTACGTAAAGGTTTACCTGCCACAGTTATGTTGGCGGGAAGGCACATCGTGATTGGCCCGGTGGAAATCTTGGCTGGACTACCTCCGACAGCCGCTTTTGACTATGGCACCATCGAAGCTGGAGGAAAATTGTGACGGAGGCGGCGCCATACAGACGGACTATTGTTCATAGACCCACCAGCATCTAAATTGAGCAGGAGGACCGCCTAGTAGGTGGGCAGAGAAACCAACGGAAAAGCGACAGCAGGATCAGATCAGGCCCTTAATTTGTGTCCATATCTTTGGTATTAGGGTGATTCTATTAATAGACTGTAGTGTTTAGCTACTTCACTGACAGGGACATGTGGCAGAGCAATTATTATTTTAATTACATGGGCAAATTTGGCGCTTACTGACTATTTAACACATAGGGCTCGATAACAAGTCTGGTGGTCCATGGACCGCCAGACTCGCAGGGGCACAGCAGTGGCGGTGTTCCGGCTGCCCTGTTACAATTAGGCCACATGCCTCTCCCCAATAAAACTGTTTGAGCTACCCTCAGGCACTGGACCACCCCGGGGATCAATATTTTTAAATTGTTGGAGCACACACATTTATTTTTTTAAATATTGCTGCGGGTTCTTAGATCCATCATGAATTCACAGCAACATAAAAAACAATGTATATGTTTTTGCCCCCAGGGGTGTCCCTCTAAGATCCCATCACCAGGCTAGCAGGGTAAGGTATCCTACCCTGCCCTCTATTATTTTATTTGAACCCTTTTTCTAGGACTTGGGACAGAGTCCCAAGTCCTAAAATGTTTGTCGCCACATTATTGTTGATGTGGTGGTAACCAATTAGATCTCGTCTTGAGATCTCTTGGCCCCACAGATCCTCCGCAGTGTGACATATCTATATTTCTTTAGCCTTGTTTTCTCAAAAACTACTGAATGGATTTACACCAAATCACAAACAGCGTGCTTTATAGACAAAGATCTAGCTTTCTGCCAAACCTGGTGCAAATCCATTCAGTGCTTTTGGCTATAGCTGTGTCTATTTTCCTATGGAAAAAAATGGTAAAACACATTTTGGGACCCCCCCTTATTCTCGTCCCCGGATTGATGGATTACCCCAAAACTTTCCAGGGAGGAGCAGAGGTGGGCAAGACTTTTTTGGGTACGTTTTCTGAAGATTACAAGCAAAACAAATAATATTTTTTCTATGGAAACACAATCCTAACTATAATTGGACGGTGTTTTTAAGTTTAATTTCGTTTAGTTATATTTAACATACTTTTAGGTATCTTTGACAAGCTTGATTGGGAGCCCGTGTTCTGTTTGTTTTCCTGTCACCCGTCTTGCTGCCTGCACTCCTGCCAGGGGACTTCAAAGTCCAGTGATCAACGCGCCGGGGAGTCGCGCCAGGAGGTGCTCATAAGGGGGCTGGGGCTCCCGCAGCGCGGGACGCGCGCCGGCGTGCCCGGGCCAAGGGCGGGCCTGTCTGCGCCCGTCCGTGACTGGTCAAGGCTGGGCTGGGCCACCCCTCTTGGCTTCCCACTGTGGGAGCGGTGAATCAGAATTAAATCCCGGTAAGCTGATCAACCTCCTGTTTTATATTTGTATTTCAATTGAACACCCCTTCGTTACAGCATGGGGAAAAGGAAATTGCCGCCCTGTGAGAAGACAAGGCCCGTAAAGAGTGCACCTATTACTAAGTATCTGACAAATGCAGTGGGGTTGATTAATAGCGAAATAGTCCATGTGGAGGAACAACTGGCAGCCACTAAGATTGCCCTTGATGCTGTCATCAAGGAGTCTACATCTGAAGGCAGGCCCGAACCCTCTGTTTCTATGAACAAAGAGAGAACTCATGCTGTGGAGGCCATTGAGCTAGAACCACTCCAACTGCTGGCAACTATTAATGAAGTCTCAGTTCTTAACCTGGAGAATCCTTGCATAATTACAACCCCTCTGGAAATTACAGTTCTATCCAATGGCTCAGACTTACCATCACCGCCAGCAAAAAAAGTGAAACAATACTTATTAAAGGACAGTGGCTCCATCGAGAAACAGCCAGTTAAGGGTAAAGTCAAATCAAAGCAAAAAAAGGGAGGGAAAAACATGGGGGTGTTAAGGAGGACACCAACACCTCGAGCTACGTACAGAGACCGCAAGACTTGAAATGTTATCCAAAAAGTTGCATAGCAAATTAGATAATATCGAACGCCGCATAATGGCTGAAATTAAGTTGGTTAAAAAGGACGTGACTGCTTTAACAGATTTGATGTCCGAACTATTGCCCCTTCGAATTTCGAATAAAAACACTAGAAAATCAATGGAAAGTTCAAATGAAGGAGAAAGCACATCTACGTGTGTGGGCGAAATCAATCAAAGAGAGCCTACTCCCGCTCCCCTTATTAGGGGTTGTCGGTCTGACCAACCCACTCGCGATTTAAGAACTAATAAAGACGTTATGGCTTCCTCCTTGAGCTCTGTAAAATGTAATATGGAGGATAAACCAAACAGAGTTATATACCCTGCTAATAACACCAAGGAGCCATTACACCTTCCTCTACAAGCCACTCCGTATGTTATTGTTCTGAATAATGTTCCCACATTATCAACAAACCAGAGTGAACCTTATGAGTCACTAAAAGCTGGGTGGTACATTGGCTATCGGGAAGGACAAAGTTTGGTACACATGTGTTACACCAGAACATTATAATGCTAAGGAGGGTGCATTGGGTGGGCAACTCCAGGAAATTATACCAGGGAGATTGTGTTGTGGTAAATTTTCGCAGCAGAGAACTTGTAGGGAATTTGTTGGCAGCTTTTCCCAATGATGTCACTGAGCCAGGTCCCAATCATAAGAAACACATAATAGCTACTCCTTTGGGTTTTTTTTATAGACCCAGATCTAGCACAGCCATCCCAATACCGATGTCCAATTTAAGCGCAATGGTTCCACTGTCTAATAGGTATGCATCTCTGCGTAGATGTAGTGAAATCGATTGACAGATAGGGAGGTTGGCCCCCTGATAGTTGGGGTAACTGAACCCATAGTGAGCTGTAAAGACCCAAATGTTGATCCTAGCTTACAAACTGTGAATGGGTAAGTGGTACAGTTTCAGGGGCAGGGTTATATCCCGGTACATAATGAACCACTAGCTGGAACAAGCGAATATGTTTTGAAGGGGGCTATAGGTGAGTTACAGACTAACAATAAGGATTACCCCCCTCACTGTGACCAGCTGGAAACTGGTTTTTACACCCAAATAGACACCGGTTCCTTCTTAGATCGTTCGGACGAGTGTCTCTGTATTATGACATGGCATATCGCATGGATTAAAAATAAAATTGATGATGAAGTATGGTTAAAAACGCTAGAGGATTGTTCGTTAATATTAATACAGGAAACTTGGCATACTGAGCCCTTTTTTATTGACGGCTTTCAAATTGTGAGCACTAACGCTACCCCATCAAGAATGGGGAGAGCGAAAGGCGGTGTAGTGGCGTTAATCACGATAACATCGCCCTTAAATCTAAAGAAAGCTTATACTTTGTCAGAATTTTATCAATTTTTGCATTTTGCTTTGGAGGGAAAACAGTCCATCATTGTAATTAATTTTTATAACAACATCTTTGATAAAACAAGAGATAGGGTTATTAAGCAGTTGGAGGAAGATCTGGACCACTTTTTGGAGGATGTGGGAGGGGATTATGTATTAGTCTGGGCGGGTGATTTTAATAGTGATAAATGTGATATTGTACCGGGAGAACCGTGTGGTTATTGTGACTGTTTTGGTGACCAAATCTCCCACTTTCCACACAAGCCCTACGGGGAGGCAATCAATAATGTCATTTACAAATATAATCTAGTTGTTGTGGACCCTACTATTTCTGATGGAGTAATAATTCCACAAACATTTATGGGGGCGAGGTCATCGTCTAACATTGATCATTTCATTGTTTCGGCAAAATGTGGGGACTCAGTGGAAAAACTTGTGATTCATGAAAGTCTTTTAAGTGGTCACCACCCGTTAATTCTGACCCTGAGGCTTACCTTGACATGCCTAGAAAGGGGTAAGGCTATGGATCTAAATATCAGGGCCCAGGGTAAAAATGGTACCACCATACGGTGGTCAGGTGTCGACCCTAATTCCTTTATGGAAAATCTTAAAGGGCAAAAACAGGGAGATCTAGATATCTGTACTGATTGCACCTCGACAAATTCGGCTGTTATAAATGCATTTTGCAATATTACAACCACAATAGCCAGCAACCTGACCTCCAAGAGGAGAATGAAGGGATGTGATTCTAACCCCAGATGGTTTAACCAGGTTTGTTCACGGTTAAATGGGGATTTAAATAAGGCCCTGAAATTAAAACCAAGAGATAGTGCAAAGATTATATCTTTAAGGAAAAGTTATAAAAATGCCCTGAAAGAAAGGAAACAAGAAATCCGTGAGGAGGCTTGGAATACACTATTACAGGCTGCCGAGACACGAGACGCAGCTCTGTTTTGGAAAACAATAGATCATACCTTTTTTAGAGAAAACACTGTAGTACAAATTGATACAGTTGTTTCTCCGGGAGATTGGTCATTGCACTTCGAGAGTATTTTTAATCCTGATAATGTTAAGATTACTAAGAATAATAGTGCCAATTATTTTCTGGTGGAGCCTGTAACATCATCCCCTAAAACGACAGACGAAATAACATCTGCTTACAAAAATGCGTAAATGGTAAAGCTGCAGGACCAGATGGAGTCCCTATTGATATTTTTAAATATAATATGGACTTCTGGATTCCAATTTTATTAAAAGTTTTTAACGCCACCTTAGGGGGAGTGCTGCCTACATCCTGGGTGGAAAGTGTAATTGTAGCTATTTTTAAAAAGGGGGACAGAGGGAAGGCTAACCGTCCCATATCCCTTCTTGACTCCACCTCCAAATTGATGGGGAGAATAATGTTGGAAAGGTTAGAAAACTGGGCCAATGATAATAACATCTTGTCTGAGGCACAGTATGGATTCAGAAGGGGTATCGGGACGGTGGAACAATGTGTTAATCTGGAGCTATTGATAGGGAAGTATACCTTAGCTAAGGAGGGGGTTTTACATTTGTGTTTTGTTGACCTTACTAGCGCCTTCGATCTTGTTAATCACACTAAACTATGGCAGACATTAAAGGCGCTAGGTGCCCCTAATGATATAATTATTTATTTAGCCCAGATTTACAGTTTGTTAACTTCTAGAGTGAGGTTCGTCAATATGGGGGAATGCACATGGGATTTCAGAGTAACACGTGGAATCCGGCAAGGATGTGTTTTAGCGCCCCTTTTATTTTCTTTATACATTAATAATGTAGATCCTTTTTTACAAAACCTAGGTGTAGATGTTCCAAATGTCAAGGCGCGCCCAACCCCCGTTCTTCTTTATGCAGACGATGCTGTCCTGTTATCAAGGACAGCTAATGGTCTGCAACGTATAATAGATAACTTTTCCCTGTTCATGTCTGAAAAAGATCTTCAGATAATTTTAAAGAAAACATGTCATGACATGCGGGAGTTCCAAACTGAAGAACAGGCAACATCACGTGGGAGGGGTAGCCATTAACAGAGTTTCAACCTTTTCATATTTGGGTTTGACTTTTAACCGGAATGGTACATGGAACACACATACGGAGTTGTGTAGGTTGACATTTTTAAGAACTACTGAGGGCATCTTAAGGTTTTCTGCTAAAATAGGAAATAAACCGTACGGGAGATCCTGACCCTGAATCGTAGTAAGTGTATTTCAGGTGTCTGTTATGGGGCCGCATTATGGGGGAGAGCTAACACTGCCCCTTTACAAATCCATGAAAACAAATTTTTAAAAAGATTGTTGGCAGTCCCTAGTTCCACTGCGAACTACATAATACACAAAGAATTGTCTGTACCATTCCTGATTGATTTAATAAATATGGCTGGCCTCACCTTTTGGCAAGGATTATGGGCTAAAGATGAGACCAAACTCACAAAGGATCTAATTGAAGATTGTTTATCTCTTGATCACAGTAGCAAAATTCCTTGGCTAGAGCATATACACACTCTTCTGGTACGCTCCAAGGTGTATATGGATAGAAAAAACCCAGTAGCAATCTAAGATTATAGCAAAAGAGACCTGAAGACAAGTTATATGAATGCTATGGAAGATGCTAGAGAGGATGAAGCTAGTCAAAAACATAGCATTAATGTCTATTGTGAAATTCCATCTGTAAGGGGCATGCAAAATTATTTAATACAGGTGCGAAATATACAACATAGATTTTACTTGACAAGACTAAGGTTTGGCGCCCTTCATTATTTAATAGCATTCCCCAAACAGGAAAAGTGGTGCCATAAACTGCCTAATTGCCCGTGTGATGGAAAGTCCCCTCAAGCTACGATGCGCTTTTTACTTTTTTGTAGATTTTATATGGATATCCGGAAAGCCATTTTAAAATCACTGTTTTTATCTAAGACGCTTTGTTATTACAAACACGCTTTTAATTTTGTATGTTGTCTGGAAAATTAGAAAATCACGAATGCAGTCACTTTGTATATTCTACTGGCATTAAGGAGAAGAAAGGTTTATGCACATCTGGGCGCCATGTTATATGAAAAACCAGATGATTGCAGGTAATCATTGGACCTTCTATAGTATCATGCACCTTATACACTAGAATGATATTAGGCCCAGTACATATGAAGACATAGAGATAGATTTAAATATATATTTTTAAACATCTTGCACTTTATGTACTACGAATGCTCATGAACTGCTGCTTGTTTCCCTTGATTGTATATTTTTCTGCTATTAATCAAATGATATCCTCTTTCATATTTGTATAGTAGCTCAACATAATCTAAATCTATGAATTGATGATTTCATCTCTTGATTGTATATTAATAGGTTTTGAAAATTGTAATTTTATCTGTTTCATTGAATAAAATGCTTTTATGGTGCTATTATTTACACCTAATAAAGCTGAATTGACTTGACAAGCTTGACATCTGGGACGGATGCTATTTTTATTTTCATTTTGCTGTAATGTTTGGTTTGTGTCTGTAATCTTCATTTAAGAAGAAATTAATCATGAAAAGAAATGTATATATTGTTTGGTTGACAATAATTAGTGTTTATGTGTAACAGTATAGATACTTTTTATGTGATAAATAAAAGTAATTTGCATATTGATCATGTTTAATAATTAAAAAGCCAGCTTTCATTGCTCTAATTTTATAATTTTATAGAAGTAATGATTTAATGTTATTATTGTGTATTTCATTCAAATGTATTTTCAAATAACATTTAGAAATATTTTGTATTGTGTTTAGCTTTTAAAATAATTATTATATAGCTTGATATTTTGGTTTACGACTTACACTTTTTAAATTATTAATGTAGTGTATTTCAATTAAAATAGTTTTTTTATTTAATAGTAATGATATTGACTTTGGCAATAACTTACTTTTTGACATTTGTGAAGCATTGCAAGTGTTTAACATCATTTCATACAATTTTATTTTCATATTCGATGTTCAGGTATTTTGAATATTTGAAAATGTGTGCAGTTTTGATAAATATTTTTCTAACTTTGCAAATTAGTGTCATAAAGTTATGATTTCACCTGTTGCCCCCTTTAGTGTTTTTTTGAATGTCTCAATAGCTATATTATAGTGATTCAATTCCTATATTGATATGGAGAATGAACAATTACGTATTCAAAAATAAAAACACAAGGAGTTTGGGCCTTTTTGGATTTTATGTTCCTACTCCAAACCCTGTGGGTAAGCCGGTTAACCCCTTTTTTGAAATGCAGTGGGATTTACTTGAGGCTGTGATTCCACCGGTTTATGCGATTGACCAAATTAAGAAACTCTGGTAAAGTTATTGAGATCCTTATTTCTCTTCTTCTTTCCTGCAATTTATGTTCAATTGAAATGATAAATCAATGAATTCAGACAATGAAGGAGGAAGTTGCAAATAAACCAACTTGTCCTTAATTTCTTCCTTCAGCCTTGCTCTGCAAAAAGTAACTTGAGTTCTTTAAACCCAAATGTTTCAGCTACTAATTGACAAAACTAAGTAACAAAAGTCAATACATGAATTCAACCTAGCGACTTGCCAGTCTGGCATTTTTTTCTTCATTTATTAGGGGAGGGGGCTGTGTGGCCCAGCTTACCTGGGCCGATTTATGCTCTGGGAACCCCATCCCCTGGGGCCAGGTCTTTCTTTAATGGGGGAGTGGAGCTGCGTGACCCACCTCCCGGGCTGATTTTGGCCTCGGGGACCCCCATCCCCTGGGGACTAGTCTTTTTTTTAGATTTGTTTTTTTAAATTAAAGGGAGGGGGCTCCCCTCCCGGACTAATTCCTCCCCCGGGGACCCCAGCACCTGGGGTCTGGCCTTTTTATTTTATTTTAATGCAGCCCTCTCCGAGGCTGATTTCAGCCCTGAGAACCCCATTCCCCGGGGCGTGGCCTGTATTCTGGGTGCCCTGGTCCCTCCCAGGGCACCCACTCACAACTGTTGGGGACTGCGGGGGGAGCCTCAAGGCCACCACGGTCCCTGTCGGATCTCCGCCTCGTCAGGGAGCTGACATTGCTTTCACAGAGAGGGAGTTGCTAAACATGCAGCTCCCTCTCTGTGAAAGCAATTTTGCTCCACTTCCAGCAAGCAAGAGCATCTTTAATGCTCTTGCTTGCTGGAAGCGTAACGTTTGCTGCGGATTGGCGGGAGCCGTAAAGCTACCGCCAAGCCTTAGCAAACACCTCTGTCCTGGGAGTGGTCACCCAGGGACGTAGCAGGGACCGGCCCTGGGAGGTGGTGGTCCACATGGCTATCTATGGCTCCAGGAGTGGGGGGGTGCGCCCCCCTCCTTTCTAATTTGTAGGGCATGCCCCATGGAGGCTGCGGTTGCGAGGGCGAGAATGGCCGGGGAGGGGGCAGCGTAGCTCCCCCTCCCAATTACTTTAAAGGAAGATGGCCTTGAGGAGGTGGTAGCACCTTGGGTCCGAAGGGATCTCTGAGGCCCCAATACAATTTCATTTTGGCCACAGGGCCAGGGGGAGTCTGAGAGGCCCCCCATAAAAACAATAGTAGCCCTGGGGAGGTGGTGGTCCCCTGTGCACAGGGTGTACAAGAGGCTCCCCTGATTACTTGTTTGCATGTGGCTCTGGGGAGGTGGTGGTTGCTAGGACCTGGGGGGTCCGAGAGGCCCCTGTTAATAAATCCACAGGAGATGGAGGTCCCCGGGGCAATTATAAGCCCCATGAGGGGGGTCCCTGCACCCCCCTCCGTTATTACCAAAATGTCCCTGGGACCAGGCCCACGTGGGGGCCAATAACTAATGAAGCGTGGGAGCCCAAGCTTTGTTGTTTTTATTTTCAGCGGGATCCGCAGATCCCACTGACTTTTCTTTTTTAAATGCTTTTTTGGCCCTGCTGGGTCCCTGTTGGACCCCCCCCCCCAAGAGGTCTAGGGGGCCAGTGAATTTCTACCCTGCCTCCTTTTCCTATTTTTAATGTTTTTTTTCTGGGACTCGGCTTAAGGTAAGTCCCGAGATGGCTGGCAGCCAATCAGATCTCAGCACGAGATCGGGATGGGTCATGGATCCTCCGCGTCCCTATATATACAAATGTGGATTTTCTTTAATATTTCAAAAACTACTCAACGGATTTACACCAAATCAGAATAGGCACTTCCCTGTACCAACATCTACCTTTCTACTAAATGTGGTGTAATTCCGTTCCGCAGTTTGGGCTGTAGCCATGTCTAAAGATCCTATAGGAATTAACATAGGAAACTCATGTTTTTTAGTCCACCTTTTTCTCGGCCTCTGCTTGACGGGTCACCCCGAAACACTCAATGCGCCACAAGAATCACTAGGGCACTTTTTTGGGAACATTTCATGAAGATTGGTCAAACGATGCCAAAGATATAGGCAAATCGAAAAATGATTTTTCTATGGAAAATAGGTACTAACTATAAATATACTGGTGGAGCACAGAACTCTGGGGAGTTTACAAGTTTAGATGGAGAGCAGTACCTGTGTAGAGCACCCTACAACACCAGCAACACTCTGAATTTGCTCATCTCAAATGTTTACTTTTCTATCAAAGTTTTTAAGCAGAGGATTAGCACAGTGCCACATCTTTGAAGAGCTATAATGATAGAGAAACACTTGTCAGGGGATGCTTTTATAGTCCAGGTTGGCTTAGATGGTAATTTACTAATCCAGAGCTGTAATACTGTGCCTGGAGTGCACATGAGGATCCAACCGGAACTTCACGGATCCAGGCGAATTTGGGCAGATCTGTGAATCCAGACCCTAATTATAAAAAACACATACACCCACTCACAGACCCACACATGTACTCACAACCTCACTCACACACTAACGCACCCACTGACACACCCATACAACCAGTCACATACACATTCACACAGCCACTCACACTCACTGACCCACAAAACCACTGACACACCCACTCAGAGACCCACACAGCCACTCACACACCCACTGACACACTCACATACCCACTTGCTCAACCACTCACACTCCCATGCAGCCACTTACACACCCACTCACTCACCCACAAAAGCACTTACACACCAACTCACAGACCCACACAGCCACTCACACACTGACTCATAGACCCACAAAACCACTCATACACCCAAATAGCTACTCACATACCTACTCACACACACAGACAGCCACTCCAACACCCACTTACACACCCACACAGCCACTCACTCAGCCACTGACACCCATATATCCACCCACACGCCACATAGTCACTCACACAACCACTCACCCACCCACACACAGGTATTGAAACACTTATAGAAATTGCAATAGCATGTTTGCATTAAATGTGTTTTTGTTTCAGTATTGAATGTATGCAATATAACCGGAAGAGCCCTTATTTCTCCAAGGATTCTGTGGATCAATAAAATGAATTTAAATAAAAGAAAGACTTGGTACTTTGCATTCATAGAAAGACTACATAAGTTACCTTACCTTAATTTTTAAATTTTTAGTTTTAAAATATATAATATATGATAACAATGTATGTGTGAATAAAATGTATTTATAAACTTTTGAAAAAGTATATAAGTAAATTGAACTCATGGGTCAAATCATAATTCAAATTATATTAAACAAAATAGAGAAACTCACTTAAAAACTAACCCTGGGCGTAGTTCGCGTAGTCGCGCTACGCGAAGCTACGAGAAGACGTCGGAGCGCTACGCGTAGCTATGCAAGCGTGCGTAGCTGCTTGTCGCGCGCGTTCGTGATGCGTTTTTTTTCTTCGGGAACGCATTGTGTGTGTTCGGGACGCTGTTTGCGTGCTCGGGGGATAGTATCTCGCGAACTTACCCATGTGGTCGCCTATGGGCGCGGCCATTTTGTTTTTCACTTGTCCCGCCCTTTCGCGATCCCTTATTTCCTGTTCCGGGTCGCGTATAGCGTGCTCGCGATGCGCATTTCATGTTCGGGAACGCGTCGTACGTGTTCGCGACGTTTTTTGCGTGCTCGGGGAGAAATATCGCGCAAACTTACCCACGCGGTCGCGATGGGCGCGGCCATCTTGTTTTTCACTCTATGCTATGGTTCTGGGCCTGCTTTTCTATCCTCCCTCAATCTTTGCAATCCTTAGTTTTTTACACTGTTTTTCAATTTTTCTTTATTTCTTATCTCTCTCTCTCTCTCTCTGCCTAAGTCTATATTTTGCATTTTTTTCTACTTTTTACTGTTTTTTTAACTTTTCGACTGTTTTATATAACTTTCTTCTTTAAGCTCCTACTTCTTCCCCTAACTTTATTTTTCCCTTCTAACTTTTCTTTTCCGCCTCCTCCCACCCCAGAACCATGGCGAAGGGTAGCAGCAGCAGCAACGGCTCGAAGGGCAAGGCGCGTGCGCCCAAGAGCCGCCTGCCTTGCGGCAGACTGCGCCCTGCAGGGGTGCAAGCCCGCCAGCTTTTTAGTAAGGCGGAGGTGGCCGCCCTTGTTTTTTTTGTTCAGCGCCACCTCCCCTTGACCTTGGCAGCAGGCGGCAGGCCAGGCTCTGGGTACCCTACCCAGGAGCGTCACCGCCGGTGGGCGAAGGTGCGCCGGGCAGTGTTTTGCTGCTCAGGGGTCCGGCACACCCATAACCAGCTGGCACACCGGTGGTCAGACATCCTGGACCGGGAGCAGGACCTGTTGGACCTGCTAGGTGTCGAGGTCGTGGGGCTTGGTGAGTAGCTAATATATATAGTAGTATAAGTATTGTGATTTGTGTATACATTTTTTACAAATAACAAGAATACTGCTGCTTACATTGCAGGTAAATTACGTTTCAAAATCTTCTGTGATTGTAGGACACAGGTGCTGGGCGCTACTCTTACTTGTTTGCAATTTTGCGCTCGCTTGTCCTTATTATTATGTAAGAGTTTACTTTAGAGAACTTCAATTAGGTAATGCTATTGCTAGAGAGACTCTAGTCCTTCCTTTGTCCTCCTGTCAAATAGTGGTGGATGGATTGATACTAGGTTTAGTTACTATTAGTTGATAATTTTGAGCGGTCTGCGTGACGCATCCTCTGTCACTGAGTGCTGCTTACCCCAGTCCTTAGTAGAACCTTTTGTAGTTTGTTTAGTGAGTGGTAAGCTTAGCAGTGTCAGTCAGCTGCAGAACATCAGACGCAACCAACCAACAATTTGGTGTATGCATTATGCACCAATTTATGCATGTGTCCTCCTTCTCATCTATGCATTTTTGAGGGCTAAAAAAATGGAAATGCAGACTTAATGAACAATTGGCCCGCCTGGAATAGGTGGGCTAGGTCAGGTGGTACTTAGGCTTAGTTAGTGTTCTGGATTTTATTTGAATCAATCAGAATGGAACACTGAATTAGTGTTCCTAAATAAGTAGACTGTCCGTGAATCCCGCAAGCCAGTAGTCGATCGGATTAGATAGGTCAATTATATTGCAATTTTTGTTTCCTAAAACGTTTTTTCAGCGTTATTTTAGATAATTTATTTGTTTCACAGCAATCATTAATGTTTGTGTCTTTCTTTATTATATCTTACATGATCACTGATCTGCAGCACCCAGGGGCAAGAAGACGGGGTCCGAGTCGGCGGGACAACCACCAGAGGACCGCTCCTCTACCGAGGGCCCTGCTGCTGGTCCCAGTAAGTCCTCCAGTGGTTAATATTAACAATTATATTGCCCTAACTTTTACTGCACCTTATTTTTTCAGAACTATTAATTCTGGTTCCACTCCCTAATTCTATTTTTTACAAAAGATTCTTTGATCTTGACTTGACTATCTGTTTCTAAATTCTGGTTATCCCTGCCTCTAAGTTCTAACTGCCTCTGCTATGAATGTCTGTACTACTACTAATAGTCTGTCGCTAAGCTTGCCCAGTTTGCATTGTCACTCTTTATTTTACGGTTTTGAATAAAACTCAGATTGACCAATAGCTCTAGCCACTGAGTCCAGTCCTTTCGGTTGTCCTCTTCTAGGTTTCTTAATCTTGAGGCTTTGACAATTACCACAAACAAAATGCCCAACCAGATATTTGACTATTTTTTATAGGATATAGTACATACTACTACTGATGTGGGGATTCTGCACAGCCCCATGCAGAACTATGCACAAGGAAATTGGATGTTGGTGATGGGAGTTTGGAACTTGGACGTTCCTCACACCTCAGTCAGAAGTGAACCCACAATCCCTGAACGACTAGCTATAGTGTCTCATTAGGTCCCCGAACCCCCACCCGAAGATACCCAATGATTACACAACCCAGAACAGAAAACACCCTTTCGCTCACTCACTCGTGTAAGTCCACCACCACCACCACACCAAATACCACAGAGTCTATGTGTAAGTTCAAAAGGTTTATTTTCAACTAACAAGCTCTTTTTGTTGTTCTATACAATTCAGTGTACTCCAGCCAGCTCCAACAGCAAAATGCATAAGATTAAAACAATAAACATTGTTACAACAAGTGCATGATGATAGAAGACAAAAGATCTGTGCGAATTCTGGGAGACTCCTCACCGTAGAACGTAGAATTACTGGTTACATGCATCATTTCATAAGCTCTGCAAATCTCTGGTTCGTAGAAGGGAATCTTCTGCCTGAGAAAAATGGTGCGCGTTAGATAGTATAATGCAAGCATTTCTCAGTCCTGCCAAAAAAGTGTAACATGTTACTTATGGCTAAGCAATACGGACTAACCAAACTCCATAACAAAGTGGCTTATTTTTCGACCTCTTGTACGCAACGCTCAGACAGTAGCTGTATGTGCTCATGTGGGCTCAAAAAGGCGTCTTACTGTTACTGCACAACAAGCTGCGAGGTAACATGCGCAAAAAACATGAAGCAAAAAATGGTTGCATGGCTCAGGCTAACTTTGCAAAGAGTAGAGTATAGTATAATAATGACCCTAGGGACCATAACACTACTAGTGTCTACTGACTCTACTCTAGTACCCGATTTGGACTAGTGAATGTGATGTATAATATGTATGTATTAACTTTTTTTTCAATCTTGCTAGTGAAAATGAATAAATAGGGGAAGGTGTACAGGCATCTAAAAATGTGTCATGCTTTTATCTAGGCGTACTAGCGACCACCAGTGCCAGCGGGGCCAGCGGCGATTCGACCATTCCGGAGGGGGCAGGAGATGCGGCACCTGCAGGAGCTACTGGGGGTGAGCCAGCAGCAGTGGCGGGCGGTGGTAAGTTATATTCATTACTTATTGACATTGCACTAGCTGGAAGGGTGTTGACTTCACTCACTGTACTGTTGTTGAGACTTATTAGGTATGAAGTTGTAGTGAACATTATACAACGGTTGAAGAAGACACCCTTTACTTAGCATTAGCAATGCAGTAGCAATAGCATTACCAGCGTGACTTGATTAACCAATGGCCTTTTCTATCTGACTCCAACTCAGCTGTGAAAGTTTTATGGAGGAGACTAAAAGTCAGATCAGATGACCTTGATGGATGTGTTGAACAAAAAGGGAAGGAAGGGTGGAAGGAGGAAGGACGGGTGAGATTTAATATGATGACTGGCAGAGAAGGATATGTTGGAAGCATGGATAGGTGTCTGATAGGAATCAGATGCATGTGTTGTTGAAGGATGGGTGGAAGGTGAAAGAAGAATGGATGCCTGCCTGGGTGGGCGACACAGTATGGGTGGATACTGTGGATAGCAAGAATCATCAGCGGTGTTTGGGTGAAACTCAAAGCCAAGGCAAGCAACGGAGTGAGTGGACGCATGGGTTGTTGTTGGTGAAACAAAGTAAGGTTTGTGGAGAGATTAAGAAGAATGATTGACATTTACTTAGAATGGATGGATGCCTGTATGTATTCATCATAGACAGCATAGGTGGAGACTGTCACGGGATGCACAGTTTTAGTTTTAAGGGAATGTAAAAGAAACCGCGCCAGAGTAGCAAAGCCGATGTGGGGAGGGTTAGGGTGGGGGTAGTAGTAAACAATGTATTACGCGGCCAAATACAGGTAACTTTACTGTAAACATAAAAATAAATAAAGCGAATTTCATTGTGCGCACTGCACCGCCAAATGCGATGCAGTGGGCGCAACAAAATTAGTTTTATTTATTTATATGTTTACTTACCTGTAATTGACCATAATCCATAGTTTACTACCCCCCACCCTGCCCCTCCCCACGTCACCGCCCGGCAGCACTCCCCGAGTCCCATCACCGACCGCTACTGACCTTATGTCGTCGTCCCATATAAAAGCAATGATCATTGGATCAGATATATAATCTGCCTTTTTGTAGTAGCCAGGGCACTGTGAAAGTGAAATTGACCAATTGCCCTTCATGTAACAGGGAGAGTATGGCCAGTGCCACCCGTAATAGAAAAATGCGAGCTTCCCCACCTGCAGACAGTAGTAAATCAAACTAACGTGAGTCTGCGTCATGACTCATATGTTTGTCTTGGGTGCAAGCATAGATGACCGAGCTGGCATGCCGGCTACAACCAGGTTATGTCATTTCGCTAAACTAGAGATAAGAAGAAGACTGGGGTACTGTGTACTGGAATCCATAGTGCTAGTATAATGCCTGAAACTCCCACAAATGTTAGAGGCCGAGGAAGTGGGAGGATAGATAGATTATTACCACAAATGTTATGTACTGTGCTTCTTGCTAGTGCTACTGTGCCATTATGTGTTGAATTAATTTTGTGTTACTGTTTTGCTAAGAGTACTGGTTACAACAATATTCTTTTTCTTTCTTGATATAGATAGTACTCCTTCCCAAGAAAAACCATCCCGGAAGGAGTTGGCAGCCAGGGCCCGGCGCCGGAAACTGGAGCCCATCTGTGAGGAGTACCGGCGGCTGGTGGCTCAGGCGGAGGAGGAGGAGGCGGCAGCAGCTGCAGCCTCGTCCGATGCCCCGGGCCCCAGCCAGGCCCCACCTCCAGTGGTACGGCGCTGCGGTCTGGCAGCCGCCCGCCGCCGCAATTCTCTTGCAGCCAGCACTGCTGTCCCCCACCCTAGATGCCACTGAAGGGCATTTCGCCGCAAGATTCTCCTCCGGGTGGCACGGCTAGAGGAGCAACTAGAGGAGCGTGTCAAAATACTGGTGGACAAACACCTAAAAGCCCGCCGAATATAACAACTATAGGACCCTGTTGCATTGCCCCTTTTTATTCCTTTTGTTGGTGGGTGGGAATTGGGCGTTGGGGTTTCTGGACATTCTTTGGACTTTTTTCGTTTTGGACATTGGTTGGGGTTAGGGAGAGGGGTGGGTCAGGTGTGGGATAGTTTATTTTTGTTAGGGTAATAAATTATATTTATACTTAAACATACAATGTTAATGTTTTGTGGGGGTTACTGTTTTACGAATTAACATCACATGGTTTCCTTGCTGCTGCAGGGCCGCAGCCAGTGTTTGATTTAAATAATCTGCCGATGATGTAACACAAACAGATAGATGCGGTACCCCTCACTGAGGTATTTGTCCTACTAGTACTGTCAGTCTCTCCTCCTAGTCCATTATACCTCCCACCAAACTTATCTTACCTGTGATTGATGATGATTACGTTCGGCACAGCGATGGCTGCATGGTTTCCCAAGAGAATGGAGAAGATGCCATGGTTGTGGTGGTAGTAGTAGAGTAGACACTGGCAGTAGCATTTGCTAAAAAAATAAAAGAGACAGTCACTTGCCTGAGAGCGACTGTGGGAGGAGTAGTAGAACGAAGTAAAATACAGTACAGAAGAAGACTGCCAAACAAACAATATTGCATTTGCAACTGCTAAAGTCAAATAAAACATAATGGTGGCGGGGACAGCCTAGTACAAGAAGTTACAAACTGTAATTGTGTCGAGTGAGTCACTTAATTTAACACAATCGTAATTCGTAACCTTTACTGCTGTGTGGTAGGAGTTTGATGATGAATCCAATCAATGCCGGCAATTAATTATGATGTACTATTAGCCGGTGACGGCTTGCACATAGACTGAGCATGGGTGGGCAAGCAGAAGAAGCTCCTCGCCCTGCCTTGAAATTGAATTAGTGTTGCTTTCACCACATCTGCCCCAGCAAGCGTGTGATCAATTGGTGTACATTTTATGTAGTCACATCACACCTCAATATAAATCACAGCCCGGGGGAAGAGGGTTAGGGTTTGATGAATGGATGGGAAGGGGGATTTGGGGAAAGGTTTGAGAAAGAAAAACAGTACGCATGGACAACAAAAGCAAAGTGCAATCTTGGCAGACGACCATGATCTTATCCAAAAAATCTATAAAGGGAGAAAAAGGAAATGCATGCATGATGATGAAGATAACTTGATGGTTAATGAGTAGTACTTACTAACTCCTACTAGACAATTAGACAGTACAGGGCAGCAGTATATTCTACGCAATTTGCCTTGCCTGTAATATGCCCTCAGAGACCCAGATTCCATGTTGTACTGGGCTTACTTTTAAAGATAGCAAAGAAAATTAGAAAATAGTTGTAGGGATCAATTAGCAAACAAACAACAACACACAACACACAGTCGTAATGATTGAAGAGAAAAAATGATTCCAATTAATTAAAAGATGAATGATGAATGATACTAAAGTTACTGTATTATCCTGGTCAAATTGTGGAGTTGAATCTCGTCCTTCCTCTTGGTCCTATCTTCTATGGACGCTCCGCACATCAATCTTGGTGGCCTTCCTGATGCAGATTGGTAAGGTAAATGTGAGTTGTGTCTCCCAGTACAGCACAGGGTAAAGGCCGGCCTGAAACGTCTAGATGGAAAAACAAAAGGGGTATTGAAAAATCAATGAATAAAAAAAAGCATCAATTACGGTGGAGTCCAAGAAGAGAAGAGAGAACACTTTCAGACTGAGGTGGCTTGGATATATTGTGTATATTCTGTTTACAGCATTAAGCTACAACAACAACAGGACAGAACAGGCCCACCACAGCACCAGCCCGTGACCCAACCTCCATTTACCTTAATTTTTGACAGAGCCAGACAAAAGGCATATATACAGCAACTTAGCATTTTCAAAATTAAGTGACAAAATCAATGCGCCGCTGTCAGTCATGACTACACTCGACTCCACCACTACATGGACATGTAGGTCTGCTGTGTTTACTTTCTTGTTGAATTGTTGTGTTTATGTTTACCTTATGCCACTTCATGAAACGCAGTTATTCCTTCAATCATCTCCGATCCAACTGACTGACTGCATGCAAAGATAGTATGGTCATCATCATGGTGTGGTACGTGTTGTCCAACTCCAACTCAGTCTGTAGTGACTCCGATTAAGTCCATATTCCATATTAAAAAATTGCAACAGATATTGGCCTGCACCTGCAGTAGTAGGAGTACAATTTGGTTATTAAACAACAAGAAGGGAAACATTGACTGTCACTTGAGTCACTTTGTAGATTAACTAGTAGAGTAGAGTTCGACTTCATGCACAACATCAACACAACAAACAACAGCAATCGCTCAGAGTCTGCAAGCATCCAATGCATTCCATCCTTTCCTGTCTTGCTCTTCTCTTTGGCTGTCAGATCATCAGATGCCTAGTTCTGACAGGTGTGTGGTTTTTTTTTTTACAGGGCAGTGGCCTCATCATTACTCCAGTCCACATTCATTTTGAGTGTTAGTCGCTGTTTCGGTTTTCGTCTTATTCATCTGTGGCACTTTGTCACAGTTTAAGTTGCTTCACATGGTCAGCACTGTGATGATGGGCCGCGGCCTGGGTAGCGCTCATTGCTGGTCAATTGAGTTTGCACAAATGTCAGCAAGTTTCTTCGAAGAGTCTTGTCTTTCTCTGCCAAGTACCTTCTGTCCTGACAGTGAGGAGCTTTGGATGCCTGCCGAGGCTGTAGCCTTCGGACAGTGATGAGTTCACTTTTGGATGCCTGCCCAAGTTCTGACAGTGAAGAGTTGTGGATGCCTGCAGAGGCGGTAGCCTTCGGACACTGATGAGTTTCGGCTCGGAAACAAAACGGAGGATAGCTATAGTCACGTTTCACTTCTTATGGAGGGACTGTTAAAGGCAACATTTCTTGTACTCCAATGTCTGGCTTGATGGAAATGTACTAGGGCGAGACAGGAAGATGAAGCAGGACTCTGAAGAGTGGACAGTTAAATGCACAGACGTGCAACTCCAATAGGGAAATAAAAAGAGAAGACGGTGGTGATGGATTTGTTGTGATTTGATTTGAACCAGAAAGACAGATACACAGACAAATAAAGGAAGGAAGAAAGTAACAATTTGAAAGCCTAGTTGTCAGGGAAGAGGAGCTCGTCCTCAAACTCTGGTGGTTCGGACAGAAGTAGGTCCTGTAACGCACTACTTACGTCATCCAAGTCGCTCTCCTCTTCCTGCTGTGATTCACGTATTTTGTAATCCGGTGGTATAAAGTGCTGATTCATTTTGATCATGGTTAACCTCTCCACGCTTTTGGGCAAGAGACTGGTCCTTTTCGAAGTTACAATGGCACCAGCAGCACTGAAAACACACTCAGAAGAGACACTTGCGATAGGGGAAGCCAGATACTTTATCGCCAGCCTGCTGAGCACTGTCCATTGGCTTCTTTTCCCATACCAATACACCAATGGGTTTCGATCCATGAAGACCTCTGTTGGGTCATCCAGATAGGCCTGGACCATCCGCTCAATGTTCAGGGGTGCTCCGATGTGCTCGGCCTCTTTTGCCTTTGCATCAGCACTGGACTTACCATACCCCTGCCGTAGAAACCAATCAGTTGCCGATTGTACTGTGGATGATCCTGTTCTTGCTGTTGTTGATGTTATTGTTGGTGTAGGTGACTGCTGGGAGGCAAACGCACTGCCCTCAGGCTCCGAAGTAGAACTTGACTCTGGATGCCCTGTAGTACTTGTTATGGCCTGGGGTGGGGGCCTGTAATTAACAGCTGTTCGTTTTCGAAAATAGTGGCTTCCTTAGCTATCAAAGTTTTGTAGTTGGCAACATCCACTTCCGAAAAAGGAATTACTGCCTTGCTGTTCAGAAATACTTTGTACCGTGGATCCAAAATTGTGGCACTAATGTAATGTTGTTGTGACAAAATGTTATTTTGAATCCTTGTATTTTCAGATAAGCGAGCGGCTAAGGTCTCCGCCAAATGATATGCGTCTTGTTTGTCATCCACACCTGCGTACATTTCAGACACCTCCTTCAGCTGTTGCTCTAGCATGTGCAACAATGGGATAGCTTGGCCCATAGTACAGTTCTCCCTGCTGACTTCACGTGTGAAGATCTCAAAAGGAAGTAGCATCTCAGTCAGGCATTTAATGAGGTCCCATTGACCCATCTCAACGGTCATGTCTCTCACAGTAGGTTCCCCTAATCTTTGCATGACATAAGCATTGAGTGGTATGTACAGTTCAAACAGACGATCAAGCATGTAATAAGTAGAGTTCCAACGTGTTGGCACCTCCTGGATGAGCGCTTTGACTGGCATTTTATGCTCACGTTGAATGACCCTCAGCTGCTTCCGGGCTTTAAAAGAATGGCTGAAATGTGTGCATATTCTTCTGCAGGTGGCCAGTAAGTTGCTGACTTTGGATTCATTTTTCAAAAAGTCTTGAACAACAATGTTAATGCAGTGTGCCAAACACGGGACCCTGAAATAGCCACCATCGCCCATGGCCTTAACTACATTACTGCCATTGTCCGTGGCAACAAAACCAATCTTAAGCCCTCTTGGGCGCAGCCACTCAAAGACCTTGGTGTTAAACTCTTCCAAAATGTTTGCAGCAGTATGAGATTTCTCCATGGCAAACATGGCTACAGTTGCATGTTTGCGAGTGGCATGAAAAATCTCAGCAGCGTCAACACCAGCAGATATCTGTTCTCTAACCCCGCAAAAGAGATCCAGTGTGCAGTGATGCACATGTAATCTGTGGCTTGGCAACTGGTCCACATGTCTGTTGTCAGGTGGATACTGTGAACAGCACTCTGCTTCAAGGCTTTTCCAAGCAATTCCAGCACGTCGTGATGTAGTGCTGGAACAGCAACTCTGGCAAAATAGTAGCGGCTGGGAACATGCCATTTTGGGCAGATGGTTGACACAAATTCCAGAAAACCCACCCCTTCAACAAAAGAAAAAGGGAGAAGGTCCAGTGCTAACATTTTAGCCAGCTTCGCATTGTACAAACGTGCTATTGGGTGGTTGCGTTCGTACTGCCCCTCCCCCAAACATGCTGATAATGGTAGGCTGCATGGTTTTCCTTTCTCTTAGGCTCAACAACGCACTTTTTTTGATTGCGGTACTCCTTGGTGTCTCAGGCTGACTCTTACTCTTGTGCCACTGAGATGTTGCTGAAGATGTGGGCGACGTTAACACTGCACTGCTGGGGTCAGGGACACCTTGTGTACCACTACCAGAGAGAATGTCTCCCTGTCCTTCCTCTTCCACCGTGATCGGATCTTCTACTCCTTTATCCCCACCAACACCAATGGTTGCAGTTTTTATGCCGCGAAGGTGGTCCTCCCAGCTGATCAAGTGGTGTTTTTTCAGATGGGTCATTTGGCCTCCGGTACCATAGTTTGTACCAAGCTTACCACGACTAACAGAGGTATTACAAATGGAGCATATAGCAATGTTCTCCTCCTTTTCGCTAACCGTAAAGAAGTCCCAAACTGGGGAGCTTAACTTTGGCCTCCTGCTGGAGGTGCCACTTCCAATACCGGATGAACTGGAGGGTGTGTGTTGAATTTGACTCTGTGCTTCTGTACCACTACCTACTTCTACTGAGGTGGTGGTTATGCTGGATGTAGGTCGCTGCCGGGCCTTTGCTAATGCAAATATGGAAGCTGTAGGTCGTGTTGGTGTTACCTGTGGAGGTATGCGTGCTACATCCCTCGCATCGATTTTGGATAGGGTAATAATGTTGGTCTCCATCTCCTCGGGGCCGGGAGTGATGTTCGTGATGACTGGCTCATCATCATCATCCTGCTGTTCTACATCGACCTCCATAAGTGTAAGGCATTCTGGAACCTTCCTTTTCCCTAGCTTGGTCTTGGGACGTGGCTCCCTCTCAGACTCAGTTTGTGGCTTCCAAGTGGCATCTAGATCATCAGAAGGGGGGCTTGGCGAAGAACTTGATGGACTTCCCCTCCTTTTACTTGCTGGAGATTTGGAAGACAATGGATCTTCTGAATGAGTGGCTTCTTCTTCTACCTCTGCATGAGCCTCAATTTCCTGAACTGCCCCTACTTCGGGAGGAACAACAACTACTATTGCGGGCGGTGGTTGCGGCTGTTGTTGTTGACCACTTATCTGCTGTGTTTCCTCCTGCGTTGATTGGGTACTACTTTGAGATAGCGATAAGTTTATCTCAGGCTCAGCATCACTGCTTTCCACCATTAGGCTGGCTACCTCTTCCACACTCATGTGCTTGGGCCTGGGTTGGTGGGTTGGGCCCACTGATGCGGAGGTGCTGCCCCCAGCTTGCCCCCGGACACCGCTGCTGCAGGCGTAATTTTTTTTCCCAAAAAGGTATTGAGCGGCACACCAGACTTAAGTGTCACTTCTTTCTTCTGTTCCTTCTTCTCAATAGCAACTTTCTTGGTACTGGAGGACCTGGTACCTGCTTTCTTTGGGCCCATCTTCTTCAGATGTCAGCAGCACTCAGTTGCAGAGATGTCTGGTCAGGTCACACGTCACGTTGTGTACAGCAGCAGGATGTCTGTCTGGCAGTGCAACGGGCAATGATGACACACCTCCTCCTCAGTCTTTGTGCACCTAAAAGCAAAAAAGCCAGAACAACATCAGTCAAACGATAGTACAAATCAAACAAATATAATATAGAACTTAGTGTGTGGTGGCCTCAATTATTAAATTTTAGAAACTCAGTGAACAACAACACACAGTGTAGCCATTTATGAGACTTTGACAACAAGGCCAGGGCTTTCCTGGCTACTGTGTAGTGTGTACACTCTGGAAGAATAAGAATGGTAAAGAACAAAAACTAAAATGTAGTGGAGCATGTTTGGCCTAAATTTGTGCATCACGTGGGATGTATGCAGCATCAGGGAGCTGCAGCTGGCAATGGGGATGGATTTGGAAGCAGTAAGACAAGAGGAACAATGGAAAGACACGCAGGCCTATGTGGCAAAAACAGCACACTACTAACTACCACCACAAAATGGCCCCCAGCAATATGGTGACTCACAGGCACAAGGCACGGCAAACAATGAACTCAAGCAGGCCTATATATGGGCAGACAAAGGATGCCTGATAAAACACACACAGCTTTAATGCAAAAACTAAAATCCACATGGCTAAAAACAGTTTGGAAAGTTAGACAACCACTACAACAACACATAATTTAATTATAATTACACACGCAAAAAAGGCATTTATCTAACACACCCAAAAAGTGAAATAGACCCTCCAAAAAAAAACACATTTTGCAATTCAATTCAATGCCATCCATGGCCTAAATGATGTCAAAATTCCACAGACAACACAGAAACAGTTTTTATGCACCCATGATGACTACCTCTGGGCCTACTGGCAGACTAGGCCGCAAGCTTGGAGGCCTATGGCAAAAGCACAGTGGCTGGTCCCACAAAATGGCCGCCACCACATGGCCAGGCCACCCAACAACTTCCTTCCTCGTGAAAAAAATTGTAAAACAAAAAAAAGTGACTCCTTGCTCACCAAACTACATCTAAATGACAACCTGAGGAGTTTTTTGTGCAAAATGAACTAAATCATCATTTTCGAGAAGGTTTTATGCTGCTCGAGAGATATTCTTTGCCAGATTGTAAATTCTGCGTGTTCGGCATCGCAATCGTCACAAAAAGTCGTTATCGCGCGCGCGAAAACGTATATTGAGCGCGCGAAGAAGATAAAAAGTGTAAGTCTGCGTTGTCGCGCAGTGCGGAGTTGCCCAAAGTCCGCGAGCTGAATGCCCAGGTTTACCTAGTGGCTGAAAAGGCCTATTTATTTAACAAACACCCAAAAACTGAAATACCACCCCAAAACCCACATTTTGCAAATCAATCCAATGCCATCCATGGCCTAAATGATGTTACAATTCAACAGACAACACAGAAACAGTTTGTATGCACCCATGAGGATGACTACCTCCGGGCCTACTGGCAGACTAGGCCGCAAGCTTGGAGGCCTATGGCAAAAGCACAGTGGCTGGTCCCACAAAATGACCGCCACCACATGGCCAGGCCACCCACAACTACAAGAAAAGGAACACAAGACAGACAATGCAGGCCTATGGCAAAAGCACAATGCCTGGCTTTACAAAATGGCCGCCACCCACATGGCCAGGCCACCCAAAATAACAAGAAAGTGAAGACAAAGGACAGGACCAGGCAGTTGGAGACTCTGGGCAACTTCCTTCCTCTTGAAAAAAATTGTAAAACAAAAAAAAGTGACTCCTTGCTCACCAAACTACATCTAAATGACAACCTGAGGAGTTTTTTGGGCAAAATGAACTAAATCATCATTTTCGAGAAGGTTTTATGCTGCTCGAGAGATATTCTTCGCCAGATTGTAAATTCTGCGTGTTCGGCATCGCGATCGTCACAAAAAGTTGTTATCGCGCGCGCGAACGTATATTGAGCGCGCGAAGAAGATAAAAAGTGTAAGTCCGCGTTGTCGCGCAGTGCGCAGTTGCCCAAAGTCCGCGAGCTGAACGTCCAGGGTTACCTACCGGCTGAAAAGGCCTATTTATTTAACACACACCCAAAAACTGAAATACCACCCCAAAACCCACATTTTGCAATTCAATCCAATGCCATCCATGGCCAAAATGATGTTACAATTCAACAGACAACACAGAAACAGTTTTTATGCACCCATGAGGATGACTACCTCTGGGCCTACTGGCAGACTAGGCCGCAAGCTTGGAGGCCTATGGCAAAAGCACAGTGGCTGGTCCCACAAAATGGCCGCCACCACATGGCCAGGCCACCCACAAGTTCACAACAAGCATAAGCCAAGGGGAACAAAGAAAAGACATGCAGGCCTATATGGAAAAAGCAGCACACTACTAAACTACCACCACAAAATGGCCCCAAGCCACGTGGTCACTCACAGTCACAACAGGCCATGGAAAACAATGAACTCATGCAGGCCTATAATAATATGACCAGACAAAGGAGGCCTGCAGGTGCTAAACAACACAGCTTTAATACAAAAATGCAAAAACGAAAATCCACAGGGCTACGAAAGGTTGGAAAGTTACACAACAAGCACACACACACATCCAACAAAGGTATATATTACACCCAAAAAGTGAAATACACCCCAAAAACCACATTTACCAATTCAATCCAATGCCATCCATGCATGCCCTACATGATGTTTAAATTCAACAGACACCACAGAAACATGCACCCATGGGTACCTCTGGCTCTAGTCTGGGCCTACTGGCTGAAATTCCAATCAAAGAAAAACAACTAGGCCCCTGCCGAAACTACAGGCCACAACAATAAATTTTAAAAACGATGGAAATCCCCAAAAAAATGTAGGTACAAACAAGCCCCAATCAAACAAACAAGTACACCAATTCTCCAACTTACTTGTAAAATCTCAAATCCAAAAGTCCTCAAATCCAATCCAATGATATGATGCAGCAGACAGACACAAAAAGTGATCCTTCCAGCTCCAAATCCAAATGAAAGTGAACAGCACATGGACAAAGCACTGGGAGGAGCCTGCTGGACAGGAACAGGAAGTTTGAGAATCAGGGGCACTTCCTTCCTCTTGGAAAAAAAAGTAAAAAAGAAAAAGGACTCCTTGCACAAAAAACTACAGCCAAATCACAATCTGAGGAGTTTTTTGGAGCAAAATCATCATTTTCGAGAAGGTTTTATGATGCTCGAGAGATATTCTTTGCCAGATTGTAGTTTCTTCGTGTTCGGGATCGCGATCTTACCAACACTGCCGCCGGAAGTCAGATCACGCGTCCGAATGATGTGTTTGCGTTCGCACACTCTCGCGGGATCGTGCGGCCGGATTCCAAATCTCGTGGCGCCCGCGAACGGATAGGAAGTCGCGTCGGCGAACGCAGAATCACGGTAGGTCGTAACCGCGCGCGCGAGAACGTATATTGAGCGCGCGAAGAAGAAAAACAGCTACGCCGCAAATTGCGTAGTGCACGGTAACTTCGCGTTCTACGCGAATCGCGAAGTTACCGAAACTACGCAAGCTCCGCGAGGGTAGCGTAGTTCACCGCCCAGGGTTATTAAAAACTAAAGGTTACAGGGATGTTATAGTTAGGAAATATAATTTAAAAAACCTTAGAAATTCACTGACATTATAGTTAGGTTCAGATTTTACACACATAAACTATAGAAATCAGCAGTTATAGTTATCCCAAGTAACTGTAGCTCGTGCCCTAAGGTAACGATAATTCACGCCGTCAATATGCACTGCTAATTACCCCACATATTACATCACTCATGACATCTTCTATAACATCATTGATAATATTACTGCAACATCTACAGTGAAATTATTATTGAGAAAACAGATCATGGCAGGGGCATTTGGTATAGTTACTTAGGGCACAAGTAATAGTTACTATATATATATTTATTCATATATATGCTTTTTATAGTAGTAAATATAAGAAAATGTCCCAAAAATGTAATATAATGTAAAATATATATTTTTAATAATAGTATTACATTATATATATGTATATATAAACATACACACACATATGTATGTGTGTGTATGTTTATATATTTATATATAGTATTAAATATTATTTAATTTGCACTATTTTAATGTTATATATTAAACTATTAGGTTTCCATTTTAAACTATATTTATATCAGAAAATAGTATTTTGGGGGTGGGGGGGCAGGGCCCTAGCCAGCCTCCTCCCGTGTAGCTTTGTGCAAGCGACTGACACAGGCCACATTACCCAGCAGACAGGGATAGGTTGGAGACACTCATGGGGATGGGTCAGGATTGGTTACACACATTATTGTGGTTGAAGAATAATTCTTTACTGGGGTCATGGGTAGTGACCCATGTGAGATGCCGAAGGAAGCTTTGTGCATGTTATGTGCAGCAGATAAGGAACATTTATTAAGGCCTGTGGTTCTAGAGCTAGCCTGGGTTGGCATAAGGAGGCCTAAGAGGGAGGCAGTGAGTGGGGTGGCAGCAGCGATTGCTGTTTGCTCACCACCACAAAGCAGAGGGCATTCCAGGGGTCCTAGGTGCTTCAGCAGTGTTGAGATAGCAAACAGGCCAGAGGAAATACTGGTTAAGAAAGAGAAATACTTACCGGTAATGAGATGGCAGGTAGGTTATTTCGGAGGTTTGTCAGGGTGGGGGTGGTCTGCTGGGAGAAGCTGCACAGTCAAATGTTGCAGATACAAATATGAATGTTTGAAATGTGGTGGTCGACATCCACTGGCACAATGTTTCACCATTGTTAGTACTGGGGAGCAGTGGAGACCAGGAAGGGGTGGAGGACAGCAACCTCAAACTATGCCAAAGGGCATATACTCCAGTTAACGTGGCACAGTTGACTTGGTGGCTGCAAATGTATCCCAATTGGGTGGCAGCTGCAAAGTTAGAATGGGATTTTTAGGAGGGTTTTCATTTGGGATATAAAGGACCTTGGATGAGATGGTGGGTGGATAATTTGAAATCAGCCAGCAATTTAACATGAGAAGCTTGATAAGGAGATAACAGAGGACAGGATTGCAGGACCTTTTTGGGAATCGCCTTTACCTGATCTTAAGATTTTTCTCTTGGGGTTGTGCCTAAGAAGGCGGAAGGGGAGTACAGTTGCATTCATCATCTATCTTGGCCTGAGGGGATGTCAGTGAATGATCACATTGCAGAAGAGGATGCCAAGGTATCTTATGGATTAGTAGATGATGTCATTAATATGAAAAGATGTGGAGGAGTGGGCGCAGATTTTTTCCCTCTTCAAAATGCGGTGTGGGGGAGTTATGCCATTTCTTGTTCTCTTTTTGAGAGGTTATGCACATTTTTGCAATGGGCTTTCACCAGTAGCGATGGGCACAACTTGGATTATTTACTTTTTGTGGGTATTCGAGAGACAGGTGAGTGGTGCAGTGTTTTCATTGCTTGGCTTACAATTTGGGGGTACAGCTATCTGTGGAAAAGACAGGGGTCCCAGATAGATCCTTGACATTTTTAGGAATTCAACTGGGCATGTTGAACATTACGGCAAAGCTACCTGGAAGGTTGACTTGCGCACTATGCAGAAACCTCTTGGGATTTTGCTTCTAGAGTTGTGAGGGCAGGGCAGACTCCTTGTAGAAGGTTGGGTTTTACAATGGCAGGACCCTCCTTACCTTATCACAGTGTGAGGATTTCTACGACCGTGAGAGCTAATTTGTTCATCTGGAGTACTTTTTAGGATGACTCCTTATCTTATCACAGTGTGAGGATGGCTACGACCGTGAGAGCTAATTTGTTCATCTGGAGTACTTTTTAGGATGACTTCAATGGTGTTTAGAATACATTTTTGGATGATGATACATTTTGGCAAGTACAGATCTTTTCTGATGCTACTTGGGTGAAAGATTTTGGTGTCTTCTGGAATGGAAAGTGGTGTGCTGAGAAGTGGGCAGAGCATTGGATGACACAGGGAAGGAGTATTGTATTTTTAGAATTTATCCCCTTTTAGTTGCATTGATAGTTTGGAGGCAGGAGTTGACAAACAGGACGGTGATGATTAATGTGCACAATATGACTGTGGTGGAACTAGTGAACAGACAAAAGGCAATAGATTTACAAGTTCTTCAACTGTTGAGCCATTTCATGCTTTTGTTTTTGCAGATGAACATTGCATTTAAAGCTAGGTATAAATGGAGTAAGCATTAATATAGCAGATACCTTGTCTCATTCTCTGTGGCAGAATTCCCACATGTAGGCCCCAGGAGCGGAAGAAGAGAAGATAGAGTTGCCATTGAATATATGGGCTTGGGGGAATGAAAGTAGTGGAGCTGGTTGAGAAGTTGGTCACAGCTCCTACAAAGCAAAATTATTTGCAAGCATGGCAGTAATTCTGACAATTTGATTGCATGAGATTTGAAAGAACTGAGATGGTGGGGAGAAAAAGAGAAAGTGGCATTATATATTTTGTGATGAATTTAATTGACAAAGGATAGTCATTTTCTACTATTACAGGAAAACTGTTAATTGGCATATGATCCGGTGAGGGGAGATTTGGTGAGGTGGATTTTATATGGTTGGGGTAAGGAAAGAGGTTAGAGGGCACAGTTATGGGAACCTGTGACAGTTGATTTGTTGGGAAAGATTTGTGCTATGTTGCCCTGGTGTTGCATTCATATCTTTTAAGTACAACGTTTTTGCTTGTGTTAGACCTGTCAGCCTTAGGGTAGTCTTCCCCAAAACGTTTTGCCAGTTTTGACCCACTTTGCTCCACTTTTTGATGATCTGTTTTGTTGGTCTTAGGACTCTGGGCATTTTACCACTGTTAACCAGTGCTAAAGTGCATGTGCTCACTCCTTAAACATGGTAACATTTGTCTATCCACAATTGGTATATTTAATTTACTTATAAGTCCCTAGTAAAGTGCACTGTATGTGCCCAGGGGCTGTAAATGTAATGCTACTAGTGGGCCTGCAACACTGATTGTGCCACTCACTTAATTAGCCCTTTAAACATGACTCAAGCCTGCCACTGCAGAGCCTGCTTGTGCAGTTTAACTGCCATTACGACTTGGCATTTAAAACCCCTTGCCACGCCTTAAACTCCCCTTTTAGTACAGATAGGGGATCCCTAAGGTAGCCCATAGGGCAGGGTGCTGTGTAAGTAAAAGGCAGGGCATATACCTTTTAGTTTTCTATGTCCTGGTAGGCCCTAAGTAATCCTAAGGGAAGGGTGCTATGTAAGTAAAAGGTAAGACATGTACCTGTAGGCTTTGCATGTCTTAGTAGTGAGAAACAGCCTATTTCATTTTCACTACTGTGAGGTCTAATCCTCTCATAGGCTATCATTGGGAAAGCCTTATCCTCTAATAGGCTAGCACTGGGAAATCCTTAAGCTATAAACTTGATCAGAGAGGAGTTGCTTTTTCATATTTCATATGTTTTGAATGGTAGTGATAAATCCTCCTTACTGGCGAAGTTGGATTTAACATTACTGTTTAAGAAGTGCCACTTTTAGAAAGTGGACATTGTACTGCACTTACTGCTCTGTGTGCCTGACAGCCTGTCTCCAATACATGTCTGGGGTGGGTGACATCTACACTTTGTCATCATCACAAGCTTTATTTTATTTTGTTTAAATTTCTTTATTGGCATTTTCAGAATTCTGCAATCCCAAACAGAGTGTTCCACACATACATTCACAATATATCCAAATGTCAATAATATTTATACAGTATATAAAGGAACAAAATATGTCTTATATTTCAACAAAATATCGTTGGTGATGTCTTTACATTTGCTAAGAACATGACTTGCATCTCTGCTAGATATGCACACTTGAATTTCAGTGTGCCATCACTCACAATGTTTCTATCACACAATTTTAGCTTTATGATCAGTCCTAATCATAACTAACTCCCGATTCAGTAAGTTGGGTACATATTAACATTTTCCTATATATCTCCAACACAGATATACCTTTGCTGCTTCTCAGGACTGAATTGTACGTTATTACATAAAAGAAATGACATTTCCGTCCAGTGACAGTGCATGAAACGAGAGCACCGAGAATGTCCAATAAATCTTATTATTTAAAACTATACAACCCAAACTAATACTATTAACAACACATAACGAAAAAAAAAAGGAAAATCATTAAAAAAAGGAGAGAAAAGAAATTTGCCATCATAAAATACTAATGGAAACATTCTCTCTTGGCTGGGTGTTTGAAGATATTGTTGGATCTAGTACTCTCTGTACAATGGGACAGTGCGTACCGTCAGGTGTGATTGCCAATCAGGAGAAGGGGACCCCAGTGTCCGGCCAGACAGCCAGAGAATGGACATCACCCCATGCTCGGAGTCAGGGAGATGTGGAGCAGGTGTATGGTGCAATCACTGATCGGTGACTAAGTTGCCCTCTGCAGCGGCGGCAATATTGGCCCGTAGTGTAATGAGAAGTGCATCCCAATCTTGCGCAATAGGGAATTTACGGAGCCCTGCTGTCTCTTCCCTATGCAACACCGTGCTTTCCGCTTGTGCCCACGTCAGGAAGGATCGCTGCCAGTTGAGCGCCACTGGAGGGTTTGTGTTCTTCCAGTTTTTGGTTATAAGGCGCTTTGCAGTAATTAAGCCCAAATCCTGAAATCTCGAGGCGACTTTGTTTTTTTTGGATCTGGCATAGAGCCCTAGGAGGCAGGATTCCCATGTCATTGGCAGCTGCATAGTCGTACAGGAGTTCAGTGCCGTGACGACTTCCTGCCAGTAATGCTGAAGAGATGCACAGGCCCACAGCATGTGAAGTAGGTCCGCACCAAGTTGTTGACAGCGTGCGCATGCAGCAGTGGCGGTGTTAAAATACCTAGTTATCATGACTGGTGAAAGGTACGCTCTGTGTATGATATATGTTTGTATGAGCCTAAATCTGGCATTTCTTGGTATATTCCTAGCTCCTGACAGTATGGCCCCCCGCTCCCTCTCCGTCCAGGGCCGGCCCCTGTCTGTCTCCCATCGCTCCCTGAGTCGCTGCATCGGTTTCAGTGTGTGCGCGAGCAGCGCCTCCACCAGCCAGTGTACTACATGCAATCCTGCCCCCATAACATGCAGGTACTGCAACACCAGGTGCGTCGGCGGTTCAGTCGTTAGATCACCCCAAGCCGATGACAGAGCCTTCAAAAGAGAAGTATGTAGTAGGAATTGGCCCGCCGGTAACCCGGGCTCTTCGACCAATGCCTCAAATGTGAGCAGTGCCCCGTCCCTATACAAATCACCCAGAGTGTGTAAGTCTGCCTCATGCCAGGTCGACAACACTGCCTCTGACGTGCCTAACCTCCCTCTTGGGGTCCCCAATAATGGCAAGATCGGGGCATAAGGTGTCGTCATGCGGGTAAGATATAAACCTCTTTTGTAGCATTTATGGGCCAGGCCTAAATATAATTGCTTTGGCCGCGGGGATTTAGCAATGGGGTGATATAAATGGCATATTTGAGAATATGTCCAGGGCTGTTGCAGCGTTGCCGTGTCCTCCAGATGTCTACCGTCCAACCATTTCGTCACCCACTGTAGTTGTGCAGCTAAATAATACAACTCCATATTAGGAACGGCCAACCCACCTTGATCGATAGGGGCATACATCTTCCATAAAGCTACCCGTGGCCTGCCCTTATTCCATATGAGATCGCGGAACAAGCGTTCCAGATCTCGAAAGATCTTAGGCTGGACATAAAGAGGGAGATTGGATAAATAATAGAGCAATTTAGGAGTACAATCATTTTCAACAAAGCTATACGGCTCGGCACATTCAGTGGGAGCGTTTTCCAAAATTGCACCTGAGCTCGTATGGCTGAGACAGCCCACACCAAATTTCCGTCAAATAAGTCATCAGGTGAGCGATATATAAAAATTCCAAGATACCTGAAAGTGGTGGGATACCACGTGAGAGGTGATCCGTTCAAAGTGACATCTTCCTCCACTGCGCCAGCATTAAAGGAGTATATCCCTGACTTGGCCCAATTGACCCGCAGACCTGATTTCTCCTCAAATGCCTGAAGTATACCTGCAATGGATTCCGGGATCGCCGTAATATCTCGGAGATACAACAGCAAGTCATCCGCATACAGGGAAACGGCATGTAACCCATCTCCCAACCGTATACCCCAGTGCTCACCATCAGTCCTGAGCAGTACCGCCAGAGGCTCCATAGCGAGAGAAAACAGCAACGGGGACAGTGGGCAGCCCTGGCGCGTCCCGCGTTTCACCCTAATGCAGTCGGAGACCAGATTGCCGGTGCGGACCCGGACCGTAGGTCGCCGATACAATAGACTAACCATGCGCAAATAATGATCCCCCAAGTCATACTTTTCCAACACAGCTGCCAGGTAGGGCCATTCCAACGAATCAAAGGCTTTTTCTAGATCTAGTACCAGGCAGCCTGAGTGTGGCCAACTATGTGTTGCATATTGTTGTACTCTAAATAGCCTCCGTATATTGAGGGAGGTACATCGCGCGGGGACAAAGCCATTTTGATCGGGGTGCACCAACGTAGACACTAATGGTGAAAGGCGCCTGGCCAATAGAGATGCAAATATCTTGTAATCCGTGTTGAGGAGCGCAAGCGGCCAATAAGAGCCCAGCAGCTCCGGATTTTTATCAGGCTTGAGGAGGGATACCAGCAGGGCCTCGTTTTGTGTGGTGGAGAGGGCAGCGTCATCCAGTGCCCCCTCGTATACCTTTAATAATTGCGGTACCAAGATATGTGAATATGCTTTGTAAAATTCGGCCGGTAGACCGTCCGGACCTGGCGATTTCCCGTTAGACAAGGAGAAAACACTATCTCGGATTTCCTCTGGGCTAAGGGAACCATTTAATTCATCCCTTTGGGTGCGGGTGAGCTGCGGCAAAGCGATCTCACCCAAATAATCCCGCAGTTCTGAAGGTATAACCCGCATACACGAGCTGTACAGGTCTCGGTAGTGTGTGACAAATGCACCATGTATGCTCCGCTGGGTGTACGCAATATCTCCAGTGGCTGATTTCACCGACGCTATCGGCGTCGACGACTCGTTCTGGCGGATAAGCCATGTGAGCAGCCTGCCCGCTCTATCGCCCATGTGATGCGTTCTCGCCGAGTGTGCAGCATAATTGAGACAGCGCAACCGTTCTAGCAGCTGCGTGTGTTCCTCCCTGTGGCGTTCCAGCCGTTCCTGAGCGCCGTCTGTGGCAGCCTGTTCACTTGCGGCTAGTCTCTGTTCTAAACTAGAAGGTCTTTTTCCAGTTGCCTGCGCATTCCCGCTTGCGTCCCCAAGCAATGTCCCCTGGTCACTACCTTGAGGGCGTCCCATTCCACCAACGCTGAAGTGGCCGCTCCCTCATTGTCTTCGAAGTATTGTGCTACAGCGGTGGCCAGTGAGTCGCGAAATGGCGCATCAAGCAGTACATCCGGTTGAAGACGCCATATCGGAACCGGCGGCAGTTCTACTTCCCATTGAAGCTCTAAGACATGTGGGTTTTGATCAGAGTGTGTGCGTCCCATATATAGCGCATCTGCAACGCAGGGCAGGAGTCCATCCGACACCATAAAACGGTCTAAGCGCACATACAGTCGATGGGCCCCAGAGTAATAGGAGTATACCCTGTCTAGTGGATTCCTATGTCGCCACGCGTCTGTGAAGTGCCACTGCGTAGCCCAGTTTGCCAATGCTTTCGCTGCTGCGTGTGTGGCGGTGCCCGATAGGGGGGGAAAGGACCGATCTAGAGAGATGTCTAGGACACAGTTATAATCCCCACCCAAAACCATAGGAATATCATGCCATACGGATAACTTCTGCGACATCTGATCTAAAAAAGCAGCTTGCTCAATGTTGGGCGCATAAAGGGATGCCAATACAATCGGCTTGCCATCCAATGTCCCCCTTACCAAAACATACCTGCCCTCCCCATCCACTATCACGTCTACCACCTGAAACGGGGTCCCTGGCCTCACCCACACTAGAGCCCCCCGTGCGTAGGACGAATAACATGTTGCATATAGTTGCCCTCTCCAGCGCCTGTGAAGGCGCGCAATTTCTGCCTTAGCCAAATGTGTTTCCTGAAGAAGCGCTATTTGTATGTGATGTCGCTTAAGATAGGAGTATATAAGATAGCGGCACGCTGGGCTATGTATACCTCGCACATTCCATGTGCCTATCCTAATGGGAGCCATAAACAGCATGTATCAGGAATGCAACTGACCCCAGCCGGTTGGGGGACAGCAGGGGGGGGCAGCAGGATTGCATAGTTCATCCCGGAGCACACACCTCTGTATGAATCCATTCTCCAAAACTCATACCCACGTTGATATAAGATGGCATAAAAAATAAGAAATAAACAACACACAAAAAATTCCATAAGAGCGAATCTGCAACTGGCAGTCGCCCAAACTTATGATGCAATGGCACACTACTTGCGTCCGGGGGAGACTATTGTGCACAGCAATCAATTAAACAAATAAAGAAATGAGGGGACCGCCAATTGCGGCTACACTCGGCTCTGGCCGATCATTCAGCAACTGGGGCCGCTGCCTATTTACTATATATAATATTCCCATACTTGAAAGAATTAGAAACAGATGGAGGGAGAGACCTGGCAACGACCAGGGACACCACCCCACGTATTACCAATATTAATATGACTCCTTAATACAATCTACACAATACCTTAACAGTACTTAGTGTCATTTATATATACTTGCATGTCCGGCGGGGGCTCACATCATGCTATCCACAAATGGAGGAAGGATTAACAATACAAACAAATGTTCAAGCTATACTTTCAGAGGTCTGTGGAGTAACATGCGGTAACGTCGGAGAGTCTTGAGAGCCAGGGAGTCCGTCCGAAAGTTCCTCGTCGCTGTGCGGGCCCTGACGATCAGAGTCTGAATCAGAAGCCTGTCCCGGTGCTCCACTGATGTTCGCCACTGCCTGTACTGCTTCAAGCTGACCGCTTAAGATTAATTCCGGTGCAGGGCCAGAAGCCTGAGACGCTGACGACTGCGATTTCCTTCTCCTACTCCTGCGGCGCCGTGGTGCGGCCTCCGGAAGCGTTTCTCTCCGTCCTAATGGTGTTGAGGTATAGGATTCTACCCATTCTGCAGTGCTGTCTGGGGTAGTGAAGAAGTGTGTCCTGCCATTCGCGACTACCCTTAGTTTCGCCGGAAACAACAGGGAGTATTTAAGATCACATTGTCGCAAACGCTTTTTCACCGCCAGGAATGAGTGTCTCTGCTTCTGAACTTGGAACGTGTAGTCCGGGAAGATCATAACTTTATGGTTGTCTACTTGAAGGTCCTGCAGCTTCCGAGTCTCTTGGAGTATGGCATCCCGATCTCTGTAGTTCAGTAAGCGTATCAGAAACGGCCTCGGATTCGAGCCCGGAGGCGGAGGTTTGGCAGGCACTCTATGCGCTCTTTCAACAACAAATTGCGGAGACAGGGCCTCCTTCGGAACCAGCGACCGGATCCAGTCTTCTGCATACATCACCGCAGCTCTCCCCTCCGTTCCTTCCGGCAGACCTATGACGCGTACATTATTGCGGCGGGCCCTGCCTTCGGCATCCTCTGCTCTGTCTTCCAAGAATTCCACTCGATTCAATAAGTCCCGGATGTGCTTCTCAGCCGTGGCTACTCGTGGCGAGACCTCTGCAACATCTCCCGCCGTGGCGGCCGCGCGGTCTGCGAGCTTGCGTTGGTCCGCATGTAGTAACGTGAGGTCTAGTGCCACCTTGTCTATCTTGCCTTCTAAGGAGGTGCGAATTTGGTTCATAGTCTCTCCCAACTTTTCAACAGCTGCCAGCACCGCATCAAGCCTGTGCGTCACTGGGTCCTGTGTTTCCGCTTCTGCCATCTTGTCTACGTGCGCCCGAGTCTGCGGGTGAGGAGCCGCCGCGCCCCCAGTGCCAGTCTTTGTCCGGCCCCCGCGCGACATGGAGTGATGGCTAATGAACGTCAGTCGCCTCCGAAAGAAGCCGTGGATTCCCCACTCATCAACTGTAGCGTGCTAGCCAGGGTGCGGGTTATATGGCAGGCAACAAACACCTGTGCGGTGGCCCCCACTAAGGCCTACAGGTCACGTCCAGAGCGCCGCCCAAGCAGCGCCGGTCTTCGGCGTGTAAGTTGTGTGTGGGCAGTATTAAGTCCCGTGGCTCTCCAGGTTACACTCAACAGCATTAACGAACCGCGTGAAGCTAACCCCTTGATGCACTGATGTGCCAGACCACAGTCTTGTCTCAGGTTACTTAACTTGGGCGGGAGGTCTCAATTTCTCCAGCACGGGGGGGGAGGAGGTCAACTACCAGTTTGAGACGAGTCACCAGGCCCATCGCCTCACTTCACTCACCCGCAGGAAGGCAGGCCAGTCCTTGGACGCAAATCTGTTTTGCCTTACCGCAGGAACCCACCGGCGCCCTCGGAACACCAGCCGCCACAGTCCACGACCGCCGTCCACCTTCAGCCCCTCGCCGTCTAGCGAAGCTCAGCAAACAGGCCCCTCCTCACCTTTGATCTGCTGCCGCCCAGCAGGCACCACCATTCCCCACCTGGTAGCTCTGTACGCAGAGGGGCACCTCAACGGACTCCACACCGCAGCTCCAGCTTAGCTGATCTCTGGCCGGTGCAAGCCGTATGCAGCGCTCAAAATAGCGCGGAACTCAGCTACCAACAAGGTCCAGGGGGAGAAGGCAATCCCCGATCTCACATGGCCTCTCGCGTTCAATCCACAAATCGGAGGTCCACTGAAGGCTGCAGACCAAAGAAATCACCACTGCGGCCCGGTCAGACACCCACCGGTGTTCTCCCACAGCATGTCCCATACAAGGCCGCGGTCCCAGCACCGCTCCTCACCTCGCGGCTGGGGGACGGGCCATCCGTTACTCACCGGCTCCCCAGCCTTCACAGCTCAGATCTTCAGACGGGCCTGCGAAATTCAGGTGCAGATTTTAGCCCCACAGTGTCTCAGCTGTTTGCGGGTAGGCCGATCAGGTGGAGCCAGTCCCCGGAGTCTCACACAGGCCCTCTGCAAGTGCGTACCTCTCTCCCACCGCCGCTCCGCGAGTGATGAGCTGAGCCGCCAGACCCCTCTGCTGGAGATCAGCTATGTCCGTACGGGGTCAGCAGCAATCGCAGGCAGCATGCAGGGCCACACACATCCACCATAGCTGGCCGGGCCTAGAAGGCGGGGCCGATCCCCGGCCTCACGTAGCCTGCCACAGCCAGCACCCGCAGGGCGCACATGGCGAGTCCTCGGGCCGGGATGTGCCGCACGCCACCCAGGCTCCTACCGTCGCCACCGAGGCATCAGGGCAGTCGCAGGAGCAGCCTCGTCTAGCCGCGGCCACCAGTTTCTAATATCAGCCGGATATTTCGGCCAGAGCCGTGAGCTGATGGCGGAGCTCCACAACTACGCGTCCAGCTCCATTGCTGGCTAAGCCACGCCCCCCATCATCACAAGCTTTATGTCGACATAAAAAGTCATAAAAGCAACATAGAGCAAAGATAACATAGCCAATAAAATAAGTATAGGTAAAAGTAGATCCAATAATAAATATACACTTGATCCTACTATAATCTGGTTAAAAAAACAAACAGTATTTCATCATTTTGTTTAAACACAGTGCAATACTTAGGGAGATTTTTCATTTAATTTGCTCGTGCTAGTTATCAGGAGTTAAAAAGAAATAAAGTGCTTGTGCAAGATAATATTAGCAGGAATGCTGTTGAGGCTTAGAGGTCTTAGCTATTATCTGTGCAGTGGAAGCTATATCTTTCTCGCAAGCGCCTTCCACTGTATCAGCCATGCTTTCCCCAGGTACTTTGCTACACAGCAGGATAAAAAGGGTCTAGAATCTGACTTAAGAATACGGAGTGCAACGTGGTGCTCTTGCATACCAAGTTGTCTGCAAATCGGGCTCAGCCATTTTTTCCGTAATGTTTTGTACGCCGGGCAGACGAACAGTAAGTGGGCAATACTTTCCACAGACGCTTTGCAACTAGGGCAGTGTTTTCCGTTATTTACGGAACACTTTGCTATCACTTCACCCACTGGAAGGGAGCCATACCTGAAATGCATATAGAGCATTCTGTCTCTAGGTACTTTGATTAAGTCGAGGTAAGGCTCGTAGTATCTACTTAATTTATGGGAATAGAACTCGGTTGTCAACTTGCCCACATTGGGTCTACTGATCTCTCGCTGGTCCACCCATTCCCAGTACAGGCATTTAAGAACTTCTCTCTCTGGGGGCTCTTGACTAGCCCAACAGCCACAAAGCCCGATTGTAGTTAACATTTTCTTAGTGTCACGTATCCAGCCTATTTTCCCACCAGTGTCGAGGCTAATAACCTCAGTGAGGGCCTCTGCGTAAGGAGAAAGCTCGGGGGTCCTCCTAATACGGGCCCAAAAGAGCAGAGGACGCAACCTGGCTACATCACTTATTGATCGCCTGTCCATATCCATTAGTAGTGGCGTAAGGGGGGTGTATTTTGGTGCTGTTATTAGATCGCTTAGGAATTTATATTCTGATCTCTGGAGCTCGTCAAGATTCTCGAATCCCCAGACTTCTGCTCCATAGAGGGAAGCGCTAACAGCCTTGGTGTCATAAATATAGAGGGCTGGAGCTACGGGACTGGTATGGGAAAGGCGATGTTCTTTTGCTATTGCACCTGCCATACGCTTATGGGCCATCAACATCTTACCTAGGTGGGGTTTCCATGACATTTTTTCAGAGAATCCTACACCTAGGTAGTCAAAAGTGACGACCTTTTCAAGGAAAGTTCCACCTAGGAGAGGGCCGTTCCTGCATTTATAATCAAACCCCGGTTCTCACAGAAAAGATGGAATCTGTCAGTAAGACGCTGTAGCCCAGCTGGGGTCTTGGATATCAACAGCGTGTCGTCTGCGAACAACAAGGTTGGTATCTTTTTCCCCCCCAGAACAGGTGAGTCAGCCGGCTCCTCCAAAAGGAAGTCCACTACTCCGTTCACATATAGGGAAAAGAGGGTGGGAGCCAGAACACATCCCTGCCTTACTCCTCTCTTGACAGGGATGCGCTCTGTAAGTTGACCCTGCTCACCCCATCTGACCTGGGCAAAGTTCCCCTCATGCAGCCGGACTAGTAAATTAAGAACAAAATGGGGTACGCCCATCTCGCCAAGCGTATCCCATAGCCTGGACCTGGGAACTAGGTCAAAGGCAGTCTTCAGATCAATAAATGCTAAATAAAGACTGCCTCTGCCTAGCACCACAACCTTCCAGTAAATTAGAAGGAATCTGAAAACTTGGTCCATAGTCCCTGTCTTAGTTCTGAAGCCTGCCTGAAACTGTGAGAGGATATCCCCGTCCTCAGACCATGTCTGGATCCTGTGCAGAAGCATCCGGCCAAAGACCTTCTGCACAGCATCGATCAGACTTATTGGTCTGTAATTGGCAGGGTCATCTCTTGCTCCCTTTTTGTGTATAGGGACTATTTCGGCAGATTTCCAAGAAATTGGGACTGGTGCTCCTTCGGCTATGGCGTTTGATAATAGCAAAATGTATCGTGCCCATTGAGTGTGGTCGGCCAAAAATAGATCCCCGGGCAGGCTGTCGGGGCCTGCAGCTTTTGCGGGGATTATTTTGTTGATTGCAGCTTCTACCTCCAAGATTGTAAAGTACTCCTCCTCTTTCAGGTGCCCAAAATACTCAATTGGTTCCCCTCTTGGCTGTCCCCTTCAACAGAATAAAGCCCTTCAAAATGGTTAAACCAAGCTTGACTAGTGATATGACTCGGGGGTGGGCGCGGACCTGACCTACTGCCCCAGGTGACCAATTTCCAAAAGAGGTTATTATCTTTGGATGAGCATGCATCTTTCAATTGCTCCCATCTTGATTCGTCCCAGGATGCCTTAGCCTCGCGTTGCGCCACTTTGTAGGAGTTTCTTGCAGTTTTTGTTTGCATTTTATCTTTCCCCTTGATTGCCTTGATTAGAGCTGACCTATTTTCCCTGCAATCTTTATTGAACCAAGAATATGGGTCCTTAGTAGAATCACAGGATTTTTCTTTTTGAGTTAAGGTCAAAAAGTGTGCAGTGATTTGGGTAAATGTGCGCTCATGGGCCCTAGATACATCCAATGATCTTGTTGCACTGTGTACCGCAGCTTGAAGCTCGGCCGTGCCAGATGCTAGCACTTGTCTAATGCCGTCAATCTTCCCCTCGTTTAGTGATACCTTTTTCCACTTCAAGGTCCTTTTGCAATTTGATTGCACTACCTCCCTAGTAACTGCCTGAGGTTGAGTGTTCAACTGATGACATGTTACTTCCCAGAGCGGTTTCAGAGTTAGACACAAAGGATTATGGTCACTTTCTGTGGTTGAGCCCACTAGCATATCAACCAAGTGCCCCCATAATCTAATATCGAGAAGGATGTAATCGATCCGGGATGGGCAGCTCGCTCTGTTGTAGGTATTTGCCCCTTGCTTGTCAGAAGGTGACCTGCCATTAGTTGCTCTTAGGCCGTATTCCATAGTAATGGAATTCAATTGAAGAACCTGCTGAGTCCATCTTTTGATCGGGGGAAGATCAAGTTGAGTTACTGCCCACCTAACATCTTGGGGTTCAATTTCCGTCAATTCCTCTATAGCGAGGGGTTCATAAGTACAGTTAAAATCACCTGCGACTATTATTCTTGCATATGGTGGGCATTTATCTAGGCAATTCTCTAATGCAGAAATTATATTCGAGGGCCTGCCACATTTTGTCCCCCTAGCATAAACATTGAAGAGCTCAATTTGACTACCCCCCCAGGGCCCCTAATACTCAGCCACAAAATATCTGGGCTAGTGCTTGGCTGGAAGATAATTCGGCAGTCGAGAGCAATACTCGTCCAAACAGTCAAGCCCCCTGAGGGGCGACCTCTCCTGACAGATGTTGCAGGATATAATGGCAAGTGTAACCAGGTTTATATAGGGGGACCAGGCTCCATGTCTCCTGGAAAATACAAATGTCAAAATTCCCTACAAAGTCGTTCCAATGAGGAAGAGGAAGTTTGCTATTCAGTCCCGCCACATTCCAAGATACGATCTTCAACTGCTGGTTTAATAAGGGGGCTAAGCATTGCGGAGGGGTAAGGATGTTTTCTCGACAAGGGGCTGAAACTGGTAAATCTATAGATAAATGTAAATCTGTAGCTAACTCGTCATCTGGATAGATTTTAGCCCTGCTTGTGCCCACTGAGCCTTGGGGACTTTGCATGGAGTAATTTAGACAGTTAGGGCGAATCGGAAGCAGTGAATCTTGCAGTCAATCGTTGGACTCCAGAGAGGAAGTACCTGCTAGATGTATTATTGCCTGCGTGTGTTGTGATCTGCCCTGCTTGTGTGAAGGCTGGTGTCTGAACTGGATGGAAGAACCATCTGGAGGGCAGGTGCGAAACTCCAGAGCCAGGAGATTCCCCGCAGTCTCAAATTTCTTTAAGGTGATCTCAATGTCATCCAGGTGGATAATGGGTGCGGGACATCGCCGTGCTCTGAGTATATCATCTCTGATCACCGATTTACAACCCCTAGTGTGGCGAATCCAATGGATTACTTTATTAATTAAGGATTCTTCACTCTCATAGTTGTTTTTAGTGGCAGTTTTTAATCTTGGGACATTAGTCATATAGATTTTACTGAATTGTGGCCCATTACTGTCAGTTGTAGCAGTTGGAAGGATCTGCAGGTCCCGGGTATCGTGAGTAGATTGTTGAGTAGATGATTGGGCCTGTCGTTTCTGGGCAGTATGTTTCGTTACGGAGGCCTGTGGGGTCTGTGGAACTGCCAACCTCTTAAGCCTATCTTGTATAGAGATATTAGGCCTATTCATGCCCTGGTTCTGAAGTTCATTAGAAGCGTGTTTACGGGTCAGAGGGACAGAGGTGGCTAGTTGATGAGTGTTGGGATCGTAGGTGGAGCTTTGTATGCTGGAGATTGATGGGGCGAATTGTTTAGGGCCACTATTGGTGAGCTGTGGGCAGTGATATTGTGCAGTGATGACATTTTCTTTGTGAGGCTCGACATTCCTTGCTATAGATGTAACTATGGTTGTAAGATCCTCTAACATACTTTTCAGTGTGCCAATCTCTGCTCTTAGTATATTAATGTCAAGAGCTATATCCGTAGGCTCGGTTTGGTTTGCTATGCTGCACACCTTGATAGCGTCAGCCGTGCCATACGGGAGCGGCTGGGGGTAGTTGTAGCTATGTTCATCCCCAGTTGCCTGAAGAGGTAGAAATCTATTTGAGCAAGGAATGGTAGGTTCCTGTACAAGGGCTTCTAGAGATACGTTAGTGCTAATACTGGCAGGGGAAGCAATGGAAGATCGAACTGTACCTTGAGCAGGAAGGACTAACTTTTTTGTTTTAGTGGATGACTTTTTAGAAGGTAGTCTTTGGAACATCATAGGGATAGCAGGGGGGCAGGCTGTTTTTAAACTTGAACTTGAGCGTGGGGGTGATCTCTCATTCGGACCTTCATGAATTGGGAGTATCGGTTGGTTACGCACCAAGATTTCCTCACACTCGTTTATTAGGGTATCTATCCTATCGAGTACACAATTGCTACCTGGATGTTTGAGGGACTTTCTGGCCCTTTTCCCTTTAATTAATCTGCCTACCCCGCTTCTCCCAGTTCCTTCCATGGTTTTTCGCTTCCCCATCTTAAGTGACCAGATAACACTAATGATGATGCTAGTGGATGCCCACCATTCTATCAAGTCAAACAGTAAATAATTATGTGAGCCCCGAAGTGTAATAAAAAAAACAGAAATACAGAACAATAAAGCAAAAAGCAAAAAGAAAACTGGATGCTATCTAACCCCCTATAACATAAGGGGGTCAGACACTATCAGAGTCAATGTCCAGATATTACTGAATGGTCAAATATTAACAATTAACCTCATGTGGGGGAGGCCGGGATGTACAGTACCTTAGTTAACACTGTCCACAGCAAATTCAAGGGGGGTGGCCGAGTCCTGCCTCTTCCTGCCAATGACGGGCAAGGACGAGACCGCCCTTGGTCCGGGCGATGCCCGCGCGCGTCCCGCGCTGCAGGGATCACGGGAGGATTTTGTAGGCGCCTCCTGCCGCTGCAGTGACGTTGGTGGCAGGGGAGTCTGGGGAGTGTAGTCCAGCACTCTCCCGCACCCGCAAGCAATCTCCGGTGTTCGGTGGACTTGGCCCCCAACAGAGGGCAAACAAATAGCAAGCAGGCTTCCCGCGCTGCGGGGATCACAGGGGGATTTTGTAGGCGCCTCCTGGCACTGCAGTGACGTTGGTGGCAGGGGAGTCTGGGGAGTGTAGTCCAGCACTCTCCCATTCCTGCAAGCAATCTCCGTTGTCCGGTGGACTTGGCCCCCTACAGAGGGCAAACAAACAGCTGTGCATTCCCTCTAGATAGCCACAACAGAGGAAAGATAGTTGTGTCTGATTACTCATCTACATACATCTGCATTCTTATGGCCTTGCCTGGGCATGATGGAAGGGAGGAGCTAACACTTCACTTGAATAGACAGTGTCCTGTCCCCACCCAAAGGACTGATTGCCCCCCACAGAGAAGGATAGGAGATCATTTTAATCCACTCACCATTGTAAACATCCAGACAGTCTCCCTCCTGGTGGAGGTTTTGATGTCACTTGTAGAACGGGGCACTCAAGTGACGAGACCCGATGATGACGCTATCCACTGACCCACACTAAGTGGTGATTGCATACACCGCAGTCTGTGAAAGTGTGGTTGAGGGTCTCTGAGACAAAAAGTTCTGAGACATGTGGTTCGTTCCCCCCTTTTTTGATAGATAACAAGTACCTCTTGGAAGCTAAATGAACCTCTGCTTCTTCCTCTCTCCACTTTTTTGATCTGTACAGAATCCCCCACAGATAGCCTTGCAGACAGGACTGGGTTGAAAGGGATACGTGTGCACTTCAGAGGGCTGCTTTGAAGTCACCCCCACATCAAAGGCACTTTTGGGCATAAGTACTGGGTCTCTGTCCCTCTAAAATCAGAATCGTCTGGATCTTGAACTGATCCTCAGTCAGGAGTTCTGCTGTGCTCTTAAAGGGATGATCTTTGGACTGCAGACTTGGAAGGCCTGATTTCCCTTGTGTTGCCCTGCTGCCTGCTGCTCTCTGACTCTGCTGAAGGAGACATCCAAGGGCTTGTTGGCTTGCCTGCTCTTGCTTGAGACTGAGGGATATCAAAGTCTCTACCCTGCTCCTGTGCCTGGCTCACTGCGAGTGGCCCAGATACTTGCAACAAGGATTTCAACACATCTCCTGTCTGCTTGTAACAGAAACGGCGCATCAGCCAGGTTGCGGGAATAAAATTGGCACATCGCATCGAAACCAGCACTTTGCCTCCCGAGATCAACAGCGTATCACCACCGCTGCAGCTTGGTGAGATCAACTCATCCTCTCAACTGTGTGGCAGAATCTGGATCATCGCACGGAATCTCTCGACTCCTGCACCCGTCTTCGGAATGCTACTTTGTTCACTGGGGCCTTCGTGGGTCCTATAGCTGGCCTGCGTTTCCACGAGGTTGGCCCAAAGTTTGACTTTGACCCCGTCCAACATGACCTAAAGTAAACTTTAAGCGCTACTTGTTTCTAAGCGCTTTACTGTATTTATTCTTTGAACATTCAATATCTCTAATTCTATACATTAGGTTTTTGTCGTTTTGGTCTTGTTTTGTTTATAATATAGTAATCTATTTTTATAAACCTGGATGGAGTCTTTTTGTGGTGTATTCATGGTGCACAAATTCTTTACACATTGCCTCATTAGAGAAGCCTTACTGCTCTGTGCCAAGCTACCAGAGGATGAGCACAGGTTATCTTTCAGTGTGTGTCTAGCTTACCCTGACTAGGACTGTGGCTTCTGCCTGGACAGGGTGCATACCTCTGCCAACCAGGAACCCAATTTCTAACAATCGGTCACTACTTTTGTCTCCACCCCGATGATTGCCATAGATTAGAAAATAGAAGTCTTGCCTTTTTAAAGTACTCTCTGGTCCCCGTACCACCCTCCCCCAAAACAGAAACTTGCACCTTTCGTTTACCTCCTTCATTTTTCACTGCATCACCTTGACTTTCCAATCCCATAAAGTCTGTAGTGCCTGTTGCTCTCTAGCCTGTTGGTCCACTGTTTATCACTATCAGGGTTGTGCAGAAGCCAGTTGATCCATTATTTTTAAAATCCCCAACATTGACGTGCTCCACTACATTCAGCCAGGAGATTATAGTTCACTAGATACTGGAAGTGTTATTAGCTGATACACTTGCGATTGTGGCATAATTCTGATGCCCTGATCATGAAGTGTTTCATAAACTAATAATTATCCAGATCAACATCCACACAAAATGAGTTTAGAGGGGGGTAACGTGTCATTGATACTACACCACATAGACGTTAATGTTATCTCTGTTACTGTTAAACATTATATCAGGAGAAGGAAAAATCTCAACAATTTAGGTTCGAAAAATAACAAGTTTTGTATCAATGCAGAATATGCTCCTCAGTCAGGCAGAAGCATGCATGGGGAGATTTGTTGGTCAAGGTGATCCACGCTCACTGAACGAAAGATCCTGAAACTGTGCTGGCAGCTGGCACAGGTCTTAGAAAGGTTGGTGCAGCTATCCTGGGCAAGAAAACTCTGTCGTCCAAACTGTTGAAAAGATGGAAAGATACAATGGGCCAATATGTCTTCACAATGACTGTGACGTAGGGCATGCTCTTGGCTCCTGTTCACTTTTTTGTCTGATATCTTAAGAACCTTCACCAAGTTTGGAAACTCGAAGGTAGTGATAGAGGACCAGATATAATGGGTTGAGGGTCTTGCTTTTTGATGTACTATTGAATCATGCCTTAGTCATGCCGTGAAGGCTGCTCCATCTCTGATATAGCTGCTTCATGTGTCCAAGCGGCATGCACCGGGATAGACTTCTTCCACCGCTATGTTAGATACCTCCAGATGTGGTATCACAGAGGGTGAAATTTAAGTCCACTCTCTGGTACATCTGCCCTGAGCAGACAGCACCACCTACTAAACTATGGGGAATCACCACCTCCAACACCCAACACACCATTATGTCTTACCAGAGGTCAAGAAATTTTTAAGCGAGCATCTGAAAATATTTCTTACAGAACACGAGTATTGCATCTGAATATTCTGTGGGAATCAAGTAAATCAGGCCTTACAAAGAATTTAGTGATAGGTTCAGTAATGAAGATAAAGAAGGCTGAAGGAACAGCTCTGGCAGGGAAGTAAAGTGAGGAAACTCACCGTCGCATATAGTGCTTCGCCCTCAACACTTGTTTTGAGTAAACTAATGAAAGTCAAGTGTGATTTCAAGGCACTTTACACATGTCACGCAGAATGTGCTCTCTCATGTCTCAGAAGGAGTGTAGGAAGGTGGAATCTGACTATATGGTTGCCCCCACTTTTTTTATGGTGTTTTGCTGGTTTATGACTTAGTTGGACTGGGATCCTGCTATTCAGGGCCCCAGTCTATCTGCTTTCTCTGTAAAAAGGTTTCCATGTGCCTTAGGCACATCTCTGATTGGAATCTGGAGTGCCCTTATAAGTCCCTAGTATATGGTATACTATGTACCAAGGGCATAGGTACCTCAGAGGCCTGCCAGGGGCTGCAGCATGTATTATGCCACCCCTGGAAGGCCATCCAAACTGACACCACAGGTCTGCTACTGCAGCCTGGGTAAGGTGGTGCATGCACCCCTTACTGTGATATAGGTTACCTATATCACTAAATACATACACACATATAAACCTATAAGTCACTCCTAAGGCAGGCCTTATCAATCCTAAAGGCAGAGTGCATGGTTCCTATGTGAGAGGGTGCCCCTGCATGAGCAGGGCCCCTCTGCAGCGTTCGGAGACCATCTCTGATGCTGTTTGTAGTGCAGCCTGACCATATACTCTTAAGCGCATTATATCCTCGCGGTAAAATGCTAACTTTGGAATGGCTGCACCTAAACATGTCGTGTTTGGTGTCAAACATCTTGGAATACTACCCCCCGCCAATCCTGGCGGCGGGGGTAGCATTCCACCCTTCTAGAGGGAAAGACATGTTAACTCTGGCTTACCCGGTAACTTCTTTCTGAAGCCCTGGCATCACAAAATGGATGCTGCTGCCACAGACACAAGTCTGGCCTCCTGCTGCTGGACGAAACTCCGGCAGGGGAGGCCTGGACAATAGGTTTCCTGTTGCAGGGAGGTGTGACCACCTCCCCAGACAGGATAATGTGTATTGGGGCTGGGTGGGTGCACTCTTAGAGTGCTTTGAAGTCCTGCACTGGGGGAGCAAAAGGCTCCTCTGTGCATATGCCAGTTCAAACCAGCTCAGGGGCTACCTGCCCCTGCTCTGGCACGAAACTGGACAAAGGGAAGTGGGTGTAGCCACCCCTCCCTTGACCCTCCCATAGGTGGGGTCATAGAGTTAGTCCCTCCCTGTTTTACTGGTTAAAATGGGGAACCCTTGCCACAGCAAGATTAGATATCCCTGGACTAAACTTTGAAACTGAATCCTGGACCTTCGACGCTCTACATCACGATTAGAGGACTGAAGAATCTCCCTTGGGGTCAAGGAGTGACTCCCCTGCTTGGCAGGCACCAAAAACGATAACGACGGTCGCAAACTACGCCGCTCCCGCCGGAGTCCGAAGTCCCTGCAGCCCAAGAAGTGGATTTCCTGACTTCTCCAAGGCCATCGTGAGTCCCCAGCGAAGCTGAGGCAAGTGGACCCCACGAGTGACGAGGAACCGCGACCCCTGGGTACCGTGCACTATTGTCGAGTGCAACCCCTTCACAACGTTCTACGAACCTGTGCTTTGGACCACGTGTGGTCCCAACCTCCAGCAGGAATCCCTCCGAAGATCAGAGGCCTACACCGTCCTGAGTGACCGTGGGCCCCTGTTGAGTGATTCCGCCCGAGGTGTCTTCGCGATCCCTTGCCAGCCGGCTCGTGGGTCCCCAGAAGACTTTCTAAAGAAACCAAAGGGCTCCCCTGGTTGCTCCAGGCCTGCCCTGACTTACCCTCGCTGGGTGAGTTCCCCAGACCTTGCTGGTCTGCACCATCGACGATCTTCAGCTACATCGAGACTTGCCGTTGCCAAGGTTTGTTGGGTCCAATCCGGTCGCCGACCCCGCAGCACTCGACAGACATCGTGTACCAGCCCGAATCCTGCTCCTGGTTGCCGACAACGCCTCCTGGACCTCGTGGCTGCAGAAACGAGACGACCGTCAACGCACCTGAAGCACTCGACATCGGTGGGCATCTGTCCATCGCCTTCCTGGTCACTGGCTAGTGACCCAGACTCTGTCCCCTCTGCTTTCAGGTTCTTCAGAACTCCGATCCACTCTTGGATCCACCCGGACACTTTTCTCCTGGTCGCCAGCAGCACTTTGCAGCAGATCGCCATAAGAAACGACGACGAAACCCGACCCCGAAAGGCACCTATGCACCCGGCTTCCCTGGGTGAGGTAACACGAGTACTCCGGTGCTCCCGTGGGTAGAGACTCTTCAAAGTCCTAGATCTCAAAGGGTTTTGTCCTAGTCCTCTTTAAAGTGTCCCTTTCCTCTATTTTCCCGATCCCGACTTTCTCCATAGAAGTTAACGGCGTATCGCGGTTGTGTATTTACACTGCACGCGTCTCCCGTGGGTCCCCTGTGTCACTACCTTGGGTGGTTCCTTGTGGTCCAAGCACTTCTAGAGGCTCTAGGCCTAGTGTCTAGTTCAGTCGTGGTTCGCATACCACTTTATTGGTATATGGTTTGGTACGCCCCTAGGGCCCAAACGTGTATTTGTGCTATTACTGTGATTTAAGATCTTATAACCTATGTACTTCGAACTCTAGCCTCATAAAGAGACTAGAGGGGTGTGTTTAGTAATAAATACATATATTTTGAATATATACCTGGTGTGGTGCTCTTTCATTTGGTCACTCAAGAGATTATAGACTGGTAAAACAAGCTGCTTTACATTCCTTCAAGACTTAGCCTGAAGGCTGCTCTCCACAGCTACCACTAGGATAGCTTTCAATAAGGTTGTCTTTTACCTACCTACCATAAGAGTCGATTTGGACTGGTGCAAGGTGCCCACTATAATTAGTGGACAGCATATGCCAGGCCAACTTCTCACATTGGTGTGCAGCGTGTGGGATTCCAGCTTGCTATTGTTTTACCAGATAATCTCAATTGAATTGATCAACTGAAAACCACTAAAGGTACCTAAGGTACATATAATTTAAGCTTAGAATATCAGTAAGTTCTACTGAACTTAGAGTTGTGTGTTAAGGGATAGCACAACCCTTTCTACAACTCAAGAGAGTTTAGTAGGCCACACTAGAGTAGGTAGTGCATACACCACACCACACTAGTAATGTCTTTAAAAGCAGGATCCAAAGATGCCCTGCAGGAAGCCATTGAGCTTCCCCCTCCAAGTATGACACACTCCCATTCTTGGAACTGAGAGCTTTGTGTAACGTGAGGAAATTAAGGACAGGCCAAAGTCCCACCACCCAACACCTCCAGGAGTTGTTGGTGGCTTATGATCTTAGTAAGTCTTCAGAGACTGAAGGGGTAGGAGCAGAGGGTGGGCCAGCAGATGAGGAAGGGGCCAGGGGTACTACTACCCCCAGCCCCCCTCTGAAACTGACCAGGAGGGTGACAATGACCCTGACCTGGAAAACCCAATCCCTTCTGGGGAAGATGAAGATGAGGATCTGGAGAACCACACCTTTGTCCCCCAGGAAGGATTATGAGTGTGCTCAGAAAGTCTAGGTCTCCTTCTCAGGAGTCTAACCACTCTGGCACCTCAATAGGGAGCTCTGTTTCTTCTCACAGGAGGGAATCCTCTCATGAGAGAAGAAAGAGACTGGTCCAGTATGAGGAAACTCAACTGGAGATCAGGAAGAAGCAATTGGCTTTAGATAGAGAATCCCTAGATCTCCTTAGAGAGAGAAGAAAGTTGGGACTAGAGTCCCATGGTGGCAACAATATCCCTAGAGATAGGGACAGGTCTTATGACCATAGAAACCTAAACAAGATTGTCCCTCCCTACCAGAGTGGGGATGACATCCACAAATGGATAACTGCACTGGAGAGGGCCTGTAAAGTTCAGAAGGTCCCCCAGAGGCAGTGGGCAGCAATCTTGTGGCTCTCCTTTGCAGACAAAGGTAGAGACAAGCTCCTCACTGTAAGAGAAGAGGATGCTGACAATTACACAGTCTTGAAGAGTGCTCTGATAGATGGGTTTGGCCTAACCACTGAACAGTATAGGTTGAAGTTCAGAGACACCCAAAAAGCTCAGACTCAAGACTGGGTTGATTTTGTAGATTGTGCTACAAAGGCTCTGGAAGGTTGGATACATGGCAACAAAGTGCATGACTTTTTAGGATTGTACAATTTGATTATGAGGGAGCAGATCCTTAATAATTGTCAAAACCAGCTTTTGCACCAGTATCTGGTGGACTCTGATCTGACCTCTCCCCAAGAATTGGGAAAGAAGGCAGACAAATGGGTCAGAACCAGAGTAAAAACTAGAAATCAGGGTGGTGACCAGAAGAAAGATTCTACTAAGTCCCAAGAGAAAGGTGGGGATAAATCTAAGGATAAGTCCCCTACAGGGCCCCAAAATTCCTCTTCTGGGGGTGGGTCCCAAACTCCTTCCTCTCCTGAAAAGAAACCATATTGCCATGTCTGTAAAAAGCCTGGGCACTGGAAAACTGATCCCAGTTGCCCCAGGATTGGCAATAAAGAAAATGTTCCTCCCACAACTACTACCACCCCTCCTGGTACTACCAGTAGTAATCCTCCAGTTGGGAGTAGTGCACCCAAAAGTTAGGTGCTTTTGCAAGAGGAACAGAGGTGGGCCCTAGTTTAGACAGGGACCCCTCAACAGACTCCTCTGACTCTGATGGTGGTATAGGATTTGCCACCTTTACCATGGGTCCCATAGCATTGGGCAGGTACAGACTGGAGCCAATGATTAATGGTCAGAAAGCTGTGGCATTTAGGGACACAGGGGCTAGTGTCACCATGGTGGCAGGGAAACTAGTCCCCCCTCACCAGTTTTTACCTGAGTTTAAGTACCAGGTGACCAACATTGATGGTGTCAGAACAGATCACCCCATGGCCATAGTCAATCTCAGCTGGGAGGGGGTCACAGGCCCAAAGAGAGTGGCAGTGTCCCCCACCTTACCTGTAGATTGCCTGATGGGCAATGATTTGGAAATTTCAGCCTGGGCTGAAGTTGAACACCAAACCCATCTTAGGATGTTGGGCGTCCCTGTAAAGGTTAGTGGGGCTGTGATGGCCACAGCCCCAGCCCAAGAATTTGGAGAGATGGAGCCTGAAAGAATGGCCCACTCTCCCCCAAAGAGAGCACAAGGGTTGAAGAAAAGTCTTCTTCCCCCAGACAATAGGTAAGGGTCAGCCTCCTCAGGGAACTGACCCTACCCCTAGTGAAGGAACTGCCACAGAGGTAGTCAGGCCTGGCCTGGCCACACCCCTGATGGCAGAGGACCCTTCCAAGGTGGTACCCAGTCTGGAGCAGGTAACCTGCCCCTCTCTACCCTGCCTCAGTCAGCCCAGGGCTGCAGAGGTCAGGGAGGTCAGTGGACCCCCAGGGCCCCCTGTCCAGAGGAAGCCCCCATCAGCAGATTAGGGGCACCCAGTCTAGTAGCCCTAGCCAGGTGAAAATTCCTCTACACACTGAGGGATCCCCCATACCTTTATGTAGGGACCTCCCCCAGAAGGACTCTGGTAGGCAAGGGCAAACCTGGGACCAGAAGGTTCCAAACCTGCCATGTCCCTCCAGTGTTCCATCCAAAGGGACCCAACCCCCAGCTGTAGGCAGCCAAAGGTTGACCCTTAGAGCAAAGTGCAACTCAGTCATGGAAAGACAGGCATACATGGTGACCAGTGATCTGAGGAAGCTGAGGCCAACATTCCTAGGGCCTCACTTCCCTACTCAGACACCTCACCAGCCTTGTACTTTACCTAAGCACACCAGAGGTAGTGATTCCCCATGGTGGAGACCCTCTCATACCCTTAGGGTGAGGGATTGCTTAGTGGACCATAACATAGGGGGCAACCATGCTAGTGCAGGTGCTTCCTTATATGGCCACTTAGTCAATATAGGCTCAACTGGCCAAGGTTAGCCTTATCTCCTTTCGTTTGGGGGGGGTTATGTAGGAAGGTGGAATCTGACTATATGGTTGCCCCCACTTTTTTTATGGTGTTTTGCTGGTTTATGACTTAGTTGGACTGGGATCCTGCTATTCAGGGCCCCAGTCTATCTGCTTTCTCTGTAAAAGGTTTCCATGTGCCTTAGGCACATCTCTGATTGGAATCTGGAGTGCCCTTATAAGTCCCTAGTATATGGTATACTATGTACCAAGGGCATAGGTACCTCAGAGGCCTGCCAGGGGCTGCAGCATGTATTATGCCACCCCTGGAAGGCCATCCAAACTGACACCACAGGTCTGCTACTGCAGCCTGGGTAAGGTGGTGCATGCACCCCTTACTGTGATATAGGTTACCTATATCACTAAATACATACACACATATAAACCTATAAGTCACTCCTAAGGCAGGCCTTATCAATCCTAAAGGCAGAGTGCATGGTTCCTATGTGAGAGGGTGCCCCTGCATGAGCAGGGCCCCTCTGCAGCGTTCGGAGACCATCTCTGATGCTGTTTGTAGTGCAGCCTGACCATATACTCTTAAGCGCATTATATCCTCGCGGTAAAATGCTAACTTTGGAATGGCTGCACCTAAACATGTCGTGTTTGGTGTCAAACATCTTGGAATACTACCCCCCGCCAATCCTGGCGGCGGGGGTAGCATTCCACCCTTCTAGAGGGAAAGACATGTTAACTCTGGCTTACCCGGTAACTTCTTTCTGAAGCCCTGGCATCACAAAATGGATGCTGCTGCCACAGACACAAGTCTGGCCTCCTGCTGCTGGACGAAACTCCGGCAGGGGAGGCCTGGACAATAGGTTTCCTGTTGCAGGGAGGTGTGACCACCTCCCCAGACAGGATAATGTGTATTGGGGCTGGGTGGGTGCACTCTTAGAGTGCTTTGAAGTCCTGCACTGGGGGAGCAAAGGCTCCTCTGTGCATATGCCAGTTCAAACCAGCTCAGGGGCTACCTGCCCCTGCTCTGGCGCGAAACTGGACAAAGGGAAGTGGGTGTAGCCACCCCCTCCCTTGACCCTCCCATAGGTGGGGTCATAGAGTTAGTCCCTCCCTGTTTTACTGGTTAAAATGGGGAACCCTTGCCACAGCAAGATTAGATATCCCTGGACTAAACTTTGAAACTGAATCCTGGACCTTCGACGCTCTACATCACGATTAGAGGACTGAAGAATCTCCCTTGGGGTCAAGGAGTGACTCCCCTGCTTGGCAGGCACCAAAAACGATAACGACGGTCGCAAACTACGCCGCTCCCGCCGGAGTCCGAAGTCCCTGCAGCCCAAGAAGTGGATTTCCTGACTTCTCCAAGGCCATCGTGAGTCCCCAGCGAAGCTGAGGCAAGTGGACCCCACGAGTGACGAGGAACCGCGACCCCTGGGTACCGTGCACTATTGTCGAGTGCAACCCCTTCACAACGTTCTACGAACCTGTGCTTTGGACCACGTGTGGTCCCAACCTCCAGCAGGAATCCCTCCGAAGATCAGAGGCCTACACCGTCCTGAGTGACCGTGGGCCCCTGTTGAGTGATTCCGCCCGAGGTGTCTTCGCGATCCCTTGCCAGCCGGCTCGTGGGTCCCCAGAAGACTTTCTAAAGAAACCAAAGGGCTCCCCTGGTTGCTCCAGGCCTGCCCTGACTTACCCTCGCTGGGTGAGTTCCCCAGACCTTGCTGGTCTGCACCATCGACGATCTTCAGCTACATCGAGACTTGCCGTTGCCAAGGTTTGTTGGGTCCAATCCGGTCGCCGACACCGCAGCACTCGACAGACATCGTGTACCAGCCCGAATCCTGCTCCTAGTCACCGACAACGCCTCCTGGACCTCGTGGCTGCAGAAACGAGACGACCGTCAACGCACCTGAAGCACTCGACATCGGTGGGCATCTGTCCATCGCCTTCCTGGTCACTGGCTAGTGACCCAGACTCTGTCCCCTCTGCTTTCAGGTTCTTCAGAACTCCGATCCACTCTTGGATCCACCCGGACACTTTTCTCCTGGTCGCCAGCAGCACTTTGCAGCAGATCGCCATAAGAAACGACGACGAAACCCGACCCCGAAAGGCACCTATGCACCCGGCTTCCCTGGGTGAGGTAACACGAGTACTCCGGTGCTCCCGTGGGTAGAGACTCTTCAAAGTCCTAGATCTCAAAGGGTTTTGTCCTAGTCCTCTTTAAAGTGTCCCTTTCCTCTATTTTCCCGATCCCGACTTTCTCCATAGAAGTTAACGGCGTATCGCGGTTGTGTATTTACACTGCACGCGTCTCCCGTGGGTCCCCTGTGTCACTACCTTGGGTGGTTCCTTGTGGTCCAAGCACTTCTAGAGGCTCTAGGCCTAGTGTCTAGTTCAGTCGTGGTTCGCATACCACTTTATTGGTATATGGTTTGGTACGCCCCTAGGGCCCAAACGTGTATTTGTGCTATTACTGTGATTTAAGATCTTATAACCTATGTACTTCGAACTCTAGCCTCATAAAGAGACTAGAGGGGTGTGTTTAGTAATAAATACATATATTTTGAATATATACCTGGTGTGGTGCTCTTTCATTTGGTCACTCAAGAGATTATAGACTGGTAAAACAAGCTGCTTTACATTCCTTCAAGACTTAGCCTGAAGGCTGCTCTCCACAGCTACCACTAGGATAGCTTTCAATAAGGTTGTCTTTTACCTACCTACCATAAGAGTCGATTTGGACTGGTGCAAGGTGCCCACTATAATTAGTGGACAGCATATGCCAGGCCAACTTCTCACAAGGAGGCACTAGGAACATGGGGAGAAAGCGGAAAGTATGAAGGTAGCTCAGCTGAACCGAATGGACTCTGCCTTACAGAAACAAGAGACGGACACTGGAAGCTCCTAACCCACCATCTTAACATCATAAAGTAGATGGCAGCCATTTTCGAGGGTCTGTAGGGCGTGGATCAGGACACCATTGAGGAAGAGCAACGTTTTTTAGAACCTGTCATTGTTCCTAAACGATTTGGAGAACTCGGGGCGGGATTGGGTGGCAGTGTTAAGGAAGAGGAAATAGCCAGGCAAACAAGATGGCCAATGAGGAGGTCCCGGACGAAGACAGGCAGATCCCCCACTCAATGGTGCACAATTAATAAAAGTTGTCCATCCACTCTGTAAGTTAATTGAAGATGCTGAAATCAAAGGAGGCCCGTTTGTTAGGGCGGCCATTTATTCTGATAGACAAGCATTTGAACAAACCCTTAAAGCGCAACAGTAGCAGGCCGATCTTGCTACTCAATGCAGAAATGAGCATTTTAGCGAAATACTAATTAAGAAGCTGAAGTCAGAAATACTTATGTTTAGTAGCAAGTTGGCTTCGTGCCTGGTTGTTCTTTAGGGAAAAACATGAGAATATTGTTACATTTATTATGACACTTGATAAGAATGAAAGGAATGGCAATTTCTGTACATTCTGAACAAGCAGTTGCAAAGATGGGGGCTGTGTATTCTGAACCATGGAAAGAGCATGGCTACGGCTGGATTTATAGCCAAGGTCACGTGGATGCACCAACAAGCTGTGAAGGTTTCCTAATTGACTACTTTGAGATGAAGACGGGCACCAATCAGTCATGCCCAAGGTCGGAGCGGCCGACAGGGCAGTCAGGCAGTGCCTAATGGGCTGGTCGGACAAATTAGTGTGTGGGACGGTTTTTTAGCAGTTTGTGTGCCTGTTTTTAGGCCAGGTCGGGTGGTTTTTGTTATTGTTTTCTATGATATTACTGGAAACGTTGCCTGCAGCAAGCACACATGCATGCAGCCTCCCATAACCTGCAAAAATACCCACACACCATGGGGGATATTCTCAAGAACGTGTGATAATTATTGCAAAATTAGCTTAACGTAACTTTGCACATCGCAGTCCATCGCGGGAAAATAACACTGTGTCAACGTTGTATTCTCAACCAGGCGGCACCATGCGATAGACTCACGATAACGTGCCAAATGACCGCGTTAAATTCAACGCGACGCAGAAAAAATGCGAAACACGAACGCAAAAAAAGTTGCAATGCCCCAAATCGCGATACAAAAATCAGCGATAACCAGCGACAGGCCTACAATTCCCATGCGTCATGCGGGAAAATGTACCATAAAAGCAGAAAAAAAAAAGTTAAACTGCGTAGCACCATGGATGCACCCGGACCGAGTGCAGAGGACAACGCGAACCCCACAAGCCCCACAGACGACCAGCAAGGAACCTCGGGGTCAGGGAAGGCCAAGGAGAAGAGGAAGAGGAAGATGCGGTTCAGTCCGCAGGAAAACAGGATCATCGTTACGGAGGTGATAGAACACTACCAACAACTGTTCGTCATCTCCAACGTGTCATTGGCAACAAAGACGCAAACATGGCAGACTATCTTGGACCATGTGAATGCAGTTGCAGAGTTGAGGAGGACAATGGAAGAGGTCAAGAGGCGCTGGAATGACGTGAAGGGCAAAACCAAGAAGAAACTCGATGCCAACATGAAAGCAGCAACGCAGATTGGAGGTGAGGGTCCAGCGGCACAACAGGAGCTGGATGACATGGAGAAAATGGTGGCCACAGTCAACAGTCGGGATACGGTGCCAGGAGTAGTGGATCCGGACACTGCTCACCATGACCTGACAAAACCTCAACAGGGTGAGTACCGACCAGGGACTGGGGGGATGGGGGAGATGGGCACAATGGCACACATGCACAATTAAGTAGAGCACACTGCACACCCAAAATGACTCTGGATCATGTCTCTGATCTCCTTGGCATACTGCAGCACAGATAGAATCAGTAGGCCCACGTCGACAATGTGCCCGGAGGGGGCCATCCCCACACATCACTAATCTCACAACAAACCCATACACATGTGCTGAACCCAGCAAAGCTGCGGGTCCGTGAGCCACACTGACAATGCAAGTGACACTGCATGACGAGTAGCATGGCTGCAGTCCAATTATCATGACATGGTGCACGCCACGACACTGAGGTGACTGAGTGTGGACCACATCCGGAAAGGAGCAGGTCACACTCTGACACATCCACGTGCACAAACAACCCCTGACGTCAACAACACATCTGCGGACAAACCATGCCCAAGAGTCACAACTCGACCAAGAGCCCAATTCACCCAAGTCCGCAACATCTCAGCACTGTAGAAGCTCAGAAGTCAAAGGTACACCGCCTGAAAGGGATATGGGGCAGCCAAATCTGAGCTGCAGGGGCGACTCACCCACAATGCAGCACACACACATAAGAATAAGAGCACCTCAACATTGACAACAATGTGGTACAAACTGCAACACTTTCACAACAGAACACAGGACACAACTGGTGCCGCATGTGTGTACAAAATGGCCAATCACATCTGGCATAGCAGGAAACTGTGAGATGACAATGTATGAGAACAACCTCACATCCGTGATGTAGTATAAATGTCCACTGTCCCGCATCAAATAGGCATCTCCTCACAAACAGTCACAATGTACATTGTCATGCAGTCTGTATGTAAAGTCCGCCAATGCGTCAACATACATGGAACACACTGTGAAACTGCATCTCCCCTTTACATTGCAGAGGGACAATCAACACCTCCTACAGAGCAGACCCTACATCATGTCAGCGATGATGGAGACGACCTCCAGGACATCGACTACGACGAACTCCAACGGTTCATGGGCAATCTCCGCACCCCACCTCCAGTAGCAGGGCAGCCCAGCACCATCGAGGTGATCCCACTTTGTGCACAGACCACACAGCAGGAAGCACCCACCACCACGTCTGGCTCCCAGCACCTCACCGAAGAACACATGGCGTTCCAATGCAGTGTGTTAGACTGCCAGAAGGAGCTGGCTGAACAGGTGCGGGTGGGGTTCGACCTCATGACAGCCAAACTAGATGCCATACGTTGGTGTCTAAGTCCCATCAGGGACCACTTACACTCTCTAACGGACACCCACAGTCCACCCCATGCCCTCCAACAATCAATGGCTGACGTCGCTGGAGTCGTGACTCGGAGACAACAACAACTGTCTAAGCAGAGCGGCTACAGCGATGTCATCCGTGATTTGGGAAACATAAGCAGGGTCATGGAGAACATGGAGCGGATGCAGGCACAAAGAATGGCTACACAGCTGCACACGAGAAAGCTGTAGATTGGATCTTCCATGCCCTGCAGATCCTCATCAAGGGAGTGATGCCACAAGACATTGCGCAGATGAATGCTGCTGCTACTTCTACATCCACATCTCCGGCCCCTGATGTGTCAGTGTCACACAGTGCTGCAAACCAAACACCACCACCCACATGTGAGGCACATGAAATGTCAGAGGACGAAGATGAGGATGAATCTGCCTTAGTGGTAAGGAGGAAGCAGTAGCATTCATCTCCGCCATATGGCTTGTTTCTGCTTGGGTCTGCCCTCTGCATCATGCCATGGAATAACACCTTCCATTGTCCCCCGACACACTCTGCGACACTAACCTTGGACCCCGACATGGACTGCCATATTTTGCATGCTCAACTATGACACAGCAATCAGCCTGCGGACTGGACTCTTCCCCTTCCGAGTAACTTGTCAATCCCTAAAGGACTCTGGCTGGCCCTCCACGGGGCAACATAGTATAGTGTTGTCTGCATGGTCCAGTACTAAGACATCTTCAACACTCCACTGTACGTGAATAATACATTCTAATACACACAGATGTGTCACGTCTATGATTAATCAAGTATGAAAGCATGGACGAATGTAGGGGCAGTGATTCCCCCTTACGTCCATGTAGCTCATGTTGTGGGACTTGAGTCAAAGGGTGCATCCCTGCATCATGGTGGTACATATTTGACCCCAAAAGAAGCCCTGTTGTCAATTGTAGGTCACAAATGACAGCCTACATGTAATGATTTGGGACACATGTGAAACGCTGATGAGTGGGATTCCGTACTATTTTTGACACACAGAAATGGCATTTCAAATACGTGACACCCTAAACAGCCTCTCTGTACAGAGGTGACACACCCACCATCTATTTCCAATTTATGAGATTGTTAGCACTACATGTTGCACTTACACTTGTCAGAGTGATGTGCTTGTACAGAGGAGTAACATGCACACAGGGAATGTGTGTTGTAATGAATTTATGTGCACATGCTGTGCCTGTGGTCATTTTGTACTGTCCCATGATTGCTAAGGACTGTGACAATGTGACGTGCTCATGTGAAGAAATTGTCAATGATGGTGTTCCTAAGGGCTATTCCTGCTGCTGCTGCAGTGGGGTGTTGTCCACCTGCCTCATCTTCCTCATCATCGTCCGATGCATCTTGCACTTGTAGCCATGGGGCATTGGTGCATACACATATGTTGTGCAACACACAACATGCAATGATCATCTTGCACACGATGCCTGGGCTGTACAGGAGCCTTCCACCTGTGATGTCCAGGCCCCTGAAACGTCACTTCAACACGCCAAATGTGCATTCCACGATGCCCCTGGTGCATTTGTGGGCCGCATTGTACTGCCTCTGGGCCTGTGTATTCGGGGCTCGGAGGGGTGTCATCATCCAAGGGCAGAGTGCATATCCTTGATCACCTGTGACAGTGCAGAGAGACATGAGTCAAAAGTTGATTCTGCATGATGTGTTGGCAGGCTCACTAGTTCATTGGTGTGTGATATGTGTGACTTAGTGATTCCTGTTTGACAGGTACTGCTTGTAGCAAATGAGCGGCATCAATGTGTATTACGTAGCCTCACTGCTGCTCCTCCCTCCCCCCGAGCCTATTCACTAGTGTGCGCAGCGCGGTTGCATCATTGTCATGCCTGTTTGCGCATGTCCACAAGCCTGACAACGACACTGTGGTGTTGTGCGCTGAAGGTGGGCGGCCACGTGTGTGTAGGCCTACGGTAAGGATAGGGCGGACACAGATGTAGAGTTCATGGCTGGCTGAACTCGCGATGCGGTTGAGGGTAGTCCTATGGCCTATGCTGCGGTAATAGCGACACACACAACAGTTGGCATGTATGATCCCAGACCCCGAGCGGGCTTGCGCTCCTTCATTTATCCCTACGGCCGAGCCCGCACTCCGGGGGCATGCTACATTGCAACATTGTCCATTGCGGGACGGGTGGCGCCAACACTACAACAGAGACACACGCATTAGTTACTTCCTTGGCAAGGCCAACACATAGCAATGCCCAGAGCCCCTGGCTGATCATCCACACCCCTACGCTGGACTGTCGTACGCCAGCCCACTCCGCTTACGCTTACAGGGGGGTACGGCACAGCTACATGTCCCAGGTCTTCCACACTGCCTGAGGTGACATGGTTGTGTCCGCTGTACACAGCACAATGTAATGTGGGAGGGCCCGGGGCCCTCATGCATACACAATGACCACACAGACACACTTAGATAGTTTGTGGAACTGGCTACGGGCACGTGCGCCCGGCCCCTTTGATTGCCAGGGTCACATGTCCAGTGACGCCTGTGCTGGATGGGTGTGGGGTGAGTGTAAGCCAGCCCTCAGGGAGTGGTTGGTGCGGGCAACAACTACAACAGTGATCATACAATCAGAAGTTCAAAGTTCAAACAGCAAGGGTCCACGACTTGAGCTGCACAGAGTAAGTGGCCCCGGATGCACTGCAGCCGGCACAGGCACACCGCCACGGGACGGTGACTTGCGGTGCACTGAGGTAGGGCCACGAGAGCTGAGCGGGTCCTCGTCGATGTCGAAGGTGGATGTCGTGGAGTGTTTTGGGGGACAGTGGAAGGTGTTCTTCCAGGGCATGATGCAGAGGGCAGAACCAAGCAGAAACAGGCAATATGGAGGAGATGAATGCTACAGACTAATTTTTAACACCAAGTCAGTATCAGCTACATGATGATGAAGACAACCCCCAGGCCATAGACTCAGACGTCACCAAAGTTCAACCAGAGAGTGTCCATGAATTACGGGGCACAGAGTTAGTGGCACCAGAGCTGAAAGGGGATGCAGGCTGTGATGAGGCCTGTACAATGGTATAAACTCTGCCATAAATAAATCAAGGCTCAGTTCCAAATGTGTGACCTACTTGACCGCAGTGTAGGCTGGAGGCAGCGGTCAGCAGGGGCCCACAGCCATGTGTCGTTGGCTTGCGATGTACAGAGTTAGTGGCACCAGAGCAGTTGTTGGTAGTGTTCGATCACCTCCATAACGATGATCCTTTTTTCCTCTGGACTGAACCGCGTCTTCCTCTTACTCCGCTCCTTGCGTGCAATGATATGAACTCGGCCATTGAAAAATCAAGACTCAGTTCCAAATGTGTGACCTACTGGATCGCAGTGTAGGCCGGAGGCAGCGGTGGAGTACGTCAACGAGAAAGGAGTGCTGGGGACCTGTGTCGCGGTGGCCGTGATGGTCTGAGGAGGCTGCCAGGTCGCGGGCCCCGGGCTTGGAGCTTGCACCGGCATGTGGAGGGCCCTCTTTGACACATGCTGGTGTCGGCAGGTGAGCAGTGAGGCCTGGTTGCGCAAGTGCGGCCAAGACGGGTCTGTGGACCAGCGGCCTGGGTTGCAGCAGGTGCACAGTATCGCAGGCACCGCCGCTCACGGCGTCGGCATCGAGGCGGGCTGAGAGGTGCCGCCCTGGCAGACATGTTGGCCATTCCAGAAGAGAACCACGCCCAGAGCAACAGGCTTTTTATTCACACCCCTACGCTGGCCTGGCGTACGCTGGGTCAGCCCACTCCGCTCACGCTTACAGGGGGGGGACGTAACAAGCCACATTTCCGCAACCTTCCCCACTGCCTGGGGTGACATGGTTGCGTCCACTGTCCACTACACTCCAAACACCAGCAGTATATGTCGACATGGACATGTCTGTGGTCTGCATACTGCAGTTGGGCCAGCACATCCACGCCACTCTTGGCATTGTGTACATTCTCATTCATGGGTCACTTGCCTCCTTCGCACATGCCTGGTTCCCACCTCTCCCCACATTCTGCTATTGTGTGGCTGAGGTGCCATGCCGTTGATGGCTTGTGTACATGGCTAGCCCAGGATACCACAGTAAGTTGTGCTGTCATGTCTGGTAGGTGGGCATGTTGTTTGGCATGTTGTATGTGAGTTTGTAACTTGTGCATTCCCAGAGTCGTGAGTTGCATGACTGTGGAGTTGAGGTGTGTGGTGTGTTCATTTGGTACTTACCAACGAGCAATGCATTCCCATAGGTGCCATCCTGAAAGCGCTGGTTGATGATGGACTGTCGGAAGATGAAGGAATCATGCACACTGCCTGGGTAGTTGGCGAAGACATTGGTGAAGAGTCCCAGGTGGTCCACTATTGCCTGCACATTGATGGAATGCGGGTGCTTCCTGTTGCGGTAAGTGTGTGCAGTGGCGGCAGGGGGCACGAGGAGTACATGTGTGCAGTCGATTGCCCCCAACACGTGCAGGAAGCACGCTATGGCGTAGAAGCCTTGCTTGGGCTCCAGCTGTTCCTGCGCAGTGTGTGGGAAGTGAAGGTGGTAGGATACCAAGCTGATGGCATCCAAGACAGGTGTGAGGAACTTGGATAGGGCTGGCTGTGAGACTCCTCCGACTCTGACAGTTGTTGGTTGGAAGGTACCAGAGGCCAACAGGTGCAGCACAGCCAGCAGCTTTGTCTGCAGAGGGATGTTGTTTGTCCGCTGTGTTGGTACCGTCAGCCTGTGGGCAATGATGGTCAGGATGCGGAGGATGGTTGTCCTTTTGAGCCTGTAGTGGGCAATGACATCCTCTGGTGTTAAGTCTGTGAGGCTGGTGCGTTTTCTGAAGGTCCGCTGTCTTTGTCTGCGCTGCCTCTGTGGTAGTCGGGGGGGGCGGCGGGAGAGGTCCGGGGGGGGGGGGGGTGGCGGGCCTGGGTGTGGTGGCGCTGGGTGTTGTGGCCCTCTTGGGGCTCCAAGCTGCATGATCAGTAGCTCCATGGCATCTGTTGTTCTTCAGGTGTGGCTCTGGTCTGGGCTCCCTTTTGTGGTGCAGGTTGTCGTCCGACTTAACACCAGGTAGGAGCAGGTGTTAAATCCCTGCTGCTAACGCGCCTTATTGCCTGTTTTGGGATCTTATTGCCGATCTGGCTGGTCGTAGAGAATATTGCGAAGTGGTGTTTTCGCGGCTTTTTGCACAGGAACGCCTACTCTGCATCTCATTAGAGTTAGTTGCCGGTGTCATCCGTGGCGATGTATTTTGCGGCTGCTATCTCAGGGTAACTGGTGATATCAGCTGTTAGCACCAGCTTGTGAATGGTGCGATAAATCTATCGCCACTTTGGCTGCGATAAAGTGCCGCTAACTTGGCGATAAGTCCTTGAGAATATGCCCCCATGTCTTTACACGTTCAAATCTGTCCTGATATGCAAATGTGGGCCACTCTTAACTGTTTCTCTAATGGGGGGGGCACTTTTATTTTGGTACCCAGGCCTATTTTCTATCCAAGTCCCACCTGGTCATGCCCTATGTATCTACTGATGTTTCTCCTATTGTTCGAATCCTTGGTTGCTGCAATACAGCTGTAGGATGGCGTTAGTCTCTGGCAGGTCCTATGAAAATGTTACAGTATGCAGATGACATTCTAACACCATTCTCCTAATCTAGCACATCTGTTCTGAATTTAATGTCCAATATAACTGCCTTCTCATGTTTCCGTGGATGAAGAAGAAACTGAATAAAAAGTCAGACATGGCTTATGACTATTTCTTCTACAAACTCATCACTTGGTGCTCCGTGCTTCAAATGGGTATCAAAAATTGTAAACTATTTAGGCATTCTTTGAATGAAGGGCTGGTGCATATGGCAGGGGACCACTTACTACTAATAATGGAATGATCCCCTGCAGATTTTCTGAGAGGGTTCTCATGACAGCTATCGTTTTGCAGCAGAATGTAGTTTGTAAAACGACGGCCCCAAGGTGCGGCAGCGTATTAGAAAGACTCCCCCTCATAGTTCCAAAACCCTTGATATAGAAATTGATGGATCTATCAAAATATTTATGTGGTGCGACATACGTTTAAGATTAAAATTATCAAAGCTTCATGCTGCTAGGCCAGCTAGTGGACTCAGACTTCCACACATGACATCATATTGATTGGCACACCAACCGGCACCGCTGGTATATTGGTTCGATGGCAGGAGCTAAGTGCCGCCCTGGATGTAGAAGAGAGGTCTGTTCTGAATTATGAATTTGGTCTGAGAATGCATTATGACAGGAACTTTATTACGAATGAGGAACTAAATCCACTTATCGAGTCAGTCAGTCAAATAACTTTATTCAGTTCTGAATCATAAAAACCAATGACAAAATGTTTATAAAATAGCGCTATATACAAACATTTAAAATCTAAACTTACCTAGAAAGCTAATTTATTAAAAGCAGAATGAAGTCCCAGCATTTCGTTCCATACCTCATTTAAAAGTTTCCGTAAGCGTTTAGAATGCCAGATAAAATTTACAACTGAGAAACATATAAAAGAGGCGACCAATTGTCGCAAATAAACACGCGCAGGTTTACAGATGGTCTCGATTGATTGTTTCAAGAAAGGAATAATAAGTTGTTTCCTAGATGCAGAATAAAGACTACAAAAGATTAACATACTTTGCTTGGCCAGTCCATCACAGGGGCACATTGGAAGCTTATCTTTAAAATCATAATTTAGTGGAAAAGCAGTTAAATAATGTACAGTATTAAGACAGAATCTTGTAAAAACAAATCTGTGTTGTGAATTAGTATCCATATTTAAATAAGGCTGCATGCTTGGATGTGTTATTCATTCATCAAATGTCAAATTGCTTACTTTCTTCTGATCAATATACTCCCTCGTTTCCAATCTGGCACTAATACATTCAGCTTTAAACTACTGTTTATTAATACCTTTCAGAATTTCGGTTTCATCAAAATATCTGGGGTTCCCAATATCCACACACATTTTCTTTATAAATGCCAGTCATGATATTTTATCTGCAGCATCAAGTTTTAAGTAGTCGGAAATAATGGCCCTATTAGAGCTGCCGCAGGTCTGGACCAAAAAGAACGCCATAGAAAGAGTTTCTATAAAGGCTGCGCCCAATTCCCTGTGGCACGCGGACGAAGTACAACCTGGCAGGACGGCTGACATTCTTTTGATGCGGGTGTTCTCAACTAACTTGAAGGAACTTGCATTTGTAAACCCCCAGAGGCCCGTGCCTTGACAGGCTACTGAAACACATTGATCAGTAGATAGCTATCATTGTCTTCAAGGGTTTCATTCCAATTCTGGTCGCAAAACTGAAGACTGAAGATACTGACTTTTCAAAACATACCCTCCTGTTTTCCCTCAAGTATTGCCAATTGTTCCATCGATCGAATAACAAGCATAACTTGGAAAAAGTGTTGATACCTTTACCCCACTGATTAAATGCGCACGAGACTAGTTCTTTGCCGGGCCTATAGTCATGGTGTAGGTTTTACTTTGGTTTGCGCTCAGACATAGTTGGTCCATAAATATAACAAAACTGTCTAGAGGACCCGGCAGACCATTCCCGGTCCGGGCTAGCAGAACAACGTCATCCGCATGTAACAGAACAGATAAGGGATGGGAACCTATTTGAGGCACACCTCGAGAATGGCCTACCACATATTTCTCAATGTTATTTATATATACTGTGAATAGAAAAGGGGCCAGGATGCACTCCATGCCTGACCCAATTTAGGATTTTAAAGGACAGAGGGGCATATTACCAAGGAAGTGGCGGAGAGAGGCGTTAGCCGTCTTGGCTTAACGCCTTTCTCGGCCACTTCGGAAACGCCAGGCTGCACCATATTAACAAGGATATGGTGCAGCCTGGCGTTTCCCCCTGCGATGGCGCTAAGTTACACAATTTAGCGCCAGCGCAGGCACCCTTGCACCAGAGTGCAAGGGTGTCTGCGAGCAGGGAGGTTTGTTTATGTGTAGGAAGGAGTTCCTTCCTGCACATGAACAAACCTAAAATGCCATTTTGTAACTTCATGGAAGTTACAAAATGGCATTTTGAAAACTGTTTGTTCATGTACAGGAAGGGACACCTTCCTGTACATGAACAAACCATGGTATTTTGCTTTTTCCATGTGTGCTGCACAAGGCAGCACACATGGAAAAAGCAAAAACGAGGAGAAATAAAGCATTTCTTCTCGTTTCGCCAACTTAAGACCAGGATTTTTCAGGTCTTAAGTTCGGCGCTGCCACCAATTATCGCCAAACTTGATAATAGGTGGCAGCGTTGACTTCAATGGGTGTTGCGGTGGGACTCCCACCGCAACACCCACTGCACGCCCCATTTCACGCTAAGTTTAGCGTGAAAGGGGCCCTATTATCAAGGGAGCGTTAAGCCACTTAACGTGGCTGACCCTATCGCCACCACAACGTCACAAAAAGTGACGTTGTGGTGGCGATAGGGGCTTGATAATATGCCCCATAGTGCATTCCCCATTCCTTCCAGATAGAGTAGTAACTCTAGTGTCAGTGTATACCTGTCTGCAGGAAAAGAATCAGTCTGGTGTAAACTCCCATCTCACCCATTAGTGCCCACAGCTTAGAATGAATTACACAATAGAAGAAATTAGATAAGTCCAAGAAGACCAAGTAGATGGAACCCTTTTTGGCCATGGTGTATTTGTTATTCATGAGGTTGAGATTTTAACATTGTTCAGGGGTCCCAATGCCTTTGAGAAATCCATTTTGAACACCCCATAAAATGTTTGCTCCTCTGCGTAGATTTCAGTCTAGATAACATTCAGGTGGACTCACACACACACACAACATCATATTGATAGGTACACCAACACTCATCAGTGGTATGCTGGTTCTATGGCATGAAACCAATCCTCAATGCCTAATGAGAGGTTTGTTCTGAATAATGAATTTGGTCCGAGAATGCTTTATGACAGGAAGTCTATTGCAAATGAGGAGCTAAATCCACTTATCCACTCCACAGCACACACATGGCATCAGGTTCATAAATGCCTAGGTATTTGCAGCATAATTCATAAGAATGCACCACTGTGGGTGCACATTGGATAGATGCCTCTTGTTTGGATAGCCTGGTCAGATAGGGCCATAGTTTGACTGCAAGATATTCTGGATAAAGGCATGATGAAGGCATTTGAACATCTATGCAGGCTATACCATTTCACTCATACCACAAGTAGATATAATGTAATTGCATCTTTTTCCCGGTATGCGAGGGAAGATTTTCTTTTGTTAGAACGCCAGTGTGCACAGCACGCTGACATCACAGCAAAATAAAAGTAAAAGCAGACCACGCTAATGTCTTGGTCTGATTTCACTTTTGATTGGTTCTGGAGTCATACCTTTGCCCTCTGAGCAAATATCACCATTGGGAGAGGTAGCAGTGGAAAGGAGAAAATGTCACCCTTCCGGCTTTCCCTAGTAGATCGCTGATTGGAGATTACACGGGGCATACTATTTCCAAGCATGGATCCTTTTCACTAAAACACCAGGGATCATTGATTTTGGGGAGATGCCACCACAGGCATGGGCCTCTGCTCCCGCATCCCTGGGAATATCAGTCTTTCTGCCTCCCTGACAGCAGGGAGGGGATGTTAATCACCTATCTTCCCCTGTGGGGGGCAGACAGCCCACTAGGCACCAGCGAATCTGAAAGGCAGCACTTTTTTTTAGGAGGGGGAGACCTCATGGGCATGGGCCTGTGCTTCCACCAACCTGGGTACAACAGACTTTCTACCACTTGGTGGTGTTGATAGGGATTGTTTACCCCAGATCTGCTCCCCAAGGAGAGCAGAAAGCCCACTAGCCACCAGAAAAAATTTAAAGGCACTGTTTTTTGGGAGGGTTAGTGACACAGCATGGGCCTGTCCTCCTCGAACCTAGCTGCAACAGTCAATCTGTCCCCGGGGAGATGATAGGGGGTGTTTACTCCCAATTTCCCCCAGGAGGGGTCAGAAAGCCAAAAAGGGCACCAGGAAATCTGAAAAGTACTGTTTGTTTGGTACAGAGCAGCCCCCTTGTGCATGAGCCTGTGCTCTCCTCAACCCACCCACAGTAGTCTTTTGGCCCCACCAGGGGAAGATAGAGCGTATCTAGTCCCCTATCTTTCCCGCCATCAGAAAAGAAAATCTACTAGGCAGTAGGGAATCTAAATGACACTGCTTTTTTAGGGGGGAGTGGTGTTTACCCCCGATCTCTCCCCCCTGCCCCCGGAGGAGCATAAAGGCCACTAGGCACCAATGAAAGTGCAGTGCTTTGCTTTTTTCAGGGGGGGTGCACCCTCCCTTACAAATGTGCTGGGCTCCACCACCCCAGAGCATAATAGTCTTTCTGCCCAACCCACAGGGCAAATAGGGTGCTTTTACCTCCAATGTGCCCCCAGTGGGCAGTAAACTCATTAGACACCAGGGCATAGTAGTTGTAATCTTTTGTTCTGTTTTTGGGGGGTGCTGTTTCCCATGGGCCTATGTTCCCCCCAACTAGGCATAACAGATTTTCTTGTCCCACCTGGGGGACAGATAGGGGTGTTTACCCCCTGTCTGTTCCCCAGGCGTGGGCAGAAAGCCCACTAAACCCCAGTGAATGGTATTTCTACAATTTCTTTGGGTGGAATGGCCCTCATGGCCAGGACCTGTGCTCTTCCCACCCAGACACAAGGGTCTTTCTGCCCTCCAGGGAGGTATATAGCAGTTTTTACCCCATTTTACCACTTTGGTGGGGTAGGAAGTCCATTAGACACCAGGGACAAAAGACCAATAAAAAGTGGGAGTGGGGGTTGCCCAGCCACATATCAGCCTGAGCTCCCACCCCAGAACAAGCCCAGAAGTCTTTTTGCCCCCCCTGGGGTCAGATCGGGGTAGCTTATCCAACCAGGGAAAGTATTGCACAAAAAAAAGAGGTGTGGGTTATGGCTGCCCAGGCATTGGTCTATGCTTCCACTCCAGAAGAGGCCCAACAGTCTTTTTGCTTGCCCTCAGGGGCTGATTGGGGAGTTTATCACAATTCTGCCCTAGGGGAGGGATGTGGGGGGCAAAAAGCCATCTACAAATGAGGGATATATTTCTTGTTTTAGAAAGTTAGGGAAAAAATGGGGTATGGGTGTACCGCCCTGGTATTGTGTCTAACCTTGACTCCTAAAGCTCAAACAGTCCTTAGGGGCAGATAATTCCTATCCCCATGGCAAGTAAGAGGAAATTTAGATTCTTTTGGGTGTAGTTTTGATATGGACTGGCAGAATGGGAGTAAGTCTAAATGTCCTCTTAGTTGCCATGCTGAAAAGTTGCATCCATTTGAGCCTGTGCTCTGCCGCAACTGATGGAACCCTTCTAAACCCAGAAATTTCTAAAAAACTAAAAGCCCAGGGGATTCAAGGGTGGTGTGTCTTGAATGGATCCCCCAACATTTTCTTAACCACAATGTTATGTAATGTTATAGTATGCACATTTGTAGAGTGCACTATCACCCGAGAGAGTATGCTGGTGCTGAGCTGGTATGAGTATAGCCACACCTAGGGTCTGGAGGAACTACTCGAAAAGTCAGCACTTAATCTCCTTTTGGAATCTAAGAAGTGAGGAGGAGGCTTTTATGTGTAGTGGGAGGTCATTCCACTTGTTAGGAGTGATCAACTAACAAATCTGGTTTTCTATATGAGTGGGATTTGTGCAACTTGAAGTCCGAAAGAGCGGAGGGGTCTGGAAGGTTTGTGAAAGCAGATGCAATTGTTGAGGTATGCTGGGCCAGTGCTATGTAGTAACTTGAAAGTGTGGGTGAGGCGTTAGACTTTTGCTCTTTTATGAATGTGGAGACAGTGGAGCTCTTTCAGGTGTAGTGTGGTGAGAGTGCAGTGTGGGAGGTTGATAGTGAGTCTGGCCACCAAGTTTTGAATGGTCTGCCACCTTCTGGTGAGTTTTTTGTTGATCCTCACATAGAGGGTGTTGCTATAGTCGAGCATGCTTGTTACCAGCTTGTGAGTGATGGTTCCCAGGTGCTAATTGATAGTTATTTGAAAATCTTCCTCAGCATCTTCAGGATATGTAAGCATGAGGTGGTGATGGCATGCCCATCAAACCTCAAACTTTGCCCCAAAATCAGAAATTTTCCTCATATTTCTGTGACAGAATCTTCTGGAATCTACAGGGATCCACAAAATACCTACCACACAGCACTCCAAAACTTCTTTCAATAAAAATGATACCACATTTTTCGTGGCTTTGCCTAGCACCCAAACCTAAAAACTCAAAAAAGGGTTGGTTTCAAGTGGAACAGGTTGGTCTGTCCATGTTTAAGGCCTTTTCTGTCATGGGCGCTGGGCACACCCACACAAAGTGGGTTAGCATTTTTATCTGGACAACTGTGGAAACATTGGGTGGTAGGGAAATATGGATCCCTGCAGATTCCCAAACTTTCCCTGAAAGAAATGTGAGGAAAATGTGTGTTTTTTGCTTATGTTTGAAATTCGAAGAACATTGTGGGTAGGAAAAGATGTCTAGTTTTCTTAAATGTCTGGGTTTAACAGGTTTCCAAGGTGGCAGTTGACCCAGAGCCCAAATTCTCCAGCTACCTACATTGTGAAAAGGTGTTAATTTTTCTTGGTGAAATGTAGTGTCTCTAGGTTGCATTTTGAGATATTTTGTCTTACTTACGCTAAGCCCTACCACACATGTAGGGTACTGTTCTTATCTGGAGATGTGTGAAAATGTTAGCCAGTATGCAGAGGTGTACAATGAAGCAATGTTCCTAAACTAAGAATTTCATTACGATGGCAGTCGAATGAGCGTCCAACTGCCATCGCCCCGGGCAGGTGTTCGACTGACTATTTGTCGGTGGTCCCACCTGCCCGATTACAATGCAACCTCTGTGCAGGCAGTCGGAAAACTGCTCTTTTCCATTGTGGCTTGTGATGCGGCCCTAGAAAAGGGCTGCAGCACAAGCCGTAGCAGAAAAGGGCAGTTGACAAACATCCATGCAGCGTGTGCCAGGTGCCTGTTACACGGTGCATGGTTGTTTGGGGGGCACCACAAGTGCCCCCTTGGTCCATAGCAAAGTCCCACAGGGGACGGGGGCCCTGCTATGGTACTCAAAGTCCCATTCCATGTGCCTTTACATGGCAGTCGGACCACCATGCCGAGACAGAGGGAAAAGGGACATTGCAATCCCTATGGCATTGTCTCTGCAGGCACTGCCCCTATTGTAAGGATTACAATCCAACCGATGCCCCAAACGGGCTCCTTGAACCTATCGGAGACGTTGGTTGGTATCTCCGACCCCTATGCTCCGACCGACCGCATTATTATGCAGCACTCGGACCGCACCCTCAGATGTCTGATGAACCGCCACCGACGGCCTGTCAGTGGTGATCTGCCTAACATCATAATGAGGCCCTTAGTATCTTAAACACACTTCAAAAATATATAGGCTTCCTGCACACCTATTTTTCATTCATTATATTTTACCATTTGAATTGTTGTATAATCCATACACAATGAAAACTCATTAGAAGTTGCAGCACAGTTGTTGACTCTAGGTATCGTGTGATTTTGGTGAATGTTCAAACCTTGTGCATCCCTGCAACCAAAAGCATCCGTCGGACATGACAGTATATTCCTTTTGTAAATCAGCCATTGTGAAAAAAGAATTACAGATTAAAACGCTGTCACCAACAGCTACTTTTTCCTACTCATTACGTTTTTTTAGTTTAAGAAGGTTTCTTTGGGACCAACGTGAGAGATCCACAGTAATGATCCCTTGCTGAATGCAGAATGTTGGCTTTTCAGGATCACCCATGGTTTTCACACCAGTTTCTACCACAAAATGCAAGTAGGTCAAAGCCACAACTGTGGTAAAAGAAATGCTTTGGGTACAACTCTGCTTGTTCCTGAAACTTAGAAAGATGGTGATGCTAGCACAGTAAACATTTTGTTGATATCATTTTTATATAATAAAAACAAATACGCTTTGTTGTACAGCACTATTTCCCATTTTTCACAAAAACCCCATTACTAGATATATTTTGACTATTTTCTCAGTGCCCTCTAGGGATATCCATAAACCTTGAGCACATTTAGTACCCACAGAATGCTTGGGGAAAAAAAGAATGCTGTTGGATCTGGCCCTCTCTCTATGGTCACCCCTTAACGGTTTGCTTTTTAACTCCACTTATTTTGCTTAATTTGTTTTTGTTGGCATTTGGACTATGTGCAATTTACCACTGCTAACCAGTCCTAAAGTGCCAGCATGGTTAATTTGGATTATACCCAATTGACATATTTATTTAGTTCCAAGTCCCTTATAGAGTGGTATACCATATACCCAGGGCCTGTAAATAAAATGCTACCAGTGGGCCTGCAGCACTTATTGTTTCACCCACTTAAATAGCACCTTAAAACTTCTCCCAGGCCTGCCCCTGCAGCCTGAATGCAGTTTTAAACTGCCATGTCTACTTGGCATCAAAACCCCTTTGCCATGCCTTAAACTCCACTTTTATTACATATAAGTCACCCCTAAGATAGGCCCTAGGTAACCCATAGGGCAGGATACTGTGTAATTAAAAGGCTGGGCATGCAATTTTAAGTTGTACATGCCCTGGTAGTGAAAAAAAACCTACATTTGCTTTTCACTACTGTGAGGCCTACCTCTCCCATAGGATAACACTGTGCATTCCTTATTAAATTTAATAAGTTGTAATTCCCAATCAGAAGCAGGTAGCTAAGTCATGTTTAGAGTCTTTGGAATTGTAATGAAAAACCCTATTTAATGTTAAAGTCAGGTTTTTTATTACAATTTTGAAAATGACACTTTTAGAAAGCTATTCGCCAAAGAACTGGAGCGAAGTAACACTCCTGTCCCGAACGCACAGCTCAATCACTGCGACATTACACAGATCCCATTCTTTTTATCACGTTAAGTCCATTTTATTCATAGTATTCCAAACTTTCATCTTGCTTGTGGATGTAATCCTGTCACATAAGAGGCAACATGTATTTAAATATTTCTAATACAGCAGATATGCCTTAGCCTTTTTCTGAAGTAGGAAATATACATGATTTATCCTCCATAGTGGATATAGTACCCAATGCATTTCGGGCTTTCTCTGGCCCTTCGGCAGGGGTTCACTACAAGTTATAAAAAAATCAACATTAGATTATCTGTTCAAACTTCAATGCGTTCAAAATACTGCATGTCACATCTCCAAGTTAATACCTGCTTTTAATACTAGCCCCATGATCAACGTTTTCCCTCTAACTACGTGATAATTGTATCAACACGCTAACAGCCAAATACCCCAAAAAGTTTCTTCCAAACTTCATCAACCTCCCTTAATTTATCTCCACATTGTTTTTGTTGAAAAACACACAGTAGCCGTTTCCCTTGAGTATTACTTTAAACGATCTTATTCCCATAAATAAAACCTCCTCAGCATTCTTCCATACCTCCAACATGTGTCAGCTTGATCTCCTTCCCGACAACTAAACATTAATTCAACTTCACCACCTGTTTCCTTTACTGCTTTTCGGATGTTACCACGCCCTTTCCAATCAACCAATTACATGCATCTCCCCACCCTTCATGCCTACACTTCCCATAATCCATTGCTTCGGATGCTGCAATACTCCATTTTGTTATCCATCTTAATTAAACTGTACTAACACGCTCCCTGTGTATTTGAAAGCTGGCATTTTTCTGCCCTTAGCCCTTTTGTGCCTATAGCCTGTCTTGGGTCACATGACTGGATATAACTGACCGTTAGACCTTGTAAATTCCTCCCAGACAGTAACACAATAGTGGGATTAGGTGTGCCTTAATGGGCCATACGCTGGCAGGATGACAGGGCAGAGCTGAGCATAGCCTCACTTGCAACTGAATAGGGAATGTTCTTCGCTCACACAATGGACCTAACACGTATACATTGTAGCCAGCCTGCAGCCAGGGCAGGGGAGTCAGGAAATTTCATACTCTTTCAAGACACTGTCTATAAGCTTCTCCCGCCTTCTAGAATGAGAGCACCAGGGTATAAAAATGGGACCTCAGACACAAACTCTTCAGTATACTTCTGGAACTCTGGATACTCTGCCAGGAAGAAGGACTGCTGTGTTGCTGAAAGGACTGCAACTCCGTTGGACTCCTGACCTGCTGCTGCCTTGCTGAATTCCTGCTTTCTGCCCTGCTGCCCTATTGCCTGGGGAAGAAGGACTGGGCTTGCAACTTGAAACCAGGACCACCGGAGTGACACCAAAAGGCTAGTTTGCTGGCCACCTGATCTGAGCCTCAGGGAAACAAAAGGCTCCTTTCACTTTTGACTCATGTCTGAACGAAGCCTGAATGAGTCATGACCCTCCAAGTGGTGCCTCACCAGTCCTGGACCCTTTTATGAGGTGCTAAAGGTGCCCAGATGGCCAAATCTCAAAAAAGAGGACTTGGAAATTTTTGGTCAAAAACTGCTCTGAGAACCAGGAGGAGACCAAGACCAGCCTGCTCGCCTATCCACCCAAGGTGCATCTCCGTTTCGATTGACTTTGTGGCTCCCCCCCTACGTTCTTCTCCACAGCAGCAAAACCTTTTCAGTGATCTTTGCCACAGAGGTATCAGGCCTCGTGGAACTGTCTCTGGCTACAGCTCTCTGCCCCGTCCTGCTGGTGATTTTTTAACTTCCATTTCAGAGACTAAGTCTGAATGTAGAAATCTTCACCGCGGCTTCGACCCAAGGATATCTGACGGTCTAGCATGATAAGATGTTTGTGATTGGCGCTTTGATTTTTTAGCAGCTAGTTTTTACTAAAAATTTTGCAAATTCATAACTCCAGTTACACTCATTGGATTTTTGTTGTCTTGGGGGCCGATTCCGATCTTGGCCGGTAGGGCACCGAATCGGATTCGGCTTTACTGGATCCGATTCGGATGCCCTGTTTCCGACCGATTCGAACACTCGTCCGCGCGAGCAAGTACAATGCGAGCGTACGCGAAATCCCCGACCGACTCGTTCCCGGCTCCGAACCGCTCCGACCGACTCGTACGGACTCGACTCGCACCACACAATGGAGATGTTCCCCGACCGGGCAAGTACGATGCGCGCCTCGAACAGTCTGACCGACTCGCGCCGTCCGGCTCGAAAGAGCAGTCAGAGCCGGACTTCGGGGGTCCGTGTCGGACCCCCCTGTACGCGTAGCCGCACGAGTCGCACACAGGGGGGACCCATGGGTCCCCCCTACACATGCATGTATGGCGCGAGTCGCACCGACGTGTACCCGCTGTAGGGGGCGCCCTTGTTCGCGACGCACCCATTGAGTCAAGGGGAGCCCGTGTACACGTCGTACGACCGGCTCCCATTGACTTCAATGGAAGTCCGACCGAATCGAGTCCGATAGCATGCGTCCGCATCGTACTCGTTCGGTCGGACTGCTAGAGTCCGGTTCGGTCAGATATCTCTCCGAATCCGACTCGGTCGGAGGGATTTCCGGCCCGAATCGGAATCGGCCCCTTGGTGTCAAATAATTCCCTAAAATGTCCTGTTTTTTTCTAAATTGCTTTGGGATTATTCTTGTGTTGTGTTTTCACTTTATTGCTGTTTATGTGCTACATAAGTACTTTACACCTTGCTTCTAAATTAAGCCTGAGTGCTTTTTGTGCCAAGCTTCCCAGGGTTGAGCACAGGTTAATTTAGTGACTTTTTGTGGTTCACCCCGCAAGGGATTGTGACTGTTACTTGACCAGGGCTCACACCCCAGTCAACTAACAACTCAATTTCTTACAAACGCAAATCTGGCCTCGATAAATTTTGAGGAAAAAAGAATGATGTGCACCAAACATTGAAAAAGGGGCTCAGCACTGGGGTGGAAAAGCCTCAGCCAGCTAAGGGATTGAGAACGGTTAGTGTACTTTTCAAGTTATGTGAGCTGCCAGGAGCTGGCTAAAGTGCTTGCTTCATTACATCAAAGTAAGTTGTTTTTCTCATACTCAATTTCAGAATGGGAAATTATCAGTCCAGCACATGGCACATTTGTCTGCAAACACACCTTACTAATTTAGCAATATTTTTGCATTGTCTGAAGACTGAAGTGCTTGAGGGTTTTCCAAAATACACAGACTTCATACCATGGCCAAACAACTCCAGCTTAACCATAAAGGGCATGTAGATCTCCTACAAAGGAATGTGTGACAGAATTCCTCATGCGTTTTTCATGCATGCCTTAGGTACTCCATCATTTGAATGAATGCGTCTATAGGGGGGCACTGGATATTGGAATAGTTTAATTTACTATTCCAACTTCAGTCTGCGCAACAGTAGGGAAGGTGCTGGACTTTGTTTCCAAAACCACTCCACCATTGCGCCTCCCTAAAGCAAGTCGTTGTAACAACTTGCGTGCAGAATGATTGCATGCTAAAAACATATTCGCTCTGCTGCCGGTGCTGTGAAGCCACACCGTGATTCCGGCTTTGTCCTAAAGGACGTTTCCCCCCTACAAACACCCAACACTAATAATGGATCAAGTTTTTACACACATTTTTAGGTCTGACCTAGAGACATATTTAGAGCCTAATTTAGAGTTTGACGAACACGTTACTCCATCACAAACATGACAGATATCCCGTCAGGCTTATTACAAGTGCATTATATCCTACGGCACTAGTAATAAAGCGGACATTCTCTCCGTCACGTTGTGATTGAGTAACCCTTCCGGCAAACTCCAAATCAGTCTCATAGCCTCTAATTAGTTTCATGTTTTAAAAAAATCCACAATGAAAATACATACATACATACCTTTCTGCAGAGCCTTGCTCATGCCCTATATGTTCCAAAGTATTTTATATTTTACTTCCACCCACCACAGCATACACAATGGAGAAATGGGTTACCCGACTTCATCTGTTGACTGTCTTGCACTGAGTGATGTCATTCTGCTAGTCACATGTGCACATTCACCAGGAAAGAAGCGCACTTCCGAGCCAGAGCTGCAGTACCTAGGTTGCTTGGTCACTCCCTTATTAGTATAATTTTATTTTTTGCCATTTGCTTTGCATATTGGACGTTTGTAAAAATAAATATATACTTTTATTTCAAAATGCGTGCTTGCCTAAGCCACTTTTGTTTGCTTTCCAATGCTAATTAGAGTTGTGTTTTATATTTGTTTATCTCTTAACTAATCGTTTAGTAAAAATATCAGCTACTCTTGGAAAATAGCATCAGGTTATAAACACTAACAACAAAGCAATTGCAGATTCCTCAAAAAGTATGGCACATGTTTTACAACCTCTTAATGGAATTATGCATCTACTAAAAAGAAAAGGAGCTGCAAGAACAGAACCTGATTATTAGTCCTATATTCTAACCAAGGTTTAGAAGAATTAAATAAATATGAAACTCCTGTCACTGGAGGTCACTCATTCTATCTACTGTAAATGGAATTCATACATTTCTGTGCTGACCATTGCCTTTCAATTCAAGGGTTCTGTAAAGGCCTGACAATGACATTTTCTACAACAGAAAAGCTGCAATGGATACTTTAAAAAAAAATTTTAATGTCGCGTTTTCTGTGCTAATATCAACAAAGAAATAGGACGCATGCTAGCTTCTCTGACTCATTTTAGCAAAGGAAGGTCTTCCTAGGCTCCCTTGACAAGAAATCGTTTTTCCCCCACTTTTGCTGGTCACCTTCCCGTGCGTCACTTCCTGTTAACATGGAGGCCTCTCCTATGAAAGAAAAAAGGACTGTGAAGACAGGGCCTCCTTTTTCCATGCTGTTTTATTTGTGATGCGCTGGCACTGTTTGAGTCCTACAGTAACCAACATACATTTTTAGTTTTATTATCACCTCTAAAAAGAGACAGAAATGTGAAAATTGAAGCCAGAAGGTTTGCATCACAGGATTAATTAGGCAGGGGCAAGTGGAGTCACACTCCTTCTGGCAGTGAGTGCCTCAAAGAAGGTGCCTGGCTTCAATTACGGAGAGCACAAAGCAATTAAAAAAGCCTGTTTCTTTTTTCCTGAGGTGTTACTTGTTACTAGATAAATCTCTTTTTTAATCCTCAAGAGATCTGAACTGGCTTAAGGTGTAATCTACAAGGGTACAGATATTCATGAAACATTGATTTGGAGTAGCCTGAGTGTAATAGGTTTAAAATAAACCTGAAAGGAATGAACCGTGTGATTTTTGGATGACATTTTACTGGTAATTTTTTAAGATTCTGGACACAGCTAAGTAATTAAGAAACCAAACATTAAGGAGCTGCAGGAAATAATGGTGCCACGGAGTGAAGGGAATTGAAATGACCCGTCATGTTATGCCTTTAACTATGTTTCAACTCACACCTAATTTCCTTTATGCTGAGTGTATTGGTTTATGAACTATGAACCATAGATGTATTCAGTTTGATGATGTATCTAAAATGAGAAGTTTTAAAATGTTATAGGAGATTTACTATTATACCCATGCACTTTAGTATTCACCTCAGAGGTGATCTGTGCAGACACTCATTATCCATATTCAAAGACCATCAGTTGTTCGCCCTTGCACCATGCAGGTTCATGTATTTCGTTGAGATGAGCTCCTTTGTACCTAGTAGAATGAGAAAATCCAACCATAAGAACTTGTAGTAAAATAAATATAGTCAATACAATGACACTTTTCGAAAAACGAAACCTGTATGGAGCATTATTAAGGTGCGACAGCAAAACAAGCTGTGTAAACCCTCACCTTATCGAAGAACAAGTAGACGCTGCATTCTTTAAGCGTGTCTCAAACAGTTGTAAAGACCCGGACTGATAATCAGGAGTACTCTTATAATGCGATTGAATGTGGTTGATGCCTTCCGGTGTGCGACGTGGACAATATGGCTTCTGCACAGAATGATGATGAGGATGTGCACCTCCATGAAGAAGTATCTCATTATGTACACTCAATGAATGCACAATCTGAAGCATTAGCTCTTTAGTGGGAGTCTAAGCACTAAATGCAGTCTGTGTTTTTTGAGACTGGCATGGCGGTTAGATGAAATTACAATATTTCAGAAAGGCATTTTTGCAAGGGTGGAGTGTGAAATTACCTGTCGAAGTTTTGGCAACTGGTGTTTTACCTTGCTTGTTTTTGTTATAGGTGGGAGTATTCAAACCTTTCATTTCGCATGCTTTGTTATAGGACATTGACATACTGTTCTGTGGGCAGCAGGAGTGTCAAAACATTTCTCCAACTGCACAAGGCGTAGTTTATACTGTGCCTGTTGCCCTCCCTGCTTCTTCTGATTTTATTATAGGTATCCCATGGGATGGGGAAGCCTGAATACATCATTTTCATTATAATTTTATTAAAGTTAGGCCCAGAAACATGATAGAGTATGGTGAGATGGGAGGTTCTGCCTTCTGACTACAGTATCTTGCTATAGGAGGTCCCTGGGGAGAACATCAATCAAATCATGGAAGCAGCAGATGAAGCATCCTCTCATGGGAACTCCTCAGTGGGAGACAGGGATGGCAGCTAAAACAGACTGGGGTGCGATTGTGGGGAGGGTGGGACAAGGCCCCCACTTATGCCAATTCTGGGGTGTGTTGAAGCTAGGCTGGTGCCAATGGAAGGGGGCATGTAACCGCAGGGATGTTAAAAAACACTTTGGGTGCGACTGTGTGGGATTTTATTATTTTCAGCTGGTTAGGGTGGGTATAAGAAGTATGGGTGAATGAGGGGTTCAATGCAGATCTGTTGCTCGATGGCTGCTGGATGGTACCAATACCCCCACTTGTCCTTTGTTATAAATCGATAGATAGCTACACTATTATACCTAGTTACTGGTTAGAACCTGATTGCAACATTCCATACTATAATTTACAGGTAGGGCATATGATGGAGGGACCATTGTTCATTGTGCCCCCATCTACAACTTTATTGACACTGAATGATCATATCAGGAGAACGTTTCACATTTCTTTTGCCAATTATTTATTATGAGCGATGGTAGGTGTATTGGGTGGGCACATCATCACCATACAAAGTACTGTATTGCAAGGAATTCCAACTTTTGGAATGTCATCTTCATTTGTATACCTGTCTTTTACTTTTTTGCAGTGCCTGCAGGTTATGGTGTGAGTCCTGAATATCAAATGGGAAATATTGTGGGACCCTAATATCATGGAGAAAATATTGAAGACCAAAATATCGAAAGGTAAGTATGCGATCGCCAGTAGGTAGTTATAGTTAGGACCTATTTTCCATAGGAAATTCACAACATTCTATTTCCAATAACTTTGGCGCCGGTTGATGAATCTTCACGAAATTTTCAAAACTCGTGGGGCGCTCCGGTCTGCTCCTATTCTGAAAGTCTCGGGGTGATTCGTCAAGTGGGGGCCGAGAAAAAAGGGGGGTCCCAAAACGTGTTTTCCCCATGCAATTTTCCATTGGAACCTTTAGTCGCAGCTACAGCCCGAACTGCTGAACGGAATTACACCAAATTTGGCAAAAAGGTAGCCCTTGGTTCAGAGTCGTGCCTTTTGGTTAAATGGTGTAAATCCGTTCAGTAGTTCCTGAGAAATTTGAAAAAGAAAACACATATATATCTGGGCGGAGCCTAACCACACATGTCATCGTGAGATCTGATTGGCTGTCAGCACTTCACCCTGGAATTGCTGGCAGCCATCTTGGGACCAATATAAATGATAGTACCCCATTGAAATGCATTGTAGTGAATCGAAGATTTTGAGGGTTACCAAAAGGAGAACTATAAAGGGTGATAACAGACTTTAGTTACATTAGAATTCATTTGTTGATGGTACCATACTAATTTCAGGAATTGTGGTGTGTTCTAAGGTGATTTTACCCTGTGAAAAACGTTCTGCTGGGATATCATGAATCATGTTTGAGAGAAAACTATTTTCACATGCTTGTCCCATACAGTTTTGGAAGGTGCTCCAGAAGCTAAAATGAGAGCATATTTTCTGTAAATTCACATTATCTTTCTCAGTCATGTGAGAATGAAGTCTGACATTCTCAGTAAAACATGTACATCCAACAAGGGCAGAGACTGTCAGTTGATGCCTTTGTGTTCTTCTGCAGCTTCCCAGAGTGTTCTAAAGAACAACTAGAGCGCTAACAGTCTTACTTATGACAAATTTATGGCACACCTGAAGCCATCTTGATTGGAATAAACTGGTAACTCTTAAAACATTTAATTTAAAAAGGAACAAAATGAGGGGGTTCATTTTGTCATAGAAATTATGGTTAGTGCTGTAGAAAGAAAAATTAGGACATGTTTTAAGTGAGATCTCAAATATCTTCCTGTTATATTTCAACAGGAGCAGCCTGTCAGTAGATGCCTTTGTGTTCTACTGCAGCTTCCCAGAGTGTTCTAAAGAACAACTAGAGAGATAACAGTCTTACTTATGACAAAAGTATGGCACACCTGAAGCCATCTTGATTGGAATAAACTGGTAACACTTAAAACATTTAGGGGCATATTAGCAAGAAGAGGCGATAACCATCGCTAACCCTGCTTAGCGTGATTTTTTTTATCGCCGGCTATCGCTGGAATATATCGCCACGCTAACGCTGTATTAGCAACGATTAGCGCTATGGCGATGAATATTCCAGCGATAGCGAGGAAATGGGCCAACATCGCTGAAAAACCAGCGATGTTGCATGGAGAAGGGAGAACACCTTGCTGATACGACCCTGTGGTCGTATCAGCATAATCCACCCCCATGTTAGGTATGGCTAACACCTGCTAATTGCAGGTGTTAAATAAATGGCGATGACCCCGGTTAGCGCGACTTTTCACGTTGCTAACTGGGGCCATGGCCACCTTGCTAATAGGCGATAGGCCTGTTAGCGAGTGTTTCCCAGGTTTGTTCGTCGGGAACGCCCACTTTGCACGTCATTAGCGATAAATATCGCTGACATGCAAAGCGGTAAAAAAACGGGCGCTAATGCCCGCAAACTGTCGCTAACTGCTGTTAGAGACAGTTTGCTGATAGGGCGATATAAATATCGCCGCTTTAGCGGCAAAAAGTGCCGCTAAAGCGGCGATAGTGCCCTTGCTAATATGCCCCTTAATTTAAAAAGGAACAAAATGAGGGGGTTCATTTTGCCATAGAAATTATGGTTTGTGCTGTAGAAAGAAAAATTAGGACATGTTTTAAGTGAGATCTCAAATATCTTCCTGTTATATTTCAACAGGAGCAGCCTGTCAGTTGATGCCTTTGTGTTCTACTGCAGCTTCCCAGAGTGTTCTAAAGAACAACTAGAGTGCTAACAGCCTTACTTATGACAAAAGTATGGCACACCTGAAGCCATCTTGATTGGAATAAACTGGTAACACTTAAAACATTTAATTTAAAAAGGAACAAAATGATGGGGTTCATTTTGTCATAGAAATTATGGTTTGTGCTATAGAAAGAAAAATTAGGACATGTTTCAAGAGTGATCTCAAATATCTTCCTGTTATATTTCAACAGGAGCAGCCTGTCAGTTGATGCCTTTGTGTTCTACTGCAGCTTCCCAGAGTGTTCTAAAGAACAACTAGAGCACTAACAGTCTTACTTATGACAAAATTATGGCACACCTGAAGCCATCTTGATTGGAATAAACTGGTAACTCTTAAAACATTTAATTTAAAAAGGAACAAAATGAGGGGGTTCATTTTGTCATAGAAATTATGGTTAGTGCTGTAGAAAGAAAATTAGGACATGTTTTAAGTGAGATCTCAAATATCTTCCTGTTATATTTCAACAGGAGCAGCCTGTCAGTTGATGCCTTTGTGTTCTACTGCAGCTTCCCAGAGTGTTCTAAAGAACAACTAGAGCGCTAACAGTCTTACTTATGACAAAAGTATGGCACACCTGAAGCCATCTTGATTGGAATAAACTGGTAACACTTAAAACATTTAATTTAAAAAGGAACAAAATGAGGGGGTTCATTTTGCCATAGAAATTATGGTTAGTGCTGCAGAAAGAAAATTTAGGGCATGTTTTAAGTGAGATCTCAAATCCTCTTCTATTTCATTAGAAAATTCTGACATGCAGACTGAAACAATCACTTTCAATACCAGCAGTAGACTTCCAGTTAACTCCCTGGTGAGCAGTAGCTTTACTACAGTGATCTAATGAACAACTAGAGTGCTAACATTCTGAATTTATGGCAAATGTGTGAAACATGTGAATGCCTTCTTGATGGAATCAAAGTAAAAAACTAAAAGCATTTCCTACTGAGGAGACTGCAGTAAATGACGAAATTAGGAAACTTCATAACAAATAAGTCTCCCAAGATGGCCACCAGAGAAAACAAGCATTGGCATAGCCAATAGGTCTCGCCTTTGGGACCTTATAAGTGTTTAGCCATGCAACAATTGTGCTGCATAACTGACACCTGGTTAAACACATATACGGTCCCAAAGGCGAGACCTATTAGCCAATAGGTCTCGCCTTTGGGGCCTTATAAGTGTTTAGGCAGAGCTATTGGTTTTGCCAATGTTTTTAAGAGCATTGTGGCTGCTGTGCAGCATGTTGAAAAGTTATAATAAAAAAGACTTATAAGCATTTTTGCCACTTTATATATAACTAAGACGACATTATGTACAACTGAATGACCCAATTAAAAAAGAATAAACATAAGAAAGGTCTTGTCATTTATTTTGTCGTTGCAATGTTGGTGTTAGACTTGGCATCTTTTGGCGTGTTTCCCCTGACTTTTTGCTTTCTGACCTCCCGGTTTTGACTCTGTTTTTGCTGGTGTGATGATTCTGCGCACTTTCCTCACTGCGGTCCAGTGGGAAAGTGCAAGTGCTCCTGTATAAAATGTGTATGGATTGGTGTTTCCATGATTGGCCTATTTGGTTTATCTGTCAGTCCCTTGTAAAGTGCACTGCGAGTGCCAGGGCCTATAGACCAAATGCTGTTGGTGGGCTGCAGCACTGGATTGTGCCACCCACGCAAACAGCCCGTAAAGTGTAACTCGGGCCTGCCACCGCAGAGCCTGTGCGCAGCCTGGGGCTGCCATGTCGACTTGGCAAGTGAACACACTTGCAAGTCCCTAAACCTTCCCTTTGCTACATGTTAGTCACCCCTAAGGTAGGCCCAAGGTACCCCTGTGGGCAGGGTGCGTTGTACGCGAAAGGTAGGACATGCCCGGGTGTGTGCGGCATGTCCTGATAGTGAATTACCGCCTAGTTCGTTGTTCACTATTGCAAGGCTACCTGTTCCCCCTAGGCCAGAACGGGCAGTTTTGATTATTACAGCTTATAATCCTAACTGACCCCGGGAACATGGTAGAAATTCGAGTTTAGTATGCCTGGACTCAGAATGATAAAATGCAGCTTTTAGTGAAGTTGGTTTTAACATTCTGTGTTTGAAAATACCACTTTTAGAAAGTGGGTATTTTCTTGTCTAACCATCCAAGCCTGCCTCTGCGAGATTGTGTATTCCGTGTCTGGAATGTGAGTGACAGGGGCTGGGGGATGCCAGGAGACAGGGTGAGTCAGCGCAGGGCTGAATAGCCAGATCGACCTGTAGATGGGTGGGAGGGGTCGCACCTGGGCCCTGAATAGGACAGTGCCTTCCCTCCCCAATGCTGGCTCCACCTCCTGTGGTGCGTCTGATGTCCCTGGCCTACTCACTGAAAGAAGGGACGGAGACTTGTCAACAAAGTGCTCCAGAACTGGTTTGGACTAGGCAAAGGCCTCTCTGCCTTCAGAGAACAAAGGAATTTGGGATATAAATATTGGGGCCCTGGCCCCATGAATTTAGATCTCGCTGGAATCAAGGAACCTGCCAAGACGAAGAGCTGGAAGAGCTGCCAGGAGGAGTACTGCCCCTTTGCTGTGTGTTGCTTTGTTGGGTTGGCCTGCAGCTGCTGCTTCTGCCTTGGGCAGTGAAAGGACTGGACTGAACTTTCTCCAAACTTGTGCTGAGTATCTCCAAGGGCCAGAAACCGAGCTGGCCTCCTGTTAAGAAGTCTCAGGGACTGCAAAGACTTCACAAGCCTCTGGGTACCGCTTCTGGAACGCTGTTTCAGTTGCCACAGAGGAAGGGAACCGCAACCGACTCCGTCAACTGAATCCATCCCTGGCCGGTGACCTGCTTGCACCGCAGACCGCATCGCCCCGCTTCGCATCGCAACCCTGGTCTCACCGTGGGCGACGTCCAACGCCGCCAACATCGAGCCGCTGCTTGCACCGTGACCTGTGGGCACCGCAGTTCGCATCGCATCGCTTCACTGAACCAACCGGACCCGACCGACAAGGTCGCTGCAACTGGCTCAAGAGTCGAGACCGCACCGCATTTGGGGCACCGCTCGCACGTCTGCGACGCACCGCTCCGACTCGCACCGCTGTCCGACGCCAGCTCCCGCACTCCGGCTAGGTCGCCTGCATCGCAACCTGTCAGCACCGCATCGAGCATCGTCTCGCCCTGCATCGCACGCCTTGGACTCACCGACTCCGTCTGCCCGACGCTCATCGAGCCGCTGCCTGCACCGCATCGAGGGACACCGCACCTTGCATCGCTCCGTCTTGCACCGCAACCGCGACGAACGCCCGACCGGCTCGTACACTCCGTACCAGCCACAACGAGAAAAGGTACTGTGACCGAGTCTGTTCATGACTCTGCTGGCCCGTATCGACGCGGTCGGCTGGAACTGTTAGACTCTGTGGTTTTCAGCATCACGGTAGGCTCGGACGGAGCTACCGACTCGTACGAACTTTGCTTTTGTGCTATTCCTGCAAAGAAGAAGTTAACGTATCAAGTATTCATTCGTAAAGTATAGTATTGTGGATTTTTGTCGTAATTGGTCTTGTCTTGAGTATATAAAATATTGGTTATTTTTCTAAACTGGTGTGGTGTCCGTTTGTAGTGCTTACACTGTATTACTGTTGGTTATGTGCAAATGCTTTACACACTGCCTCTGAATTAAGCCTGACTGCTCGTGCCAAGCTACCACGAGGGTGAGCAGGGGTTACTTCACGAGTGTAACAACCCTTACCCTGACTAGGAAGAAGGGTCCCTACTTGGACAAAGGTGCAAGCCCTTGCCAACTAGAGATCCCATTTCTAACATTGGTTGTCAGCGGTGAGGATAGGACTTGCGTTTGCACTTGACTTACAGTGATTGGTGTGCACTACTACCATATCGCAGACCATTACGTACCACATACTGGTTCTTTTTCTTTTGGCCTATTTTTGATCTTGCCAGTTTCAACTCACGACTTTTGTCATGCCTGAATCAATTGCATCATCCGTTGCATCTCTGGAAGTTATCTTTGAGGAGGACAGGTTGGAGTCCTACGCCGTAAAGGAGTTACGAGCGATTTGTAAAAACCTGAAAGTCCAAATTAAAGGCCTCACAAGGAAGGAGGAGCTACAGAAGGCGCTGAGGGCCTGGGTAGCAGCCAGACATGCCAATGGGCAGCCTGGTGATCTCAGTGAGGAGGCGGAGGAGCCTATTTCCAGGGTGGATGTGCTTTTGGGTAGGGGGAACCCGCCAGGTCAGGCAGCAGCAGTCTGTCCCCAGAGGAGCTGGAGGACAGGCGGGAGGCAAGGCAGTTTGAGCTGCAGAAGCTCAGGCTGGAGAGTGAGCGGGAGGAGAAGAGATTGGCCATAGAGGAGAAGAAGATGCTCTTAGAGCATGAGAGAGAACTAAAGGAGCTAGAACTTAGGAGTAAGTCAGGCTCAGATGGTGGCAGCAATTCGTCCAGAAAGGCAGACAGGATTGTGCACATTCCCAAGAACGTAGGCAAGGAGTTCAAGAAGGGGGATGACATACAAAGGTGGTTCCAGGGTTATGAGGCAGCCATACACATGAATGGGGTCCCTGAGGAGAATTGGGGAGCAGGATTGTGGCCACTTTTCCCGGAAGAAGCAAGGGATGCTCTGATAGCTTTGGGTAAGGGGTATCACCTCACCTATGCTGACATGAAGGATGCCCTTCTCACGAAGTATGGTCTTACTCCTGAAAAGTACAGGGATCAGTTCAGGTCCAGTAAGAAGTCTGATGCCAACACTTGGTTGGAATGTGTGGATGTGTTCTGCAGGTCTCTGGATGGTTGGGTGAAGGGCAGTAGTGTAACAGATTTTCAGGGGCTCTACAACTTGATTGCATGGGAGCACTTGTCTAGTCTATGTTTTGCAGATCTGCGCCAGCACCTAGTTGATAGTAAGCTAACTGACCCCAGGAAGCTTGCTATGGAAGCGGACCGCTGGGTGAGTACCAGGGTCCACAAGAAAGCGTTTGGGGGAGACTCAGCCAAAGGTGTGCAGGGTCCCCAGCAGAAAGGTGGGGGGACAAGGGTAAAGCACAGGAGTTCTCTAAAGGGCCCCAAACTAGTACCCAGGGTAAAGGTTCCCAGCCCCCGGTGATAAGAAGAAAGGGGTCTCTACAGGGAAGCCTGGTGAGACCGGCCCCCGCAAGTGTTATGCATGTGACCAGGTAGGTCACTTTAAGGGGGACCCCAAGTGCCCGAAGGGGACACAGCCACCCACCGGTGGACAATCCAAAGTGTTGGCTAGTGTAGCGCTTGGGGAGGAGGGGTGCCCACAGGAGGGTGGGGATCCCGCAGAAATGACCCTTGTCTCACTCGGGGACAGTGAGATGGTCCCAGGAAACCAGGTGCCCCCTAACACAAAGAAATATAGCACCTGGGTGACCATTAACGGGAACAGGGTAGAGGCTCTCAGAGATACTGGAGCCAGCGTGACCTCAGTCCGGTGTCACCTGGTGTCTGAGAAGCAAGTAGTCCCAGGAGCATTCCACCAAGTAGTTGCTGTCGACAACTCTGAGCGCCAGTGTATGGTGGCGCAGGTTCCCTTTGAATGGGGGGGTCTCAGGTCCCTTGAGGGTGGTTGTGAGCCCTACCATGCCTGTAGATTGTCTGCTAGGAAACGACCTGGAGCAGTCCTCATGGAAGGAGGTTGAGCTCAGGTCTCACTTGGAGATGCTTGGGTTGCCAGAGTGGGCATGCGTGTCTACTCGGTCAATGGCAGCCAGAAAGGGTGATCAAGAGGACTTGGAGCCTGAAACAGTGGCCCAAGTCCCTGCCAAGAGAAAGGGCAGGGGCGCGGGAAACCGGCCCCCGAAGTTCCCACGGACCGGGAGGAGGCGGACCTCGAGGGGACGCCCGGTGCCTACAGGGGAGCAGGTAGCCGAACTGGGAGACATCTCTGAGCTGACCCATTGGCAGCAAGAAGGGGGTCCCACCAGGGAGGAGTTCTGCAGGGAGCAGAACGAGTGCCCTACTCTGGAGGGTCTGCGGCGGCAGGCTGCAGACCAGGCAGCTGGTAATCAGTCCGGGTCACATCTGATCTACTGGGAGAGCGGTCTCCTATACAGTGAGCCTAAGGTTGCTGAGCCTGGGTCAGCCCGTGTGCTGGTGGTACCCCAGCGCTTCAGGGCCTTCCTACTGGGTCTGGCTCATGACGTGCCTTTGGCAGGACATTTGGGGCAGGACAAGACCTTTGACAGGCTTGTCACCCACTTCTTTGGCCCCAAATGCGAAGGCAGTCAGATGCACACTGTAGGTCTTGCCAAACTTGCCAGGCAAGTGGTAAGAGTGGGAGGAAGGTCAAAGCTCCTCTCCAACCTTTTCCGGTTGTTGGAACACCCTTTGAAAGGGTAGGGATGGATATTGTGGGGCCACTGGATCCCAAGACAGCCATGGGCAACAGGTACATCCTGGTCTTGGTGGACCATGCCACCCGGTACCCGGAGGCAATCCCTCTCAGGACAACGACGGCGCCAGTGGTGGGCCGGGCGTTAATGGGGATCTTTTCCCGTGTGGGATTCCCCAGAGAGGTGGTTTCTGATAGGGGACCAATTTCATATCGAAGTATATGACATCCCTGTGGAAGGAGTGTGGTGTAACCTACAAGTTCACCACTCCTTACCACCCACAAGGAAACGGTCTGGTGGAGAGATTCAACCAGACCTTGAAAGGCATGATCAAGGGTCTAACAGAACCCATGAGGCGTAAATGGGACGTCCTCTTGCCATGCCTACTCTTTGCATACAGGGAGGTGCCTCAGAAGTCTCTTGGGTACAGCCCCTTTGAGCTCCTGTATGGCCACCCTGTCAGAGGACCTCTGAGTTTGGTAAAGGAAGGCTGGGAGGCAGCTCCCAGGAAAACTCCCCAGGATGTATTTAGCTACATGCTGGCCTTTAGAAACCAAACTGCCCGCTTCAGGAAACTCGCTCAGGCGAACCTAGAAGCAAGCCAGGAAGAAATGAAGAGATGGTATGACCAGAATGCCACTCTGGTCGAATTTCAACCTGGGCAGAAAGTGTGGGTCATGGCCCCAGTGGCACCTTGTGCCTTGCAGGACAAGTGGACTGGGCCATATGAGGTAAAGGAGCGCAAAAGTGACGTCACCTACCTGGTGGATTTGCAGGCTCCAAGGAACCCTTTGAGGGTCCTTCACGTGAACCGCCTCAAGCCCCACTTCGAGAGGTCCGAAGTGAGTATGCTCTTGGCGACAGATGATGGGGTGGAAGAGGAGAGCGAGCCTCTCCCTGACCTCCTGTCTACCAAGGAGCATGATGGGTCAGTAGAGGGTGTGATCCTCTCCCCTACTCTGACTCAGGAGCAGCAGGAGGACTGTCGCCAATTGTTGGGACAGTTCGCCCCACTGTTCTCTCTGACCCCCGGTGTTACTCACTGGTGTACCCATGACGTGGACACCGGTGACAGCCATCCTGTGAAGCACAAGATTTACAGGTTGACTGACCGGGTCAGAGCCAGCATCAAGGAGGAGGTCTCTAAGATGTTGGCGTTAGGGGTGATTGAGCCCTCCCACAGTCCTTGGGCCAGCCCAGTGGTCTTGGTCCCAAAGGCTGCGGCGCCCGGTGCCACTCCAGAACTCCGGTTTTGTGTGGACTACCGTGGGCTCAATGCCGTCACCAGGACTGACGCGCACCCCATCCCCAGAGCTGATGAGCTCATTGATCGGTTGGGAGCTGCCCGGTTCCTCAGCACGCTTTGATTTAACGTCTGGGTACTGGCAGATTGCCTTAACCGATGGGGCCAAGGAGAGATCAGCATTCTCAACCCCAGAAGGTCATTACCAATTCCGGGTGATGCCCTTTGGGCTGAAGAATGCCCCTGCCACCTTTCAGAGGTTGGTCAATCAGGTGTTGGCCGGGCTGGAGGATTTCAGTGCCGCCTACCTGGATGACATTGCTGTGTTCAGTTCCAGCTGGGAAGAACATTTACAGCACCTTGAGAAAGTGTTGAGGGCTCTGCAAGGTGCAGGCCTCACGATCAAGGCCAGTAAGTGCCAGATCGGGCAGGGTTCTGTGGTGTACTTGGGACACCAGGTAGGAAGCGGCCAGGTGGCGCCCCTACAACCCAAGATTGACACCATTCTGGCTTGGGAACCCCCAAGACCCAGACAGAGGTGAGAGCCTTCTTAGGTCTCACCGGCTATTATAGGAGATTTGTTAAGGGCTATGGCACCATCGTTGCCCCCTTAACAGAGCTGACCTCTAAGAGGCAGCCCAGGAAAGTGATCTGGACTGAGTCCTGCCAGAAAGCTTTTGATGCCCTGAAGGCAGCCATGTGCACGGCGCCCGTGCTCAAGGCACCTGACTTCTCCAAGGAATTCGTCGTGCAGACTGACGCTTCAGAGCATGGTGTGGGAGCGGTGCTCTCACAACTGAACGAAGAGGGCCTGGATCAGCCTGTAGTCTTCCTTAGCAGGAGACTACTTCCCAGGGAACAGAGGTGGAGTGCCATAGAAAGGGAAGCTTTTGCTGTGGTCTGGGCGCTGAAGAAGTTGAGACCATACCTGTTTGGGACTCACTTCCGGGTTCAGACAGACCACAGGCCCCTCAGATGGTTGATGCAAATGAGGGGCGAGAATCCAAAACTGCTGAGGTGGTCCATCTCCCTACAGGGAATGGACTTTACGGTGGAACACCGTCCTGGTACAGAACACGCCAACGCAGATGGTCTGTCCAGGTTCTTCCGCCTTAGTGAAGAGAACTCCCATGGGGTTGGGTAGTTCTCCCTACTTTCAGCTGGAGGGGACATGTGTTAGACTTGGCATCTTTTGGCGTGTTTCCCCTGACTTTTGCTTTCTGACCTCCCGGTTTTGACTCTGTTTTTGCTGGTGTGATGATTCTGCGCACTTTCCTCACTGCGGTCCAGTGGGAAAGTGCAAGTGCTCCTGTATAAAATGTGTATGGATTGGTGTTTCCATGATTGGCCTATTTGGTTTATCTGTCAGTCCCTTGTAAAGTGCACTGCGAGTGCCAGGGCCTATAGACCAAATGCTGTTGGTGGGCTGCAGCACTGGATTGTGCCACCCACGCAAACAGCCCGTAAAGTGTAACTCGGGCCTGCCACCGCAGAGCCTGTGCGCAGCCTGGGGCTGCCATGTCGACTTGGCAAGTGAACACACTTGCAAGTCCCTAAACCTTCCCTTTGCTACATGTTAGTCACCCCTAAGGTAGGCCCAAGGTACCCCTGTGGGCAGGGTGCGTTGTACGCGAAAGGTAGGACATGCCCGGGTGTGTGCGGCATGTCCTGATAGTGAATTACCGCCTAGTTCGTTGTTCACTATTGCAAGGCTACCTGTTCCCCTAGGCCAGAACGGGCAGTTTTGATTATTACAGCTTATAATCCTAACTGACCCCGGGAACATGGTAGAAATTCGAGTTTAGTATGCCTGGACTCAGAATGATAAAATGCAGCTTTTAGTGAAGTTGGTTTTAACATTCTGTGTTTGAAAATACCACTTTTAGAAAGTGGGTATTTTCTTGTCTAACCATCCAAGCCTGCCTCTGCGAGATTGTGTATTCCGTGTCTGGAATGTGAGTGACAGGGGCTGGGGGATGCCAGGAGACAGGGTGAGTCAGCGCAGGGCTGAATAGCCAGATCGACCTGTAGATGGGTGGGAGGGGTCGCACCTGGGCCCTGAATAGGACAGTGCCTTCCCTCCCCAATGCTGGCTCCACCTCCTGTGGTGCGTCTGATGTCCCTGGCCTACTCACTGAAAGAAGGGACGGAGACTTGTCAACAAAGTGCTCCAGAACTGGTTTGGACTAGGCAAAGGCCTCTCTGCCTTCAGAGAACAAAGGAATTTGGGATATAAATATTGGGGCCCTGGCCCCATGAATTTAGATCTCGCTGGAATCAAGGAACCTGCCAAGACGAAGAGCTGGAAGAGCTGCCAGGAGGAGTACTGCCCCTTTGCTGTGTGTTGCTTTGTTGGGTTGGCCTGCAGCTGCTGCTTCTGCCTTGGGCAGTGAAAGGACTGGACTGAACTTTCTCCAAACTTGTGCTGAGTATCTCCAAGGGCCAGAAACCGAGCTGGCCTCCTGTTAAGAAGTCTCAGGGACTGCAAAGACTTCACAAGCCTCTGGGTACCGCTTCTGGAACGCTGTTTCAGTTGCCACAGAGGAAGGGAACCGCAACCGACTCCGTCAACCGAATCCATCCCTGGCCGGTGACCTGCTTGCACCGCAGACCGCATCGCCCCGCTTCGCATCGCAACCCTGGTCTCACCGTGGGCAACGTCCAACGCCGCCAACATCGAGCCGCTGCTTGCACCGTGACCTGTGGGCACCGCAGTTCGCATCGCATCGCTTCACTGAACCAACCGGACCCGACCGACAAGGTCGCTGCAACTGGCTCAAGAGTCGAGACCGCACCGCATTTGGGGCACCGCTCGCACGTCTGCGACGCACCGCTCCGACTCGCACCGCTGTCCGACGCCAGCTCCCGCACTCCGGCTAGGTCGCCTGCATCGCAACCTGTCAGCACCGCATCGAGCATCGTCTCGCCCTGCATCGCACGCCTTGGACTCACCGACTCCGTCTGCCCGACGCTCATCGAGCCGCTGCCTGCACCGCATCGAGGGACACCGCACCTTGCATCGCTCCGTCTTGCACCGCAACCGCGACTGAACGCCGACCGGCTCGTACACTCCGTACCAGCCACAACGAGAAAAGGTACTGTGACCGAGTCTGTTCATGACTCTGCTGGCCCGTATCGACGCGGTCGGCTGGAACTGTTAGACTCTGTGGTTTTCAGCATCACGGTAGGCTCGGACGGAGCTACCGACTCGTACGAACTTTGCTTTTGTGCTATTCCTGCAAAGAAGAAGTTAACGTATCAAGTATTCATTCGTAAAGTATAGTATTGTGGATTTTTGTCGTAATTGGTCTTGTCTTGAGTATATAAAATATTGGTTATTTTTCTAAACTGGTGTGGTGTCCGTTTGTAGTGCTTACACTGTATTACTCTTGGTTATGTGCAAATGCTTTACACACTGCCTCTGAATTAAGCCTGACTGCTCGTGCCAAGCTACCACGAGGGTGAGCAGGGGTTACTTCACGAGTGTAACAACCCTTACCCTGACTAGGAAGAAGGGTCCCTACTTGGACAAAGGTGCAAGCCCTTGCCAACTAGAGATCCCATTTCTAACAGTTGGCAACTTCTTCCTGCCTATTCTAATGTTGAGGTGGTGCTTAGTGATGCTGAGGTGGTGTTGAGTGATGTTGAGGTGGTGCTTAGTGATGCTGTGGTGGTGCTGAGTGGTGTTGAGGTGGTGCTGAGTAATGCTGTGGTGGTGCTGAGTGATGCTGTGGTGGTGCTGAGTGATGCTGGGGTGGTGCTGTGGTGGTGCTGAGTGGTGGTGTGGTGGTGCTGTGGTGATGCTGAGTGATGCTGTGGTGGTGCTCAGTGGTGCTGTGGTGGTGCTGTGATGCTGTGGTGGTGCTGTGATGCTGTGGTGGTGCTGAGTGATGCTGTGGTGGTGCTGAGTGGTGTTGTGGTGGTGCTTAGTGATGCTGTTGTGGTGCTTAGTGGTGCTGAGTGGTGGTGTGGTGGTGCTGAGTGGGGCTGTAGTGATGCTGAGTGATGCTGTGGTGGTGCTGAGTGGTGCTGTGGTGGTGCTGAGTGGTGCTGTGGTGATGCTGTGCTGGTGCTGAGTGATGCTGTGGTGGTGCTGTGGTGGTGCTGAGTGGTGGTGTGGTGGTGCTGAGTGATGCTGTGGTGATGCTGACTGATGCTGTGGTAGTGCTGAGTGATGCTGTGGTGGTGCTGAGTGATGCTGTGGTGGTGCTGAGTGATGCTGTGGTGGTGCTTAGTGATGCTGTTGTTGTACTTAGTGATGCTGTTGTGGTACCTAGTGATGCTGTGGTGGTGCTGAGTGATGCTGTGGTGGTGCTGAGTGATGCTGTGGTGGTGCTGAGTGGTGCTGTGGTGGTGCTGAGTGGTGCTGTGGTGGTGCTGAGTGATGCTGTGGTGTTGCTGAGTGATGCTGTGGTGGTGCTGAGTGGTGCTGTGGTGGTGCTGTGGTGGTGCTGAGTGATGCTGTGGTGGTGCTGAGTGATGCTGTGGTGGTGCTGAGTGATGCTGTGATTGTGCTGAGTGATGCTGTTGTTGTGCAGAGTGATGCTGGTGTGGTGCAGAGTGATGCTGTGGTGGTGCAGAGTGATGCTGTGGTGGTGCAGAGTAATGCTGTGGTGGTGCCGAGTGATGCTGTGGTGGTGCTGTGGTTGTGCTGTGGTGGTGCTGAGTGGGGCTGTGGTGATGCTGAGTGATGCTGTGGTGGTGCTGAGTGGTGCTGTGGTGGTGCTGAGTGATGCTGTGGTGGTGCTGTGCTGAGTGATGCTGTGGTGGTGCTGAGTGGTGGTGTGGTGGTGCGAGTGATGCTGTGGTGGTGCTGTGCTGAGTGATGCTGTGGTGCTGCTGAGTGGTGCTGTGGTGGTGCTGAGTGGTGCTGTTGTGGTGCTGTGGTGGTGCTGAGTGATGCTGTGGTGGTGCTGAGTGGTGCTGTGGTGGTGCTGAGTGATGCTGTGGTGGTGGTGAGTGATGCTGTGGTTCTGCTGAGTGATGCTGTGGTTGTGCAGAGTGATGCTGTGGTGGTGCAGAGTGATGCTGTGGTGGTGCAGAGTGATGCTGTGGTGATGCAGAGTGATGCTGTGGTGGTGCAGAGTGATGCTGTGGTGCTGCTGAGTAATGCTGTGGTGGTGCTGAGTGGTGCTGTGGTGGTGCTGAGTGATGCTGTGGTGGTGCTGTGGTTGTGCTGTGGTGGTGCTGAGTGGGGCTGTGGTGATGCTGTGGTGGTGCCGAGTGATGCTGTGGTGGTGCTGTGGTTGTGCTGTGGTGGTGCTGAGTGGGGCTGTGGTGATGCTGAGTGATGCTGTGGTGGTGCTGAGTGGTGCTGTGGTGGTGCTGAGTGATGCTGTGGTGGTGCTGTGCTGAGTGATGCTGTGGTGGTGCTGAGTGGTGGTGTGGTGGTGCTGAGTGATGCTGTGGTGGTGCTGTGCTGAGTGATGCTGTGGTGGTGATGAGTGGTGCTGTGGTGGTGCTGAGTGGTGCTGTTGTGGTGCTGTGGTGGTGCTGAGTGATGCTGTGGTGGTGCTGAGTGATGCTGTGGTGGTGCTGAGTGATGCTGTGGTGGTGCTGAGTGATGCTGTGGTGGTGTTGAGTGGTGGTGTGGGGGTGCTGAGTGGTGCTGTGGTGGTGCTGAGAGATGCTGTGGTGGTGCTGAGTGGTGTTGTGTTGGTGCTGAGTGATGCTGTGCTGGCTCTGATTGATGATCTGGTTGCGCTGAAAGATGCTGTGGTGTTGCCGAGAGATAGAGTGAAGATATAATGCCCAATTAGAGAGGGTGGTGAGAGAGAAAGAGAGAGAGAGAAAGGGTGTACATAGAATAAAGAGTGGAGCGGGATAGAGAGAGAGAAAGAAGGGGAGAGAGAGTGAATAAAGGAGTTTGAAAGAGAAACAGATAAAGGGGTGAGAGAGAATGAAAGGCTAAAAAAGATAGAGAGGGGAGAGTTAATTAAGTAGAGAGAGAATTAGAGAGGGGAGAGAGAGAGAAGGAGAGAGACAATAAGAGTGGGGTGTGTGGAGTTTAAATAGAGTGAAGAAGTGACGCGGAAAAAGTAACCTTAAATATAGCTTTGTGTTTTGCACGAATAAATATTTAAAAAAAAACAGTGAGAGACAAAAATACTGGTAATTAGGCTGTGACTCCCAATATAAAACAAATAGCGATATAAGGTGAAATCAACCCACCGAAGCAATATTTCTAACTAGACAAAAAAAGCTTGCATTTCAATGCTAATCGCTGTTGTTTTTCATGTGACTGTAGTCCAGGGCCCTCAGTTGGTAATGTGAGCTGCTGCTGCGATTGAAACATCAGAGTCCAGAGAGTTAATGAGCCATGACGAGGAAATGAGGAAGAGATAGGAAACGTCAGATGGCAGATGCGCGTGCACGCCATCGTGAACTCAAGCTGGTCGCCAGCCGAAAGCCAGTGTTTGCACTTCCAAAACCCGCTTACTAAAACTCTCGGCCAGACCAGCGCAAGCGCTGGTGCAGGCCGAGACCTAAAAAGAGCCCAAAGGTAGCACAAATATCACCCAGATGTAGCCCACATATAGCCCAATGACAGAAGTGTGCAAAACACTTTTTATTTTTAGTTTTTCTGCAGTTTTATATAGTGCAAACTGGTCAGGTATTGGAGCGTTACATCTTACTTGGACCCCTTATTGCGTATTTTGCACGAAGTACATGAGATTGATCTTGCGAAACATTGAACTTTACGATTCTGTTAACCTGAAGTTGCTCTGAACCGGGCTTTGTAACACCCGTTTTTACCTACTGGTTTTAATTAATTCTCACTGTATTGTATTAGGAAAGAGGATTTACTGTTTTTATGTACGCTTTTATGATCTATGTTTCTAAATCAGATCAAATAAAGTTTAATGAATTCTATGGCAGGACGGAGGCGAGGATTATACATATCTTTCCTCACTTTATTTGCATAGCAGTTCAAAGAAAACGTAACACAACAATCATTAAACAAAAGACTACACAACCCATGAACCATTAGGGGGTAGTCTCCAAGGCAACTATAGTCCAATCATATCACAGTCCATCGTATATAATATCGTGACGTCCCTTCCGCTTCCTCTTTCTTCACTGCTCGTCAGTTAAGTGCATTCCTTACATTCTTGGCTTAATCTGACGTTGTTGCTGTTTGTATAGCGGTTTCTTGTGCACGTTATTAGCATTATTGCCTTGGTATTGTTTCATATTCCCTGCGCAGCAGGCTCTTGCCCGAGCGCGTTCCCCCCCTCGCAGTTTCTCCCGCTGTGTGCTCTGCGCGCGGTGAGATCCTGTCAGGCGTGTCTGGTCCGAGCGAGGCAGCTCCGTCGAGCGCTCCCGCTGGTCTTTACGCGCGTTTGGGAATCTGGTCACTCCTTTAGTGTCTGCTTGATTCCCGACCAACCCTCGCCTAATTTTGACACCGCTACGCGGTGATTTCCCCACACGGCCACGTTAGTGACCAGCGCCACCTGGTGGTGGTAATTGGTATTGCGCCTCAGTCTATTCTTATAACAGCTTCGGGGAAAGCCCAGCTGTTGGTGCACCGGCGAGGGGGCTGTCTTAAGGATTTTAAGGGCATTTGTTCTGTGCTCACACCCTCAGCTATCATGTCTTCTTCAGAAGACCATTTTTACTCCTCCTACCAGGAAGTGGAAGAGGAATGGCCCCCCAACTTCTCCCTCCAGCAGTGGACCAAGCCCTCTCTCTGGCTATTTCTAGGGCGCTGGCTCCTCTTAGGGATCAGGTTGATAAGCTGGCGAAAAGCATCCCTGGGGTGTTCAATGACCCAGATCTGGTGGTGGCGGGTCCAAGTAGCTCCCAGATGGGGAATAAAAGGGCCGTTAAGCATAACGCGGGGCACTTGGAAGGATTTGATAAACTTACGGAGACCTTCCTCAAGAGTGCGCGAACGCTAAAACATGCAACCTGCCGGGAGGAGGAGGGGCCCGGAGAAAATTGCGAGACTGTCGCCACTATTGTAGACCCAGACGGCGGGTTTCCCTTAGAGGGAGGGTGTATCGGAGGACGATTTCTCCTCCGATGAGGATAAGGACTCGGGGCGTCCCTGGCGTCCAGAGTCCCACTCCTCTCAGTCCCTGGTTGGGGACGGGGTCCACTCGGACATGTTCGAGCCTACCCAAATTTACCATCCTAGGTCGGCAGAGTGGACACCTGACGCCAAAGTGGCAGAGTATGTGGTGGGGAAAATCCATCAACCCCTTGAAAGGGAGGTCAGGAATAGGATGAGGGGAGAATGCCCCAGGCCCTCACTGAAGGGGAAGGTGGCACACACGCCTGAAATTGATGAGAAACTATGTACCTTTTTCTCCAAGTATATGAGGGATCCCAAGAAAGGAATTGATAGGTCTTGGACGTGGTAGGGCCCTTGACCCAAATTATTCAATTGATGGAGCATTCCAAAGAGTCAGGATCCCCTTTGTCCATGGATATTGTGGCTGGTTGGGCGCACTACCCTAAACCCTAAAACACTACCCCCTCCAATACCCAAACACCACTGCACTACCCTAAACGCTAAAACACTACCCCCAGCATGACACCCTACACTACCCAAACATAACTGCACTACCCTAAACCCTAAAAAACTACCACCAGCACGACTCCCTACACTACCCAAACACCACTGCACTACCCTAAACCCTAAAACACTACCCCCAGCATGACTCCCTACACTACCCAAACACCACTGCACTACACTAAACCCTAAATATACCCCCAGCATGACCTCCCACACTACACAAACACCACTGCACTACCCTAAACCCTAAAACACTACCCCCTCCAATACCCAAACACCACTGCACTACCCTAAACGCTAAAACACTACCCCCAGCATGACACCCTACACTACCCAAACATAACTGCACTACCCTAAACCCTAAAAAACTACCAACAGCACGACTCCCTACACTACCCAAACACCACTGCACTACCCTAAACCCTAAAACACTACCCCCAGCATGACTCCCTAAACTACCCAAACACCACTGCACTACACTAAACCCTAAATATACCCCCAGCATGACCTCCCACACTACACAAACACCACTGCACTACCCTAAACCCTAAAACACTAACCCCAGCATGACCCCCTACACTACCCAAACACCACTGCACTACCCTATACCCTAAAACACGACCCCCTACACTACACAAACACCACTGCACTACCCTAAACCCTAAAACACTACCCACAGCATGACCCCCTTCACTACACAAACACCGCTGCACTGCCCTAAACCCTAAAACACTACCCCAGCACTACCCCCTACACTACCTAAACACCACTGCACTAACATAAACCCTAAAACACTACCCCCAGCACAACCCCCTACACTACACAAACACCACTGCACTACCCTAAACCCTAAAACACTACCCCAGCATGACTCCCTACACTACCCAAACACCACTGCACTACCCTAAACCCTAAATCTACCCCCAGCACGAGGCCCTACACTACCCAAACACCACTGCACTACCCTAAACCATAAAACACTACCCCCAGCATGACCCCCTACACTACACAAAGACCACTGCACTACCCTAAACCCTAAAACACTACCACCAGCATGACCCCCTACACTACTCAAACACGACTGCACTACCCTAAACCCTAAAACACTACCCACAGCATGACCCCCTTCACTACACAAACACCGCTGCACTGCCCTAAACCCTAAAACACTACCCCAGCACTACCCCCTACACTACCCAAACACCACTGCACTAACATAAACCCTAAAACACTACCCCCAGCACAACCCCCTACACTACACAAACACCACTGCACTACCCTAAACCCTAAAACACTACCCCAGCACGACTCCCTACACTACCCAAACACCACTGCACTACCCTAAACCCTAAATCTACCCCCAGCACGACCCCCTACACTACCCAAACACCACTGCACTACCCTAAACCATAAAACACTCCCCCCAGCATGACCCCCTACACTACACAAACACCACTTCACTACCCTAAACCCTAAAACACTACCACCAGCATGACCCCTACACTACTCAAACACCACTGCACTACCCTAAACCCTAAAACACTACCCCAGCACGACCCCCTACACTACCCATACACCACTGCACTACCCTAAACCCTAAAACACTACCCCCAGCACAACCCCTACACTACTGCACTACCCTAAACCCTAAAACACTACCCCTCCACTACCCAAACACCACTGCACTACCCTAAACCCTAAAACACTACCCCCAGCATGACACCCTACACTACCCAAAAATAACTGCACTACCCTAAACCCTAAAACACTACCACCAGCACGACTCCCTATACTACCCAAACACCACTGCACTACCCTAAACCCTAAAACACTACCCCCAGCACGACTCCCTACACTACCCAAACACCACTACACTTCACTAAACCCTAAATATACCCCCAGCATGACCTCCCACACTACACAAACACCACTGCACTACCCTAAACCCTAAAACACTACCCCAGCACGACCCCCTACACTACCCAAACACTACTGCACTACCCTAAACCCTAAAACACTAACCCCAGCATGACCCCCTACACTACCCAAACACCACTGCACTACCCTATACCCTAAAACATGACCCCCTACACTACACAAACACGACTGCACTACCCTAAACCCTAAAACACTACCCACAGCATGACCCCCTTCACTACACAAACACCACTGCACTGCCCTAAACCCTAAAACACTACCCCAGCAATACCCCTACACTACCCAAACACCACTGCACTAACATAAACCCTAAAACACTACCCCCAGCACAACCCCCTACACTACACAAACACCACTGCACTACCCTAAACCCTAAAACACTACCCCAGCACGACTCCCTACACTACCTAAACACCACTGCACTACCCTAAACCCTAAATCTACCCCAGCACAACCCCCTAGACTACCCAAACACAACTGCACTACCCTAAACCATAAAACACTACCCCCAGCATGACCCCCTACACTACACAAACACCACTGCACTACCCTAAACCCTAAAACACTACCACCAGCATGACCCCCTACACTACTCAAACACCACTGCACTACCCTAAACCCTAAAACACTACCCCAGCATGACCCCCTACACTACCCATACACCACTGCACTACCCTAAACCCTAAAACACTACCCCCAGCACGACCCCCTACACTACTGCACTACCCTAAACCCTAAAACACTACCCCCAGCACGACCCCCTACACTACCCAAACACCACTGCACTACCCTAAACCCTAAAACATTACCCCCAGCACGACCCCCTACACCACCCAAACACCACTGCACTACCCTAAATCCTAGAAAAGAAACCCCCACCCCATGCCCAATCCCCCTTATCTCTCACTCCTCATGGTTCCTCTCTCCTCGTGGTTCCTGCTTCACGTCATCTCTGAGGGGCGGTGCACGTCGTTGTGAGGAAACGGAACAGCCTCTGTTTCCTTACAACGACATGGATCGTCTACATGTTTTTAGAACGCATGGTCATTTACCATACATACCTTTACAACAAAATTTGTTGTAAAGGCATGCGTGGTAAATGACCAGGCGTTCTAAAAAATGCGTAGTAATGACTTCGTGATGTACAACGCATGCGTGGTAATGCATGCGTTGTAATGGTATCGCAAAGTAAAAAGTCGTTGTAACAGCTGTTTACCGATCGAAGCTGGCCCCTGTTCTTCAGTGAGACGTTTATTTGATTAATTAGGAGGAAGGAATGTGTTTTTTTACCGAAAAGTGCATTCCCGGCTGTTGTATTATGAAAGTGTCCGCGTGGCCTGGTTTCACTTCCGGTGAGAGAGTGGAAGAGTCTGTTTGGATCTAAAGGAGTTCTGTTGTTGGACGGGGCCGGCGCGACATGTCATCAGAAAACATAGCTAATGGAAAGCGTCCTCCCTGAAGTGTGGAGCAGTGCCATGAGAGGTCAACGAGTGTGCGTCCCACCGCAGTATGACCGTACCGCGTGACCCATGTGCCGCCTCCAGGGTACGGGAGGCAGAAGCGGCATCTCAGGTCCTCTTGAAGACCGTTGTAGCACTAATTCTACATTTTGGTACTAGGGCATTTTAACTTCGTTGTTCCTGCCAGATACAAAGAGAAGATCCTGTGTTATTCAGTGCCCTCGTTACCTTTTTTGTGGGTTGTGGTGCTTGTCACTTCGCTGCCCCGCCGGTGCACACGACTGGGCACCCCACCTCGTGTGCCATCTGCAGGGCCTCTGCCCTCGGATCACTGGTTTCGGTTTCTGGAGTGGCAACATAAACAGTTGCTCCCAAAGGACTAGCCTGAACACTTAGGTGAATATCCCCTGCACCAGCATTCCACGGAAATTCTTTCCTAGCTCTCCCACGTCAACGAGCACGGCTCCGCTCGCGACACCGTATGACGTCATCGGAGCCATAAGAGGACCATCAGTGATGTCATTTGAGATGTCATCAGTGATGTCATGAGTGATGTCACTGACCATGTCATGAGTGATGTAATATGTGACGTCATCAGCAGTGCATTGCGGGCGCGCGAGTTATAGTTAGCTGAACTAACTATAACGGGGGAATTTCTATGGTTTTGTACGAGTGAAATGTCCAACTAACTATAACGCCCCTGAAACCTATGGTTTTTTCAGTGAATTTCTAAGGTTTTTTAAATGCTAATTTCTAACTATAACGTGCCTGAAACCTATGGTTCTTTCAGTGAATATATATATCTATATGGATGCACTCCAAACAGAGGATTATGCTTACTGTGGTTTTATTCTTGAGAACCGGACACACGTCACCAATCAATGTGAATCCCTGATGCGTTTCGGTGCAGCTGCACCTTAATCATATGGCGGGGCATGGCAATACTTGGAAATGCACCGCATTTGAATTTTCCCTTTGTGGCATTCATTCTCCAGTGAATAGTATGCCGGGAAATGAAGTGCCAATTCTTCCCCTTCTGTGGGGTCTGTATTTTTTGCCAGCATTATATAACTCCCAATGTTCTTAAAAGTGTTCACAGCCCTCCGGTGGGCCTCGGTTCAGCTGTCCAGTTCACAAAATTAAATATCCTCTGCGCTGCAAGTAGGCTGAAAAACAGTTTCCAACCCGCAGACCTGTTTACTTTTCATCCGTCGGTGCAATCCTTTCACGGCCGATATATATTTTTCCACGGAACCTCTCCCAAATAATTCGAGGTGGGGCACTCAATGCTTCCAGTTTTTTATTAAACGGGTGAGAAAAACAACAACGGTCTCTAAGGACGCGTTTCGGCTTCCGCCTTCGTCAACATGGTATCTGCCATTTTGAACACAGTATTTATACCACAATACAAGTCACGTGGTATTGAAAAACCATAAACATGGAAAAGTTACATCAGTGTTGCCCAAGTGGGCTACGGGATTGCACAAATTAATATATATTTCCTTAATGGATAAAGAATGCAAATCATCAAAGACTCTATATATAAAAAAACAAGTGCTGGAATGCAATCTTGGTTTAGAAAGAACACTTGAATCAAAGCAGTGTAAATAGACACAGTCGTGAAGTACTACAAATCCATAAGTAATGCTGTCTCACTATACCTCACAAATAGTACAGTTACGTTAAAGTGTTACCAGACCCCGGCTATCAAGTTCAAAGACTATTCGCCCCAGTGGGTTAGAGTTCATATTCGATGCTCTAAAGTCTTCCAAGTCTACTTTGTTTGTAAACGCATTCACTCTATCCTGTAATAAAACAAAAACATAAAAATACGACATTAACAATCTGCTCATATTCAAATCAAACATAACAAAAGCAACAAAATGGACTTACACACTGCTGCAAGTAGTTCGGGGGCAGTCACCATTTCTACAGTATCAAATGCACATGTCGTTGCATATATGCATGGCCGTGCAAATTGTATAAGTGTACATACAATTCTTCGTCTGCGTTGAGCCCTTTTGGCTCCGTGCTGTCAAGTGCCAGTATATACCTTGATTCCAGAATTCTAAGTTTTTTCTCTCTGTCGCCACCTCTTTCATCCATCCTTACACCATCAATCACACTGAATTTTATGTCCTTCGTATCTCCCTCATGGAAAGCTAGGCAGTGTCGGGCAATGGCATAGCTAAGGTCTTTGTTTTTGACCACTCTCAGATGCTGTAATACACGTTTATGCACCTGTAGAGTGGTACTACCCACATAAAGCTTCTCACAACCACATTTCAGCACATACACTACGAATTCACTTTTACAAGTGTAATGCCCTTTTATTTTGTAAATCCTTTTGTTGATGCATAACTCCTTCAGATTTTCCCCGTTTCTACAAGCTTTGCATTTACTACAACGGAAAAAACCATCTTGTGGGCGTAACCAAGTTTCTTTTTCCATTCTAACATCGCTATGGACCAACCGGTCCCGGATGGAGTCAGCCCTTTTGAAAGTAATCAGTGGTTTATTCGGTATGTCAGTTCCTATGATGGGATCACTCTTAAGTAAATGCCAATGCTTGTGTAATATGGTTCTAAGGTTCTCATGTGCAGTGTTGTAGGTTGTGATAAACCTGTGTTCCACTTTATTCTCTACTCTGCGTTTTTTCTTGAAGATGAGAGCTTCTCTTTCAGTTCTTTCTACACTCTCACTCGCTTTTTCAAGTGTAAACTTTCTGTACCCTCATTGACGAAATCTAAGTGTCATCTCTTCTTTCACTTTATTAAAACCTTCCTTTGTGTTGCAGATTCTTCTAGCTCTAAGATACTCCCCATATGGAATACCTCGTATCTGACTCAAGGGGTGGAAGCTCTGTGCGTGCAGTAAACTATTCCCTGCTGTGGGTTTTCTGAAAAGTGAGGTGATGATAGTCTGGTTCTGTACTTCAATTTTAACATCAAGAAATTCTGCCTCAGTGTAACTGATCTGGCTAGTGAATTTGAGATTCATGGTATTTACATTAATTTCACCTACAAACTTCTCTGCACTGTCCATGGTACCTCGCCATATGATGAAAATATCATCAATGAAACGGAGCCATAAGATTATATTGTTGCTCCATTTATCTAGCGGGAGATTGTTCAAAATCTGGTCTTCCCACCACCCCATGTGGAGGTTAGCAAAGCTCGGGGCAAAGCATGTACCCATGGCTGTCCCTTGTAGTTGCTCATAAATCTCATTATTGAAGAGGAAATTGTTGTGTTTAAGACACCAGCTCATCATTTCTGTTAGCATCAGGTTATGTCTGTAAAATCTTATGTGTCTCCCCTTAAGATAGTACTCAGTGCCTTTAATTCCATCATCGTGTTTGATGCTGGTGTACAAGGACTGGACATCTAGAGTCATTAATAGAAGGCCCTCTTCCCATTGTATGTCTTGCAAGTGTTTAAGGAAGTCCATTGTGTCGCTAATGTGTGAAGGTAAACTTTCTACAAACGGTCTGAGAAAAGTGTCTATGTACTTAGAGACATTTTCAAACAAGCTCCCTTGCGCTGCAATTATGGGCCTCCCTGGCGGTCTAGTGGCGTCTTTGTGTATTTTGGGGATTAGATAGAAGACAGGGAGTTTGGGTTTCTCAACCTTCAGGAAACCATATTCATCATTACTGATTAACCCCTCATCTCTCCAATGGGTCAGTTTACAGCAGAACTTTTTCTCTATTTCCTTATAGTGTGTCATGTTGACCTTTTTGTTGCATGCTCTGTCCCTCAAATGATTATATGCTTCATTCATGTATGCCTTCTTGGACCAAAGGACTATGTTACCACCTTTGTCAGCACTTCTCACAACTATGTCTCGATTTTCAGATATTTTCTTAATAGTCTCCTTGAGACCCGGATTAACAGTGTGCACACCTGGTTTTCTCAAGTCTCTCATATGTTTAATTTCAACTGTAACCCTCTCCGCAAATTTGTCTATGTCATCATTCAAGGTGGGGGGCAAAGCTCTAGATCTAGGTCGTAAGGCTGATCCACCCTCCTCCGAGACCCAGACACCCTCCCTTTCAAGTCTCTCAACTATCTGGCTATGCTCTGTAATGCCCTGATCAGTACCTTCCAATTCCCATAATTCCTGCATAACATCGATATCACCTACTACCAAATTCTGTTCTGCGGTATCAAAGGATGTTGCGGTGACATTCCTGGGGGTACTCATTTTATACAGTTTAGCTAGTTTAAGTTTCCTAACTAACTTAAAAAGCTCAATTCTGGTTTCCACATAGTCAACATTTTTAGGTTCACAATATGATAGTCCCAATGTCAAGTTTTTATGGTATATATATATTGTGAGCAAGGCATTCAATGCCGAAACGCGTATCAGCGAGATAATTAATATCGAACCTACCTACATACCTGTCTCAGTGTCGGTGTCCGTTTCGCTAAGGGAAACTGGAGTTGGAGTGAATATATATATATATATGCAAAAAAAGAAGCGGAGAACTCTGGGTAGTTCTCAAGTTTAGGTGGAAAGCAGCTCCAGTATAGAGCACTCTCAACACCAGCGGCACTCTCAGTTTGCACACCTCAAATGTCTGCTTTTCTATCAAAGTCTTTAAGCGTAGGATTAGCACAGTGCCATCCACGCCGAGATAGAAAGGGACAAAGTCTTTTACCATTCCCACAGCAAAGTCTTTAAGCATAGGATTAGTACAGTGCTATCCATGCTGAGCTGTTAAAATGGCCAAAGCCTTTTACCACTCCAGGCACAGTATTACAGCTTTTGATTGCTAAAATACCATCCAAGCCAACCTGAAATGAATAAAAGCAACCCCTGCCACGTGTTTCGCTCTCATTAGAGCTCTTCAGAGAGGTGTAGCTTTGTCCAGACACAAGGGAGCACCCAGTATAAGTCAAAAGAATACCCTTTTAGGCATAGAGTGACGCATAAATTAACTAACTACGTAAAATCATTATGATTTATCAGATGTAATGCACCCATTGATTGGAATGTAATGAAAACTACCAGTCTGTCTTCACTATCGTTTGCACAGTAGTTTTCACGTGACACAAAAGAATGGCCAAAAGTTGTTTGGAAATTGCTCCTCGGCATTGGTGAGCAAGGCTGTTTTGCTGCCAAAACGCGTACAGTGGTGGCCGGCCAATAAAGTTTTAACATCTACACGCTGCGTCTTTATCCTTTCAGAAGGAAAATTGAGAATATATATATATATATATATATATATATATATATTCACTGAAAAAACCACAGGTTTCAGAGACGTTATAGTTAGCCTGACATCTCACTCGTACAAAACCAGAGAAATTCGGCCGTTATATTTAGTTGAGCTAACTATAACTCGTGTCCCTGAAAATGCACTGCTGATGACGTCACATATTACATCACTCATGACATAGTCACTGACATCACTGATAACATCTCAAATGTCATCACTGATGACATCACTGATGACATCATCCAGAGACTGGGTGATTTTTTAAAGTTTAAGAATGTTATATATAGATATGCAAAGGTGTATTGAAGAATGAGTGGGTGTATGAGTGTCTGTATGAATGATTTAGTAGGTGCGTGACTGACTGCATAAGTGAGTGATTAAACATCTCTTACTGAATGCATGGGTTAGTGACTAAACTGTGTGAATGTCTGTATCAGTCTGTCAGTTGGTGTGTAAGCGGCTCCATGGGTTGGTGAGTAGCTACATGAGTGTCTATATGAATTATTGATTTGTTGTCTGAGTATCTGTATGAGTGTCTGAGTGTCTGTGTAGGTGGGTGCGGGGTGTGTGACTCCATGCATAGATGTGTGAGCGGCTGATTCACTGAGTGTATGGGTTCAAGAGTGCTTCTCTGAAGGGCAGTATTGGTGGGTGAATGTGTGTATAGGCGTGTCGGTGAGTGATTCGATGTCTCAGTGGTACATGTGTGAGTAACTACATATCTGAAAGGCAGTATATGTGAGTGTTTGACTATATAAATGACTATATGTGAGAGTGAGTTATTGTGACTGTGGCTGTATGAATGAGTGTGTGCTTGTGTCAGTGATTGTATAAGAGAGTAAGTATGTGTTAGTATCAGTATGAATACGTGACGTGGTGTGTGTATAACTGTATAGGTGAGTAAATGGCAGTGTGATTGATTCTTTGGGTGACTGAGTAGGTGTTTGAGTACTTCTATGGGCGAGTGTCTGTATAGCTGTATCAGTGTATATGATAGTGCTGTATTGATGAGTGACTACATGTATGAGTGACTGTATGGGTGAATAAGTGGATGTGTCTGTAGCTCTAGGAATCAGTGAGTGGGTATGTAGTAACTGGTATTGATGTGTCTATGGTTTCAAAAATGATAGTCTCTATTTTAGAGAGGGTGTATCAAAGGTTACATTAGGGTGTGAGGAGGTGCATCAGATGTTGACGTGGATGATGTCATCAGTGATGTCATCAGTGATGTCATTTGAGATGTCATCAGTGATGTCACTGACCATGTCATGAGTGATGTAATATGTGATGTCATCAGCAGTGCATTGTGGGGGCGCGAGTTATAGTTAGCTCAACTAACTATAACGGACACATTTCTCTGGTTTTGTATGAGTGAAATGTCAGCCTAACTATAACGTCCCTGTAACCTGTGGTTTTTTCAGTGAATTTCTTAGGTTTTTCAAATGCTAATTTCTAACTATATCGTCCCTGAAACCTATGTTTTTTTCAGTGAATTTCTAAGGTTTTTCAAATGCTAACTTCTAACTATATCGTCCCTGAAACCTATGGTTTTTTCAGTGAATTTCTAAGGTTTTTAAATTGTAAATCTTAAGTATAAAATTATTTTAACCTTACGTTTTTTACAATATTTGTAAGTGTTTTATAGAATTCCTTTTATTTAAAAATGATTGGAAGTATATTTTTGAACTTTTCTTTTTAAAATATACTTAGTTTTTCTAAAATCTTCTTCAACAATTAAAATCACTCTTTTAAAAAATATATATATCATACACTACTAAAAATATACTCTGTTATTTATATGTACAACTTACATTTATATTTACTTGAAATAATGCTTTTAATACTGTGAAAGTTGTTTTATTGTATTATTATGCTTTCTTTTTTAAATTTTTTTTACAAAGGAGTAGCGCACCCTACGCGAACCTACACGATGGGTGTGCGGATTCAGGGTTCACCATCCCTGTTGGCGCGCATTTCCGGAGTCACGCTGGAATCGCGACGCCGGTGTACTTTCAAAAGTATAAAATATCCTTGTAGAAATTATAAATATCAGTTTTGGTTAAAGACTTTCACTAATATAATTTAGAAAATAATTTATAAACAGTATTTTTTACTTTACTATTAACTGTACAAAATTTCACGAGTGCACGACGTATGCGCGTAGGATGCGCGACCCTTGCTGGCACGTATTTCCAGGGTCGCGCTGGGGTCGCGACTTCGGCATATTTTCAAAGTGCAAAATATCACTGTTCAAAGTTTAAATATCAGTTTTGTTTAAACACTTTCACTAATATACTTTAAAAAATATTTTATAAACACCTATTTATACTTTATAACTATGTATACGAAATTTTACGGGTGCGCGACTTGTGCGCGACGGGTGCGCGCACCGTACGCGACTCCATGTGACCTGAAAAGAAAGCTTCTGATTGGTTTGAAACATTTTCATTCTGTTAGAGGGAGGATCCAACACCTGTTTTATTCCTCTTATTATTTGTCTTTCTTCCTGGCAAGAACTGTTTGTTGTATCTTCTTACAATTTCGTCTTTTACTGTGTTTCTTGACTTTTTTTCTTCAAAAATGGCATCCAGTCATCCACATCAAGACCTAGTGTAAGAGGAAGATGATGTGGTGGAGCCTGTCAAGAAGAGAAAAGAAAGTGTGATTTGGGCCTTCTTTACAGTTCCAGAGGGTGAGAAGAAGGTGAATGCGAGGAAGGTGACTTGCAAGATTTGCAAAAGAGTACTGTCCAGAGGTTCCGAGAAAAAGTACTCATGCGGAACGTCCTCCATGAAGAAGCACTTGGAGACAATTCACCCCTTGCATTTGGCCAAAGAAATATCACAGAGGGAGAGAAATGAAGCGGCACAAGTTGACCCAAATGCTCCATCAACTTCGTCAGTAGGAGTTCCACCTACACCGATGCCACACATCTTTCCCGAGCTTCTGAATGCCACAGTTAATTGCAAAAAAATGCGATGCAAAGCTCTGTATTGGTGAGCAATGCATTGATGTCATAATCAATGCTATTAAAACACGTGTTAATTTTTTTTTTATCTGCTCCCAAATTTTCTTTTCCTTTTTTGTTCCAAACAGTTATATTACTTTTTAAAAAAACTCGAAACACCCAAAAAATTAAAAATTGTTAGAAAATATATATTTTTTTAAATTCTTAAAAAAAAACAACGGTTCTTATGGAACCACATATACTGGTTAAAAATAGAAAAATTTCCTGAGTGATTGCATGAGTGCAAGGATACTGCCTGAGTGATTGCAAGACTACTTGTATAGTGCCTGAATGATTGCATGAGAGCAGGTGTAATGTCTGGGTGATTGGAGGAGTGCATGCGTACTACCTAAGTGATTGAAGGAGTGCATGGGTAATGCCTGGGTGATTGCATGAGTGCAGGAGTAATATCTGGGTGTTTGGAGCAGTGCATGGGTACTGCCTGAGTGATTGAAGGAGTGCATGGGTAATGCCTGGGTGATTGCATGAGTGCAGGAGTAATGTCTGGGTGATTGGAGGAGTGCATGGGTACTGCCTGAGTGATTGAAGGAGTGCATGGGTAATGCCTGGGTGATTGCATGAGTGCAGGAGTAATATCTGGGTGATTGGAGAAGTGCATGGGTACTGCCTGAGTGATTGAAGGAGTGCATGGGTTATGCCTGGGTGATTTTATAAGTGCATGGGTAATGCCTGGGTGATTTTGTAAGTGCATGGGTAATGCCTGGGTGATTGCATGAGTGCAGGAGTAATGTCTGGGTGATTGGAGGAGTGCATGGGTACTGCCTGAGTGATTGAAGGAGTGCATGGGTAATGCCTGGGTGATTGCATGAGTACAAGAGTAATATCTGGGTGATTGGAGGAGTGCATGGATACTGCCTGAGTGATTGAAGGAGTGCATGGGTAATGCCTGGGTGATTGCACGAGTGCAGGAGTAATGTCTGGGTGATTGGAGGAGTGCATGGGTACTGCCTGAGTGATTGAAGGAGTGCATGGGTAATGCCTGGGTGATTGTATCAGTGCAGGGGTACTATCTGGGTCATTGGAGGAGTGCATAGGTACTGCCTGACTGATTGAAGGAGTGCATAGGTAATGCCTGGGTGATTGCATGAGTGCAGGGGTAATGTCTGGGTCATTGGAGGAGTGCATGGGTACTGCCTGAGTGATTGAAGGAGTGCATGGGTAATGCCTTGGTGATTGCATGAGTACATTGGAGGACTGCAAGGGTAGTGCCTGGGATATTGCATGAGTGCACAGGTAGTGCCTGGGTGTTTGGAGGATTGCATGAGTGCACAGGTAGTGCCTGGATGATAGGAAGACGGCATGGGTAGTGCTTGCATGAGTGCAGCACAAGTGCCCCAGTGCATGTATGAGTGCATGGGTAGTGCCTGAGTAATTGCATAAGTACATGGGTAGTACCAGGGTGATTAAAGGAGTGCAGAGGTAGTGCCTGGGTGATTTTATAAGTGCATGGGTAGCGGCTGGGTGATTGAAGAAGTGATGGGTAATGTCTGGGTGATTGGAGGAGTGCATGCATACTACCTGAGTGATTGAAGGAGTGCATAGGTAATACCTGGGTGATTGCATGAGTGCATGGGTTCTGGCTGGGTAATTGGAGGAGTGCATGGGCAGTGCCTGGGTTATTGCATGAGTGCCTGGGTAGTGCCTGGGTGATTGTAGGAATGCAAAGGTAGTGCCTGAGTTATTGCATGAGTGCATAGGTAGAGCCTGGGTGATTGCATGACTGCAGGGGTAGTGCCTGGGTGATTGGAGGAGTGCATAGGTAGTGCCTTGGTGATTTTATAAGTGCATTGGTAGTGGCTGGGTGATTGAAGGAGTGCATGGGTAATGTCTGAGTGATTGCATGAGTGCAGAGGTAATGTCTGGGTGATTGTAGGAGTGCATAGGTACTGCCTAAATGATTGAAGGAGTGCATGGGTAATGCCTGGGTGATTGCATGAGTGCAGGAGTAATGTCTGGGTGATTGGAGGAGTGCATGGGTACTGCCTGAGTGATTGAAGGAGTGCATGGGTAATGCCTGGGTGATTGCATGAGTGCAGGGTTAATGTCTGGGTGATTGCATGAGTGCAGGGGTAGTGCCTGTTTAATTGGAGGAGTGCATAGGTAGTGTCATGTCTAGGCAGCGGTAGCATAGGAGAGGCTTTGTTCTTCCATTCCCCCTGTCCTCTTTCTATGCTGGTGTTCTTGTCGCTTTCTCTGTGGTTGTGGGAGGGCTGGTCACGGACGCACGGCGGCTCGCTCTGTATTTAATTCAAGCTCGCCAGTGCTTCCGTGCTTGGATTTATTTCCGGTCTTTGGCCCACAGAAGGACTATGCCGTCAGCTTCGCTGGAACGCGCTGACATTTTCCCGTGGGACTTGTTTGTATTACGAGCGCATTGCTAGCGCTCCACAGAGACTGGAGTTGTGTTCCTTTTCCTTTGCCTGGAACATTTATCGGACACTGGAATTTTGCTTCTCTAGCCCTGACATCGCTGAGTGCAAGGCGCATTAGGCAACAGTGACGGAACAGTGGAAGACCCGTCCTTCGGGCTCCTCGAGACACATATTTTCTTTGTTACCCGAGATTGGGTTTTCTATAGCTACGTGAGTAGCTTCTTGGGGTCATTTTTGCCCCTTTTTTGTTTATCCATAGAAGGGATCCCTTGTAATTTTTGGATATTACTTTCACGGGTTTTTTCCCAAATTGGGTTTTCCCCGAGAAGTTGGCACCGGAACAGATCTACTATTTGATCCCCGGACTACTAATCCTTGACCATTCCGCACTACGGAACTTGTGGATATTTGTCAGTCTGCGAGGATACTTTGATTCCGCTGGGGTAAGCCATGTGTGGTGAAAAGCCCGTGGAGGGATGGGTGGGTATCTGTTCCTTATATCATTCTTTTAACGTTTCTTAATGTTTCTTTTCCCTTCTCTGCTGCAGTTGCCAGTATTTATCTGGAGTGTTGTCCCAGCCAGACTGAAGAGACTAGACTTGTAGTCTGTTGCCGTGGGTCCTTGTTTTCCCTCCTATTTTTTCCCTCCCTTCTCCCAAGGTATTCCTTTGCTCCTGCCTGAATATAATATAGGGTAGGAGCATCGGTTGTGTGGGTAGAGGATTGGATGTTCTTCGCTCGTGCAGTGTTTGGTATTTGATGGTGGCTGTAGGGGGACGGGACAGGTAGTGCCTGGGTGATTTTGTAAGTGCATGGGTACTGGTTGGGTGATTGGAGGAGTGCATGGATAGTGCCTGGGTGATTAGAGGAGTGGAAGGGAGGTGCCTGTGTTATTGCATGAGTGCATAGTTAGTGCCTGGGTGATTGCATGAGTGCAGGGGCAATGTCTGGGTGATTGGAAGAGTGCATAGGTAATGCCTGGGTGCATGGAGGACTGTAAGGGTAGTGCCTGGGTGATTGCATGAGTGCATAAGTAGTGCCTGGGTGATTGGAGGAGTGCATGAGTAGTACCTGGGTGATTGCATGAGTGCCTGGATGATTGGAAGCCTGCATGGGTAGTGCTTGCATGATTGCATGGGTGCAGCAGAAGTGCCTCAGTGCATGTAGGAGTACATGGGTAGTGCCTGAGTGATTGCATGAGTGCAGGGGTAATGTCTGAGTGATTGCATGAGTGAATGGGTAGTGCCTGGGTAATTGGAGGAGTGCATAGGTAGTGCCTGGGTGATTTTGTAAGTGCATGGGTACTGGCCGGGTGATTGGAGGAGTGCATGGATAGTGCCTCGGTGATTAGAGGAGTGGAAGGGTGATGTCTGTGTTATTGCATGAGTGCATAGTTAGTGCCTGGGTGCTTGCATGAGTGCAGGGGTAATGTCTGGGTGATTGGCAGAGTGCATAGGTAATGCCTGGGTGCATGGAGGACTGCAAGGGTAGTGCCTGGGTGATTGCATGAGTGCCTAGGTAGTGCCTGGGTGATTAGAGGAGTGCATGAGTAGTACCTGGGTGATTGCATGAGTGCACAGGTAGAGCCTGGATGATTGGAAGACTGCATGGGTAGTGCTTGCATGATTGCATGAGTGCAGCATAAGTGCCTCAGTGCATGTATGAGTGCATGGGTAGTGCCGGGGTGATTAGAGGAGTAGAACGGTGGTCCCTGTGTTATTGCATGAGTGCATAGTTATGTTATGTTATGTTATGTTATGTTATTGTATTCTTATATAGCGCGTGTATACCGACAGGTCTCTTAGCGCTTCGGAAGAAGAGAACAGCGTCAGGGCCGGGTGGTCACCATGGTACTAGAGAGAATTAGGTCATGTCTAGAGCCTCTCTAAAAAGGATGGTTTTAAGCTGCTTCCGGAAAGGGAGCAGACCGTGTTCTTTACGGAGAGTATCGGGCAGCCGGTTCCAAAGTTGTGGCAGGAGGATCGAGAAGGCTCGTCCTCCTTTGGAAACACAATTGCCCCGCGGGCAGACCAACTGGGCGGCCTCTGCTGAGCGGAGCGCCCGTCTAGGCACATATTTAATTAAACGTTCCTTAATGTACTCTGGGGCGTGACCGTAAAAGGCTTTGTGGGCAATACAGAGTCCCTTAAACTTCGCTCTTTGCCTAACCGGCAGCCAATGCAGTTTACGCAGCAAAGGAGTGGCATGGGTTCTTCTGGGTGACCTGAAAATCAGCCTGGCGGCGGCATTCTGTACCACCTGTAGCCTATTCATAAGTTTCTGGGGGAGCCCGACATAGAGCGCATTGCCATAGTCGAGTCGCGAGACGATGGTTGCTCGTACAATGGTTTCCAGCGATGAAGTTGAAAGCAATGGAACCAACTTCCTCAGTTGTCTCAGCAGACCAGTGCAAGTACCCACCACAGCGTTGACTTGATTTACCATGGAGAGCTCGGAGTCGATCTTAATTCCTAAGCTTTTTACAACTGGTACTGGGTGATTGCATTAGTGCAGGGGTAATGTCTGGGTGATTGGAAGAGTGCATAGTTAATGCCTGGGTGCATGGAGGACTGCAAGGGTAGTGCCTGGGTGATTGCATGAGTGCATAGGTAGTGCCTGGGTAATTGGAGGAGTGCATGAGTAGTCCCTGAGTGATTGCATGAGTGCACGGGTAGTGCCTGGATGATTGGAAGACTGCATGGGTAGTGCTTGCATGATTGCATGAGTGCAGCAGAAGTGCCTCAGTGCATGTATGAGTGCATGGATAGTGCCTGAGTGATTGAAGGAGTACATGGGTAATGCCTGGGTGATTGCATGAGTGCATGGCTACTGCCTGGGTGATTGCAGGAGTGCATGTGTACTGCCTGAGTAAATGCAAGAGTACATGGCTAGTGCCTGAGTGCACGGATGAGTCCATGGGTAGTACCTGGGTGCTTGCATGAGTGCATGGGTAGTGCCTGGGTGATTGTACCAGTATATGGATAGTGCCTGGGTAAATTGAATGAGTGTGGGAATAGTGCCTGAGTGCATAGATGAGTGCATGGGTAGTGTTTGAAGGAATGGATGAGCGCAGTAAAAGTGGCTCTAAACATTATTTCACATTATCATGCATTTTACATTATTTCTTCTTACCTTTTTTACTAATGTAGATACAAAACTCAGTGGAAGTATTTTACAGTAGTTTTGTTGCAAACTGAATTTAAAATCTTTTCAAACGTCACCATTACCTTCTGTAAAAGAAGAAAACTGTTATCAAATATAATATTAAACTTAATTTTAGAATTACATAACATTTTCAGTTTCCCTTCTTTGCTGTTCTCAGATTCTACAGAATTTCACCATACACCGTGATTTCAATGTAGTATCATCATACAACAGCAGGGGAAAAAAACAATCAACAAGGTTTTTAAAAAAACAAACAAATCAGTGTTGAGCATTATTTAGAACATATGTAACTATGTGTTTACCTATCTACAGTTTCTTAATTACATTCTTCAACCCCATTAAGGGGCCGATTCCGATCTCGGCCGGTAGGGCTCCGAATCGGATTCGGCTTTACCGGATCCGATTCGGAGCCCTGTTTCCCGACCGAACCGTACGCGGGTCCGGCCGAGCGAGTACGATGCGACTCGCCGACCGACTCGTCCGGGCGTCCCGACCGCTCCGACCGACTCGTTCCCGGCTTGAACCGCACCAACCGACTCGCTCGGACTCCGACTCGCACTGCGCAATGGAGACGTTCCCCGGCCGGGTAAGTACGATGCGCGCCGCGAGCAGTCCGACCGAGCCGCGCATTCCGGCTCGAAAGAGCTGTCGGAGCCGTACTTTGGGGGTCCGTGTCGGACCCCCTGTGCTCGTAGCCGCGCGAGTCGCACACAGGGGGGACCCATGGGTCCCCCTACCTGTGCGTGTACGGCGCGAATCGCTCGCCGTGTACCCGCTGTAGGGGTGCACTTGTCCGACTCGCACCCATTGAGTCAATGGGAGCCCGCGTGACGCGTTGTACGACCGGCTCCCATTGACTTCAATGGGAGTCCGACCGACTCGAGTCCGATAACACACGGACGCATCGTACTCGTTCGGTCGGACTGCACGGGTCCGATTCGGTCGGAAATCTCTCCGGGTCCGGCTCGGTCAGTGAAATTTCCGGCCCGAATCGGAATCGACCCCAAAGTCTTTATTTCTCTCAAGTACATTTTGTAAAATGTACACTCTCATTTACATCTCGTATAATATAGACAACAAATATATAAACTACGTGTTTCTAAACACAATTTTCCAAATGCAATATGAATTAGCAAAAATAATAATCCATACACTAATTGTTCACATCTTCCCAATAGGCCGAATAATGTTTCCAAAACTTTTGCATTGAAAATATTCAAAATAAATTTGTTAATTCTTGTTCACATCTTCCCAATAGACCGAATGATGTTTTCAAAACTTTGGCATCAAAAATATCAGATATGAATTTGGTAATTCGTAAGGCAACCTACATTTGATATCCAAATGGGCATCATTGCAATGTGTCCATCCTTTATTGCACTTTAAATACACCGTATAGTGTCCAGATGTTGTAATAGGTCCATCATGGAAAATAATAGCCACTGCTTTAAAAGTTCTTCCTGAAATTGATACTTGACGTGCCACACAATTTTTAATTTTGGTTTCCAATTTTTTTCCATTTGCTCTACAACGTTGTAGCATTAAAATGACATATTTCCCAAATCTTTCTATATGTAATCTTGACAACATTTCTGATTTACAATGAGAACATTCCATATCTTTATTAGCTGTTTTAACTAATTTGTTAAAAGACACTGATTTGCATTCTGGTATCGTCAAGTATGTGAATCGTTCAGTGTCTATTTCAGAAGTAGAAGAAAATGAACACTCTTCACATTTATGATTCCATCTGTAACTTAGTCCAAATAAATTTTCAATTTCTATTCCTTCTTCTTCCAATACTCCAAGCAAAAACATAGGAAATTCTTGTGCATCTTGTTGTATATTCAATTAACCAGTACATATATCCAAAAGATGCCTAATGCCAGAAGCAGTATGGATTTTACTTCTATCAGTTACCAACTTTTGAAAAATATAATGTAGTAAAGAACAGAATTTTTTTCTCGATTTTCCATGATTTCATGATGAAGATCTTCTAGATAAAACACAACATTCACAATTACATTAGCATAGCAGTTGATACCTGAACTATTTTTCAACTGGTATTCTACAATATCATCAACAGTGTCCATTTTCATTTTCTTTTCACCTTCACGATTCTCTTGAATTGTTTTCTTTTTTTGAATCTCAGTAGAATGTTTGTCATATTTCCATTTTGGACACACTACACGTTTCTCATATACGGGATATTCACCTAAGTTAGGAGCATAAAGTCTTCTTAACCGATTGTACTCTCTTACACAATTTGCATCAGCACTAATCTTTTTCTCATCAAAATTAATCAAATACAAACCAGATAATGTTCTTACTCGAGACAATGCCTCGTATGCCATGCCCTCTTTAAACACTGTACTTCCAATATTTACTAAAGCACTGTCTACACTTAAACCTTGAGATCTATGAATGGTTACTGCATATGCTAAAGAAAGAGGAAACTGTTTTCTACGAACATACAAGTCTTTTTTTTTTTTTTAGTTAACAAAGCTTTATTGAATAAAATATGAATGTACAGAATTAGACAGTTCATAGAACAAATAATCAAACCATAAATATGTTACCCATAAAGGCAAAAATTATTAACACTCAATATAAAGGGAGAAATACATTATACAGTTAATAAATGAGATCATTCTGTACTTAAAACATCACATTTTTTTTATATTTTGTGGGTATAGAAAAGAAAAGAAGAAAGAAGGTAGAAGAGAACAAAGAGAGAAGAAGAAAAGAAAACAAAAAAGGCATATCTTATGCATATATCACTAAATCAACCTATATACTATAAATTATTAATTCATATAATAAAAACATGTTATTAACATATTATTCCTCATAATAACAACACTAAATAATTAGATGAGTAATTACACAAATTAGAGAAGGAAGTCATCATGGGGGATGAAAAATCCTAGTCGAATCACTGGGGGTTTTAAGCTTGTTATTTAAGTAGTTAGTAAGTGGGGACCAAAAAAGGTCCTTGTTGATCACTTGTAACGCAGAAGTAGCTGCTGCTGTATCAAGTCGGTGATGAGAACAAAGAAGATTCCACCAACTGGTGACATTAATATCCTTGGCAGATTTCCAGTTGGACGTAATGACTTGAAATGCAATTGCAAGTGACAAATCAAAAAATATGCCTTGCTTAGAACGTGCTGGGAAAAAGTGTGCCAAACTTCCCAAAAAATACGTTTAACATCAAAGGGAAAATCAATGGAACAAATTGTGGAAATAGTCTTGCAAACCTGTTTCCAAAAAGCAACGGTAGGTGGACAGTGAAAAAACATATGTAAATATGTACCAGGAAGAGCTTTACAAGACCAGCACATGTTAGAGAGTGTTGGATTATATTTTTGTAAAGAATGTGGAGTTATATATAGCCTATTATAAAAATAATAAAGGGTTTGTGTAGTGCTAGCATTAGGAGATGTATGGTGTATTTTATTCCAAATGAAACCCCAGTCCCGTAAAGACAGTGAATGTTGAAGATCAGATTCCCACAATATCTCAACCTTGGACTTAGAACGAGAAGGAACAGTGTAATGCAAATATTTATATATATATGAAGCTTTGAAAGATGACGATATTGCAAGTGGAGCAGGAGAAAGTAAGTTGTCGGGAGACTGGGACAAAGTGAGAGTGGAGATGGCCAGTCCAATGGCATCTCTAAGAGACTCATCTTTAACAGAATAAGTAGAGGGAATAGCAAATTTATTCTGAACTTCAGAAAAGGTAAGAGGAATTGTGTCACACATCAGTTGTTTTATTTGAATCACTCCTTTCAATACCCAATTTTCCCCAAAAATAGTTTGATTCAAAATTGTTAGAGCTTTGTTATTCCATATAGAAGATTCTAGAAATTGTTGTAACTGGGATAAGGGTCGTGTAAGAATAAGGGAAGACAACTGGCTTGAGTATCTGATAGGTGGAGAAGAAAAGGTTTGAGGGGGTTTCGAAAAAAATGGTAATGAATAAAACGGAAATGGCGACACAAGTGAATCCTCCAATTTGCGCCATATATTAATAGGCAGAGAAACAGCACCATCCAAATAAGGTAATACCTGTTTCAAGACAAAGGCACTATGATATTGCTGAAAATTGGGAAAATTTACACCTCCTAACTCCTTAGGTTTACAAAGAGACATTAGAGAGATACATGCTTTTTTACTATTCTATAAGAATGCAGTAATTAATTTATTTAGCAACTTAAAACTTTTAGCAGGTAATTTAATAGGTAACATGGACAGGTAAAAATTAATAACAGGTAAAAACATCATCTTGATAGTTGCCAGCCTTCCCCACCAGGATAAATATAATGGGGACCACTTCTCTGTCATTTGAAGAATCTTACAATGAAGTTCATCTAAATTGATCTTTATTGTCTTGACTATGGAAGTAGAGTATTTAATTCCTAAACATTTAATATGATGTGGAGACCATTTAAACCCAGTGCCATCAAGCATACCCTTCAGACAATATTTGTTGAGAGGGAGTACTTCAGATTTAAAAAAAATTAATTTATATCCAGATAAATCAGAATATACTGATAAGTGATTGGCAAAGACAGGAATCGATGTTTCTTGGTCAGAAACATAAAGAACTACATCACCAGCATATGCTGAGAACTTAACTTCAGTATCTTTATGCTGAAAACCTCGAAACAATGCTGAATTACGTAATGTGTGCAAAATGGGTTCTAGGGACAAAATAAAAAGCAATGGAGAAAGAGGACATCCTTGTCTAGTACCACGTAAAAGGGGAAAATATGAAGATTGGGGACCATTTAGAAAAACAGATGTCATCGGTGAGGAATACAGTACTCTGACATATTTAAGGAAAGTTGGACTAAAGCCATGCCACTGTAAGGCCCGCATCATGAAATTCCAATTTACACGGCATCTAAAGAAACAGCTGCCATAGGAATGATGGTAGTAGAGGCCATATGTAGAATATCAAGAAATAATCTGGAGCTATCTGTCATATGCCTGCTCTTTACAAAACCAGTCTGCTCAAGTCCAACCATATCAGGAATTAAAGGGGAAATTCTATTTGATAACATTTTGTCAAAAAGCTTACAGTCTAAATTGATAAGAGATATGGGCCTATAATTGGCACATAAGGAGGGGGTATTTATCCTTTTTAGGGATCAAACAAATCATAGCCTCTAGAAAGGTTCCTTTAGCCTTGTCCTGCAAGATAAAAGACTGATATAAAGTGAGAATGTGGGGAAGTAAAAGACAAGAAAAACAGGAATAAAACTCAGCAGTAAAGCCATCTGGGCCCGGAGCTTTATCTTTGGGTAAAGCCTTAAGACCAGAGTTTAGTTCAGACATCAACCATATCAGGAATTAAAGGGGAAATTCTATTTGATAACATTTTGTCAAAAAGCTTACAGTCTAAATTGATAAGAGATATGGGCCTATAATTGGCACATAAGGAGGGGGTATTTATCCTTTTTAGGGATCAAACAAATCATAGCCTCTAGAAAGGTTCCTTTAGCCTTGTCCTGCAAGATAAAAGACTGATATAAAGTGAGAATGTGGGGAAGTAAAAGACAAGAAAAACAGGAATAAAACTCAGCAGTAAAGCCATCTGGGCCCGGAGCTTTATCTTTGGGTAAAGCCTTAAGACCAGAGTTTAGTTCAGACATCAACATTGGCTCATCTAGAAAAAAAAGATCCTGTGTCTGTTGTGGTCTTGGCGGGAGTGAATGAAAGTATGCATCCAATGCCTCATTTGTTGGAAAGTGATCTGACGTATAAAGATTAGTATAAAAATCAGTAAAGCATTAAAAAATGTCTTTATCCTTAAAACATGAATTTCCACTTTCATCTCAGATCTTAACTCTTTTAGATTTTTGAGATTTAAATTTTAAATAATTGGCAAGTAATTTGCCAGCTTTATTGCGTCCCCCAAAAATCTTTGAATTCATTTTTAGTAATGTACCGGCAGCCTCTTCAGTTGACTTTTTATTAAACTCAAATTTAGCACTCATTAATTTCTGTAACGCATTATCATTCTTGGTAGTGAAAATTCATGTTCTAGCTGTTTAATAACATAGAGTAAAGTTGAGGACTCCTTACTAGCTTTCTTTTTTTAATGAAACAAAATTAATAATATGACCTCGGGCAGAGGCCTTGAAAGCATCCCAAACAGTATGAAATGGGATATCCGGAGTGATATTGAGCAAACAAAATTCTTTAATAAAACAATTAAAATCCTGTAAAATTCTTTATCCTTCAACAGATTGTTATTAAACTGCCACCTATTAGATTTAGAGGTTTCAGGCAGTAAATATAAATCTATGATGACCGGTGCATGGTCAGAAATTAAAATTGACCCAATTTCAGCATGTGTAAGTGAAGCGACTAAAGACGGTGAAAGAAATATATAATCAATTCTGGACTGAGACTTATGCGTAGGTGAGAAAAATGTATATTCCAGCGTATCTGGAAAGTATAATCTCCATGCATCAACCAAACCCCTAGAATGTATAAAACGTGTAAATGTTTTCTGCATTTTGTTAGGTACATATTTAACTTGAGACTTCCTATCCAAAAAGGGGTCAAGAATTTGATTGAATTCTCCACCAACTATCAAGTTTGAATTAGAACAGGAGCGCAAAACATCTGACATTTGATTCCAAAAGAATACATCTATACCTGTGGGACCATAAATATTTAATATAGAAACAGGCATACGATGTAGAGTAGCAGACAATAAAACCCAACGACCCTCATCATCTCTCTCTACCTTCTCCACAACCAAAGGAAGAGATTTATGAACCAGAATAATGACTCCATTTTTATGGTCAAGGGCTGGAGAGCAGAAAATTTGATCAACCCAGTTTTTACGCAGTGAATTCAAATCTTTGTCAATCAAATGAGTTTCTTGTAATAGACCAATATTACATTTGAGGCGTGCCAAATGGGTCAAGACTCTTTGGGGGATATTCTCAAGAACGTGCGATAATCATTGCCAAAATAGGTTAACGCAAGTCATCATATCGCCGTCTAGCGCGGGAAAATAACACCGTTTCAATGTGGCATTCACAACACGGCGGTAACATGCCATAGTACCCCGATAACGCTGCAAATGTCCGCGATAACACTACCGGGATGGCGATAAAAATTTCAACCCGAACGTGAAAAAATTTACGATGTGCCCAACCGCAATAGAAAAATCGGCGACACGCATCAGCAGGCTTGCAATTCCCACGTCAGGCGGGTAAAATCACCATAAGAGCAGCAAAAAAACCAGAAAGAAATAAAAAAGACATAACAACTGCGAAGCACAATGGAGGGAGTTGGAGCAAGTACAGAGGACAACCCGAACCCCACAAGCCCCACGGAGGACCAGTCTGGGACCTAGGGGCCAGGGAAGGGCAAGGAGAAGAAGAAGAGGAAGACGCGGTTCAGTCCGCAGGAAAACAGGATCCCGATAACGGAGGTGACACTCCCACCATCCAATTGCCATTGGTGAAATTGTCAGCACTAAATGTTGCACATACACTTGTCCGAGCGATGTGCCAATGGAGAGGAGTGACATGCACACAGGGAATGTGTCTAGGAATGAATTTATTTGCACATGCTGTGCCTGTGGTCACTCTGACCTGTCCCATGACTGCAAAGGACAGTCCCCATGTGACGTGCCTAATTGAAGAAATTGCGAATGATAGTGTCCCTTCGGGCCATTCCAGCTGCTGCTGCACTGGGGTGTGGTCCACCTGCCTCATCTTCATCATCATCGTCTGGTGCATCAGGCACTTGGATCCATGGGGCATTGGTGCATACACATATGTTGTGCAACACACAACATGCAATGATCATCTTGCACACTATTTGCGGGCTGTACATTAGTCTTCCACCTGTGATGTCCAGGCACCTGAAACGTGACTTCAACACACCAAATGAGTGCTCCACAATGCCCCTGGTGCGTATGTGGGCCGCATTGTACTGCCTCTGGGCATAGGTGTTCGGGGCTCGGAGGGGTGTCATCATCCACGGGCAGAGTGCATATCCTTGATCACCTGTGACAGGAGAGAGAGATGTGTCAATCGGTGGTTCGGCATTCTGTGTTGGCAGGCTTATTAGTATATTGGTGTGTGACGTGTGGGACTTTGGGATACATGTCTGACATGTCTGGCATGTGGCAAATGAGCGGCATCCATGTGTAGTATGGTGCCTCACAGCTGCTCCTCACTCCCCCGAGCCCATTTACTTGTGTGCGCTGCGCGGTTGCATCACTTGCACTCCTAGGACATACCACTGTCATGACTGTCTGCGCATGTCTACAAGCCTGACAACGACACTGTGATATTGTCCGTTGAAGGTGGTTGGCCACGTGTGTGTAGGCCTATGGTCAGGATATGGCGGAAACAGAGACACATGCAGTAGTTGCCTTGGTGGCCATCCTGGGTGTGAATCACGGCCTGAGCCCCGGGCTATTGATTCCCACTCCTACGCTGGCCCAGCCCAATCCGCTTACGCTTGCAGGGGGGGACGACATAGCTACATGTCCAGGGTCTACCCCACTGCCTGAGGTAACATGGTTGCGCCCACTGTCTACAACACTACAAACACCAGCAGTATATGTCCACATGTCTGTGCTCTGCATACTTAAGTCTGTCCAGCACATCCCCGCCACACTTGGCATTGAGTACATTCTGATTCATGGGTCACTTGCCTCCCTCACACATACTTGGTTCCCGCCTCTCACCACATCCTGCTATTGTGTGGCAGAGGTGCCATTACATGGATGGCTTGTCTGGATGTCTGGCCCCTGCTACCACATTTCCATGTGTTGCCGTGTCTGGTAGGTGGGCATGTTGTTTGGCATGTCGTATGTGATGTTGTAACGTGTGCATTCCCACAGTTGTGAGTTGTCTGATTGTGGAGTTGAGGTGTGTGGTGTGTTCCATTGGTACTTACCGACGAGCAGTGCATTTCCGTAGGTGCCATCCTGGAAGCGCTGGTTGATGATGTACTGTCGGAAGATGTAGGAATCATGCACACTGCCTGGGTAGTGGGCGACGACGTTGGTGAAGAGTCCCCGGTGGTCCACTATTGCCTGCACATTGATGGAATGCGTGTGCTTCCTGTTGCGGTAATTGTGTGCAGTGTCGGCAGGGGGTACAAGTAGGACATGTGTGCAGTCAATTGCCCCCAACACATGCGGGAAGCCAGCTATGGCGTAGAAGCCTTGCTTGGTCTCCAGCTGTTCCTGCGCAGTGTATGGGAAGTGAAGGTGATGGGGTATGAAACTGATGATGGCATCCAGGACAGGTTTGATGGCCTTTGATAGGGCTGCCTGTGAGACTCCTCCGACTCTGGCAGTTGTTGGTTGGAAGGTACCAGAGGCCAACAGGTGCAGCACAGCCAGCAGCTTTGTCTGCGGAGGAATGTTGGTTGTCCACTGTGTTGGTACCGTCAGCCTGTAGGCAATGTGGGTCAGGATGCGGAGGATGGTCGTCCTTTTGAGCCTGTAGTGGGCAATGACTTCCTCTGGCATTAAGTCTCCGAGGCTGGTGCATTTTCGGAAGGACCGCTGTCTTATTCTGCACTGCCTCGGTGGTAGTCTGGGGGGGTGGTCCTGGGGGGGGCCTGGGGGGGACCTGTGGGTGGTGGCGGTGGGTGTTGTGGGCCTCTTGGGTCTCCGAGCTGCATGATCAGTAGCTCCATGGCATCTGTTGGTCTTCAGATGTGGCTCTGGGCTGGGCTCCCTTTTATACTGCAGTTTGTCATCCTGCTTAGCACCAGCAGCAGGCAGGTGTTAATTCCCTGCTGCTAACGCGCCTTATCGCCTGTTTTTGGGTCGCATCGCAGATCTGGCTGGTCGTTGAGAATATCGCGAAGTGGTGTTTTCGTGTGCTTTTGCACAGGAACGCCTACTCTGCATATCATTAGCGTTAGTTGTCTCTCTCATCCGTGGCAATGTTTTTTGCGGCAGCTATCTCTGGTAAACTGGCGATATGGGTAGTTTGCACCAGCTTGTGAATAGGGCGATTAGTCTATCGCCACTTTTGCGGTGCTAATGTTCCGATAAATCGGCGATAAGTCCTTGAGAATATGCCCCCCTGCTTCTTAATAGGATTACGTAAACCCTTAACATTCCATGAAATAATCTTAAGAGAGTTCACCATTGTAACATGTCAATAAACGTAACAAGCAAATACAGCCAAAAAATAACTATGACCCACATCCAACTCTTCAAAATTATAAAACAACTAAAGTGATGTAAATATGAAATTCGATAAATACTGTGATACACATAGAAGCAAAAGAGAAAGAAGGAAAAAGAGAAAGCACAGAGGAAAAAAGTGAAAAAAAGAAAGAAAAGTAGCCAGGAAGAGCAAGAAAACCAAGGTAGTAAGAAATAAGATGACAGAAAGCAAAAGGCTTTGGTCATAATGAGCATGAGACACATGTAGTGTGAAGAAATAAAGTGAGGAGGTGGAGAAACGCAAAAACTGCAGACGGACAACAGGCAAACATTCATTTAAAATAAAGGAAATACAGTATCAGAGACACTCAATATTATGCCAAAAGCGGAGAGCGTGTAGAGAAGGAAATACCTGTCAATCAAATATAGGAGGAAAAGCAACAAAACAACAAGTTAAAAAGACAACAGTAGAATAAATTATACAAAAGTGATCAAAGGGAACAACTTACCAGACATGAGGAAAATATGAAACAATAGGAGTAGGAAGGGGAGTGAGCAGTGGGCAATACATCAAATCAGGGGAGGAATTCCAGGGTAGACAACATCTAAAAGGAATGATACAAATCAATACTGACAAAAAAAGAACAAAGAGAAAATCTGATGCATTAGCTAAAGAATACAACCATAAACACAACATTAACACTAATTATATGATTACTCTTAGAACGACATTGCTAAATAATAACATAAAGTATATCTCAAGTGAAATCTCAGAGACTTAGAGAGGATATCAATGCTGAACAGAGAAGGTATCTAGAATACAGGAAGCTTAAACTTTTCCCATGTCCATTGCTTCACCTTTATGCTGAAAAATACATTTTCTCAGGTCTTGTGGACTTTCAAAAGAGTAAGTTCGGTCTTTATAGGTTACTTTAAAGAAGCACGGGTGTACATGGCCGTATCTTGCATTCATAGATCTTAAGGTTGGTTGAAAGGCAAAAATTCCTTCCGACGAGCTGCAGTTGCTTGGGATACATCTTGAGATATATATACTCTCAGGCCAGACCTTGGTATTTGTTTTCTTTGCTTAGCTGCAGATAACACCATCATAAGCTCAGTATATGCTAGAAAAAGAACAATTATACCTCTAGTTCGGCCAGAACTTGACACATCAGAAGATTTAGGGCCAAGACGATGAGCCCATTGTAGATTAAGATGGATCCCCTCTTTAAGGCCCACCAATTTTGGAATATGGATTCCAAGAAAGGCAAGCATATCTGATCCCTCTGCTCCCTCCGGAATACCATAAATTCGAAGGTTGTTGTGTCTATTTCGATTTTCCTAATCCTCAGTCTGCTGCTTCAAAAGCGTTATTTCCTTAGACATACTGTCAATTTTGATGGCAGCGTCCTGAACATCACTAATCCGTTGTTCTACCTCAGACACCCTAGACTCCAACGTAGACCATCTTTCCTCAATACGGTGAAGCGTGATGTTAGTCTCCATGACAAAAGGCTTCAAGTGTTTAATTTCCTCCATGAGATCTTCCAAAATGAGAGGCAAAGGAGACTTTGTAGGAGAACCAGGATCTTTTTTATGCCTTTTAGTAGGAGCAGTTGTATCTTTCCGAACAATAGGCATTGCTGTAGACGTGGTGGCAGCCTTCAAGGTAGAGGCAGTAGAGGACTCAATATATTGACAACACTTATTAAGCAATATCCAAGAGCTATGTTCAGATTTGTAGCGACAATAATGCACAAGAAGCTGAACCAAAATGATCAAAATTACCTCATAAAAATCAGAATATGAGAGTGTCAGTGGAAGTGCGACAGCATTTATAGATAGCCGGAGGTAAATGTCAGGGATAACCACTGAACAAAGGCCAAATTATAATGCAAATATCCCCTCACAAAAATGAATTATTAAACCTCAGTCAAAACCGGTAATTGAAGCATTAGGTAGCAATTAACTGAAGAAATTCAGGCAGCGAAGGCGAAGTACAGGCATACTCCGGGACTTTCCAAATTCATTTACCCTTGAAACATGCCTCATGAAGTCAAGCGTCACATGGGAGGAAAATCATCTCCGACGCACACCGGTATTTCAAATTGGCGGCCGCGACCACCAGCGCTGAGGTGAGCAGCGCGGAAGGAAGAACGAGGTGAGCAGCTCAAAAACAGTCCAGGAAGTGGAAATTACCTCGTCTCCCAATCCGTGCGCTCCTTAATCTTGAATGTGCACATATTTTCGGCCGATGCCGCCGCCGTAAACCAAAGAGAATCTCCGACACCGATCGGAGCCTCAGGGACCTGCGGCCATCTTGCGGCGGTTCAGCCACGCCCTCCAACATACAAGTCTTTTTCAAGCAAAAAACAGCACAACGTCCAATCTGTTTTACCTCTTCAATCTGATCAATTTTAATCTTCAAAAATTCAATTCCATCTCTGCTCTGAAAATTTACAAAATCAACAACTTTTCCCATTGCTCCATTTTCTAAACCTTCTTCTACATTCAAATGACACCATAAAATTACCCGACAGTTTACACACACATGTTAAGTCTTTTCTAAACCTGCAGTCTTAGACACAGACTTTTCCAAAGAATCCAAATTTGACTGTCATTTCTCTGAGAGAAGAATAGTAACTCCTTTGGGTTCCATTTTATCAATAGCTTCCATTTTCACTATTGGTTGTTTTTCCAATTTCAAAAGTTCATGATTGAATGTAGAACACTCTTGCTGTGTAGGCATTAAGCAAACTATAGACTTCTTTTCTCCAATTTTTTTGTACATTATTTCAGGTGCTATGTTTTCATTTGCAAACAAGTTAGTTAGTAGCCAACTTTGTAAAGCTTCTTTACCATGTTTTTCCAAAACACCAATTCTTATATCTTGAAGAATGTTTCCATAATGTTCATCACTTGCTTGTCGCATATTCTTAATAAGTTCTTTATATTCAAAATGAGACCAAATGTTCACATTTTCAATACTTCCCAAAGATTTCCTAGTGTCTTCATGGACAAGTGTTTTAAAAACCGGTTGTCCTTTCACAGGAGTAAGTTGTAGTAGATCGCCGAATACAATTACATGATAGCCTCCAAATAGAACATCATAATCTGTTTTTAAAATCTGTTGCATTCTTAAATGTACAAAGGCAAGCCTTAAGTTTGAGACCATGCTCACCTCATCAATGATTAGAAGTTTCATTTTCTTCAGTACTCTTGAGACTTCATAACAAGCTTCTCCAGATAGCTTGTTATATTCCAATTTATTTTCATGTTCAACTGGTAGCATGAGAATTCGATGTAAAGTAATCCCTTTAATGTCGTGTGCTGCTAATCCAGTTGGAGCTGTTACAACACAAGATAAATTGGATTCAGTAGTTTTGTGTAGATAACTGGTGAAAACTTTAATTAAGAAACTTTTTCCTGTTCCAGCTTGACCACTAATGTACATTCGAATAGGTTTAAATGATGTGTATTGGCATTCTTTTTTTCAGGCAGCAAACCATGCTGCATCTGTTGTGTCACTTGCTGATATATTTCTTTTTGTTCAATATTTAGTTCTTCTTCCAAGTTTCCCAACTCAATAATATCCTGTTTTGCTTGTTGCATTGCCATCTCTACTTCATTAATGGCTATTGCTGCTTCATTTTCAATAATTGGTTATCCTAGTGGCTCTTGACTTAGTGGAGCAGAACTTTGACTATCTTGAGAACTGTCTCTAGCTATTTCAGCTGCAATAGTAGTTTCTTGTTCAATCTCTTCATTTAACATTTGTAGATAAGTAGGGAAAATCATGCATTGAATGTTATCTTTATATTCATTAAAAGAATCTTCATAGCAGTCAAAATCTCCAAGTAATTCCATTTCACTACGCCAAGGCTTGAAGAGTTGCAGAAGTGATAAATAGAAAAATTCCCTTTTATCTGGAGTTTCGCAACTGAGTTTTCTGTGCTTAATAAGATTTCCTTTGGCATGTTTTACCTAACCCCCATCACATCCAATTACTGCATATTTTTCTTCATTTATATTTTCTGTATCATTTCTCTTAAAGCTGTAATGTTACAGTACTTCATAGAGTCATAGGTTTTCCAGATGTGGTACTCCTTTTGGGATAGTACGTATCCAACATATTAGTTTTAACAATATCTGTACTTTCTAATTCATTCAATGCTAAATATTCAATTTCTTGTAGAGTATTCAATACTCTATTTCGTGTAGCGGAAAGACCTAGACTTACCCAAATGATTCCTCTTGACTTTAAATATAAACTGGCAGAGCTTAACCGATCCGAACATTCCTAGAATCCAATCTCTCGATAGGAAAGCATTTTCAAACTAAAGCTGTACAATTTGTTACTAAGACTCTTCTCTTGTGAAATTTCTTCCCACATTTCCTTCAACTCTGTCTTTTAAGATTTGGCTATATATGATGTAACATATCGAGCAACAGCAATTGAATTATCTGCAACATACTGGATATCCATGTTTGCATTCCACATTGTCAAAATCACTGGATTGTAGTCATTAATATACTTTGAATCTTCAGTTCTTTTTATGTTGTATGTATTCTTCGGAGATTTTCAAGTTATAGTATGTCTTACTGCTGACATAAAACTATTGGCTCTTCCTTTTGAAATTACTGGACGTGGGAATCCAAAACAACATTTTGTATAAAATTTTCCCTTTGACTTGTATTTTCGTCGACAATATTCTCCACATCGATGACTTTGAAAACGTAAAACTTGTTCTCTCAAGCTCTGTTCTCCTCGTTTTTTTGGAATGGCACAGGTAACATACTCTTCGATGAAAGACAAAACAGTTTCATTAGAATCGGTTCCAAATTTAGGTGCATTCTTGATCCATAATAGCATGTGTATATGAGGAGCACCTCTGGCTTGCTACTGCTTTCTCCAAAAGAAATCAGTAACTTCTCCAAGAGGTGGATTATTTTTATTGCAGATAAAAGACATCATAGCTTGAAACCTATGATTAAAATATCTGCACACTTTCACAGGATCCAAGGAACACAATTCTCCAGCTGTCTTCAATTCAATATTTTTTTAATTTGAATTTGCTTGTCGAAGAAATTCAAGTAAATCGTCCCAAGCATATTTAGCACAGCTAAGTGTTAGAAACCACGTTGGAGTACCTAAGTTTCTTAGCATATATTTAAGTTCGCCGTGATGATGATACCAATACTCATTAGTACCACGTTGACACGCCATCAAATTAATTAACTGAGATTCCAAATGATCGTCTATTTGTTGAACTTTGTCCATAAATTTCTTTGCAGAAACATGTGTAAGATGAACTCCTGTTTTTAATATGTGGTTCATTGCATATGAAAGACCAGACAAGTCACTTTCAAATAGAAGATGAAATATATATGGAATGCACTGTCGAAATCTTGAATCTTTTGAGTACAATCTTGTCGAGTGGTATTCTGAAGCTGGAATCTGTACTGCTCGTTCATCATATTGTCCACCTTCTCCAGTGGGGAACAGCTGTGGAAATAACGAGCTTCTAAACTTTTTTCCCATACACTCAAGGGAGTTCCCTTTGCTTTCTTCATTTGAAATAATTCAATAGTGTTTCCAATCCCTTCTTTTGAATGTAGAGGATGTATAATGTAATGTTCGTAAATCTCTTCACTCCTGGACTTGTCTACTTTTTCTATTTGGCCAGTTGACATTTCTGTATCTTCTTCTAAACATATTTCCTGTTCTTCCACATTTACAGTTTTATAATAAATATGATTCTGTACAAGATATAATGTAGCCTTTTGAAGTTTGGTGACATCTACTAACTCTTGCCATATTTTCAGACTCTTTGTTGGTACACCATTAACTAGAATAACTACAGGCTCACTTTCAACTCTCTCTATATCAACAGTTTCAATATTTTTATTAAAATCTAAAGGTAAGTACACAACTCTTCCTTTCAGAGCTCTTTGTAAATCTGTTGTAGGCAGCTTACCTGTTTTAGGCTCCATACGAACTATAGCCTGAAACGGGTGCACAGATTGAATAAGAATGGACTCATATGTATTTACATCTGCTAGTTCCGGAGGAATAGCTACCAACTCTAAGGGGCATATTCTCAAGGACTTATCGCCGAGTTAGCAGCACTTTATCGCAGCCAAAGTGGCGATAGATTTATCGCACCATTCACAAGCTGGTGCTAACAGCCGATATCGCCAGTTTACCTGTGATAGCAGCCGCAAAAAACATCGCCACGGATGACACCGGCAACTAACGCTAATGAGATGCAGAGTAGGCGTTCCTGTGCAAAAAGAAGCAAAAACATCACTTCGCAATATTCTCTACAACCAGCCAGATAGGCGATAAGATCCCAAAACAGGCGATAAGGCGCGTTAGCAGCAGGGATTTAACACCTGCTCTTACCTGGTGCTAAGTCGGACGACAACCTGCACCACAAAAGGGAGCCCAGACCAGAGCCACACCTGAAGAACTACAGATGCCATGGAGCTACTGATCATGCAGCTCGGAGCCCCAAGAGGGCCACAACACCCACCGCCACCCCCCCCAGTACCCCCCCTGGGCCCTACCCCGGACAAAGATAACTTACATCAACTTTACGAAATCATGAACAAAACAATTCGCATGATGTCGCACAAGTACAACAATTAACATTCATGTGTGGTCAGAAAAAGGTGAATCATTCATTCATCTTTGAATTTCCAAACAAATTATTTTATTCAAATTTAACTCAAATCAACTTTTCGGAAGAGTCATGGCGGGTCTTCACTGGACAATCTGTAAGACACAGCCTGCAACACAAAATTCAAGATAAGAAGGTGTGTCATGCGCTCATCAAAGGACAGAGAGAGAGAGAAAGAGAGAGAGAAAGAAAGAGAGAGAGAGTGAAAGAGAGAGAAAGGGGGAGAGAGGTAGAAGGAGAGAGAGAGAGAAACAGAGGAAGAGAGAGAGAGACAGTGAAAGGAAGAGAGGGAGAAGGAGAGAGAGAGTAACAGAGGAAGAGAGAGAGACAGTGAAAGGAAGAGAGGGAGAGGGAGAGAGAGTGCCAACACTGTGGACCCAGGCCTCACTGCTCACCTGCTGCCACTGGTGTGTCTCCAACCACGTGCCGGTATACACTGCAGTCCACCAGGTCCCTTATCTGAAACAGAGTCCAGATTTATGAATGGCAGAGTTCATATCATTGCACACACCATCATTGCTTGGTCGCCCCTGCGCACACAGGCTGCTGCACCCCAGCCCCTCCCACCACCCAGCGGTGTTTGCCCGCCCCTGCGCACCCAGGCCTCACTGCTCACCTTCCCCCACCAGCGTGTCTCCAAGAGGACCCACCACATGCCGGTGCAAGCTACAAGCCCGGGGCCCACGACCTTGGCAGCCTCCACATCATGCAGCCCCACCCCGCGGGCCACCAGGTCACACACGTGATTCTGGGTCTTGATTTCGCAATGGCAGAGAACAATTAGGTGCACAGGGCATCATCGAAGGCTGCACACCCGCTCAGCCCTATAGGTGCCACTAACTCTGTGAACCGCGAGGCAACGCCACGTGGCGGTAGGCCCGCGCTGCCCGCTGGCTCAAGCCTACACTGCGGTCCAGCAGGGCTCACACAAATCCTTACCAGTCCGGACCACCAGGACGGTGCATCATCGCAGGCTGCACACCCTCTCAGCACTTAAGGTGCCCCTACCTCAGTGCACCAAAAGTAACCGTCCCGTGGCGGTAGGCCTGTGCCGGCCGCAGTGTATCCGGTGCCACCAACTCTGTGCAACGCAAGTCATGGACCCTTTATGATTGAGTTTCGTGATATGCCAGCCGGACGCAGCCATGTCACCTCCGGCAGTGGGGAAGAACTGGGACACGTAGCGTCATCGTCCCCCCCTTTATATGTAAGCCGAGTTTGCTGGGTCGGCGTGCGCCAGGCCAGCGTAGAGGTGTGAATAATTATCCCTGGGCTCTGGGCATGGTTCATTTCTGGGCTGGACAGGAAACCAACTGATGCGTGTGTTTCTGTTGCAGTGTCTGCGCCACACGGACCGCAATCGACAATGTTGCATGCACCCGGAGGGTGGCCGCGCATGAAGGGATTGTACAAGGAGCGCAAGGCCGCTCGGGCTCTTGGCTCATGCATGCCAACTGTTGTGTGTGTATCACTATTGGTGCACCATAAGCCCTAGCCTCAATTGCAGTGCGAAAGCCACATCACATTCCCAGAATGCAAGCAGTAGTCAGACTAACATTAGGGATGAAAGCTCCTTTGTCTCAATACATAAGGCGGAAGGACATCTGCACCTCCGACCTTGGTCTTGCATGCGACAGGCACCCCCTGAGAGAGATACCATAGCAGTTGATGACGACTCCCACACTACGCACAGCGCTAATAATAGTCCAACGTATCCACACCCCACACACAGAAGTCCTTGCTCAAGGTACTCTTGCATGGAATGCCCTTGACACTTACGTACACAACAACCCATATGTCCAAACGTTGCACACACATACGACTCATTGCTCCGAGCTGTGGCATATCATCCACATAACTGCCGCAGGTCAGAAGAGTGCCGGTTCTACGAGAGCCACCAACGCAATGGCAGAACATCCCGGGCGCATGCACAACGCCTGTCACGTGGAACTGTACCGTGACCAAATGCTGCCTTTTAGTGTCTGATGCATTGGTCTGCATGTTGTGGCCCTTGTCTTGCCCGTACTGACACGCACATGGCAATAAAGCCTACGCAACTTCACTAGTGTTCAACTGTGATGAGTGTTGATTAGAATGACAAATCGTGTGCCTCAATGAGCATTGTCCGTACACAGGGAGGGACTGACTGACGCATTTCACTTGGGGTGAGACCCTATTGCCAGCTCCACCTCTGTGAGCCAGACATAGTGGTTGGGATAGTTGCTGATAGACCTGTGCTCTTACGTGTCTTCAGCAATGTGAGTATGGTGTCCATATTCTTGCCATGTGGATCAATGTGATCCATCACTACAGGCTGTGTCCACCCAGTTGAGTGTGAGTAGGTATGCGAAGAGATGTTCTGTTGTCAAATGTGATGGGGTCACTACTTTAGGCCTGCCAACGACTTTGACATTTCATACCCAGCCCTATTTCTAACATTACGTGGGGCAAAGTTGAGGAATTGCGCGATTATTGTTTCAGAGCAATGAGGCCACAGATAGTGCATACATTCCCTGTCATCTCACTTCCTATGTGTGTCACGGTCATACATGCGCATTGCTTTCATTTCCCAGGGTGTACCTTTTTGGGCAATCAATGTCCTTACATTCATCCATACTTTCATACTTGATCGATTATGGACATGACACATCTGTGTTAATTTGAATGATTTATTCACATTCGGTGGAGTGTCAGAGCTGGAGCAGTACCTGGCCATGCAAACCCCACATTACATTGTAGCCCAGTGGAGGGCCAGCCAGAGTCATTTAGGGATTGACAAGTACATCGGAAGAGGAAGAGTACAGTCTGCAGTCTGATTGCTGTGTCATTGGTAAGCAGACAAAATATGGCAGTCCATGTCGAGGTCCAAGGTGAGTGTCGCAGAGTGTTTCGGGGGACAGTGGGAGGTGTTGTTACAGGGCATGATGCAGAGGGCAGAACCAAGCTGAAACAGGGCATATGGCGGAGAAGAGTGCTACTGGCTCCTTCTTACTACAAAGGTGGAATCACCTGCATCTTCGTCCTCTATGTCATCTGTCTGACATGTGGGTGCTGATGTCTGGTCTACAGCACTGTGTGCCACTGACACATCAGGGGCCGGAGATGTGTGTGTAGAAGTACCAGCAGCATTCATCAGCAACTGCCTTAGTGGCAGCAATGCGATGATGAGGATCTGCAGGGCATGGAAGATCCCAACAACTTTTCTCTGGTGTGCATCAGTGGCAGCCATTCTTTCCGCATGCATCCGCTCCATGGTCTCCATTATCCTCAGCATCTGTGCCAACTCTCGGCTGACATCGCTGAGGCCACTCTGACTGGACAGTTGTTCTCCTCTCAGAGTCATGACTCCAGCGATGTCGGGCATGGATTGTTGGACATCATGGAGCGAACTGTGGGTGTCCGTTAAGGAGTGTAAGTGGTCCCTGATGGGACTTAGACACCCACGTATGTCATCTAGTTTGGCTGCCATGAGGTCGAACCCCACTCGCACCTGTTCAGCCACCTCCTTCTGGCAGTCTAACACATGGCCTTGGAATGCGATGTGTTCTTCAGTGAGGTGCTGGGAGCCAGCCCTGGTGGAGGGTGCTTCCTGCTGTGTGGTCTGTGCAGGGGGTGGGGTCTCCTCGATGCAGCTGGGCTGCCCTGCTCCTGGAGGTGGATTGCTGTAGCTGTCCATGAGCTGTTGTAGGGCATCGGTGTCGAAGGTGTGGAGGTCCTCTTCATCATCACTGATGAGTTGTCTGGTCTGCTCTACAGGAGGTGTTGATTGTCCCTCTGCAATGTGAAGGGGAGATGCATTTTAACATTGTGTTGACATGTATGTTGACGCATTGTTCGAGTTTACATACAGACTTCATGACAATGTACATTGTGACTATTTGGGAGGAGCTGACTATTTGATGCGGGACAGTTGACATTTGAACTACATCACGGATGTGAGGTTGTACACGTACATTATCATCTCACAGTTTCCTGCTATGCCAGATGTGATTGGCCAGTTTCTACGTACAAGCGGAACCAGTTGTGTCCTCTGTCCTGTAGTGAGAGTGTTGCACTTTGTACCACATTGTCGTCAATGATGATGTGCTGTTATTGCTATGTGTGTGTGCTGCATTGTGGGAGAGTCACCACTGCAGCTGTGATTTTGCTGCCCCTTATCCCTTTGAGGCGGTGTGCCTTTGACTTCTGTGCTTCTACAGTGCTGAGATGTTGCAGAGTTGGCTAATTTTGGCTCTGGTTCAGATTTTGGACTCTTGGACATGGTTTATCCGCAGATGTGTTGTTGACGTCAGGGGTTGTTTGTGCACGTGGATGTGTCAGAGTGTGACCTGCTCCTTTACCGATGTGTTCCACACTCAGCCACCTCGGTGTCGTGGCGTGCACCATGTCATGATAATTGGACTGCAGCCATGCTGTTCGTCATGCAGTGTCACTTGCATTGTCAGTGTGGCTCACAGACATGCAGCTTTGCTGGTTTTGACACGTGTGCATGGCTTGGTTGTGAGATTGGTGCTGTGTGGGGAGGGACCCCTTTGTGCCCATGGTGGACGGGGGCCTACTTGCTGTTTGTATGTGTGCTGCAGTGTGCCAAGGGGATCAGGGACATGATCCAGAGTCATTGTGGGTGTGCAGTGTGCTCTACTTAATTGTGCATGTGTGCCATTGTGCCCATCTCCCCCGTCCCCCCAGTCTCTGTTCATTACTCACCCTGGTGCTGTTGTGTCAGGTCATGTCGAGCAGTGTCCGGACCTCCAACTCCTGCCAACATCTCCCCACTGATGACTGTGGCCACCATTTCCTCCATCTCATCCAGCTCCTGGTGTTCCGCTGGACTGCCACCTCCAGTCTGCATTGCTGCCTGATGGTTGTCAGCGAGTTTCTTCTTGGTTTTGCGCTTCGCATCATTCCAGCGCCTCTTGACCTCTCCAATTGTCCTCCTCCTCACTCCGACTGCATTCACCTTGTCCAGGATGGACTGCCATATTGCATTTTTATTTGCCAATGACACGTTGGAGGTGACGAACAGTTGTTGGTGGTGTTCTATCACCTCCGTGATGATGATCCTGTTTTCCTGCGGACTGAACCTCGTCTTCCTCGTCTTCTTCTTCTTGCCCTTCCATGACCCCGAGGTCCCAGGCTGGTCCTCCTGGGGGCTTGTGGGGTTCTGGTGGTCCTCTGTACTTGCTCCGGCTTCCTCCATGGTGCTGCGCAGTTTTAATTATTTTGTTTGTGTTTTTCGGTGCTTTTATAGTGCATTTTTCCGCATGACGCATGGGAATTGCAGGCCTGTCACTGGTTATTGCTGATTTTTTTATCGCGGTTGGCCACATCGACACTTTTTTCGCGTTCGTGTTTCGCGTTTTTTTGCCTTCACGGTAATTTTATCGCAGTCATTTGACGCGTTAGCGTGAGACTATCGCATGGTACCGCCGTGTTGAGAATACAACGTTAACACTGTGTTATTTTCCCGTGATGGACTGCGATGTGCAAAGTTGCGTTAAGCTAATTTTGCGATAATTATCACACGTTGTTGAGAATATCCCCCTCAGTTGTTATGTACTGCTCTAGCTGGCATTTTGTTCTCTTCTAATTTGTTGTAACAATATTTACAAATATGTTGCTCAGCACCCAACTCAAAATGACCTTCCACCAACAAATAAGCACCAAATTGCTCCCACTTATCATTATTTTCCTTTTCACTTTTATAAATACACATCAACATTTCTAGTTTGACTTCTATAGTGAGTACGTCGACAACAAATACAAACATAGTTTGGTTTTTCACATGAAAGTATCTTAAACTTTGTAATTTCTTCTGCAAACTTCTCAGTACTAATATCTTCCAACTGTTGTTCAACACCTACAATTATCAAGCTCTCACTTTCTCTACACTCCTCTTGTGAACCAAAGAAGCAAAACTGTATATCATCACAAACTTTTTTTACATCCAAAACTGAACCATGCAAAAGAGCTGTGTTCATTTCACTTAAAGATATTGGAGGACTTTTTACATAGTACAATCTCCTTACTAACTTCCGCATGTACTGCTAACATTCTTAAATGATGAAAATTACTTTTACACACTTTTCTAGAAAGACAAGCCAGAGAATGCCCCTGCAACTTAGTATATTTTCTTACTTTACATGGCTCTAGTTCTTGCAATATCTTAATCTTCTGTTTAATGCTTTTTTTGGCATATTGTCGCAAGAAAACTCGTAATATATCAATAGATTCCTGTTGAATACTACAAATACTACTACAATCCCACTTATACACTGGAGCCTGTGCACGTCTCCCTTGAACTTCATCAGCTATTACTTCGTCCACATTTCTAGGAACCATCTTTTCTTTTTCAATTGGACAACCATCTTTTATTTCATATCAACGACCACTGGTATCAACTGCATGAACTAATGTATTTTGTTCAAAATAGCTTTCTTCATGAAAAAAAGGCTTAGTACTAGAAGTGTGCTTCCATTCATCAGAAAAAGCTTTGCAAAAGTTACTTCTATTAACCAGTCTTTTTCTTTTGCTTTTCTCCTTCATAAAGTGCATTGTTTTATTCAATGTTTTCATTCTCTTCAATACCAATATAAATAATTTTCGTTTCAATTCAAAAGCAGTATCTACTACACTTTCAATCTGTTGCTTCTTCTTATATGCTGCTGATCTTTTTTTATACTTTTTACAATCTTTTAATACATTTTGCATTACTCTATTATAAAACATACGTAGACGTATGTCTTTAAATTGTTTCTGTCTTTTTGTCACATGTGTTTCTTTTCCATTGTGTTTCTTTATTTGCTTCTCCTTTGTTCTAAAAACTTCTTTCCTCCTTTGATTAGTATTTTGATCGTTCAATCTCTCCACAACTTTTAAAATAAATTGTTTAGTTCTCTTACCAGAAGCCACTTTATCCTCAGCATCCTTTTGGTGTTTTTCTACTCCACTCTTTTTAGTTTTCATTAAGTACTTCTGTTTCCTTTGTTCTCTTCTCTTTTCATGTTTCCTTGCCATCTTTTATTTATAATCCGATCAAAATATCTTCCTAAGAAACAAATAATAGTTTAATTATTTTGGTACATCAATACAATTTTTATATTTAATAACATTTCAAATTTGAAAATAACAACTAACCACAAAATTACAATTAAATTCCTATTACATTTATAACACATAGAAAGAGAAAAGTATAAAAATGAGCAAAACAACTGCAAAAATAAAAGAAAAGGTGGTCACACACCCGAAAGGAGAAAGGAAAAAAACCCAAAAGGTTTACAAACAGCAAAATGAAATACTCAAACAACACAGCTACTGCAAAATGTAAGAAATGCAGAAAGAAGCAACAGATGTACAGAAAGAGGCAAGAGAAGTACAGAAAGATGCAAAAGAAGTGCAGAAAGAGGAAAAAGTTGTAGAAAAACGCAAGTAAGGTACAGAAACAAATAAAAGGGGTGCAGTAAGAGGCAAAAAAAGTTGAAAAAGAAGTAAGAGAGGTAAAGAAAGAAGGAAGAGAAGTGCAGTAAGAAGCAACAGAGGTGCACAAAGAGGCATGAGAAGTGCAGAAAGAGGCAAAGAGGTACAGAAAGAGACAACAGAGGTGCACAAAGAGACAAGAGAGGTGCAGAAACAGGGAAGACGAGTGCAGAAAGAGGCAACATGGGTACAGAAAGAAGCAAGAGAGGAGTAGAAAGAAGCTAGAGAAGTGCAGAAGGAAGCAACAGAGGTGGACAAAGAAGCGAGATGGTTGCAGAAAGAGGCAAGAAAAGTCCAGAAAGATGCAAGAGAAATGTAGAAAGAAGAAAGAGAAGTGCAGTAAAAGGCAACAGAAGTGTAGAAAGAAACAAGAGAAGTGCAGAAAGAGGCAAAAGAAATGCAGAAACAGGCATGAGAAGTGCAGAAACAGACAAGAGATGCACAGAAAAAGGTAAGACAGGTGCAGAAAGGGGCAAGAGAGGTACAGAAAGAGGAAGCAGGGGTGCAGAAAGATAGAAGAGAGGTGCAGAAAGAGGGAAGAGGGGTGCAGAAACAGGCAAGAGATGGGTGCAGAAAGAAACAAGTGAGGTGCAGAAAGAAGCAAGTGAGTTGCAGAAAAAAGCAAGAGAAGTACAGAAAGAAGGAACAGACGTGCACAATGAGGCAAGAGGGGTGCAAAAGAGGCAAGAGAAGTACAGAAAGAAGCAACAGATGTGCAGAAAGAGGCAAGAGAGGTGCAGAAACAGGTAGGGGAGGTGCAGAAAGAGAGAAAAGGGGTACAGAAAGAGGCAAGAGAACAGCAGAAAGAGGCAAGAGAGATGCAGAAACAAGCAGGTGAAGTACAGAAAGAGGCAACAGAGGTGCAGAAAAAGGCAAGTGAGGTGCAGAAAGAGGCAACACAGTTGCAGAAAGAAGAAAGGGGTGTGCAGAAAGAGACAAGTAAGGAGCAAAAACAAGCAACAGAGGTGCAGAAAGAGGCAAGAGAGGTGCAGAAAGAGGGAAACAGAGTGCAGAAAGATGGAAAAGGAGTACAGAAAGAAGCAACAGAAGTGCACAAAGAAGCAGCAGAGATGGAGAAAGGGGCAAGAAAACTGCAGAAAGAGGCAAGAGAGTTGCAGAAACAGGCAACTGAGATACAGAAAGACGGAAGACGGGTGCACAAAGAGACAAGAGAGGTACAGAAAGAGAGTAGAGGGGTATAGAAAGAGGCAAGAGGGGTGCAGAAAGAAGCAAGTGACGCACAGAAAGAGCCAACAGAGGTGGACAAAGAGCAAGAGAGGTGCAACAGGCACAAGAAGTGCAGAAAGAAGCAAGAGAGGTGCATAAAGAGGCAAGAGAAGTCCATAAAGAGGCAAGAAAAGTGTAGAAAGAGACAAGAGTACTGCAGAAAGAAGTAAGTGAGGTATTGAAAGATGGAAGAGCGGTAGTATGTGTATAGGTAGTTCATCCTTAACTGTATGACTGCATGGTAGTGCCTGAGTAAAAGGATGAATGTAAGAGTAATAGTAGGATCATTGGATGAGTGCATATGTAGTGCCTAACAAAATGGATCACTAAATGAGTACTCCCTATGTCAATAGTTCAGTGCTAGAGTAGTGCCTGAATAATTGAATGAGTGCAGCAATACTGCCTGGGTGATTGCATCAGTGCATGAAAAATATCTGAGAGAAACTATGAGTACAAGCCTAAACCATGGTTTATTGCATGAGTGTATGGGTAGAGCTTGAGATAATGCACGCATACTTCCTGCGTGATTCTATCACTGCAGAGGTACTGCCTGGATGAATGTATGGGAAATACCTCTGAGAAAGTATGAGTATTAAGGTAATGCTTGGACCATTGCATAAGTGCATCAGTAGTGTCTCAGTGAATACATGAGTGCATAGGTACTGGCTGAGTAAATGTTTGAATGGAATAGTAGTGTCTAGGTGATTATATGAATGTATGGTTAATGTCTAGCTGTGTATAAGTAGTGCCTCCTTCATTGCATAACTGAACAAGAATGCCTAAGTGAAGTCATGAGTGAAAGAGAGATATGAGCCACTTTTCATTAGTGCACACCTACTGCTTGAGTATATAGATGTAATTATCACTATATTCCTAAAAACAAGCATACATATCTATGTACCTTTTCCTAGTGCCACCATATGTAAAAGAAACATACAGATACATATATACCAGTGTTTTATAGCTCTACCACCTCTATAGAAATAACACATGTGAGAATATATGTGCAAGCTGACACATACTTGAGTCGTAAGACTACAAAGTCCCTTAACCTTGACAGACTTCACTTTCCATTTTAAAGAGACACCTAAAATTATGCGGCATATTTGAAGTATGCATTTCCAAAGACCAATACGAACTAACCTAATCATTAATCCTTCTATCAACAACTCTTAAACCTCACTTTTGAGCTGCAGCTTCACTATTCAGCAGCTACTCAGAGTGTAGAGCCTAGCCAAATACAAAGCACCAACTTTTTCAATGTGTCTGTTAAAAGACTCACAGTATTCCAGAGAGCATGCATGCATCTGTCTGTACCTTTTAAAAGTGGCATCATATATTTAAGAAACATGCAAATACATGGGTAGTGGGTAGTGCCTGAGAGAATGGATGACTGGATGGGTAGTGCCTGAGTGAATAGCTCAGTGCAAGAGTACTGCCTGGGTGATTGCATGAGAGCAGCAGTACTGAATGGGTGATTAGAACAGTACAGGGGAAATACCTTAGTCAAACGATAAGTGCAAGGCTAACACATGGTTGAAGACAAAGTGTATGAGTAGTGCTTGAAAGAACAAAAAAAGTGCATGGGTACTGCCTGAGTGATTCTATGACTGCAGCGGTAGTAACTGGATGATTGTATGACTGTATGAGAAGCACCTGAGAGAAAATATGAGTGTAAGTGTAATGCTTGGACCATTCTATGACTACATCAGTAGTATCAGAGTGAGTAGATAAGAGCATGGGTAGTGCCTGACTAAATCTTTGAGTGGGATAGTAGTGTCTGGGTGATTGCACACATCTATGGTTAATGTCTGAGGGATTACATGGCATGCATGTGTCTGTGCCTTTTCCTAGTGGCATTATATGTAAAAGAAACATACAAAAACATGTGTACCAGAGCTTTACACCTCTACCATCTAATTAGTCATACCACGTGCGAGAATACATGTGCACACAGACACATACCTCAGTCATAAGACTAAAAAGTCCCTTAAACTTGAGAGACTGTACATCCCATTTTAAAGAGACACCTAAAATTATGCGGCATACTTGAAGTATACATCTCCACAGACCAATACGAGCTAACCTAATCACTAATCCCTCTGCCAACATGTTTTATACCTCACCTTTGGGCTGCACCTTCACTATTCAGCAACTACTCAGAGTGTCTGTACCTTTTAAAAGTGTCATCATATATCAAAGAAACATACAAATAGATGGGTAGTGCCTGAGATAATGCATGACTGGATGAGTACTGACTCAGTGAAAAGTTCAGTACAAGAGTATTGCCTGGGTAATTCAAGAAAGCAAACACTAATCCTTCTACCATGTTATTATCTACAAACTATTTCAAAAATCTTTTCATTACAATAATACAAACTACAGTAGAGAGCTGTACATTTCATAACATATTTCATACATCACATTTGTCTTACAATATCCACACTTGGATTTTTTTTTTTAAAGTAAAATTATAACTAAAAAAAATAAAGCAGTGGTAAATAATATATAATACACCTTACAAATTGATTACTCACGTTTGACGTAGTATTGCAGAATACCAAATATCAGAAACTCTTAAAAGATTTTCTTTTCCACACAAGAAATGTAATGCACCTCTCTCAGAAAGGTGAAACCAGAAATGGCAAACGTTCCCTCTCTTTTTGCACTCAAATAAATGTAAGTATCAAATCGCATTGCTTCCATCATTATTTCAAATTATAAAACACATTTCTATTGGTTAGACATATTTACCCTTTCTAACTGTCTTCAAATGGTGCCCAAACTGCTTCTGTAATTTTCTGAAGTCGAGCCGCGAATCCACACGGGAGTTCAAAAACCTATTTTTAATAATACTAGTATAGTTTTTCAGCAACACACTACTTCTACACATACTACTGTCTTAGAAAACCTTAATTTACTAACTTTTCACTTATATTTAAGTATCCATTTCACATTTTAAGACCACAGTTAAGTTTCAACTCTTCCCCCATTCTACTTAATGCCAGTTTCCATAGTAACAGTTCATGGAGCATTCTACTGTTCTGGCAGGTCACAAGTTCACCGTAGTTTCAAGTTCAGCACACAAGCTTACTAATGCAAACAGCAGGTTTGGTTGACTTTTGCTAAATATTACCTTATGGTATCTACTGTACCTTTAAAACATTTTCTAATAACGAATCACAAACATGATACCTCAGCAAAGTGACATGCATCCTATTTTTGAGTGCACAATCTTGATGAACAGCCAATCACTTATCAGCTTTTTGAAAAACAACATGTTCTCCACCTTTTTAGATACCTCTCATTCTACCAACTGACTACCTCAGCTACAGAAATCTTTTCATTCCTACCAGACATCCCTTCAAGATGCTCACAGTGTGGATTGTAGGGCACAGCTATGTTTTCTGGTGCACAAGTTTATTTTGCTTGATTAATTAAAATCTTTGCAAATACATAACAAAAAGATTCCCCTTGTACACAAATAAATACAATTAAAAGCAGTTAAAAGCCACATAATATAAAAAAGGTCATCAATTGCATGTTCCTGGTTTATGGTGTTAACTATTTTAAAAGAGATTCTCATAGACTCTTACGTCTCATAAAATACTGGCTAGCAGTGACGACCACAACTTCTCAGAATGGATAGCTCAGCTTAACCAGGTCCATTGTCCAAGTTAGAGATTGGGTGAATAAAGTGCAAGTAGGACTAAAACAGGATAGACACTTAGAAGTTTTTTAGCGTGTTCCTGGTAACAACAGAGTTTTAAGTTTCTTAGTTACCATCTCAAAAATTTCTGTTACCCGACAGTTAAGCTGGACGTCAGTGGGATTGAAGCAAAGCTTCACTGCCTGCCTACAGGTCCGGACGCCGTAATACCTAAAAAAGGGACGTCACAAGATGCATCTTATGTCCTTTAAGTTGGAACAGTTGCAGATAACATGAATAATATCTTCCTTTCCACTTCCGCATAGACGACAGGTCGGAGTACCGCCATCCCTTTCCCATGGGGGAAGATGGGGTTTGATCGCAATTACCCCCATGCGCAACCTTAGAAAGTTTTCTTTCCTGCTTATCTTAATTCCGACACTCAAGTAGGCTTGGGGTTTTAGCCTTACATAGTCACTGAGCACTATCCAGCCATGTACCTTTTTGGTGAGAATTGCTTTGTCTTCTAGAACAGATAGCATAGATGTTGTTTTTCTCACTGCTTTTTTGAAGGAAAGATGATCCGTTGGTGCGGCCCAGAGATCAGACAGGCCCAGTATCTCAATAGAGTCAAACAGATAATCCCTGGCTGGGCATGTTTCATGATTGTGCAAGGCTTTCCAAAGGTGGGTGTTTAGAGACCCTGCCTCAGCACTTCGGATTTTGTGCCAACTTTTAACGTAGGTGCTCCTTCTTTCCACCGTTTGTCTTTGGATCCCAAAATTTACCGGATTTGAGCCGGAGAGACGTATTTTGGGAGATGGAAAATTGCTCTGTAAGAGTTGGCTATTATGACGTCTAAAACTGCTGTGTCTTTACCTTTTAGAGCCTCACTCCCATATGTCAATGTAGGCAGCAGTTTAGCCCTCAGGACCTGTAAAAAGGGATCAAGCGTAAGGTCAGGAAGGCGTTTCTTCAATGACTTCAATGATAGGTAAGTTGTAGTCCCCTTTCTTCGCATGGACTCTAGATGAAGTTTGAATGAGCTTGTATGATCCATTAGTATTCCCAAGTATTTATAACTTTGTACTTGTTCCAAACGTTGGCCATCAAGGAACCAGCTATTGATCTTCTTTTTGTGGTAATTAACTGCCATAATTTTGGTCTTCTTAAGATTTATTTTGAGGGAGCTCCGGTTCGAAAAGCTGCATGTTGTATTTAATAGGTGCTGAAGACCAATTGGTGTCCGACTAATTAAAACCAGATCATCAGCATCTAGCAAGTTTGACATTAGCTTATTCCCCAGTTTTGGAGCATGGGATACACAGCTGTCCAGCTCCCCGGGCAGATCGGCCAAAAAGAGATTAAAAAGGATCGGGGCAAGGACACACCCCTTCTTGAGGCCTTTCGAGGTCGTAATTCGTTTTGAGATGTGTGACCCTGCACCTAGTTTGACCCTGATCCATGTGTCTGTATGCAGCTGTTTTAGCCGATCCAAAAGTGTGATTGGTATACCCCATTTTTCCAATTTTCCCCAGAGTTTGGAACGATCGACATGGTCGAAAGCAGCTGTGTAATCAATAAAACACAGGAAGAGAGGTATTTTTGATACTTTGGCTGCGTCCATTAACAACGTGAGAGCCAATATGTTAGTTGTAGTTCCTTGGCCGCTGCAAAACCCAGTTTGATTAATGGGGATAATAGAGTTGTCTGAAGCCCAAGATGTTAACTCGTCCAGGAGTGTTCCAGCGTAATATTTGGCATCAACGTCGAGGAGGGCGATCAGTCGATAGTTGTTTGGGTCATTGCTTTTGCCTTGTTTGAAAATTGGGCTAATGATAGATCCTTTCCAAGAGTCCGGAATGGTGACTCCGGTGTTTAAGCCCTTGAAGACTGATAGTAGAACCTTGCTCCAAAAGCCGGCGTCATGTTTGTATAATATCGGTGGGATCCCGTTAGGGCCAGGCGCTCCCATATCTCTACTCTTGGTTATTAAGCCTTTTATCTGTTTTTCCGTGGGAGCATATCCTTCCTCTTCAGTGAGGTCTAAGAAATTTAATTCGCCAGCCGACAGGATCCCCTGTTGCTTATGGATATTAATGCTGCTGACCAAGTGAGCTTTGGGTGTGCAGTTTTGTATCGTTTTTCCCTTAATAGGGGATTTGATTTCTAGTGCCGCGATGCCCGTACCCTTGTTGGAATCCCCTTCCATGTTGTTAAAGTGGGCGGAGAGATACTCAACCCAGTCGGCCTCTGTTATGTTGGAACTGATTCCTGGGTGGTTCGGTCGCTCTAACTTATGGATTCTTTGCCAAAACTTAGCGCTGTTGTGTTGCTTGGCATCATGCAGTAATTTAACCCACGTTTCGTCATTCATATGCCTTATTTTTCTCCACTTCCTCCTTCTCAATAATGCCTTTGTTTGTCGAAGGGTCGACTGCAACTCCAAGTTTCCTGGTGTTTTTCGCAGTTGTCGAAGGGTTTGATTTGTGGTGCGTTTGAGGCTCTTGGTTTCCGGACTGGAGTTCACTTTTATTGATACGTCTTCTGGTTGTCTTGATATTGACCCAGTCCTGGTCGCAAAATTACCACTAAATGTCTTGATGAAGTTTTCCCATGCTGTTACAATTGTGGTGCCAGTTTCTTTTTCTCTCTCAAATAAGGTTTTAGCAGAGGCTGACAGAGCTTCAATATTGTTGGCATTGCACCTTAAGCGCTTTAGATTGGAGACTTCTTCGCTTCCAGTCAGGTTCCAGGTATCTAATATAACAGCTGGCCTCGCATTCAGCAATACTTCCTGTGGGAGGTGATCACTCTGGACATTAACACCTATTTTAAAGGTTACTATTTTGTCGAACATGGCTAGTGTTACAAACGTGTAATCTAAGTAGGAGGATGTTTTGAGGAATGAAAAGTGGCAACTGGTGGGTTATCCTCCAAGAAACGGCCATTCAGTGCTCTTAGATTTAAATGTTCTAGTTCTTGTAGCAAATGTTTGGCCCATCTTGAAGGTTTGCCAATGTTTGCTTGGCCCTGATTTGGTATCCCCCAAAGTGATGTAAGTTCGTGCACTGGGCCGTCGTCTTGGCTTGACCCAAGAAGGTGTAGATTGAAGTCACCAGCAACAATTATGTGATCGATGTCTTGCTCATCCATGATCCGTTTTATTTCGTTTGACAGCTCCTTTACGGCTTTTTGTTTTCGTTTAGGGTGCACATAGGTGTTAATTATTATAACATCTTGTGTCATATTGTTGAATTTAAGCTTTATCTGTATTGCATGGACTGCATTGGGTGTTGTGATTTTTGCCTCTATGGGCTTTATTGGGCCCATTGTGATTATTGAAGCCAACATCATTAGTCCCCCTGAGCGACGACCAAAGTTGTAGTCCTTTGTTGCCGAGACGAAGTAAGAGGAATATCCTTGGAGTTCCTTGGCGTTATCTTCCCAGGTTTCCTGGAGAAGTATTAAGTCGAATGTTTTCAGGTAATTAACTACTTCGTGATCGACCAATTTGGCTGCCAGGCCGTTAATGTTCCAAATGCAGAGTTTAATTTGACCTTGCGCAAGTGGATCTATCTGTGGGGTGTCACACTCTTGTCAGTTTGGACGGTCTGTTAATATTGTACGAGTTATTTGCAGCCGAGCTTCAGGTCCCGGTTTCAAAATTGGAACTAATTGCCCTAAGCTTCTGCATGAGTTAGAATCCTCTGTACAAGCAGTGAGTTCGCCAGGGGTTCTGCTTCTTGCCCCTCTTAGGACTGAGGTGGTAATTTTATCTGGGACGATGATTCGGGCTTTTAAAAATGGAGTTGGGTAAGGAGATTTCAATTCGACTCCCATTTTTATACCCCAGTGTTTGAGCGTGCTTTCCTCTTCCTTGATTTTGTTCGCGATTTCACTTGTGCTCCATCTTGTCCTCGTCACCTCTGGGCCCAGGCAGTTATTATTTGGAAGGAATTCTATAGAAAGTAGGTCCGATGAATTTATATTTCCAAGGCTCGGGATGGAATTTAAGAGTCGTAAAACATTCCCTCTGTTTAATATGTCATCTCTTCCTCGCGATTCGTATTCAGGAATGAGAGTGATGCTGACCACTTTTTCGGTAGAAGTTTCCTTGATTCTGTAGGTAAGGTTTTCGTCCTGTAAGCGAGGCCTTATTTGCAGAGGGTTGTTCAGTTCTTCTCCTTGATTTACAAATTTATGAGAGGTTGGCGGGAGGGTAGTTGGAGACTTAATTTTATTGGGTGAGCAGCCTTGTTTTGCAATGCCCCCAGTCAATAGTTTTTGTTGATCCTCGTTTTTTGACGAGTGAACTTCATTGGACAGTGCGCCCTGTGATTGATCTTCCTTGATGTATTTTAGAGTTGCTGGGTTTGTTGCTATTGATATTGACTCCTGCCTCTCATTTGTTATTAGGATCTTCCTTCTTGCTGGGTCTTTTGCTGTTAATGTTAGCTCCTGCCACACATTCTCTGTTGGGGTCGTCCTTCTTGCTGGACTCGATGGTGGCCCCAAGGTGGCGGCCATATTTGTAGAGGGCTCTACGAAGGAATGGTCCAACCTGCCAGGCAAGGCAGAGCATAAACTAGTCCCGGTTTCATCAAAATCGGGGTCTGGTTCAACTGCAATGACAGGTGGTTTGCTCAGTGTGTTTAAAGCAAGAGATAGTAACTTCTTATTACGACCCTTCCTTTTTTGTTTATTGCGAGCATTCCGGGGTGTAGGGTTTTTGTTTGAAGGAGCCGTTTTTATTAGGGCCATTGTTGGCGTTACATCGTTATCTACAGCAGTGTTGGAAGAGCTAGTTGCTATTGGTTCGATTTTTTGAAGTTCAGACGAGGCTGTCCCTTCCTTGTGCTGACCATCTGTAAATGTAAGGGACGATGGAACACTGCCTTTTATTTCTGATAGAAGATCCCCTAACATAGTTGGTAATGTTGTTAGCTTATCAATTATTGGGGCACAAGTGCATTCAAGATGGATGGTTTGGCTTCCGTGCAGCGCTTCTTGCCCCCGCTTAATTAGATTATTGAGCTCTGAAAGTTTTTTATCGTTCCCTGACGTAAAGTCGGGCAGTGTCTGAAGAACCGTAATCTGTAAGTCCATTTTGTGAGATTGATATTGTAGAGCTGTAGTTGAATATTGCATTGAGTTTAAAATTGCCGCCCAAATTGGATCGGTGGGCGTAATAGTGCTGAGATGTGTTATTTTGAGCAGGTTTTAAATTATATGAAGCGACGAGCTCCTCCCATTCCTGAGAGGCCAAGAAAGACAAATCCGGGCTTGATATATGAGAGTCTACATAAGGAGACACCTCATGACGTTCTGCTGGTTTGCTGGCCAAGGGGCTGTTGGAGCCCACCGGGTATTCGGATGCACTTGGTGCACCTGATTTTAATTTATGCTGTTGGAGTGGAGAACTATTTTTTGGAGACAGCGAGAGGGCCATTCCCAATTGGTCTGTAAGCTGGTTCTGGGGCATGCCCCCTAATGTATCAATTCCAACTGTTGCCCCATATTCCTCTTCAAAGGCATTTTCAGCTGTCCTGGTGTCAGCGGTTCTTTTTGGAGAATTCTGGCCGTCCGTCATAGATGTGTTCCTTTGATCGGTTTTAACTTGATTTACGACTTGGTTATTACATTGATGAAGTAAGGGTTAAGGTTGAGGTACAAGTGACTTGGTGGGTGACACAAAAGAAGCTTGGTCGGCTGGCTGGTTAGTTGACTGATTAGTTGGCTGATGAGTTGGACCAAACTTCTCTGGCTGTAATGGCGATTGCAACCCTTTTACATTCGCGCTTTTTGAATAAATTGCTGTACCCGGATCTTTCAGAAACGCGAACTTCGTGTAGATTTTGGGTTGGATGGTGCAAGATGTTTTCCTTTGAGAGGCCCCGTCCAGGCTTATGAGGGCACAGACCCCTTGTCTTCCTTGTGTTCCTTGTGAATGCGTCGGGTTAGCTGGTTGGTGGAAAGTTGATTCTCCCATTTTTGGCTTTGCGCTGATGTCATTGCCTTTAGTGGGAGAGTTTATGCCGGTTCGTTTTTTAATGGATACTGACCCCGTCGTGGGCCACTTGGCTCATCTATGCTCGCTTTTGCATTACCTTGTTTTTGTTTGGACTTTGCCTTTGATTTTGATTTTAAAGGAGACCTCCTTACTCGGCCCGATCTCATGACTCTATGGTCCGTGTCTGATTTAACACGCAATATGTGGTGAATTCAAATATACTGTACAGATAAAGGTTCAAGATGGAGGCAGAGCCGGTGGGAGTGAGAGGGACTGCCAGTGTCCCAATTACTAAAGCTCCAAACACTAATGTAGCAGACACCCCTCGCACTCTTCCTTGCACGTGGGGAAAACCTGCCGCAGTACCGGGGTGCTGGGGGGTGCTGGCTGCAGGTCACACTCCTCTCCCCCTTCCTCACCGCTCTCTAGGCGACCCCTAGCAGCAGTCCAGCAGTCAAGCAGGGAAGACCTCAGCCTTTGCCGCGATACTGCGCGCCCCCCCTAATGTCGCACGATGAACTGCGCTCCAGTCCGGGGGGGCCAAAGACTGATGGGAGGCTGATGGGAAGCTGATGGCAAAGCTGACCAAGCTGGTAGAGCCCAAAGAAGTCCGAGGAAGCAGAGGGCGAGGAGGGGGGGTGATTGTCGGTGATTTAAAGAGTCACTGCCCCTCTCCGCAAGAAGCCTTCAGCGCTGTCTCGCTGATGTTGTCTCCGGCAGAACTCACAACCACAGACCCACAAGCCACAAGCCGCGATAGCCGCCGCCGCCACCTCCCCTACACCGTGGATGGTAAATGGTGAGGGTGGAGGATGGAGGATGGAGGCAGTCGGCAGAGCGGAAATACAGCAGATGGCAGATGGCGTCAGGCAGCAGCAGGGCTTTTGGAGTGGCTTTGGAGAGGCTTCGGAGGGGCTGGTGGCAAAGCACGGTAGCACGGCACTGCAGGCAGGAACAAGTCAACCCGGCTGCTGATGGCTGCTGATGGCTGCAGTAGCTGAGTGACGGAACTAGGAGAGAGCGGACCCGCAACCCCCGCTTACCGCTTTTCCGCTACCGCTGCACCGTGCCCCGTGAACCGTCAATCCAACAATCCGGGGACCAGGATCCGGGGTTCGGGGTCCGGGGGGTATCGGCCGCAGGTGTGTTGAGTAGCGGGTAGCAGGTAGCGAGGTGGCGGCGCCGGTAGTTGTCGAACATAGAAATCAACCCGATGTGAGCACGAAAATCAGGAGTTGCTCCGCTCAGCTCTGTTCAGCTCCGGGTGTCGGCAACAGGAAACAGGGGTATGGTGAACGTAGAGGTGTTGCCAAAGAACTAGGTTTGGAAAATGTGGGCATTAAATGGATTGCACAGAGAGGATTAAAGTGGCACCAATTGTTGCCTTTGGTTAAAACCTTTTTGAATCTCCAACCCCCTGACCTAATGATTGTGCACTGTGTTGGCAATGACCTAGGCACATTGACTGGGGTAGGTCTGGAAATGCTAATGAAGGACACCTCTGCACAATTGATGTTGCTTTTGCCTCAAACTGTCTTTGTATACTCTAATATATGCCAAATACAGAAATGGAACTGGTCAAATCAATTCTGTCCACAGTTTGAGAAAGCTAGGAAGAATGTCAATAAAGCTGTTTCTGCATACCTCCGAGATCATAGAATGGGGTCTATCTATAACAACAATCTATGTTTTGATATGGACGACATCTACAGAAGTGATGGAGTTCACTTCACAGATCAAGGAAACAGGGACTTCCTTAACAACCTAAAGCTGTGCATCCGCACTTACATGTAGCTACAACAAACTCATAATGAAAACAAGGGCTCTTTTTAGAGCCACCCTATAACCCAACAGTCAATCTTACTTTTCAAAAAACATACATACTCTTTTCTAATTTTGCCTGGAGTCGCAAACCCATCGCGGTTACACAGGGGGACCGTGCTGAGAGCTGCGATGGAGTCGCGACTCCAGGCATGCAAGAAAAAAAAATGCCCCCATTCTCATTACTCAAACTCTGCCTCGGGGACCTCATTCCCCGAGGCCCAGCCATTTTGTACATTTAAAAAAAAAACATTTACTCCCCCAAGGGCTTTTTTTTTGCACCGGGGACCCCTTCCCCCGGGGCATGCCCTCACGTTGGGGACCGCGGGGTGAGCCCCAATGCCATGGTCCCAGCTGGCTCCCCGCCTCCTGTGGGCCCCCCCGCCCATAGTTATGAAAAGCCCCGGGGAGGTGGTGGTCCCGGGGCTGCGGGGGCCCACGTGGCCCCGCATATATTTTACATATTGCCCCTGGGACCTGGCCCACCCGAGGGCTCATTAGAAACGAAGCGCGGCATACTGCACTTCATTTAGTTTTTTTATTTTTTCGGCGGGATTCGTGCACCCAGCGCAGATTCTGCCTAGGGGGTCAGGGTGTTTCTACCCTGCCCCCTTTTCTTTTGTTCTAATTTTTATTCCCTTTTTTCTTGTGCCTCGGTTTCACCGAGTCACAAGATGGCAGCCAACACTTCTTGGTTTGGAGTGTTGATAGCCAATCGGAATGAAGCTCGTGAACAGGAGAGTTCGCGAATCCACCGCGGTCACCAGATATCGATATTTTTTATTTTGAAATTTCTCAGGAACTACTGAACGGATTTAAACCATTTAAAGCAAACAGTGCACTCTGGAACAACAGCTACCTCTCTGGCAAATTTGGTGCAATTCCGTTCAGCAGTTCCGGCTGTAGCCTCGACAAAGGTTCCTATGGAAATTAACATGGAGAAAACATGTTTTGGGACCCCCCTTTTTTCTCGGCTCCCCCTTGACGAATCACCCCGAAACTTTCAAGACAGGAGCTGACCGGAGCAGACCATTAGTTTTGAAAATTTTGCGAAGATTCATCAAACGGCAAATCAAAAAATGCTTTTCCTATGGAAACGAGGTCCTAACTATAACTACCAACTGGCGACTGCCAGTAGGCAATATATATATATATACTCATCGTAGTCTCACAAACTACCGGTTGCACCCACCAGATGGGGTCTGTGCAGAGTGACTAGTGTGGGTCCCGGTCGTACAATGCAAAACATATAATGTCGTGTTCAGTCGGCACAGAAGACTTGCACTCCCAGATGCATTTTACCACCAAAAGTTTAATTTTTGATGTGATTTATATACTCGATACATTGGGGGAAATTGAGTGCTCCCACCCTCCCTCCTTCTGTTTGAAAAGGCTCCCTTGAGCTACTGAATTGACCAGCTTGTGTTGATGCACCTGCACCCAGTGAGTGGCAGTAGACAGTGTGGACTGGCGGGACCGATAGGAGAGAGCAGACTATGCCACGGGGGCTCCCATGCTCTGGAGCAGGCCCGCTTGGTTGCTGCGCTGTGTGGGCCTGCCTGGGTACAGCGATGCAGGGCCCATCGGTGGCCATGGCCTAGACAGATTTGTAGGCCCTCCCCTCTCCCTAATGAAGATCTCTGAGTCCTATTTTGATGCTGGTGGCGGCTCTAGACTACTGGTGAGTGCTGGCTGGGAGAATTCATCTGGTGACATCGCATGACTGGGGCTTGGCCCTCCCCTCTTTCTTCCCTCCCCCTAATGAACTGATGGTTGTGCCACAATTCGAGATACACCACTGCTGTGGGCCTGTGCTGTGAACTGTGGCCCTGCACATGGGGAGAAACAAACAGCCCAGTCCCCCACAGGGGAACACTATGGAACACTATACTACACTTGCGTCCTTCTTGCAGTGGCAGACGAGGCTCTGAGCAGAGATCCTTGGGGCAATTCAGGGCTTCTGCATGGCATTAGAAGGTAAAATTAAAACAGTGGCACTTGAGGTAAACCTCCTCTGCACGGATCTCCGAAAGGTATTGGACAATGTTTGGGTTGCCAAGCGGTGCATTGCTGAACTTCAATCAGAGGAGGCTTCATTCAGGAGGCAAGTGGCTACAATCACATCCAAAACCAGAGCCCTGGAGGCGCAAGTGGATGATGCAGAGGGGAGGTCCTGCCACAACAATGTCCACCTTCTGGGGTTCCCGGAATGAGCCGAGGGGGCCGTGGCAGAGAGTTTGTTGAACGATGAGTCCCTGACACGCTGAAGACTAGTGTCCTGTTCCCCTTCTTTGTCATTGAGAGGGTGCCACAGACGCTGGTGGCTCCCTCCCCCCCGGCCGTGGAAGTTGTCTTGGGCCATCATAGCACGTAACAGGTACTATGAGGACAAAGACCTTATCCTACATGCTGCTCAGGAAACAGATTATGCCCACTTCAAGAACCACAATATCTCTGTTTACCTGGACAAAGTACAGGTCACTCAGAAATGTTTCTTGGAGGTTTAAAGTAAGCTGAGATCCATGGGCCTCTGATACATGACTCCGGATCCTGCCAGACTGCAGGTGCTTTCGGAGAGAAAGCTTCATTTCTTCGACATGCTGGAGGACGTCTGAAGGTAGATGGAGAAGTGGGATAAGGTCCCACAGACAAAGCGGGCCTCTGGAGAACTAGACCCACTAATACCTGAGGTTCATGCAGCCCAAACTGGAGATCGTTCGAAGAGCCTGTGTCCAGTGATACTTGGATCCCCGGCAGTAAGAGTCCTTCAAGGAGTGTCATCCAGGTACATGGTACTATGGCAATGGCTTTCCCTGAGGATGCATCGAGACCGGAGAGAGACCTGCCTGCCAGGTAGCAGAGTTGGGTGACTCTGCTACCTGATTGGATAATCTGTATTGCTTTATATTTACTTCACTTTTCTCTTTTCTGCATTTAGGTGGGGTTGAGGCATCCTACCCGGGGTACGGATGGGACTGTATCAGAGCACTACTTGTGTAGCAAGCTAGCTTCATTTGGGATGTGTCAATTAGTATGGCATTGTACCTTGTTTTAGGTTTTGGGTAGTTCTTATCGTGGTAGGCCATAGTTGTGGGTGGATAGTTTAGGCTGTGGTCCTGGCAGCATGGCTACGGATGGATGAGCAATATGGTTTATGGTTGTTTTACTGTTTATCCTGGGTGGGTGGAGTTGGGCTTGTTAGTTTGATTTGCACTCCGTTTGTTGTGGAGGGTGCGCTTACACTTGCAGTGCGAATGAGGTACCCAGTCGCTAGGTCTCTTTGGGTGGTCTTTGTGGGATGGCTGACTCTGTGGGCGGAGATGTGACGAGGTTCTTGGGTTGGGGCTACATTGCCTGATGGCTGAATGTAAGAATATTATCACATGGAATTTCAGGGGATTGAAGGGCTACTCCAGAGGTACAGAGTACAATTGTTTCTTAGACGTAATAAGGTGCAGATAGCCTGCCTTCAGGAAACCCATTTTATGAGTAGTGAACATCAAAAGCTGGGAAAAAAATGGAGGGGTAGCTCTTTTTAAAAATGTACTCCTCATATGCCGGGGGCATGTGGATAGCACCTGGGGTCCCCTTTCATCACACATACAGTGAGGCAGATGTTGAGGGCCGATACCTCCTTCTTCAGGGTACACTAGATGGTAAGGACATTCTGAGCACTTACACTCCTAATGTGGACAACAGGAACTTCTATGAGGGGATGCAGGACATATTAGAGGGCAATATGGGGTCTCCAGTGATCTGGACGGGAGACTTCAATTGTGTCCTTGATGGCAAAAGGGACTGACACCAACGAAACAGGGGACTAAGCCACTGATGACTGGCTTGCTCACCTCTGTTATGCAGAATCTAGGTTTCCTGGATGTGTGGCGCACACTGCACCTGCGGGATCTGGAATATACTTGCCACTCCTCGACACACAACACTTATAGCCGCCCAGACCACCTGCTGGTGGCTGGGGTGGACCCTGCACAATTGCTTGCGATTGCTCATTTTGGGGCAGATCCTCTCTAACAGCGCACCGGTGCTGCTCCGATTACAGTGGGACAGTGATCTCCGCCTGACTCAGACTTGGAGCATGCCTCCTGAGCTCCTGACTGATGTGGTTTGTAGGGAATTGCTAGCGACCACACTCACTGATTATTTGACAATTAATTGGGGGTCTACCGCAGCCAGAGCTACCAAGTGGGAGTCTCTCAAGGCGGTCATGAGGGGGTCTGCAGAGGGACCACCTGCGGTGTCAGGAGGCAGCTGCAGGCAGACATTAAGGTACAGGAGCAGCGCTTGGCAGATTTTAATAAGTCAGAGGTAGGCTCTGTGGAGGCGGGCACCAAGGTGATGCGGGCTCAGCGTGCCATCCAGGGGCTCTGGGATACCCTGGACAAATGTACTCTCAAGGCTTACCGCCAGCATTTACACAGGGAGGGGGATTAATCCAATAAGCTCCAAGCTTGGATTCCCAAGCACAAATTAGAGGCCCCACCATTCTGCATCTTCGCACCCCAGATTTTAGCCTGGTGACGAGTCAGCAGGACATCCTGCATACTCTTGGGGTGCATTTCCGAACTGTGTATTGCGCTGGTGTGGTTACGCGCATGTCTCATCTCTGATCGAGTCTGAGTGATTATCTTCACTGATAGTCAGTATGGTTTTGGATGTGTGTGAGGCCAGAAGTCAACTGGCTTCTTGGACAAAGATATGCACAACTTATACTTGATATACAAATGTTTCAAAACATATCAACAATGATTCTTCTTGTAACTCATTATTTTAATACATTACTGTAATTAGATATATGACAATTCTGCTCAATTGTTATCAAATTGTACACTCATCAGCAGCTATGTACTATTGGTTCAATACATAATCAAAACAACATAATTGTTAAAGCGACTCAATTATCCATGCCGTTAAATGTGATCAACATAGGCCCAATGCATTTCGGGACCCGCGTATCTTTAATAGGGAATATGTAGGAGAGAGCACTGAAAGGACCGAGCTCAGCATGATGTTGACTGTAGCTGATACCTGGGATGAGGATAAGCGTCTCCAAGAAGAGGTCCCTGGAGAGGAAGAAGCAGCATGGATTAGAGCAGGTTGTGAGAAAAGAGGGGATGGCATTTGGGTGTCAGCGGATGAAAGGGCAGTGCTACCCAACTGTTTGTCAAGTCCTATGGCAAGGCATATTCATGGAGCAGTTCACCTTGGAAGAGATGCCATGGTGAGCTTGTTTCGACAGACCAGGTTCAATCCACGGTTTCGTGTGTATGCTGAGACAGTGTGTCATAGGTGTGTTATGTGCCAGCAAATGAATGCAGGAAAGAAAACTATAGTTGCTCTGAGTCACATTGGGAGGTCAGGAGGTCCTTTTAACAGGATACAGTTAGACTTCATTGAAAAGCCCAGATGCAATGGGTTAAGGTACGTTTTGGTGGTGGTGTGTGTCTTTTCACATTGGGTTGAGGCATATTTAACTGGGCAGTGTGACAGTCTCACAGTGGCGAAGTTGTTGCTTAGAGAGGTCATCCCGCGGTTTGGATTTCCAACTTCATTGGAATTGGACAGAGGAACTCACATTCATAGTGAGATCATGAAATTGTTGTGTGCCGCCTTACAAATTGATCAGAGACTGCATTGTAGCTACAGGCCGGAAGCGTCTGGCCTAGTAGAACGGATAAATGGGACCATCAAGATAAGAGTGGCGAAGGTTTGCTCGTCTACGTCTTTGAAATGGCCAGATGCGCTGCCCTTAGTGCTAATGAGTTTGCGTAGTACTCCAGATAGGAGAACAGGACTTTCCCCCCACGAGATATTGATGGGGAGGGCGATGCGTTTGCTTGCAGTGCCAGCTACAGCATTGATAAACATCACCAATGATTTGCTTCTCGATTATTGCAAGGGACTGCCTGACGTGGTTAATTCTGTGTCTCACCAGGTCGAGGCTGCGACTGCACCCACCTCGAAAGATCTCCTGCACGACCTAAGTCAGAGGGCCTGTGTTTTGGTCAGAAAGTACATGAGGAAGAATTGCCTTGATGCACAGTGGCGAGGTCAGTACCAAGTGATCCTGGTTACATTCACAGCCGTGAAGTCCGGAGGCCTACCAAATTGGATCCATGCCTCCCACAGAGTTCCAGAACCCTTGAAAGAAAGAGCTCCTCTCACTCAAAGAAATCCAGCTGAGATCCCAAGGTCGGAAGAGGGGACAAGCAAAGCTGTAATGGTTCCTGCTGAAACCGACTGTTCACTAGGATGTGCTGAAAGGGTTCACGCTGCACAAGATCTTGGTACAGACACTAAGAGTGTTGAATCGTTGGAGTTGAAGGAGAGTCGGATTCAGCTGAGCAGACTGGTATGGGACAGGCAAGGGTGGAGAGGAGAACAGAGGCTGGAAGCGAAACGTGGCCAGTGAGAAAAGAAAGACTGAATTTGAGGCTTACATCAGAAAACGGTCTCGCTCCCATCTCCGAAACATCTGAATCTGAGCAAAGTGACGCAGAGCCAAGTCAAGAAGGCTTAAGGAGATCAAAGAGAGAAAGAGTGCCGTGGCGAAAGTACGCTGCTCCCGAGTGGACATACCTGGTCACAGATGCAGGGACCAGGGAGGTCCGGGAGGCTGAGGTCTGGAAGAGTGAGACGCGGGTAGACCGCACTGATCATTGACATTGAACTGTTAGTCCCTGGAGTTGAGGCCCTCGGCCTCTTGACTCTGACGACACCAGATCCTCCAAGACTGAGCGGTTTGCGACTTCTGATCTTGAATCAACTGTCATTTCCAATGTTTGGTCGCCAGCCCCCAGCTCAAGAATTGGCAGCTTTTCGTATGAAGATCTTGCAACTTGTTGTTGATGCCCTCAGCACCGATTTGATCTATGATAAAAATTGAAATGGACAAGGGAGAAAAAATATATATATCGTGTTAGACTTGGCACCATTGGCGTGGGTCTCCCTTCCATTTTTTTGCTGTTGCCTCTTATGTTTTGCTGGTTTTAGATGCTTTTGGGCACTGTGCCACTGCTGTTCAGTGCCACAGTGCAAGTGCTCCCTACTGTAAAGTGATGTATGGATTAGTGACTCCATGATTGGATGATTGGTTTACTTGTCAGTCCCTAGTACAGTGCACGGAGTGTGCCCAGGGCTTGTAAATCCAATGCCGCTGGTGGGATTGCAGCACTGGTTGTGCCACCCACAGAAGCGGCTTGTAAAATGTGTCTCAGGCCTGCCATTGCAGAGCCTGTGTGCAGTCCGTGACTGCCATGTCGACTTGGCAAGTGCACCCACTTGCCAGTCCCTAAACCTTCCCTTATCTTCATATCAGACACCCCTAAGGTAGGCCCAAGGGCAGGGTGCATTGTAAGTATAAGGTAGGACATGCCCTGGTGTGTGTGGCATGTCCTAATAGTGAATTACAGCCATTTTCGTTTTTCACTATTGTAAGGCTACCTGCTCCCCATAGGCCAGAATGGGCAGACTGACTATTACACCTTATAGTCAGAACTGACCCAGGGAACATGGTAGAAAAACGAATTTAGTATGCCTGAACTCAGGATGATAAAATACATCTTTTAGTGAAGTTGGTTTTAACATTCTTTGTTTGAAAATACCTCTTTTAGAAAGTAGGTATTTTCTTGCCTAAACCATCCAGCTGCCTCTGCTCAGGTTGTGTATTGTGTGTCTGGGTTTGTGAGTGACAGGGGCTGGGGGATTCCAGGAGGCAGGGTGAGTCAGCACTAGGCTGAATAGGTCTGCCTGAAGGAGGATGGGTGGGAGGAGTTGCACCTGGGTCTGAATAGGGCTGTGCCTGCCTTCCACAATGCTGGCTCCACCTCCTGCCGGGCGTCTGATGGCTCTGCCCCTCACTCTCAAAGGAAAGAAGGAGTCAGAAAAACAAAGTGCTCCAGGACTGACCAGAACTGGTTTGGACTAGGCAAAGGCCTCTCTGCCTTCAGAGAACAAAGGGAAAAGGTGTATAAAAAGGGGACCCAGACCCCTAGGAAATTAGATCACTTCTGGGAAATCAAGAAACCTGTTGCCAAGGAGAAGAACCGGAGAAGCTGAAGGAGGAGTACTGCCCCTGTGCTGTTTTGCTGATTGGGGTTGGCCTGCAGTGGTTGCTTTCTGCCAAGGACAGGAGAAAAGACTTTGCTGTGCTTTGTCATCTTGAAGAAGGGAATCTCCAAGGGCTTGAACTGAGCTTGCCTCCTGCCTGAAGTCACAGGGACACAAAGACTTCACCCCTTCTGTTTGCCTGCATCTGGAACTGCTGTTTTAGCTGCTAACAGAGGGAAATTGCAACACCGACGCCGGCGAGCGACGCCGTAACCTGCACCGAAGCCGTGGGCACCGCTCGTGAAGAGCACGACGCACCGCCCGACTTGCACCGTAGGCCCGACGCCTGCCGACGCCGTGCGACATCGACTCCGAAGCCGTCATCGAGGCCGCTGCCTGCACCGGAGCCGAGGACACCGCTCGTGACGCTCACGACGCACCGTCCCGACTTCGCACCGCAGCCCCGACTTCACCGACGCCAGGGCTTCATCATCGCGGAGCCGATCCTCGACGTGGGTGACCCCCGAATCCATCGACACCGCACCATCGTAAGGAACCGACGCCTCGCCGCCATCCGTGACGTCACCTCCCCGACACAGTAAGGAACCGACGCCTCACCTCCCTGCGCTGCAGTAAGGAACCGAGACATCACCTCCCCTGGGGTCGTAAGGAACCGACGCCGCCGGCGCCAACGAAGCATCACCTCCCCGACGCCGTGCACCGTCTTTGTTTTCATCGAATTCCAGGTACTGTTCTTTGTGGGTCTGCTCGACTCCGGGCCCGACGCCGCGCACCTCGCGGTCGGCGCCGTACTTTGGGATTTCCACCAGTCACGACGTCGTGATAACTCCAAGTGGAGTTATTTGTTGCTACAAGCTTTATTTTGATTGACTATCCTATTTTTGAAGATAACGTGAACTGTCTCTATCATTTTAAGTCTAGTTTTGAGTACTGTATTGTGGATTTTTGCTATTGGGTCTTGTGATAAGTCTATATAAAGATTACTTATTTTTACATAAACAACCTGTGTGGTGTCCATCTGTAGTGTTTTCACTGTATTACTGTATGTGGTTCACAAATGCTTTACACACTGCCTCTGAGATAAGCCTGTCTGCTCGTGCCAAGCTACCAGGGGGTGAGCAGGGGTTATTTTAGGAGTGTTTCCCCTTATCCTGACTAGAAGCAAGGGTCCCTATTTGGACAAAGGTGCAAACCATTGCCAACTAGAGACCCCCAGTTCTAACATTGGTGGTCAGCGGTGAGGATTTGGACTTGCATTTGTGATTCATATACAGTGATTGGTGTACACTACTAGTGAGTGCAGACCAATACGCGACCACATACCTTTTGATAGGACTTTTTTTCCTTAGAACCTTTATTTTTGTTGAGAACTGCCAATTTTCACCATGAGCAAAAAAGGATCCATTACACCTGCAGATATTGAATTTGAAGAAGATAGGGTTGATACCTACACTGTGACGGAACTCAAAGCTGTTTGCAAAAAGTTTAAAATCTCTATGAGAGGCCTCACCAGGAAGGAGGAGTTTCACAAGGCGCTAAGGGCCTGGTTGGAAGCACGGAATGCCAGTGGGCAGTCCGAGGAGCCTGTGGAGGAGGCAGAGAATTTAGATGGGCAGCTTGAGGGGCCATTGGGCTTAACTGGGAGGAGAGCGCCTTCCAGGGAGGGCAGCAGTGTTTCTCAAAGGGCCTGTCTCCAGAGGAGCTGGAGGACAGGGACAAAAGCAGGATGCATGAAATGGAGATGGCCAAACTGAAACAGGGAAGCCATGATAGCCTTGAGCATAAGAAATTGGAGTTAGAAAGTAAGAGGTTGGCTATGGAAGAAAAGAAGATGCTTTTAGAGCATGAGAGAGTGGTGAGGGAGCTAGAGCTAAAGGCTAGAAGCCTAGAAATCACTCCCTCTGGTGGCAGCACACCTCCAGTGCCTGTAGAAAGTAGAGTGTACATCCCCAAGGAGGTTATTAAGGATTTCATGAAGGGGGAGGACATTGGGCAATGGTTTAAAGCATATGAGATCGCCATGACATCACACCGGGTCCCTGAGAAGGATTGGGGAGCGGGGTTGTGGGGCCGCTTTGCAGGTGAGGGAAGGGAAACCTTGCTAGCCTTGCCCACAATTGATCAGATGTCCTATGCCCACCTGAAGGAAGCTTTAGTGGCAAGGTATGGGTTAACTCCAGAGCTGTATAGGCAGAAGTTTAGGAACTGCAAAAAGCTGGAGTCTAGTACCTGGGTGGAGTATGTGTCTTATTTTTGCAGAGCATTGGATGGATGGGTGAAGGGTAGCAAAGTAAATGACTTGCAGGAGTTCTATGATTTAATTGCATGGGAGCACTTGTCCAGTAGTTGTTTTCCAGAGCTACGCCAGCACCTAGTTGACAGTAAGCTAACTAATCCTAGAAAGCTTGCTGAAGAGGCGGACCGCTGGGTCAGTACCCGGGTCCACAAGGGTCTTGTGGGAGACTCCGCCAAAGGTGGGCAGGGTCCCCAGCAGAAGAGTGGGGGGACAAGGGTAAACAGAAGGAGTTCCAAAAGGGCCCCAAAGTAAACCCCAAGGGAACCAAGGTAAGGGTTCCCAGCCTCCCACTGAGAAAAGACCATGGGTCCCAACAGATAAGTCTGTTCAGAAGGGGCCCAAAGCATGTTTTAGTTGTGGTCAGGTGGGTCACTTTGTAGGAAGTCCCAAGTGCCCCAATACCGTGACCACTGCACCCACTGGTGCACCACCCCGGCAGATGGCTAGTGTAGCCCTGGGGGAGGAGTTGGGTGCCCAAGGTGGGTGGGGTCCCGCAGAGATGTCCCTGGTCTCTTTAGGAGACAGTGAGATGGTCCCTAGGACCCAGCTGCCTGATAACACTAAAAATACAGGCAGTGGGTGACCATCAATGGCCATAGGGTGGAGGCTCTGAGAGACACCGGGGCCAGTGTGACAGCTGTCAGTTGTCGGCTGGTGTCTGAAGAGCAGGTGGTCCCCAACGTATTCTACCCTGTAGTTGCCGCTGACAACTCAGAGAGCCACTGCAAGGTGGCCCAGGTTCCCTTTGAGTGGGGGGGTCTCAGGTATCCTTCAAGTAGCTGTGAGGCCAGCCATGCCTGTTGACTGTCTGCTAGGCAATGATTTGGAGAGCTCCCCTTGGGCGAAGGTGGAGCGGAAGTCTCATTTGGAGAAGTTGGGTCTGCCAGAGTGGGCGTGTGTGACCACTCGGTCAATGGCAGCCGGTAAGGGTATTCAAGAGGACCTGGAGCCTGGAAGAAGGGCCCAGGTGCCTGCCTTAAAGAGAGGAGGCAGGGGGCGCGGGAAACCGGCCCCCGAAGTTCCCACGGTCCAGGAGGAGGCAGACCTTGAGGGGGATGCCCTGGAACCTACAGGGGAACAAGTGGCTGAACTGGGGGACCTGCCTGAGCTGACCCATTGGCAGCAGGAAGGAGGCCCCTCCAGGGAAGAATTCTGCGAGGAGCAGAAGAAGTGCCCTTCTCTTGAGGGCTTGCGGCAACAGGCTGTAAGCCAGGCAGCAGGTGATCAGTCTGGATCACACTGGATCTACTGGGAGAATGGTCTCCTGTATAGTGAGCCTAAGGTTGCTGAGCCTGGGTCAGCCCGTGTGCTGGTGGTACCCCAGCGCTTCAGAGCCTTCCTACTGGGTCTGGCTCATGATGTGCCTTTAGCAGGACATTTGGGGCAAGACAAGACCTTTCAAAGGCTTGTCACCCACTTTCATTGGCCCCAAATGCGCAAGAGTTCAGATACTCATTGCAGGACCTGTCAGACTTGCCAGGCAAGTGGTAAGAGTGGGAGGAAGCACAAGGCTCCTCTCCAACCTTTCCCTGTTGTCAGCACCCCCTTTGAGAGGGTGGGTATTGACATTGTGGGGCCTCTGGATCCCAAGACAGCCATGGGCAACAGGTTCATCCTGGTCTTGGTGGACCATGCCACCCGGTACCCGGAAGCCATCCCTCTTCGGACAGTGACGGCCCCGTGGTGGGACGTGCACTGATGGGGATTTTCTCCCGTGTGGGGTTCCCCAAGGAGGTGGTGTCTGACCGTGGTACTAACTTCATTTCCAAGTATATGAAGTCCCTGTGGCAGGAGTGTGGTGTAACCTATAAGTTCACCACTCCTACCACCCCCAAGGTAATGGACTGGTTGAGAGATTCAACCGGACCCTTAAAGGCATGATTATGGGTCTGGAAGAACCCATGAGGCGTAAGTGGGACGTCCTCTTGCCATGCCTGCTCTTTGCTTACAGAGAGGTGCCCCAGAAGTCCTTAGGGTTCAGTCCCTTTGAACTGCTGTACGGCCATCCTGTAAGAGGACCTCTGAGTCTGGTCAAGGAAGGCTGGGAGAAAGCTCCCAGGAAAACTCCCCAGGATGTATTTAGTTACATGCTGGCCTTCAGGAACCAGACTCGGCGTTTCAGACAACTCGCTGAGGCGAATCTGGAAGCCAGCCAGGAAGAGATGAAACGTTGGCATGATCAGAACGCCACTCTGATCGAGTTTCAGCCTGGACAAAAGGTTTGGGTCATGGCCCCAGTGGAGCCCTGTGCGCTCCAGGATAAGTGGACCGGACCATTTGAGGTGGTGGAGCGCAAGAGTGATGTCACCTACTTGGTAGACTTGCAGTCTCCCAGGAACCCCTTGCGGGTCCTGCATGTGAACCGCCTGAAGCCCCACTTTGAGAGGTCTGAAGTGGGCATGCTCTTAGCAACAGATGCTGGGATGGAAGAGGAGACTGAACCTCTTCCTGACCTCCTGTATGCAAAAGAGCAAGATGGGTCAGTGGATGGTGTGAACCTCTCTCCCACCCTGACCCCGGAACAGCAGAATGACTGTCGCCAACTGTTGGGACAGTTTTCTGATCTGTTCTCCCTGACTCCCAGTATCACTGAATGGTGCATCCATGATGTGGATACTGGGGACAGTCCTCCTGTGAAGCATAAAACTTACAGAGTGACTGACAGGGTGAGAGCTTGCATCAAGGAGGAGGTCTCCAAGATGTTTGCCTTAGGGGTGATTGAGTCCTCTAACAGCCCTTGGGCCAGCCCAGTGGTCTTGGTCCCAAAGGCTGCCGCGCCTGGTGCCACACCCGAACTCCGGTTCTGTGTGGACTACCGAGGACTCAATTCAGTCACAAGGACTGACGCGCACCCCATCCCCAGAGCTGATGAGCTCATTGATCGGTTAGGGGCTGCCCGGTACCTCAGCACGTTTGATCTAACGTCTGGGTACTGGCAGATCGCCTTAACTGATGGGGCCAAAGAGAGGTCAGCATTCTCCACACCAGATGGGCACTACCAATTCCGGGTGATGCCCTTTGGGATGAAGAATGCCCCTGCCACCTTTCAGAGGTTGGTCAACCAGGTGTTGGCTGGGCTGGAGGATTTCAGTGCCGCCTACCTGGATGACATTGCAGTGTTCAGCGCCACTTGGGAGGAACATCTGCACCACCTCTGGGAAGTGTTGAAGGCGCTGCGGAGGGCAGGCCTCACGATCAAGGCGAGTAAGTGCCAGATCGGGCAGGGTTCTGTGGTGTACTTGGGACACCAGGTAGGGAGCGGCCAGGTGGCGCCCTACAGCCCAAGATAGATACCATCCTGGCTTGGGAACCCCCAAAACCCAGACAGAGGTGAGGGCCTTCTTAGGACTCACCGGGTATTACAGGAGGTTTGTCAAGGGGTATGGCAACATTGTTGCACCCTTGACTGAGCTGACTTCCAGGAAGCAGCCCAGGAAAGTGAACTGGACTGATGCCTGCCAAAAGGCTTTTGATGCCCTGAAATCTGCCATGTGCACGGCGCCCGTGCTTCAGGCGCCCAACTTCTCAAGGGAATTCATTGTGCAGACAGATGCTTCAGAGCATGGTGTTGGGGCTGTGCTTTCACAGATGAATGAAGAGGGCCTAGACCAACCTGTAGCCTTTATTAGTAGGAGGTTACTCCCACGGGAACAGAGGTGGAGTGCGATTGAACGTGAGGCATTTGCTGTGGTCTGGGCACTGAAGAAGTTGAGACCATACTTGTTTGGGACTCACTTCCGGGTTCAGACAGACCACAGGCCCCTCAGATGGTTAATGCAGATGAGGGGTGAGAATCCAAAACTGTTGAGGTGGTCCATTTCCCTACAGGGGATGGACTTTACGGTGGAACACCGCCCTGGTACAGAACACGCCAATGCTGATGGTCTGTCCAGATTTTTCCGCCTTAGTGATGAGAACTCCCGGGAGGAAGGGTAGTTCTCCCCACATTTCAGCTGGAGGGGACACGTGTTAGACTTGGCACCATTGGCGTGGGTCTCCCTTCCATTTTTTTGCTGTTGCCTCTTATGTTTTGCTGGTTTTAGATGCTTTGGGCACTGTGCCACTGCTGTTCAGTGCCACAGTGCAAGTGCTCCCTACTGTAAAGTGATGTATGGATTAGTGACTCCATGATTGGATGATTGGTTTACTTGTCAGTCCCTAGTACAGTGCACGGAGTGTGCCCAGGGCTTGTAAATCCAATGCCGCTGGTGGGATTGCAGCACTGGTTGTGCCACCCACAGAAGCGGCTTGTAAAATGTGTCTCAGGCCTGCCATTGCAGAGCCTGTGTGCAGTCCGTGACTGCCATGTCGACTTGGCAAGTGCACCCACTTGCCAGTCCCTAAACCTTCCCTTATCTTCATATCAGACACCCTAAGGTAGGCCCAAGGGCAGGGTGCATTGTAAGTATAAGGTAGGACATGCCCTGGTGTGTGTGGCATGTCCTAATAGTGAATTACAGCCATTTTCGTTTTTCACTATTGTAAGGCTACCTGCTCCCCATAGGCCAGAATGGGCAGACTGACTATTACACCTTATAGTCAGAACTGACCCAGGGAACATGGTAGAAAAACGAATTTAGTATGCCTGAACTCAGGATGATAAAATACATCTTTTAGTGAAGTTGGTTTTAACATTCTTTGTTTGAAAATACCTCTTTTAGAAAGTAGGTATTTTCTTGCCTAAACCATCCAGCTGCCTCTGCTCAGGTTGTGTATTGTGTGTCTGGGTTTGTGAGTGACAGGGGCTGGGGGATTCCAGGAGGCAGGGTGAGTCAGCACTAGGCTGAATAGGTCTGCCTGAAGGAGGATGGGTGGGAGGAGTTGCACCTGGGTCTGAATAGGGCTGTGCCTGCCTTCCACAATGCTGGCTCCACCTCCTGCCGGGCGTCTGATGGCTCTGCCCCTCACTCTCAAAGGAAAGAAGGAGTCAGAAAAACAAAGTGCTCCAGGACTGACCAGAACTGGTTTGGACTAGGCAAAGGCCTCTCTGCCTTCAGAGAACAAAGGGAAAAGGTGTATAAAAAGGGGACCCAGACCCCTAGGAAATTAGATCACTTCTGGGAAATCAAGAAACCTGTTGCCAAGGAGAAGAACCGGAGAAGCTGAAGGAGGAGTACTGCCCCTGTGCTGTTTTGCTGATTGGGGTTGGCCTGCAGTGGTTGCTTTCTGCCAAGGACAGGAGAAAAGACTTTGCTGTGCTTTGTCATCTTGAAGAAGGGAATCTCCAAGGGCTTGAACTGAGCTTGCCTCCTGCCTGAAGTCACAGGGACACAAAGACTTCACCCCTTCTGTTTGCCTGCATCTGGAACTGCTGTTTTAGCTGCTAACAGAGGGAAATTGCAACACCGACGCCGGCGAGCGACGCCAGTAACCTGCACCGAAGCCGTGGGCACCGCTCGTGAAGAGCACGACGCACCGCCCGACTTGCACCGTAGGCCCGACGCCTGCCGACGCCGTGCGACATCGACTCCGAAGCCGCCATCGAGGCCGCTGCCTGCACCGGAGCCGAGGACACCGCTCGTGACGCTCACGACGCACCGTTCCGACTCGCACCGCAGCCCCGACTTCACCGACGCCAGGGCTTCATCATCGCGGAGCCGATCCTCGACGTGGGTGACCCCGAATCCATCGACACCGCACCATCGTAAGGAACCGACGCCCGCCGCCATCCGTGACGTCACCTCCCCGACACAGTAAGGAACCGACGCCTCACCTCCCTGCGCTGCAGTAAGGAACCGAGACATCACCTCCCCTGGGGTCGTAAGGAACCGACGCCGCCGGCGCCAACGAAGCATCACCTCCCGACGCCGTGCACCGTCTTTGTTTTCATCGAATTCCAGGTACTGTTCTTTGTGGGTCTGCTCGACTCCGGGCCCGACGCCGCGCACCTCGCGGTCGGCGCCGTACTTTGGGATTTCCACCAGTCACGACGTCGTGATAACTCCAAGTGGAGTTATTTGTTGCTACAAGCTTTATTTTGATTGACTATCCTATTTTTGAAGATAACGTGAACTGTCTCTATCATTTTAAGTCTAGTTTTGAGTACTGTATTGTGGATTTTTGCTATTGGGTCTTGTGATAAGTCTATATAAAGATTACTTATTTTTACATAAACAACCTGTGTGGTGTCCATCTGTAGTGTTTTCACTGTATTACTGTATGTGGTTCACAAATGCTTTACACACTGCCTCTGAGATAAGCCTGTCTGCTCGTGCCAAGCTACCAGGGGGTGAGCAGGGGTTATTTTAGGAGTGTTTCCCCCTTATCCTGACTAGAAGCAAGGGTCCCTATTTGGACAAAGGTGCAAACCATTGCCAACTAGAGACCCCCAGTTCTAACATATATATATATATATATGTAAAATCCAACGCAGCGTTATAGTTATTAATTAGCATTTAAAAAACCTTTGAAATTCACTGAAAAAACCACAGGTTTCAGGGACGTTTTAGTTAGAAATTTTCATTTAAAAAACCTTAGATATTCACTGAAAAAATCACAGGTTTCAGGGACGTTATAGTTAGAAATTAGCATTTAAAAAACCTTAGAAATTAACTGAAAAACCACAGGTTTCAGGGACGTTATAGTCAGTTGGACATGTCACTCGTACAAAACCAGTGAAATTCAGCCGTTATAGTTAGTTAATCTAACTATAACTCGCGCCCCCACAATGCACTGCTGATGATGTCACATATTACATCATTCATGACATGGTCAGTGACATCACTGATGACATCACTGATGGCATCTCAAATTACATCACTGATGAATGGAATTCGGGCTAAAGCCTGAAGCCTTCAATCTGGAGCCAAGCATGGTGGCCCACTGAGGCGGGGAATTGCCCCAGTCCCGTAACAAAGGCCAGGAATCGTGGCATTATATTTGATAGCAACCTAAAATTTGCCCAACAAACTAATCAGGTGTCATCTGGTTGTTTCTACTTGCTGAAGAACCTACGCAAAATCCTTCGGTTCATTCCCTTTTCTATGAGGAAAACAGTAGTAGGGGCCTTGATTCTTTCTAGAATCGATTACGGCAATGCCCTTTATTTGGGAGCAGATAAGGGCCAGATTGCCAAATTACAGTCCATTCAGAATGCGGCGGCCCAGGTGCTTTATAGTCTTCCCAAATATCACCCTACCTCATCCACCATTAAAATGCTCCACTGGCTCCCGGTTCGGCAGCGAGTGGACTTTAAGGCCCTTTGCCTTGTTCATAAAGCTCTGTATGGTGGAGGAGCTGCCGACCTGCAGCTGCTATTTAAGCGGTATTCTCCGCTACGCTGTCTTAGATCATCAAACACAGGTCTGATTGTGATCCCCAAGATAAAAAAAGTCAGATGGGGAGGCAAGGGTTTCTCATACCAAGCCGCCAAGCTATGGAATGCTCTCCCCGCCCAGCTCAGATTACAATCTAATAGGACTATTTTTAGGAAGTTAATAAAGACCTGGCTCTTTCCCAAACTGGCAGTTTAATCAGTGCAATCCAGTTGTCTTTCACCCAGCGCCAAGACGCCTCGGCATTCGTGCGCTTAACAAATAAGTCAAATCAAATCAATCCATGTGATAATCTGATGCACCTCCTCACACCCTAATATAACCTTTGATACACCCACTCTAAAATACAGACTACCATTTTCGAAACCATAGACACACCAATAGCAGTTACTACATACCCACTTACAGATTCCTAGGTCTACACACACATCCACTCATTCACCCATACAGTCACTCATACATGCAGTCACTCACCAATACAGCACTATCATTTGCACTCATACACCTATACAGACACTCACACACTGTCACTCATCCATAGAGTTACTCACACACCTAGTCAGTCATGCAAAGAATCAATCACACTCCCATTTGCTCACCTATACAGTTACGCACACACCACCTCACTTATACATACAGATACTAACACATACTTACTCTCTTATACAATCACTGATACAAGCACACACTCATCCATACAGCCACTCTCACAATCACTCATTCTCACATATAGTCATTTATATACTCCAACACTCACATATACTGCCTTTCACATGTGTAGTTACTCACACATGTACCACTGAGACATCCATTCCCTCACCAACTCACCCATACACACACTCACCCACCCATACAGCCCTTCCCAGATGTACTCTTGAACCCATGCACCCAGTGAATCACCCACTCACACATCTATGCACAGAGTCACACACCCTCACCCACCCAGAGAGACACTCAGGCACCCATACAGATACTCAGACAACCAATCAATAACCCACATAGACACTCATGTAGCTACTCACCAACCCATGCAGCTGCTTACACACCAACTGACAAACTGATACAGACATTCACACAGTTTAGTCACTAACCCATGCATTCAGTAAGACACGTTTAATCACTCACTTATACAGTCAGTCATGCACCTACTAAATCATCCATTCAGACACTTATACACCCACTCATTCTTCAATACACCTTGGCATATATATATATAAAACATATTTAAACTTTACAGAAACACACAGTCACTGGATGATGTCATCAGTGATGTCATCAGTGATGTCATTTGAAAAGTCATCAGTGATGTCACTGACCATGTCATGAATGATGTAATATGCAACGTCATCAGCAGTGCATTGCGGGGGTGCGAGTTATAGTTAGCTTAACTAACTATAACGGCCGGATTTCTCTGGTTTTGTATGAGTGAAATGTTCAACAAACTATAACGTCCCTGAAACCTGTGGTTTTTTCAGTGAATATCTAAGGTTTTTTAAATACTGACTGACTGAGATATTTATAGAGCGCACTAATGCCGAGGCGTCTTGGCGCTGAGGTAATAGCAGTCCAACCTGAATAACAGACCTAGATATTAGAAAATAGCCATGTTTTGATCATCTTTCTAAAAAGAGTCCTGCTACTCTGCAGTCTCAAATGTGTTGGAAGTGAGTTCCACAGTTTGGATGCTAGGTAGGAGAACCCCCTACCGACCCATCTGGCTCTTCTTATCCTGGGAATAAGAACCAGTCCAGTGTTTGCTGACCTGAGGCATCGAGCAGGCACATATCGCGGGAACAGGCATTGAATGTCTGCCGCCCCTCCTCCGTAGAGGGCTTTACGGACTAAGCAGAGCGCTTTGAAGTCTATTCTTCGGCGGACTGGTAGCCAGTGGAGGAGTCTTAGGCTCGCGGATGTGGGGTGGTGTTTTGGTAGATCTAACAGTACTCGTGCTATAACGTCCCTGAAACCTGTAGTTTTTTCACTGAATATATATATATATATATATATATATATATATATATATATATATATATATATATATATCACCTACTGGCGGTCGCCAGTAGGTAGTTATAGTTAGGACCTCGTTTCTATTCAAACATTGTTTATTCTTTTCCCAATAACTTTGACGCCGGTTGACGAATCTTCGTGAAATTTTCAAAACTAGTGGGGCGCTCCGGTCAGCTCCTGTCTTGAAAGTTTCGGGGTGATTCGTTAAGCGGGGCCCAAGAAAAAAGGGGGGTCCCAAAACGCGTTTTTCCACGTTAATTTCCGAAGGAAACTTTAGACAAAGCTACAGCCCGAACTGCTGAACGGAATTACACCAAATTTGGCAAAAAGGTAGCTCTTCGTTCAGAAAGAGCCCTTTTTTTAAATGGTGTTAATCCGTTCAGAAGTTTTTGAAATATTAAAGGAAAAAGAAAGGAAAAAGAAATATCGATATTTGGGCAGAGCCTAACCACACATGTCATAGTGAAATCTGATAGGCTGTCAGCACTTCATCCAGGAAATGCTGGCAGCCATCTTGGGACTAGGTTGAACCAGAGTCATAAGAAAACAGTTAAACAAAGATGAAAAACAAGAAAAGGGGGCAGGGTGCGAACACCCTGACCCCCTAGGCCTGCTCAGGGGGTCCCACAAGGACCCCCAGCCCAAACACTTTTTAAGAAATGCCCGAATTCGCGCTGGGTGCGCGAATCCAGAAGAAAAAAGAAAAAACAAGCATTGGCATCACCAATAGGTCTCACCGTTGGGACCTTATAAGTGTTTAGCCAGAGATATTGGCTATGTTTCTAAGGTATGTTCTGGAGAGAGAGAGACTGACTGACTGACTGAGAGAGAGTCTGACTGACTGAGAGAGAGACTGACTAACAGAGAGAGACTGACTGACAGAGAGAGAGAGAGAGAGATTGACTGAGAGAGACTGACTAAGAGAGAGAGACTGAATGACAGAGAGAGACTGACTGACAGAGAAACTGACTGACTAACAGAGAGACTGACACAGAGAGAGAGACTGATAGAGAGAGAGAGACTGACAGAGAGAGAGAGACTAACAGAGAGAGAGAGACTGACTGAGAGAGAGAGACTGACTGACAGAGAGACTGACTGACTGAGAGAGACTGTCAGAGAGAAAGAGACTGACAGAGAGAGAGACTGACAGACAGAGAGAGACTGACTGACTGAGAGAGAGAGATACTGACTGACTGAGGTAGAGAGAGACTGACTGACTGAGAGAGACTGACTGACTGAGAGAGACTGACTGACACTGACTGACAGAGAGACTGACTGACAGAGAGACTGACTGACAGAGAGAGAGACTGACTGACACTGACTGACAGAGAGACTGACTGACAGAGAGACTGACTGACTGAGAGAGAGAGACTGACTCTGAGAGAGAGACTGACTGAGAGAGAGAGAGACTGACTGACAGAGAGACTGACTGAGAGAGAGACTGACTGACAGAGAGAGACTGACAGAGAGAGAGACTGACTGACTGAGAGAGACTGACTGACAGAGAGAGAGAGACTGACAGAGAGAGAGAGAGAGACTGACAGAGAGAGAGAGAGACTGACTAAGAGAGAGAGACTGACTGACTGAGAGAGAGACTGACTGACAGAGAGACTGACCGACTGAGAGAGACTGACAGAGAGAGAGAGAGAGACTGACAGAGAGAGAGAGACTGACAGACAGACAGAGAGAGATTGACTGACTGAGAGAGAGAGTTACTGACTGACTGAGGTAGAGAGAGACTGACTGACTGAGAGAGACTGACTGACAGAGAGACTGACTGACTGAGAGAGAGAGACTGACTCTGAGAGAGAGACTGACTGAGAGAGAGAGAGACTGACTGACAGAGAGACTGACTGAGAGAGAGACTGACTGACAGAGAGAGACTGACTGAGAGAGACTGACTGAGAGAGACTGACTGACAGAGAGAGAGACTGACTGACTGAGACTGACAGAGAGAGAGAGAGAGACTGACAGAGAGAGAGAGAGACTGACAGAGAGAGAGAGACTGACTAAGAGAGAGAGACTGACTGACTGAGAGAGAGACTGACTGACAGAGAGACTGACCGACTGAGAGAGACTGACAGAGAGAGAGAGAGAGACTGACAGAGAGAGAGAGACTGACAGACAGACAGAGAGAGATTGACTGACTGAGAGAGAGAGTTACTGACTGACTGAGGTAGAGAGAGACTGACTGACTGAGAGAGACTGACTGACACTGACTGACTTAGAGACTGACTGACAGAGAGACTGACTGACTGAGAGAGAGAGACTGGCTGAGAGAGAGAGACTGAATTAGAGAGACTGACTGACTGAGAGATAGACTGACTGACAGAGAGAGACTGACTGACTGAGAGACTGACTGACTGAGAGAGACTGAGAGAGACTGACTGAGAGAGAGAGACTGATTGACAGAGAGAGAGACTGACTGACAGAGAGTAAGACTGACTGACTGAGAGAGACTGACTGACTCAGAGAGACTGACTGACTGAGAGAGAGACTGACTGACAGAGAGAGACTGACTGACTGAAAGAGAGACTGACTGACTGAGAGAGAGAATGACTGACAGAGAGAGACTGACTGACTGAGAGAGATACTGACTGACTGACAGAGAGAGAGGAAAACCTGCTCTTGCTACAATGAAGCAAAGCAGGATTGCATGTCAGCAGCTTCCCTTGCTCAAAAGCAATGCCGGTTCCCGCAGGAGGCGGGGAGCCGGCGGGACCGTGGGGGCCTTGGGGCTCCCCCCACGGTCCCCAACACAAAGGGCCGGCCCCGGGGGATGGGGTTTCCGGGGCCAGAAGTGACCCAGGAGGGGGGCCACGCGGCACCCCTTTAATATTAAAATGAAAAAATAATAAATAAATAAAGAGGCACAGCCCCGGGGGATGGGGTCCCCGTAGCCAATAGAGGCCTAAGGAGGGGGGCCATGCAGCCCCCCTCCTAAAAAATAAAAAATAAACAAAAAAAAAATGTGGCCATGCCCCGGGGGATGGGGTCCCCAGGGAGGAAATTGGCCTCGGGAGGGGGGCCGCGCGGCACCCTTCCCGTTTTTTTTTAAATGTAAAAATAAGAGCAGGCCCTGGGGGATGGGGTCCCCAGGGCCCCAAATAATGTAAAAGAAGGGGGGCCACACAGCCCCCCTTGTAAAAAAAAAAAGAAAAAAAGCTGGCATCGCGCCGGAGGCCCCGCCCCCTCCCTGCAGTACTCAGCAAATGCGCCCCCTGGTGCGTTGTAAGTTGGGGAATTAATTCCCCTTGAATACTGAGGGTCCCTGGGGGCCAACTAGCCCACCAGGTACCTCCGATATGCGCCACAGAGCTGCGAATATATATATATGTATATGTATATATATATATATATATCAAACAGCTCATCTCCCATGAAAAGAAGAAAGGGACGCAGCGGGGTACTTTAGGACGTTTAATGATGAAGAATCGGCATGACCGGTTTCGGCGTTGAGCCTTCTTCAAATGCCGCAGTTCGCCCCAGACAGTCCCAATACGTCATTATAAAGAGCTCCTCCTACCCAATGGTGAAGGGCCCAGCTGCGGCTCGTTAACATGCAGGCACCGGAGCAGCCCCTGCCACGGACTGCTGATACCATAATGCTCCTTGATGAATCATGACGAGCTGCAGTGGAAAAGTCTGGCAAAATTTCAGGGAATAAGCGTCCTCGGGTCCCCTACTTCCAAGCCTGCTCCTCCAATGCTGCCAAGACTGGAAACGCGAAGACAATGCAAGCGCCTCTCAGGGAAGTCCCAGCCAACTGCTTGAACAACAAAGGTGAGTAGACGGGCTGTAGAAATCCGATACCTCGGGTTATTGAAGAAAGGCAGTTCCCTGCCAGCCAGTGCAATTCACAGCCACAAATAGGAAGGGTCCCTTGAAGCGTGCCACAAGCTGCACGCGAAAACATCAAACAGCTCATCTCCCATGAAAAGAAGAAAGGGACGCAGCGGGGTACTTTAGGACGTTTAATGATGAAGAATCGGCATGACCGGTTTCGGCGTTGAGCCTTCTTCAAATGCCGCAGTTCGCCCCAGACAGTCCCAATACGTCATTATAAAGAGCTCCTCCTACCCAATGGTGAAGGGCCCAGCTGCGGCTCGTTAACATGCAGGCACCGGAGCAGCCCCTGCCACGGACTGCTGATACCATAATGCTCCTTGATGAATCATGACGAGCTGCAGTGGAAAAGTCTGGCGAAATTTCAGGGAATAAGCGTCCTCGGGTCCCCTACTTCCAAGCCTGCTCCTCCAATGCTGCCAAGACTGGAAACGCGAAGACAATGCAAGCGCCTCTCAGGGAAGTCCCAGCCAACTGCTTGAACAACAAAGGTGAGTAGACGGGCTGTAGAAATCCGATACCTCGGGTTATTGAAGAAAGGCAGTTCCCTGCCAGCCAGTGCAATTCACAGCCACAAATAGGAAGGGTCCCTTGAAGCGTGCCACAAGCTGCACGCGAAAACATCAAACAGCTCATCTCCCATGAAAAGAAGAAAGGGACGCAGCGGGGTACTTTAGGACGTTTAATGATGAAGAATCGGCATGACCGGTTTCGGCGTTGAGCCTTCTTCAAATGCCGCAGTTCGCCCCAGACAGTCCCAATACGTCATTATAAAGAGCTCCTCCTACCCAATGGTGAAGGGCCCAGCTGCGGCTCGTTAACATGCAGGCACCGGAGCAGCCCCTGCCACGGACTGCTGATACCATAATGCTCCTTGATGAATCATGACGAGCTGCAGTGGAAAAGTCTGGCGAAATTTCAGGGAATAAGCGTCCTCGGGTCCCCTACTTCCAAGCCTGCTCCTCCAATGCTGCCAAGACTGGAAACGCGAAGACAATGCAAGCGCCTCTCAGGAAGTCCCAGCCAACTGCTTGAACAACAAAGGTGAGTAGACGGGCTGTAGAAATCCGATACCTCGGGTTATTGAAGAAAGGCAGTTCCCTGCCAGCCAGTGCAATTCACAGCCACAAATAGGAAGGGTCCCTTGAAGCGTGCCACAAGCTGCACGCGAAAACATCAAACAGCTCATCTCCCATGAAAAGAAGAAAGGGACGCAGCGGGGTACTTTAGGACGTTTAATGATGAAGAATCGGCATGACCGGTTTCGGCGTTGAGCCTTCTTCAAATGCCGCAGTTCGCCCCAGACAGTCCCAATACATCATTATAAAGAGCTCCTCCTACCCAATGGTGAAGGGCCCAGCTGCGGCTCGTTAACATGCAGGCACCGGAGCAGCCCCTGCCACGGACTGCTGATACCATAATGCTCCTTGATGAATCATGACGAGCTGCAGTGGAAAAGTCTGGCGAAATTTCAGGGAATAAGCGTCCTCGGGTCCCCTACTTCCAAGCCTGCTCCTCCAATGCTGCCAAGACTGGAAACGCGAAGACAATGCAAGCGCCTCTCAGGGAAGTCCCAGCCAACTGCTTGAACAACAAAGGTGAGTAGACGGGCTGTAGAAATCCGATACCTCGGGTTATTGAAGAAAGGCAGTTCCCTGCCAGCCAGTGCAATTCACAGCCACAAATAGGAAGGGTCCCTTGAAGCGTGCCACAAGCTGCACGCGAAAACATCAAACAGCTCATCTCCCATGAAAAGAAGAAAGGGACGCAGCGGGGTACTTTAGGACGTTTAATGATGAAGAATCGGCATGACCGGTTTCGGCGTTGAGCCTTCTTCAAATGCCGCAGTTCGCCCCAGACAGTCCCAATACGTCATTATAAAGAGCTCCTCCTACCCAATGGTGAAGGGCCCAGCTGTGGCTCGTTAACATGCAGGCACCGGAGCAGCCCCTGCCACGGACTGCTGATACCATAATGCTCCTTGATGAATCATGACGAGCTGCAGTGGAAAAGTCTGGCGAAATTTCAGGGAATAAGCGTCCTCGGGTCCCCTACTTCCAAGCCTGCTCCTCCAATGCTGCCAAGACTGGAAACGCGAAGACAATGCAAGCGCCTCTCAGGGAAGTCCCAGCCAACTGCTTGAACAACAAAGGTGAGTAGACGGGCTGTAGAAATCCGATACCTCGGGTTATTGAAGAAAGGCAGTTCCCTGCCAGCCAGTGCAATTCACAGCCACAAATAGGAAGGGTCCCTTGAAGCGTGCCACAAGCTGCACGCAAAACATCAAACAGCTCATCTCCCATGAAAAGAAGAAAGGGACGCAGCGGGGTACTTTAGGACGTTTAATGATGAAGAATCGGCATGACCGGTTTCGGCGTTGAGCCTTCTTCAAATGCCGCAGTTCGCCCCAGACAGTCCCAATACGTCATTATAAAGAGCTCCTCCTACCCAATGGTGAAGGGCCCAGCTGCGGCTCGTTAACATGCAGGCACCGGAGCAGCCCCTGCCACGGACTGCTGATACCATAATGCTCCTTGATGAATCATGACGAGCTGCAGTGGAAAAGTCTGGCGAAATTTCAGGGAATAAGCGTCCTCGGGTCCCCTACTTCCAAGCCTGCTCCTCCAATGCTGCCAAGACTGGAAACGCGAAGACAATGCAAGCGCCTCTCAGGGAAGTCCCAGCCAACTGCTTGAACAACAAAGGTGAGTAGACGGGCTGTAGAAATCCGATACCTCGGGTTATTGAAGAAAGGCAGTTCCCTGCCAGCCAGTGCAATTCACAGCCACAAATAGGAAGGGTCCCTTGAAGCATGCCACAAGCTGCACGCGAAAACATCAAACAGCTCATCTCCCATGAAAAGAAGAAAGGGACGCAGCGGGGTACTTTAGGACGTTTAATGATGAAGAATCGGCATGACCGGTTTCGGCGTTGAGCCTTCTTCAAATGCCGCAGTTCGCCCCAGACAGTCCCAATACGTCATTATAAAGAGCTCCTCCTACCCAATGGTGAAGGGCCCAGCTGCGGCTCGTTAACATGCAGGCACCGGAGCAGCCCCTGCCACGGACTGCTGATACCATAATGCTCCTTGATGAATCATGACGAGCTGCAGTGGAAAAGTCTGGCGAAATTTCAGGGAATAAGCGTCCTCGGGTCCCCTACTTCCAAGCCTGCTCCTCCAATGCTGCCAAGACTGGAAACGCGAAGACAATGCAAGCGCCTCTCAGGGAAGTCCCAGCCAACTGCTTGAACAACAAAGGTGAGTAGACGGGCTGTAGAAATCCGATACCTCGGGTTATTGAAGAAAGGCAGTTCCCTGCCAGCCAGTGCAATTCACAGCCACAAATAGGAAGGGTCCCTTGAAGCGTGCCACAAGCTGCACGCGAAAACATCAAACAGCTCATCTCCCATGAAAAGAAGAAAGGGACGCAGCGGGGTACTTTAGGACGTTTAATGATGAAGAATCGGCATGACCGGTTTCGGCGTTGAGCCTTCTTCAAATGCCGCAGTTCGCCCCAGACAGTCCCAATACATCATTATAAAGAGCTCCTCCTACCCAATGGTGAAGGGCCCAGCTGCGGCTCGTTAACATGCAGGCACCGGAGCAGCCCCTGCCACGGACTGCTGATACCATAATGCTCCTTGATGAATCATGACGAGCTGCAGTGGAAAAGTCTGGCGAAATTTCAGGGAATAAGCGTCCTCGGGTCCCCTACTTCCAAGCCTGCTCCTCCAATGCTGCCAAGACTGGAAACGCGAAGACAATGCAAGCGCCTCTCAGGGAAGTCCCAGCCAACTGCTTGAACAACAAAGGTGAGTAGACGGGCTGTAGAAATCCGATACCTCGGGTTATTGAAGAAAGGCAGTTCCCTGCCAGCCAGTGCAATTCACAGCCACAAATAGGAAGGGTCCCTTGAAGCGTGCCACAAGCTGCACGCGAAAACATCAAACAGCTCATCTCCCATGAAAAGAAGAAAGGGACGCAGCGGGGTACTTTAGGACGTTTAATGATGAAGAATCGGCATGACCGGTTTCGGCGTTGAGCCTTCTTCAAATGCCGCAGTTCGCCCCAGACAGTCCCAATACGTCATTATAAAGAGCTCCTCCTACCCAATGGTGAAGGGCCCAGCTGCGGCTCGTTAACATGCAGGCACCGGAGCAGCCCCTGCCACGGACTGCTGATACCATAATGCTCCTTGATGAATCATGACGAGCTGCAGTGGAAAAGTCTGGCGAAATTTCAGGGAATAAGCGTCCTCGGGTCCCCTACTTCCAAGCCTGCTCCTCCAATGCTGCCAAGACTGGAAACGCGAAGACAATGCAAGCGCCTCTCAGGAAGTCCCAGCCAACTGCTTGAACAACAAAGGTGAGTAGACGGGCTGTAGAAATCCGATACCTCGGGTTATTGAAGAAAGGCAGTTCCCTGCCAGCCAGTGCAATTCACAGCCACAAATAGGAAGGGTCCCTTGAAGCGTGCCACAAGCTGCACGCGAAAACATCAAACAGCTCATTTCCCATGAAAAGAAGAAAGGGACGCAGCGGGGTACTTTAGGACGTTTAATGATGAAGAATCGGCATGACCGGTTTCGGCGTTGAGCCTTCTTCAAATGCCGCAGTTCGCCCCAGACAGTCCCAATACGTCATTATAAAGAGCTCCTCCTACCCAATGGTGAAGGGCCCAGCTGCGGCTCGTTAACATGCAGGCACCGGAGCAGCCCCTGCCACGGACTGCTGATACCATAATGCTCCTTGATGAATCATGACGAGCTGCAGTGGAAAAGTCTGGCGAAATTTCAGGGAATAAGCGTCCTCGGGTCCCCTACTTCCAAGCCTGCTCCTCCAATGCTGCCAAGACTGGAAACGCGAAGACAATGCAAGCGCCTCTCAGGGAAGTCCCAGCCAACTGCTTGAACAACAAAGGTGAGTAGACGGGCTGTAGAAATCCGATACCTCGGGTTATTGAAGAAAGGCAGTTCCCTGCCAGCCAGTGCAATTCACAGCCACAAATAGGAAGGGTCCCTTGAAGCGTGCCACAAGCTGCACGCGAAAACATCAAACAGCTCATCTCCCATGAAAAGAAGAAAGGGACGCAGCGGGGTACTTTAGGACGTTTAATGATGAAGAATCGGCATGACCGGTTTCGGCGTTGAGCCTTCTTCAAATGCCGCAGTTCGCCCCAGACAGTCCCAATACGTCATTATAAAGAGCTCCTCCTACCCAATGGTGAAGGGCCCAGCTGTGGCTCGTTAACATGCAGGCACCGGAGCAGCCCCTGCCACGGACTGCTGATACCATAATGCTCCTTGATGAATCATGACGAGCTGCAGTGGAAAAGTCTGGCGAAATTTCAGGGAATAAGCGTCCTCGGGTCCCCTACTTCCAAGCCTGCTCCTCCAATGCTGCCAAGACTGGAAACGCGAAGACAATGCAAGCGCCTCTCAGGGAAGTCCCAGCCAACTGCTTGAACAACAAAGGTGAGTAGACGGGCTGTAGAAATCCGATACCTCGGGTTATTGAAGAAAGGCAGTTCCCTGCCAGCCAGTGCAATTCACAGCCACAAATAGGAAGGGTCCCTTGAAGCGTGCCACAAGCTGCACGCGAAAACATCAAACAGCTCATCTCCCATGAAAAGAAGAAAGGGACGCAGCGGGGTACTTTAGGACGTTTAATGATGAAGAATCGGCATGACCGGTTTCGGCGTTGAGCCTTCTTCAAATGCCGCAGTTCGCCCCAGACAGTCCCAATACGTCATTATAAAGAGCTCCTCCTACCCAATGTTGAAGGGCCCAGCTGCGGCTCGTTAACATGCAGGCACCGGAGCAGCCCCTGCCATGGACTGCTGATACCATAATGCTCCTTGATGAATCATGACGAGCTGCAGTGGAAAAGTCTGGCGAAATTTCAGGGAATAAGCGTCCTCGGGTCCCCTACTTCCAAGCCTGCTCCTCCAATGCTGCCAAGACTGGAAACGCGAAGACAATGCAAGCGCCTCTCAGGGAAGTCCCAGCCAACTGCTTGAACAACAAAGGTGAGTAGACGGGCTGTAGAAATCCGATACCTCGGGTTATTGAAGAAAGGCAGTTCCCTGCCAGCCAGTGCAATTCACAGCCACAAATAGGAAGGGTCCCTTGAAGCGTGCCACAAGCTGCACGCGAAAACATCAAACAGCTCATCTCCCATGAAAAGAAGAAAGGGACGCAGCGGGGTATATATATAATCATTGTCCTAAAAGAAGATAACGTAGGTCCGAGTGGAAGAAGAATAAAATTAGGGATTATCCAGTAGAAGAAGAAAAAGGGCTAGGGTGGCTATTGATGAACTGTAAATCAATACTGTTGAACTGAATACAGAAGAAATTCAGAATTCCCAAAGGGATTCATTAAGAGCTCTAGAGAATAAAAGACTTTGTTGATTCCACTACTGCACCTGGTTGGATAACTGATTCAATATGGAGTCTGGAAATTCGAACCGTAGGCAGAAATGCGTGATAGGTACACTCATAGTAGGGGTGATTGTAGTCATTACTGTAGTGATCATTGCATCCATGGTCGAGCCCAATCTTGCAGAAGAAGACACCTGAACCTTGTACATCAGATATAAGAGAGGGTGCATCAGAATCATATAGGGACATGATAGAAGAAACTAGTCGTTTATTGCATGTAGACCTCCGCAAGGGTGACTTTACATTAAATGCGTACGCAAGGTTGTTGTATGAGTATGTGGACACCATGGATGCAAAGGATTGCTATGTGTGCATGCAGTTGCCAGCATCAGTAGAGGAGGGCATTAGATCTCATCACCTACCCCTGACATATGGCTTTACTTGTAGTGTGTTGCTGAGTATGTTTTATGGTAAAGCGCATTTTTAATACTACTTCTCCAATTATGACGTAGTGCTCCCTGAGGTCCCAGTTCTTAAATATCTGAACAAATATGATTATTAAAAGCAGGAAGAGAGGATGTCGAAATACTTTGTGTGGCCACAGTAACTTTAGATACAACATATGCCCACCGCAACAATTTGACATGCATGTTATCTGACATAGAAAAGAAATTTGTAGATCAGATAGAGGATAGGCATAGACAGACACTATTTAGGCCAGATCCTAAACATGCGGTAATTCCATGGACCCAAGAGGAGTTAGATCATAAGGCGAAGGGAAGCTCTGGTCCAATAGCTCTAGATTTGCAACAAAAAGGGAAACTTTGCATTAGACAAACACAGACATACTATGACAAAATATTTGTAGGAGAGAGTGAATGTGAGCACATTTTCTTGATTGAGGAATCAATGTGTATTTTGTATGTGGAAGAATTGCATATGTTCGCTTGCCTCCAAACTTGTATGGAACATGTTATCTGGCTGTGGTATTCCCTAAGATATTCCACGTAGAAGACTTGTGGCCATTGGAAGAGAAACGACCGTGTAGAGAGAAATGTGGCACGAGTGCAGGCAAAATTGTTGGTGATGTATTTGGCACAATGATACCGAGTTTGGGAGTGGTTCTGAATGATGTAAAGATTAGGAGGTTGTCAACACTGGTAGACAAACTCTCAGTAAACACAGCTCAAGCTTTACTGCTGTTTGCTGATGGAGAGATGGTCTCTATAACGGCCATGGTGCTTCAGAACCATCTTGCATTAGATGTATTATTGGCAAAAGAGGGCGGAGTATGTAGATTATTGAGGATCCAACAGTGTTACACTTTTATCCCTGACAATAGCAAGGATTTAAAGAAATATATATGCACCATCACTGAGATACACCACGACATACATGATTTGGCTACTGAATGGATTTGGGATAAAATTGGCCAAGGAGTTAGGAAGGTTGGAAGTGGGTTTGGAAGTTTGGGACAGGGATTTATGGGTTACATTCTGAAACCTTTCATAATAGTCTTGATCTGTATCATTGTCAATCAATCAATCAATCAATCAAATCAGTCTTTATTTTGATCCTTTTGATCATAAAAGACACAAATATTATTAATGATAAAACATTATGACCAATAAATCTGAGTAAATTAATACAATATTATGGTACAGCAGCCAAATGGGAAAAACTATCATTGTGAAAATATATACTATGCATATTTAAAACTCAATCGTATACAACATTAAAAATTGTTAAAAATTTATAAAAAACAATAAAACACATCTGTGTAAATTCTCATCTTTAGCTACCATTTAGATACAGCTTCCATTTCATCATGGGACATAATCCTAAACACTATGCAGACAAATCCCAATAGACATTATACATAATTCCTTTGGACAATAATCATGGTGCTTTAAAAACAAGAGTGCCATTCATTAAATCTTGTTTCTTCAGATTGTTCGATCGAATGGCCCACATCCAGATCAAGAATTTAGCCATGGCTATCACTACATGCTCTTGCGTATTGGTCATCAATGTTCTGTATCATTGTATTGTTGGGTGCCTTTAGAGCTTATAAGTGGCACAAGGCAAGACAGGCTGAGAGTTCTCTTAGGAGACGGGAAAGGCAGATGGAAAGACTGCAGGACAGTCATTATCATAACCTCAAGAATCTGGGGAAGTTTATGCAGGGAAGGCAGGCAACAACTTCTGTTTAGGTCAGTCTTTTCTGCGAGGAGAACATAGCAGGGGAAAGGTGCTGTGTTTGATGACACTAGTTGTCAGAGGGGGGCTGATAGAGCGCTCAGCGCTCTTACATTTGTAGGGGTGCATTATATTTGTGTATGAACTGCACTCGCTTATATTCTGTTGTTTTATTGTAAGTCGTTTTATTAGAATGAAGCTCATACTGTGATATTACGACAGTAGACTGAAAATTGTAATGTCATATACAAGAATGATTAGGAAGTAGAGTGGACATTGTGAATGTGAGGCGGGCCAGTGATCGAGCAGCGGTGGTGGAGCAGCGAAGAGTGCGGGCAGAGGAGCCGAGAGAGGTGAGAGAGCCGTAGAGGGAGGTGTTGCAGGCCCCGGGTGCTATACCGACGTTTCTGCCCCCCGGTGTGCCTGACACCCTCCCCCATGTCTCACTGTGATTAAGCAGTGGAGAGTGGCTCAGGACGGCAGGAGCTTAGGACCGCGGGCCAAGGAGCGGCCAATATTGGGGACTACAGGACATTGGTTGAGCTGCTTCAAGGGGGGGGTCAGCCAGCTGCCGAAATTGCTGAAAGGCAACCAGAGCAGGAGTTTTTTTAGTGCTGGCAGAGAGCAGTGTGCAGTTGTGTGCTGCCTGTGCTATTCTACTGTGTCTGCTTCCCTCCCTCCACAAGGACTCCCTCGCATAGGGTGGGTACAGGGTTTAGGGTAGAGTAGCAGCCCACATGGTGAGGACAATGATCCCTGGCCCTGCGGTCAAGTGACCCATGATCCAAGTGCACAGTGGAAAGAAGTGCACTAGGGTGGCCCTAATGACTCATAATAATCACTCATAACTATTTATAAACGCCGCACATTCTTAAGTGTTCACTTTAGTATAGTTGGAAGTCTTTTTGGGAGACAGCATTCTGGTGTTTACGTTCAGTGCAATTGAATACTCCCTTACAGCCTTTCCACAGCCACACAGACCGGGGGGAGTAGAAACTCCAGCCCCCAGCCTGCACGTGGCAGTAACGCCACCAACGCCGCGCCAGGAGGCACTTTAACCCGTCAGAGCCCAGAGGAGGCTGGGCTGGACCACCCCCCTAGGTCCCACCATTGAATATTTTTAAACCACACAAGGTGTCATACCCGGTTGGTCAGGGATAGTAATATGGGCAACAATAAAGTAGGAGAGGGTCCGAAAACACCCCAATTAACTACCACGCCTACCTCGCTGGATAGAATACTTCGGAGGGCGGTGACGGCAATCAATAAAGAAATTAACCAAACGGAGAGAAGGTTATCCCTCACGGCTGTGGCGGTCGACTCACCCAATACTGATGGGTTATGTCTGGCCCTGTATCATCCTCTTCTCCTGGAATTGGACAAGGGCAATTACCCTCAGGCAATGGTCGATTGGGACAAGGCCCAGATGCCTCAGTATTGCCTCAAAGAGATGGCTCACCAAGCAGTTCACCCCAACTTAAGCAGGGGAAACGCCAGAGGAAAATTCCAAAGGTTAAGATTAATAAGATTAATAAAAAAGTTACACGAAGTTCCCCTCCTTCTAAGACCCTGGGTGTTGATCCGGCCGTCATAGTAAATGAGCCACAATTGATTCCCACAGCAGCTCAGCTATATATGGATCAAGTCGGTGAGAAAGAAGGATTGAATGGGAGAGGGGACATGTTATTAGAAGGGGAATCTCTCACAAAACTTTTAATGCTTTTACGGGCTGAATTGTCACCAATAAATACAAAGTTTGACATATTAAACAAATCCATTGATGAGGTTAAGAAGATGCTGGGTAGAAGAGAACAAGCTTGAGCCAATTGTGATAAAGATGAAAGTAACTCCAGAGTGGCGATGTGTCCCCAAGAGTATATACAATCTTGCCCCCATTTGGACACTGCAACTCCTATCTCAAGGACTTGTATAAGGGGGATAGTCTTAGCAACGCTCCCCTACATTTCTTTCTAGAAGGGAGGAACCCACCATCATTTCCCCGAAGGATCAAGGAAACAAAACAACCCAAATGAGGAAAGAAGCCCCATGTGAAGAACAGCCAGTGTTTGGTCTATAACCTGCCTCATGCCCATATGTGATTATTCTTGCCGGTATACCGAGTCTAAGGTGGGGCCAACAGGAATCTTATGAACAACTGTTTAATAAGACATTGAACTGGCTGAGCCGTTATAGAAGTTTTCCGTTTAGGTTCGCTAACAAGATCTTGATGGTAAGGCGGGTGAGGTGGATTGGGCAAGGGAGGCCTGAAATTCCCGGAGATTGCATTATTGTTAATTTTAGTACTCACAATCTGGCCGAAAGTCTGCTTTATGGAGACCTGAGTTGTCAAATGGACTTTTTTAATATTGTCTTATTGTCGTTGGGTTATATTTATAGGCCAACGGTCCAATTGAGACAAGAGACCAATTGAGCCCCAAAGACATTGAGAGAGGGTACTCAGTGAAAAGCCAGAGTGAAGGAAGGGGGCATGGTGCATAAGTACAATTACCCCGGTATAGTAACACATAATCGCTTTGATGTATCAGCAGAGGTGGATTGACTACCCAGTGAAGAGAATAATCCATCACTGTCAGAACTAACAGAGGACAGGCCCCTGCTTGTTAAAAACAAGACAGGGAGGGTAACAGGGGAGGGAATACCATACCTACAAATAGGATAACAAATAACCTGTCCATATTAAGTTGGAATATTGCAGGGATACGCACTATATGTGCAGATAATCGAGGGATGGATTATTGTAAAACATTCGGGATCGTGTGTCTACATGAAACCTGGGATGCAGATGGGGACCTATTTATGGATGGGTTTACTGCTTTCCAGGTTAAGGCAGAGCTGTCCCTATTTGGCAGAGCTAAGGGGGGCTTGGTAATGTTCATTAGCCTGAGAATAGACTGTACTGCTGAACTGGTAACATTTGAGTCTAGCAATATTCTGGGAGTATTACTTTCCTTCGCCCATCATAATAAAATCTTGATAATTAACTTTTACAATTCATCCTCTGCTACAATACCCCTGGAGACAGAGCTTAGGGGCTTTTATGAAAAGACCGTGTTAGAGTGGACCTACTCGCCAATAGTTTTGTTAGTGGGAGATTTCAACTTACATCCCTGCGACACTTGTGCTGAGGAAAGAGACCGGGTCCGGCCAGAGGAATTAGAGCGGATTCATTTCAAGCATACTAGTCAAGGTGATAATTTTAACCTTTTAATCTCAGAATTAAACCTTGTTAATCTCTTACTTAGAGAAGAGAATGTGTCAGCCACGGCGGTCCCGACTTTTAAGGGAAGAAATAAAAACTCAACTTCAGATTATATTTTCGTTTCAACTCGCTTGCTTCAATATTTGGTAGATTTTAAATTAGTATGGAATGCTTTAAGTGATCACAACCCAATAACTGCAAAGTGTAGCTGGAATGATCTTGAAGCAAAGACGCCCAATATCCATAAAGACCTGTTTATCATTAAAACCCAAGGGAGGCGTATTAGCTGGGGGAAAGTAATCCCGGAGGTCTTTATAATGAATCTGGTCCAGAAGTGCAGTTCTGATTTTGAGGTCTGTCTGAATGAAGACGCACATGACTTGGCCATTTTAGACTCTTTTTCCATCATCTGCAAAGAGATTCACCGAGCCCTGACCAGATATAATTTTAAGGTTATTAGCTCAGGACCTAAATGGTTCGATAAGAACTGCTCAAAGGCCCATAAAGATTTGATGATAGCATTAAAGTCTAAACCGAGGCAGAGATGCGTAGTTAAGGCGGCCAGGCAGGCATATGCGCTAGCTCGCAAGGTAAGATTGGATGCCCTGAAGAGAGAAGCTTGGGATAAGCTTAAAGAGGCCTACGACACAAGGAATAGTGCAGACTTCTGGAGGGTAGTAAATCAGCCGTTATTTAATGAGGGCACAACAGTTGATTTAAGTGTTACTATACCTGTGCAGAAATGGGAAGAGCATTTTGGTTGCATATATGCTGGACATTGTGAATACACATCAACTACCTGCCCTATCACAGAAAATACTGTTCACTTTGAATTAGAAGAGGTGAGGGAAAGTATAATGGAATTGTCAGCAGGGAAGGCTCCGGGCCCTAATGGGGTTACTGGTGACCTTTTTAAATCATGTATAGATCTTTGGGCACCCCTGGTACACAACATTTGAATGCAGCAGCCCGTGATCATATTCCAGTCTTGTGGAAGCAATCGATCATAATACCCATTTTTAAAAAGCAGAACCGTGCGAACCCAGTGTGCTTCTGTCCGATCTCTCTGATAGATGTGGAAGCAAAGGTGTTGGGTAGGGTTTTATTGAGGCGTTTATTAGATTGGGCTAATGATAAAAATATACTATCTGATATACAGTATGGATTCAGGCCGGGACGTGGCACGATTGAACAGAATTTAAATTTATATTTGATAGTTAGCAAGTATACGGTGGCTAAAAAGGAAAGTATACACTTAGCCTTCATGGACCTCAGCACAATATTTGACACAGTGGTAAGATCTAAGCTATGGGCTGTGCTGAGGGACATGGGGATGGATGAAGCGATAGTTGCACTTTTGCACAACCTACATATGGGGCTCGAGGCAAGGGTAAGATTTGGCCCATCAGGAGAAAGCACTAAGCACTCTAAGCTGGGGAGAGGGGTGCGTCAGGATTGTATTTGAGCTCCTTTTCTTTTTATTTTATGTATAAATCAATTAGATCGGTCTTTAAGAGATAACTGTAAAGACGTCCCAAGGATAGGATTCAGAACGGTACTCGCCTTGCTGTACGCGGATGACACCGTCCTTATTTCCATACAGCTAATGGCTTGCAATCTTTACTGAACGATTTTTATGAATGTATGGAAAATTTGGGTCTAAAAATTTATTTTACCAAATTATATACTATGACTTTAGGACCTAGAGGCACCAAGACTATAAAATGTGTGATAAAGGATAACAAAATAGGTAAGGTGGATAGTTTTAGCTATCTAGGCATACTGCTGGATGAGAGACTGTCCTGGGCGCCCTTATTGAAATTACACGCTCAATCCTTTAATAGGGTGGCTCATAGCATTGATGCCTTCTCTAGGTGTTTAGGTCACAGTCATATAAAGTCCATAATACACCTTTACAATGCTAAGTGTGTCCCGGCTGTAAGCTACGGGGCAGAAATTTGGGGTTATAAATCTCCTATATTAATACAAACAGCAGAAAATAAATACCTAAGGAAACTGTTACGCATCCCACAGAATGTCCCGTCAGAAATAGTTCATGAAGAGATAGGGGCAGGTCACATAGCTGACTATATACGCTTGTGCCCGATACTACTATGGTGCTCTACATTGACTAAAAAAGAATTGGATTTTAATAGACTAATAGTACGAGATTGTTTGAACTTGAACTTTAGTTATCGTATACCATGGCTGAGCTATATAAAACCTACCCTGTCTAATTTGGGATTACTGCATGTCTTTAACTCACCTGAGGAAATAACTAAATCAGTTACTGCAGAAGTTAAGAAGGTATTTTTAGAGCATACTCAAGAATTTAGACTGTAAGACTCACAGCGTAAACGCTGTTGCATACATCATACAATGGTCAAAAGTAGTGAAAGAATGGAACTTTATCTAACACTGGATATGCCGGTGAACCATAGAAGCCTTTTAACATACTTTAGACTGAATATGTTTCCGCAGCTTGTGGTAGGATGGCATAGGCAACAAGACCTTCCTGAATGTTCTTGTGATGAGTCTTCTGCACTAGACACTTTACACATTGTACTAATTTGCCCTAAATCGGCCAATTAGCGCCCTTTATTTGCACATTTGAATTTTAAACAAGCAAGACCTGCCCTTTCATATTTACAATTTTTAGAAAATGTTACTGTCTGCTGGTATGTAGCGAGATTTTTAATAGCAGTGTATTATGCTTATGCTTGACATTGAAATGGAGTGTATTTACTTAATGACATTATTTGCTGCTTTTACTATTTTAGTATGATTGTTTTATTGTACTTTTATGATTGTCAAATACAATCGAATAAAGTAATTATTGAATTGAATTGATTAGGATTTCCAAAATAAATGTATTTACCTTATATAAATGATTCATATAGAGACTTGCGTAATGGGTGTGCATTAAAGAATGTTCCTAGGTTAGCCTGTTGTAGTCCTAACCTTTGTTTTCCTTAAGTTTCATTTCTCCTCACTTGCTTACAAGTTAGGAGTTAATAAAAATGTATCCGTGTGCAGAAAGTTTCTTTTCACCCCTACTGCAGGTGCAGGAATTTGACATTGTTATTTTAGATTTAAGAAGATACATGGGGAGGAGAGGAATGCCTTTGAAGAGCCTGAACAGAGAGAAGGGAGGACACCTTTCGTGCCTGGTGAAACCTGGGAACCAAGGTCGTCGGAGAAGACTTTGAATTAATTGGAGTCTGTGGAAAGTTACTCAAGGAAGGTGTTCATGGAATAACTTACCATGTGACCTATTAGGGGTGTAACTTTGTCTTTTTGTATTAGACACAGGGACAGATTGGTAGGAATTCTGCTTTTGACTGAGGAAAGGGAGCATCTTAGAACGAGCTCCCTAGCTTCACGCTACTTGACCCATTTAACGTGAGTGCACTTCTTAGGAACACCTTTGAGGGAAATTCCCCTGAGACATTTGGAAGGGATGCCATTTTAGAAGTAGAGTAGGGACAGATTATTCTTTATTTCCGGAAATACAAATGAAAAGGGATTTGGACGCAGTGTCTATACTCAGTTGTGTTCTGATTCTGGAATTCATTGTTCTGTGCCTATTGCGCAGAATGAACTATATTCATAGATTGGGCTCTGTATTAGTATTCATGTATCTTTATACCCTGATGCTGAGGTGTGTCTATATTCTGTTATTTTTGGCTTTGTAATAAATCAACAAAACCTGAATCCAGAGTCTGAGGTCCTTTAGTCAGACGGGGAGGGGAAATGTATAATTGGTAACTTATTTTCTCCCCTCTACACTTCTATAGCAGGCAATAAACACCATCGGCCAAGGGTTCCCAAGTAAAATTTAGATCTTGGAGTCTGGCCCCATCAGAACTCTGACCTTCTATAGCACTGGCTGCATGCTTCTGACCAAATCGTTGGGCCATGGCCCTTAGTCTCTTACAAATTAAGCAGTGTATGTGTTTAGTCCTGGGAGACTGTTTCATTTGTAGGAGAGTTACGTGTTAGGTGAAAGTGTTAAAACTTAGTAAAGATTGGTTTAGTGATGACCACCACCGACAAAGTAGATCCACTCTTCCGTGCCATCTTGCAAGAAGAAGGGCAGTCTTCCTGAAGGAGGAAGGCTGGGAAAGTTTTTCCCATCACTGACCTGAACCTCTGCGACAGGCAGCACCCAGACAAAGAAAAACAAGAAATGGAGAAGATGAAATAAGAGGAAGAGGAAGCGGAAGAGGAACCAAAAGAGAAAGCAAAACATAAAGGGGGGAGGCATAGTGGATGAAAATTCAGTAATACATTTAACTGAGGGAGCATTAACAGAGGAAGAAACAGAGATACTAGCCTTGGCCTCTCTTTCTGCCCAACATCAAAGTTCAACTATGCGAATACTAGGGTGGAGTTGTTTAACTTTGTTCATAAATTAAAATGAATCAATTATTATTAAAGAAAGAAGGTGCACAGCTAAATCCCAAACCCTGTAACCAAGATGACACTGTGGACAGTGGATGATGCAGAGGGATTATGTGACGCCTATGATCTGGATTAACACAACAGTATGATGGACAGTATAGGTCTAGGAGAGACACCAAAGAAATAACCAGAAGACTAAATGAAATGGGTTTACGAACAAACATGAGCAGTGATATTGACTTTAAACCCAAATCTAGGTGGGTTCCTAACCTACCACATGATGCCATTGATATATTCCAGGAAATGACAATTAAACAGCTTAAATATAAGGGGACAAACCTTTAAAGATCAGAAAAAACTTTGGAATCTAACTTGGTCACAGTTCAAAATGCCTGCAAAAACTGGAGCTAGAAATGGCTGTGTCATTAAACCATCCGACATGAGTGGCAACATTGTCCTTTGGAGTAAGAAACTATACATGGAAGAGGCACAATGACAACTAGGGGACAACATTTGCTATCAAGCTTTGGAAAGAAATTATTATAAGGTATCCTGCCATGTCTTGGATGGACAATGAGATCTTGGAATACGAGTAGTATCAGTTCCTCAAAAAAGAACACCCAACTATCCCCACTGTTTATTTACTGCCGAAAATACATAAAAATAAATAGAAACCACTGGGACAGCCAATAATGTCTGCAATTGGCAGTTCACCTGGAAAGGATGTCAGTTTACATAGATCAATTGTTGTTCCAATTTACTGAGACCCTACCATCATATTTACGAGACAGTACAGATTTTCTGAAAAGAATCAAACATTTTCTGTGGAAACCAACATATACACTTGTTGCACTAGAGGTGCAATCATTGTACACAAGCATTAGACACAAATATGGACTGAAAGCAGTGGAACCCTATTTGAGCGTGAGACCCCTGACCCAGTTTGAACACAATAGAATCCTATTACTGTAGGAGGGACTGAGAGGAAAGCATGATGAATTGGCTAACAAATGTTTGAACTGGCTAGTGAGAAATAAGAATTTCCCATTGCCACTGTCACATAATATTATTTTTTTACGTCGAGTCGGGTGGATTAGGCGGAGTTGGGTGGACCACCCATGGGACTGTGTCATCATAAAATTCAGGGACCCTAACATGGTGCAAAGATTGTTAGCTGAGGAAGTTTATACACAGGATCTGGCATCAAATATTGTTCTTTTGCCATTGGGGTACCTATACAAACATAGAAACCTAGAACCTAGGTGTTTTACCAGCTGTGACAATTGATATATGCCACCCCCAACATCAGCGCCGCAGAAATGCATTACCTAATGGTCAACTATGTCATGATAGGATTTACAGAATTCACGTCACAAACCGATTTGATGCAGTGGAGAGCGTTGACTGATTTACTGATGAAGAGGGCTCTCAGTATAGTCACATTCTGGGGGGGGGACAGGTTCCCATGAGGCTGGGTTCTCCATCAAAGGGAGTAGGAGAAAGGCATCCTGCAACTAACAACCCGATAAAGAACGGCCCCAAATTCGCCAATATGGTAAGTCATCTGGCATTCTTTCTGACGGCCCTAATCTAACCAACCAAGTAGGTCCTTTGCCCTAGACCTGTGCGTTATCCACATATTACTCATCTTGTCCCTCAGTCAGTGGGATTGACCCCAAAGTTGACTTAACTTCCCTCCCTGATAACCAGGGAACAAGCAGACTTAGTAGAGACAACAGTACTGGCATGGTCAACGACAGGACCTTCCACCTAGATCCAATAGACCCAGGAGAGTCGCCAATAGCGGGAGTGAATAAGGAGAATTCACTAGCTGCACAGTCCAATCACTCGGTAAGGGTGCTCTCATGGAATGTTTGTGGCCTAGGCACCAAAACTGATTGTCTAGACTGGGGCTGTTTCATTGATCAGTTTGACGCCTTTCTCTTCCAAGAAACCTGGCATACTTCGGAATCGCAATGAGCTGGATATGTCTCCTCTAGCAATAATGCAATAGTAACGAGGAGGGGCAGGGGTAAACCTTTGGGGGGACTGACCACTTGGGTGGGTACACATGTAGGGTGTTTAGTGAAGCCAGTAGAGATAGCATCAGATGACATCCTGTCCATTAATCTCTCTTTTCCATCTAAAATAGAAGTTTTAATCTACAATATCTACTCAAGACCTATGGGTAATGGACAGGAATCCCCAACTGTGGGAACGCTTCCTGCACTTATGGCAGCTTTGTTGGGGAACGCTCTTAAAATAGTGGGTGGTGACTTCAATTGTCTATTTGAGCCCCTGGATGTCAGCATCAATGACTTATCATAGGTGGAGGACAGAACATGGCCAGTCCTGGATCTAGCAATACCACCCATCAAGAAATGGTCCCCAATGGCCTTACAAATTAGTGCCCCAACCCTAAATCAGTTTGTCCATGTCTGTAATGGAAGAACTATGTCCGATAGGCAAGGGAGGCACACATTTAATAGAATTGGGTGCACTAGTCTAATAGACTATATATATTAGGCGACGTTAAACTTGGGCCATATGTCATTGATATGAAAATAGTTCCAAGATATGACAGTGGCCATCATACTCTTGCACTTGATATACATTTTCCAGTCACCAACGTAACAGCTACCTGGCCAAACCAGTGGAAAGGAAGGATTCAATTGACAACTAATAGACATAGAAATAAATGGCATGCAGCAGTGTGAACACAGGAAACTGTAAAAGCTATTTATAAGATGGTTGAAAGGAGCTTAGGAGATCTAAGCAACCTAGATCCCCCATTGGGCAATCCAGGCTCAATTGTGAGGATTGGGAAAATTCTCATCCAACTATTTGCAGGTCTAAAAAATATCTTCTACGTGGAAGCCAAAAATGTGGGAGCTAAAAGGACCCCCCAACATGGTTTAATAAGCATTGCAGAGTGGCCAAAGGTGCACCTCTAAATGCAATTAAGCCCCAGGACAGAAGCCAAATCCAAGTTATGAGAGCCATCTATAAAATGACTGTTAAAAATGCTAAGAAGGAGTGGGACCAAGGCAGATGGGAGTCCCTACTTACTGCCGTCAAAAGCAATGACCATACCAACTTCTGGAATATAGTAGCCACAGGGAATAGTGAGAGTGCATTACCACCATAGAAAAAAACATTGCTGCAGATACCTGGAAAGCACACTATTGAAGCCTGTATACTGTAAAGCCCAGAAGTCCCACTGCAACTCCCATGGCTAGGAGGCAATCAAAGGCACAGAGGTGGTGGGCCTTAACGAGGGGTACCCACTTATTTTTAGCAATGAAGTAATCTCAACTATCAAAACGATTGGCCCCCTTAAAGCTCCTGGCATTGACAAAATACCTGGTGATCTATTCCTGACAGAGATCGATGTTTGGGGACTCTATTTTGAGCTACTCTTTAATGCTATATTGGAAGGGATGCCCATCCCCCACTCCTGGGCAGGGGCCAAAATAATACCCATATACAAAATGGCTCCCCCATGTTGCCAACCAACTATAAAGCTATCAGTCTTTTTGACTCTGTGCAAAAACTATTCTGTAGAGTCATCCTGGGAAGATTACAAGAGTGGATGGAGGCCAATGAGATCCTAGGTCCCCACAAGCAGACTTCCATAACTGATCCTCTACTGTTGACCAAGTATTTAGGCTGAAGTTATTCTATTGGAAAACTGTCACCCTCGAGGGGGACAGACCCTACATGGTATTTGTAGACCTGAGATTAGCTTTCAATCTGGTTCCCAGGCAAATTCTCAGGCAAGTCCTGGCTGAGATGGGTTTTCCACCCTATCTTCGCTCCATTATCAAAAGACTTCACGAGCGGAATTTCGCTCAGGTTCGTTGTGTTAGGTTGGGGGATGTAACAGAGTCATTCCTGGTCAATAGAGGAGTAAGGAAAGACTGCGTGCTTGCGCCAACTCTCTTCATGCTGTTTATAAACTACCTCTTTGCCCAACTGAATCTGTGCGACAATGATGCCCCAAGATTAGATAACATGAAGGTGCCAGCTCTAATGTTCTAATGTTCACGGATGACACTCTTCTTCTTTCTAAGTCACACATGGGCACTCAGAAGATCTTAGACGGATTTTGCAGTTTTTGTGCACAAAGAAGTTTGGAAATAATTGTGGACAAAGCAAAGAATATAGTATTGAATCCATGCCACTTAAAAAGGCCTACTCCAATTTTAAAGGGTACCCCGCTTGAGCGGGTCCATACTTTTGAGTACTTGGAGTTTACCCTTACTGAATGAATGGATTGGACAGTGCATATTTCCAAACAAAGACTTAAAATGGAACAAAACATTGGTGGACTGCTGAAGGTTTTTTGGGTGCCCTTTTACAAACCTGTCTACCTGGTAATGCACATTTATGCACTTAACTTGATAAACAAATTGTGCCTAGTCTTGGTTCCTTTGTTTTTTGTTTCAGCGCTGGGAAACCCTGTTCCTGAGGCAGCTACGTGCTATGAAAACTCAGATAACAGAACATAACATAACATAACATAACACAGCACACCATAACATAACAGCATAACATACCATGACAGAATGTTTTTCTGCTTCAATGATGTGATGTATAAACAGATCCAGGGGACCACCAGGGGCACCTGTTTTGCCCCCAGCTATAGCGATGTGGTGATGAGCTGATGGGAAGAACAGTTTTCCATAGACCCCCAAATGCAGAAATTCATGGAAAAGGTCATTTTCTGGCTTTGCTACATAGATGATCTGTTTCTGATCTGGGAAGGGACTAATGAGCAGCTGTTTGAGTACTGAGATCATCTGAATAGGAACAATCTCAATTTGGGGTTCACCATGACGTGTAGTAGAGCAGATATTGATTTTCTAGACATACACATAGGGGTTCTGAAAGATAATTTAACTACTTGTCTTTTCAGGAAAGAGACAGTGGGGACCACAGTGTTACATGCCCTTAGCAGTCATCTTAATCATATAAAATGGCATATTTCCTACTGGGAGTTTGTACATCTAGATGAGTAGAGCACAAGAATCTCTTCAGTGTTCCCCTGACCAGCACCTCTCCGAATCACTGAGAAAGAACTATATCAAAGGATAGTAGTTCCTTTTTAATTAATATGAGAATGATATCATTTTCTTTACATAGTTATCTTCGGTTCTTTTTGAATGATTGTAAGGTCCCTGGGTGAACAGGGGATAGATGATGTCCACATTACTCTATCTATGCCCATTGTGGATGCAATGCTTGTAGCACATGGGGGCTCAAGACATGAAAGATGCAAACAGTAGGGGTTCTCCCACAGGATAAGCTGGAAGGATGTATGGGATTTGTAATATTATGATGACATATTTTGCCTACTAGGGCTTCAATTTAGTGCAGAAGGATTAGCCCCAATGGAGTACAGCATCCCTATATAGATAATCAATAAGGAGGACTAGGTATGGGAGCAGTAATGCTCAGTACACATCCATCGGTCCTGGGATTGCCAAAAATTGATAGAGTCATTTGACATCAACAAAAAGAGAAACAGATGAATTGAAATACCAAATGAGCAAGGTTTTATTTTACTGTATTTGTATCAATATAAATTGAGATATTTTATTTGATGTTAAAAATCAAATATAAGAATATGAGAATGAAGACTATTTGCAGGAGAATGATGCAGCATTTTTTCTACTTTTAATATGCATGAATACACTTTTACTTTAAAAACAATGGAGACATATTTAGAGGCTTGCACTGGTGTTGTGCCATGAATTCTGATGCAACGGCGGCACAAGCAGTAAGTCATAGATATAAAACGACACATTTTTAAGTATTGCAAGGGGCAAAAGCTGTGCCAAAAGCAGCTGCAATAAAAAAATATTTAATATATGCAATGTAGGCAATCCCCGCAAAATCAGACACAACTGTAACGCAGTGATAGTTATGGCTGTACCACTGCATCACACATCATGTGGTAGCACAACACAAAGTATGAAATGCACCAGAACTGCTGCGCATCGTCAAACCAGATATAGGAAGTGACGTAAAGGCTGTGGCCTAAAAACCTGAACAACACAACACAAAACAGTTTGGCAAGCTCAACTATGCTATGGAGGTCATCATACTGCAACTTGGAGTAGCTAGGAGGACACGTGTTTTCCAGCAGTGCACATCCCTCATTGACCTTAGGAAGGAGGAGGTTATACAGTTTTACCCACTCAAGAGAGAGCCCATCATGGAATTGCTTGAGAAGAATGGGCCAAGTCTCCAGCCTCGAACTGCAAGGCTCATTAGCACAAATAATGGCTGTGCTTCACATGCTGGCATCAGATTCCTTCCAAATCACAACAGCCAGATTGGCAGAAATTTCATAAGGAGCAATTTTTGCATTCCTACCCTCTGTTTTGGATGCCACAATTCGACTCACACCCCAATAGCGTCTCTTCCCCAAAACTCCACAACAACAACTGGCTACTAAGCAAGGATTCTATGCTTATCACTGGGTTTCCTCATGCCCTTGGTGCAATTGATTGCACACATGTGAAATTGGTGTCCCCCTGCAACATCCCATCTCTACAGAAACCGCAAGCAAACATATTCCATCAATGTCCAGGCCATAGTGGACCTTTAGGGAATGTTAAAAAATATGTTGGCTAAATATATGGGGAGTGCACATGATGCCTTTATCTTCCACTACAGTATCATCAATCAGCAGTGTCAGAATGGCTTACATGGGAATGGCCTACTCATTGGTAAGAAAACCACAAATGTACTTCATAGAACTAAGAAGTTGTACTGTATTGTATAATTGCCATCTCTGTGTTTGTGTATGGATCTCGTGTTGTGCACATAATAGGAATAACTGACTCCACCAAGTAGACAATGATGTCCCATTGTGTCATTCCCTCACAATCCTGCAATGGAAGTAGGGAAAAATCAACTATGAGAAGTATTGTGTCAATTCACACTGTGTGAGTGAACCGAATCACTTTATCTGCACTGGTCATCAAAGTAACACAATAATCATGTGGTTCCTAGGTGAAGTCAATATGTGTAGAAAGGGAACATATTAGCTAAGTGTGAGATGTGCGAATGTGCAGTGGTGTATCTAGTCTTCGTAATTTGTGAAAGTTACACTAAAATAATGGGTGTTGAACAAATCATGTGTTCCTAAGTAAATGTGTCACACATGCCAGTAAACTTGTATGTTGACCGAAGTATGAGGTGCACTAATGGAAAAAGTAGTTGTAAATTTCATTCATATCATGCACTGTAAGTATAGCCTCAATTCATGTGTAAATGTCAAATCCAGGTACATATGTGAAACCAAAAGTACAAAGTACACATATGTCTCAGCCATTCCTACAGTTTAGGTCCAAATATACACATAGTAATCAACCCATATTGACATACTTCATCAAAATGATAGTTGACCAGTTGTGTGGCTCAAGATGCCTACATTTCCTGCACCTCAGTCCATCAGTGTAAATCTGACACACTCAATCAACATGCTATCAAACATGTCATACTACAGTAAATAACATAGAATAAAATGCAACCGGGATAAGGTATCATAGTGTACTCAGGATCCCAAACTCAACACTCTCTTGCCACATCAATGATGTCATAATCAAGGCACATAAGAACTGAATCAACTACAAGGCAAATTCACATACATACATGTGAAATCTTAAATTGTTAAAACGTCTGTAGTAGAAAGTTACTTTTATCTACATGAGTTTGGCCCATATAAAAATGAGCTACATTGCCATACCTATGTGTCAATATACGTTCACCATGACACCTTGCCATACTAAAAGGATTAGCTGTTTGTTCTACAAAAATATATAACTATCCATGTCACATGACGGAAATTCACTAGATGTACTAAGCTGATAGTCATGCTAAATTAAGTGAACAAATCAAAAGCTGTGCTAATGTCATATAGGCAAGCAAGGACATCAGATGTGTCAAAAAGGTAAATGTATCTGTGTCAAACATGTTGACACTGTCACAACCTACTTAGGGCAGAATATTTTGCTAGAGAATATGATCATAAGCTTGTCACTTTGCACTTATAGGGACTGCAAATATCATAGAGAATTTAAGAACATTCCAAAATAGTTATCATAGTAATGTACTGTCTAAACATGACAGTCAGCATGTAGAAGCATCTTTTGTATCAGTACATAGACAATATTTGCAATGACACAAAGAACTTGAAAATACATGTGTAAACCAATGGTCAACAGATTCTTACACATATTGGTCAAAACTGTAAGAAAAGTGTATGAGTTTGCCAGCAGGTATGTCTCAGTAACAATGTGCAAAATCATTTACTGTTGTATTTTTGTACTTTCAGGTAACCAAGGATATGGTTTGTAGCCATGGGTCATGACCCCATTCTCCACTCCCCAAATTGAGGATGAAAAACGATATAACACGGCACACCAAGACGAAGAATGTTTTTGAGAGGAGTTGTTGGGTCCCAAAGTCCAGGTTCAGATGCCTGGATTTGTCAGGCAGAAGACTGTTGTACTCACCCCATATGGTGTGGAAAATAATACTAGTCTGTGCTATATTGTACAACATTTGTGTAAAAACAAATGTCCCGAGGGACTTTGAGTCACTAAATCCAGACAAACTGGACAAGAATGAAGACAAGGCAGGAGAGATCCAGCACACAATGGCCGATAGGTGGAGGCGTGACCAGATTGTGGCCAATTTTTTTTTGTTAAACTATATCACCTGATGGTAATTCTGACAGAATATATGTCAACTTATCAACTTATAAATACATTTTGGAACTCATTCATTGTGTTATGTATATGTGATAGTCAATGTAAGAACTGAGTCACTCACATCTTCTCAAGTAGATATAGGCCTCAGCATGTAACAATCATGGTGTCTGAGCTGTTGATCAACATGGGGCCACCACACCAAAACAATCAATGCAGTAAGCCAATGTGATGCAGTGTACTGCATAAATTGGACAGGGCAGGATTGCCACAGAACTACATAGTAATGGTCCATTCCTGTCCTCACGCACACAAGCAGTGCAGTACAGCAAGAAGTCTTGCTGTGTTCTGCAGCAGCAAAGTGTGTTCCATATGGTACTCAGTGAATGATGACTCACAATTCTCCCAAAATGCACGTATCTGAGGCAAGCCCCTCATTGTGGTGTGTTTCACCTATGAAGTAGCATGCATAATGGCAGCACTTTACAGGAGCAACTGTTGCAGTAGATACCATCACAGATCATAAGTCACAGTTGTCATGGACAAGGGCCGAGCCTCAGTTGTAGATGTTAAAATGCCATTTGTAAAGGAGGCCTTCATCCATGTGTGGGGATCCACAAAACACAACACATGTGACACTTTTCCTAGACGGATTGATGTAAATACCACATCTGGCCACATTAGACAAAATGCACATTTAACATGCTTTGAACAGCAATGCAAGGAGGCGCAAAGGCCTGTTACAAAACACAATAAACAGATGAAGTTGCAATGTGTGGCATTAACCAGAGATGTAAGACAAGGGAGGTGTTTGCCAACCATCACATCACCTCAGGAATACAGAGAAGGTAAATGTAGGAAGCGTCAATGTCAAACGTCAAGCACAAATGTAAGTGTACATACACAATCTCATTGAATATGGTGCACTGGAGGTGCTGGGTATGAAATTACCCATGCATGGCAAGAGTAGTGTACCCCTGCCCTGAGTGTTCAACTGCAAAGATATGTGGCTCACCAACTCTGGTATATACCTGTCAGACCTCTGGGCCAACTAACACACGCAGTGTGTGCATTAAGAACCAAAAGAAACTGGATTGAGAGGAGAAATCACCCCAGGAGCAACCATTGGAAAGCGCTATGTTGCGAGCGGAATTCCAAGATGGCCGCTGATTCAAGAGATGCCTTTGCGGTCTAGTTATTTTCCCCACAGGTGCCCGAATCTAAGGTGAGGCGCGCGCTCACTAACGAATGCGCACTTCACCAGAGATATTCCCAGAAGTGGTACCTTAGACTTTAGCGCTCCGAACAATTCTAGCCCCTTGACTGAAAACCGCGTCCGGTTTTCACCCGTTTTCTACATCAGTGAATTCCTCGTCGGATTCCCGTTCCTTTCCTTGTTGAGTAGTTCCCAGCAACCAACATCCGAAGTAAGGGGGCGTGTGGAGGCGTTCCTTCACAAGACGCTCCTCCCTTCAACAATTCCTGACAAGCTTCACGTCGGTAAATCCGTTAACCGCTGTTCTCAGTCACCTAAAATCCACAGAGAAGAGAAGATAAGTGGTTGCACGTTTTCTTACAGAAACAATTTGCGAACTTGGAAATAAGAAAAGTAAAGACTTACCTTGTTGAATTATCACCAAGACTGTAAATAAGAAGTAAAGAGAAAGTTAAAAATCAACTGTAGTGAGACTTGTACAAATAAGGATTAAATAGCTATAAGGTTTACTATAAGGATAATACAAGAAGAGAGTAAAAGACAGTATCTACAGGAAGATAGGTAAGACACTAGAATTACATTAGATAGTATAGGGAAGACTGGATAGAAAATAATAATAATATTTTTGTTTGATAGATTAAAACTTCCAGAGTACTGTTACCACAATACAAGAAAAGAAAAGAAAGAGAAGAGAAGCTAGATATCTGGAAACATTGGGTATGTGGTTGCGTTGAGATTGATAATTAGAATTAGTTTAGAGTAGAGTAGGAAGTACATTAATATATCTCTTTAGTGTTATCAGGACTTCTCGAACTCTGAGTCTGCGGGACGGACGAAAGACAAGAGAAGCTGAAAGAACAGTTCCAGAACCAGTCTCTTCTATTCTTTGTTATTTTATCCACTCCCCCTTCCCCCTTGGGGTCTTTTAGAGTCTCGATCATAATTGGACTCTGGAGCATCCTAGAGGGGAGTTGGGAACTAGCATCTTCTGTTCCTGTGCAAGTCCGTGGTAAGAACTTACTCTTAGTCTTGACAGAGTGAAGTGCCCACGTTTTATACTTGCACCCGAACAGAATGGCCGAGGGAATTAATCTACAAACCCTGGGAACAGTTCTTGAGGCGATCCAAAAGGAGTTGGTAGCTGTTAGAGAGGATAATCAGAGCCTTAGACAGGAAATGGTAAATTCAAGAAAAGAGACAGCAGAATTAGCCTTGAGAATGGGACAACCATTTAGTTCAGGAAGAGAAACCTTGAATCCTCTCACAGAAGGCTCAAATAGAGTAACTACACAAGTAATTCATTCTTTGTCACCAGTCATTCCGTTAGCCCCTCCCGAGCGTTTTAGTGGGGATCCACAGAAAGCACAAATATTCCTCACCCAGTGCTCCCTTCACTTCATGTGTGGCCCTTCCATTTTCCCCGATGCGCAGTCTAGAGTGGCATTTGCTTTGTCGTACTTAAGTGGAGATGCAGCATCGTGGTCCATGCCTCTGGTCTCCCGAGATGATCCTCTTTTGCAGAACTATGATGAGTTCAAAAAAGAATTTCTTCGAATTTTTGACAGGCGAAGAATCTCGCAAGTGGTCGACAATGAATTGCTGGAGCTACGACAAGGCAATCGGGACCTTGTAGCCTACCTGGCCCAGTTTAACAAACTGGTAGTAGAAACAAATTGGCCAGAGAGTAAAAGAGCAGCGGTCTTGGATTAAGAGATGAGCTCAAGGACGTACTGGCACAAATACCTAATCGACCCACAGATATTTCAGGACTGGTAGATTTGGTGTTAGAAATCGATTTCCGTCAAGGAGAGAGAAAAGGCGAGAAAAGGAGGGATTTCAAACCAACAGTACCAAGGTTTGATAGGGCCAGATCCGAATCTATTAGAACTATCGAAGGACAATCCAATTCTGAACCTATGCAGATTGGAACCATAAGGGGCCCTTTAACGAAGGAGGAGAAAGAGAAAAGGAGAGTTGGAAACTTGTGCATGTATTGTGGTTCGAGTGGACACTTTGTGAGAGGTTGTCCAAAGAAACCCAAAACATCATTTAAACCGAAGGAAAACTTGCAGCACCACCTGTAGGAGGAGTTGGGCCGGTGGATGCTAATCAAAAATCAACTCCGAAGGAACATCTGGTGGCTAATACTCTACAGTCTTCTTCGCCCCATTTAATTTTGTCCATGGTTATCCAATTCCGGGAAAAAACTCTGACAGAAGTCTCGGTAATGGTAGATTCCGGAGCCACCGGAAACTTTTGTGATCTAAAATTTGCAGCTAAAATAGGGTTGCAAGCTATACAAAAATCCAAAAGTGAGCCCGTACGAGCGGTGGATGGCACCAACCTCTCCTCTGGGCCCATAGTGAGCCATACGCTACGGATGATTTCAAGCGATGGGCATGAAGAAGTGATTCAATTTAATTTAATCGATGCACCCCAATTCCAACTCATTTTAGGCCTACCATGGCTAACAGAACATGACCCTACCATTAATTGGAGCTCCAGAACGATTGTGATGAATTCCAACTACTGTAAAGAAAATTGTTTTGGAGAAAAAGAAAGAACCTGTGAGAGTAATCCTGCTCACTCTTTGTGTATGACTGGAACATCGGTGTGTATCATCAATTCTCAGGAAATACCCCAGGAATACCAAGATTTTGAAGATGTTTTTAATGAAAAAGAAGCTGAACAGTTGCCTCCTTATCGAGTATATGACTGTAAGATAGATCTGGAGCCCGGTTCTAATCTACCATGCAGTCGGGTCTATGCGCTAACTGAAAAAGAACATCAACACCTGAAGGAGTATTTGGACAAATACCTGGCAAACGGTTTCATACGGCCGTCCCAATCTCCAGTGTTATCGCCTCTGTTTTTTGTGCCTAAGAAAGAAGGAGATTTGAGGACATGCATAGATTATCGTGCCATAAATAAAATCACAAAGAAGAATCGTTATCCACTTCCTCTCATTTCAGTCTTGCTAGACAGGTTAAGGGCGCGCAAATATATACTAAACTAGATCTGAGAGGAGCCTATCATCTAATCAGAATGAAGGAGGGCGATGAATGGAAAACGGCCTTCAGAACACGATTTGGGCTATTTGAATACCAAGTTATGCCGTACGGTCTGTGTAATGCCCCAGCTGCCTTCCAGCATTTTATTAATGACGTCCTTAGTGACTACATAGATCAATGTGCAATTGTATACATCGACGATATTCTGATTTATTCCAGTGACAAGAGCAAGCACCAAGAGCAAGTGAGAGGAGTTTTACAGAAGCTTAGAGAGAACAGAATGTTTGTAAAACTAGAAAAATGCGCATTTAATGTTTCCAAGGTGGAATTTTTGGGTTTTATCCTTTCACCAACTGGCATGAATATGGATGAGCGAAAGATCAAGGCGGTCGTCGACTGGAAGTCTCCTGCAAGTGTGAAAGAGGTCCAGAGTTTTATAGGATTCGCAAACTTTTATAGGAGGTTCATCAGTGAGTTCTCACGAAAGATACTTCCTCTCACAAGGTTGCTAAGAAAAGGAGTTCGTTTTGAATGGACAGAAGAAGCAGAAGAAGCCTTTAAATCCTTAAAGAAGGGTTTTACTTCTGCACCAGTACTCCTACATGCTGATCCATCGGAACCATTTTATGTTGAAACGGATGCCTCCGATCAAGCGGTTGGTGGTGTATTATCCCAATGACACGAAGATACAGGTCAACTGCACCCAGTCGCTTACAGATCGAGAAAACTAACACCTGCAGAAGTAAACTACACAATTACAGAAAAAGAATTATTGGCTATTAAAGATGCCTTTAAAGAGTGGCGACACTATCTCATGGGAGCTCGGCATCAAGTAACAGTTTTCACTGATCATCGAAACCTGAAATTCTTGAAATCAGCTAAAACTTTGACGCCAAGACAACTCAGATGGTCACTGTATTTTGCTGAATATGACTTTGTAATCACTTACAGACCAGGGGCTCAGAATGGAAAGGCAGATGCCTTGTCCAGATTAGGAACAGACAGCCAAAAGAGTTTGGGGGAGGTTCAAACAATAATACCAAACTCAAAAATAATTGGTGCAACCACACCCATTAATTTGGAGGAGCAGGTCGCGCAAGCCATGAGTTCAGAAGATATGCAGGAATGGGTCGAGAAAGAAGTCGGAAGAGAAATTCGACATCAATTACCGTACCACAAGGGAGCCTTGTACCTACCTACCAAGGAATTGCAAAATCAAGTAATGTACGAATGTCATGACCATCTTTTAGCAGGACACAAAGGAGAAGCCAAGACAGAGGAATTGGTGAAGAGACATTACTGGTGGCCTCGAATGACTACCGATATTGAGAAATTCGTTAAAACCTGTGAAATCTGCGCTCAGGGAAAATCTGAACGGCAGGCTCCAAAAGGGCTGTTGCAGCCAATGCCTACCCCCCCTGGCCCATGGCACACAATCACTTTAGATCTAATTGTGGACTTGCCTTTAAGTCAGGGTTACAATACGATTTTGGTGGTCGTGGATGCATTTTCTAAAATGGCACATTTCTTGGCATTGAAAGGGGTTCCAACTGCTAAACAACTAGCTAATCATTTTAGCACTCACATAGTTAAAATTCATGGAATTCCCAAAGTCATTGTCTCTGATCGAGGCACACAGTTCTTGTCCCATTTTTGGAAGGCCTTTCTGGGAGGTTTAGGGATTGAGGCCAGATATTCCACCAGTTACCACCCCGAGACAGATGGGCAGACAGAGAGGGTTAACCAGAAATTAGAGCAGTACCTAAGGTTGTTCCTTTTGAAACAAGATGGGGATTGGTCAGATTATCTCTGGGCGGCAGAGTTTGCACACAACAATGCTAGAAATGTCTCCACAGGGTATTCTCCATTTTACCTAAACTATGGCAGACACCCAAATTCCACAGTAAGACAAACTGAAATTTCAGTCCCAGCAGTTAAGGATTTAGTAACGCACTTGAAACAAGTCCATCTAAATGCTTCACAAAACTTAGAGCAGGCTAAAAAGAAATATAAGATCTATGCAGATAAGAGAAGAAGAGAAGGTCCCAGTCTAGAAGAAGGAGATAGTGTGTGGTTAAGTACTAAGAACCTGAGGCTCAAAGGGAACAGAAAGTTTCAACCTAGGTTTATAGGGCCTTACTTAATTGAGAGGAAGGTAAATCAAGTTACCTATCGGTTAAAACTGCCTACCAAACTGAAGATCCATCCAGTCTTCCATGTTTCTTTATTAAAGAAAGCATCACCAGAGTTACGAAAAATTTCACCCCCAAGGCCTATTCAATTGGAATCTGGAGTAGAATTTGAAGTAAAAGAAATCTTCGACTCCAAAAAGGTTAAAGGAAAGTTGTATTATTTGGTGGACTGGAAAGGTTACGGTCCAGAAGAACGATCTTGGGAGAGCAAGTCAGATGTTCATGCCCCCAGGTTGGTGAAATCTTTCCATCAAAGATTTCCTATGAAACCAAGAGTGGAAGGACCTCCTTTGTTGGGGGGTACTGTCAGACCTCTGGGCCAGTGCTTTAAATGGGCCAATACTGTCCGGTACGGAGTACCGGCACTTTTTTATTTTGCGAGGGAGAGTACCGGCACTTCTCAAGAGAAATGCTATACTTTTAATTGGAGAGTACCGGCACTTCTCAGAAACAAGCAGGTACTCTGGTACAGAGTACCTGCACTTCTATTTTTCCATTTCAAGCACTGCTCTGGGCCAACTAACACACGCAGTGTGTGAATTAAGAACCAAAAGAAACTGGATTGAGAGGAGAAATCACCCCAGGAGCAACCATTGGAAAACGCTATGTTGCGAGCGGAATTCCAAGATGGCCGCTGATTCAAGAGATGCCTTTGCGGTCTAGTTATTTTCCCCACAGGTGCCCGAATCTAAGTTGAGGCGCGCGCTCACTAACGAATGCGCACTTCACCAGAGATATTCCCAGAAGTGGTACCTTAGACTTTAGCGCTCCGAACAATTCTAGCCCCTTGACTGAAAACCGCGCCCGGTTTTCACCCGTTTTCTACGTCAGTGAATTCCTCGTCGGATTCCCGTTCCTTTCCTTGTTGAGTAGTTCCCAGCAACCAACATCCGAAGTAAGGGGGCATGTGGAGGCGTTCCTTCACAAGACGCCCCTCCCTTCAGCAATTCCTGACAAGCTTCACGTCGGTAAATCCGTTAACCGCTGTTCTCAGTCACCTGAAATCCACAGAGAAGAGAAGATAAGTGGTTGCACGTTTTCTTACAGAAACAATTTGCGAACTTGGAAATAAGAAAAGTAAAGACTTACCTTGTTGAATTATCACCAAGACTGTAAATAAGAAAAGTAAAGACTTAACTTGTTGAATTATCGCCAATGCTGTAAATAAGAAGTAAAGAGAAAGTTAAATATCAACTGTAGTGAGACTTGTACAAATAAGGATTAAATAGCTATAAGGTTTACTATAAGGATAATACAAGAAGAGAGTAAAAGACAGTATCTACAGGAAGATAGGTAAGACACTAGAATTACATTAGATAGTATAGGGAAGACTGGATAGAAAATAATAATAATAATATTTTTGTTTGATAGATTAAAACTTCCAGAGTACTGTTACCACAATACAAGAAAAGAAAAGAAAGAGAAGAGAAGCTAGATATCTGGAAACATTGGGTATGTGGTTGCGTTGAGATTGATAATTAGAATTAGTTTAGAGTAGAGTAGGAAGTGCATTAATATTTCTCTTTAGTGTTATCAGGACTTCTCGAACTCTGAGTCTGCGGGACGGACAACAGACAAGAGAAGCTGAAAGAACAGTTCCAGAACCAGTCTCTTCTATTCTTTGTTATTTTATCCACTCCCCCTTCCCCCTTGGGGTCTTTTAGAGTCTAGATCATAATTGGACTCTGGAGCATCCTAGAGGGGGAGTTGGGAACTAGCATCTTCTGTTCCTGTGCAAGTCCGTGGTAAGAACTTACTCTTAGTCTTGACAATACCCAAAGGAGAACTGGGAATATTCATGTGTGCCATGACATAGGCCTGTGTCATGGATGGCAGTCTTCTTGGATCAGGAGGCTCACACACCTGCCTTCATAGTAGATGTACACTACTGCCTTTGCCAGGAGTAAGAAAGAGCTAAAGTGGAGGTGGTAGCATGCTGTGTAGTAAACAGTAGTAGTGTAAATTACCATTCTACACTGGTTCCCTGCAGTGAGGCCTATTGGCTCACACACCTCTTCAAAAGTTGTGTTGCTGTGTGTTACATCACTCCTGCCAAAAATCAGGTTGATCAGGAAATGTGAGCATGATAAAACCATGTGCAGAATGCATGCACCTGTGCAAATCATACACAACACATAGTTTGGAATGTGGAGCATTGTGCACATGGATAATGTGTGTGTGCTGGTAGTGTGTGTTCTATGTGACACACTCTAGTACAAATCAAAGGAAGTGTAGAATAAAAAGCAGGGTAGATTTACACGGTTTGTCACACAGTGCAGCAAATCACCTTGCTGCGCTGCAGGGAAAGGCCCAGAATGTGCTGTATTTAAAATAATATGGGCATTCCTGCCTTTTCCCTTGCATTGGTGCTGTTTTGGCTGCCTAGCGCCAATGCAGGCACCCTTCCACCATGGTGCAAGGGTGCTTGTTGTGCATGCAGGACTGCTTTTGTGCATTAGGGAGCAACTTCCTGCATAAAAACAATAGCACACATTGAAACCAAAAGTAATGAGGATGATTGCAGATATCACTCATTGTTACACTTCTCCTGGGAAGGTGTATCTTTCTGGTGCATTCCCAGGTTTACCAGGTTTAGTAAGTCTGGAAATGCATCTAAGACCATGGGAGGTGCATGGGAACAGCCACGCAATGGCTATGGAATGCCTCACTAGCACAGAGTAAGGCAATGCAGTGATTTGTGATGCATTGCTTCACTTGAGTTTTATGAAGGCACTTAGGGCTATGCAAGATGGTCTTGTGTGGCTTCACAAATATCATATTTAGGTTGGCTTGCATCATGGCTGCACCACTACATTACATGGAGGACCTTGGCTACCTTTGTGTGTAAGTCATGACTGCCTGGTCAAAACATGAGGATTATTGAAATTACACCAAATTGAGTTTGACAGTCCAGCAAATCTGCAAGTTGTGTGGGACATACACTGGAGTATGGGGGAGCAAGCTTGTCTCTGTGCTTTCCTAAGTATGTGTTGCATTTGTGATGCATCACAAGGAAGGGGTCTCAACACATCACAGTAAGAGAGAGATTAGACTGATTATGGAATCAAAAAAGTGGAACATAGGCACCAGGATCAATCTTTAAATGAACATATGACTATGGGGGACTTTCAGGTGTGTACCCTGGTACCGTATGTGTAAATTTATGTGAGAGCATTCCGTTCTTGATTCCTGCCTGGCTGTGCCGCCATGCTGCCTGCTGGTCCCCTGTCTGGGTGATAAGGACTGCACATGCATCCCTTGACCCCAGACTGACCCCAAGGGCAATCTGACTGGCCTCCTGTCATTAAGTCTCAGGGACATGAAAGACATGCAAACACCCTGCTTCAGCATCTGGACACTGCCAACTAGCACTCTGACCTGCTAAGTGGTGCCACCCTAGTCCTGGACCAATGGAAGTGAGCCTAAGGTGTTTGGACCAGCAAAAGCATGGTTTTACTGCAGATCCAGCACATCGGCCCTGTTGTGCGGGTCAGAACCCATGAATCACCCCTGTTGTGCAGGTCTAAACCCGTGCATTGATACCATTGCGTGGAACAGACTGTATGACAGAGGTGCCACTGCAAAGTGCATCCATCACACAATGTCCATTTGTGTAGCAATGTGTCCGAAAAATCTGAGGAAATGTCAAATAAATGCTGAACACACCCAGGAAATTACGCAATGGTTGTGGCAAGCTACATACTAGGAAGTGTAAAAGTTTGTTTCACTTTCTCTTATAGTCTGTTAGTTTGTGGTGGGTGTTGGTGTTGTTTTGAGAGTGTCTGGTTGTTTTAAACAAATTTTGGTCTAATCGGTGTCTGGTCTGTCCCCGTCTTGTGTTAAATGTGTACCTTTTGTGTCTTTTTCTAGTATATTGTATTAGTATTTGTCATTGTATTGTTGGGTGTTCGTCTATTTAGGGGTTGTATATATTACGGGTAGGCATTACTTTAAGGGGTGTTTGTTTGGGCGTAGTGGGTTTAGGAGGGTTAGGGTCATCTCGGGAAAGGGTAGGGCTAGAAATAGTGAGTGAGAGAGTTTGGGGGCATCCTATGGCTCCTAATGCATCACCTACCCAACATGCTGGCCTCAGGGGGTAGGATCAGCCAGGGCTACCCCTACAAGGACAGGAAGGATCACTGGAAGAGGGTGCATTGACACATGTGCCAGGTATTCGGGAGTGAGCGCACTGTCTCCCAGCTTAAACATCACTGGGCTGATGTCGTGCACGTGAGGCGGATCTGGTGGATAGCCTGGGAGTAGAGATTGAAGGCCCTGTATGTATATATGTATGTATGTACCATCTGCATGTAGTAATGTTACTATCATATTTATGCAAAAGTTTAAACATGAAAGGGACAGAATTGTTAATGTGGTGGTTTGATTTTGCACCGTGAAAATTGCTACAAGTGGAGAGAGAAACTGGGAATGAGACACCAATAAATGACCTTCACAGCCGATTGCAAAGAGACGCGATGCGGTCCGTTTCTGTGCGAATTTTAAAGGAAGCAACTCTTTTTACCACTTTGTGAAATTTGCAGCGGAGTGGCGCTGTTCAAGCTATATGTTCAGCTATTGAACTGACTGAGAGCTGAAAGGAAGCATCAAAGAAAACATCGGCGGCATGGCGAAAGTCGTCAAACCAAAGTACAACTAGGTTTCCAGTTAACCGACAGCAAGCATTCTTATACCTTTTGTAAAAGCACCGCCCGTCTGGCGCAAATCGTGCCATCCACATTTTAACGTGCCCCTTCTTGCCTGCAACATGCAAATTTATTTCTCTATTCAATGAGATAAAACAGTCCATGCCCTGAAGAGAATCCCACAATTCACCTTGGGAATCGAAACGCATTGGCATTACACAACGCGGGGACTTTCGCTTTTAATTAGGTTTCCCCCATAGGAATGTTATTTGAATTGTCTCACTACTGGGCCTAATGTCTCTTTTCCCCATGGGTAGCAGCTTCTTGAATTTGTTACACAATGTGGATGCTAAAGGTTGTCCTAGTAGCTGCTCCGTTTGTGAACTAAGACTGGTGATATAATGTTTAGATAATTGTTGCTATGTATCACGCTTCATGTATTGTTTGTTACATCACATTACTTTATCACAAAGTCTGTATGTCTTTGTTTTATTTGTTGCCTTAATATGTATAATTTGCTCTAATTTGCTCTTGACTGAAATGTATCTGCACTTACCTGACCCATGATTAAATGTGGAGTAAAGTGTACAGAACGAAGTAGCAAATAAATGCTTCAAGCCCATGTCAAATTGAATTGATGGCCTTTAGTCTGTTAAATTGGTTTAGCAGCATTTGAATGTGACGGCTAGGACACCCCTCCCTTTTTTCTTAGTTCACTACGGCCCCGTCTAGCCGCCTAGGGCCAAACCCCTTGTTGCTATTACGCTCAAGTGCAATGCAAGCATTAAAGTGCCTTCATGTAAGCAACACAAGGCCATTTTTTGTGCCTCGGAGCGGGTACATAAATCCAGTTTAATACAACGCAGGGGCAATTTCTGCATTGCTATACCCTGCACCAGGGGGCTGTTCAATGGATTGTGGGTGTTTGTTTACATGGAGCATGCAAGGATTTATAAGCACTACCTGATTTAACATAGGTGATTGTCAGGGAATGATTCAAAAATTTGGTAAACCTACACTGGTGATGGGTAAGGAGGAAATATATGTTCAATCTCCATTTATGTTAAACTTTTTATGTGTGCTGCATTGTGCAGCACACGTACACAGATGAAAATACCTCTGGGAATTGTTTTTGTGCAGGAAGGTGGCCCTACCAGGACTAAACAATACAAACCTGCTTAGAAGGCATGAACCCTAGCATCTTGGTACAAGGTAGCATGCATTGTCACTAGTCATCACTTTGTGTACCAGCACCATGAAAAGTCTGATGTGGTCCTTACAATGTTAAATACGGTTTATACCTGTCCTTTCCTATCACAGCACTACTTTGGTCTGCCTAGGGCCAATGGTTTCCCCCTTGTGTCATGGTGCAAGGGAGCCTGAGATGATGATGTCCAGCAGTACAGAAAACATCACAAGCCAGCGGCATGCTTCAGGCATGTGATGTTAAGTATCTCTGAGCTTCAACATCCAGTCAGCTCTGCAAGCAAGGGACTAGCTTCATCCCATAATCATACAATGTATACATGTGTGTGTCAAGCGTGTTGAATATTTGAAATCACTGGGATGTTGAAGTATTTATAATGGAAATTCGACAGTGTGTAGCTGCACTATTTACAATGGAATCTTAAAATCTTAGTCTTGTAGGTGGGCATGTCCCATTCACCCCGGATCTAAATGCAACCAGTACGTGTAATGATACATGGTTGTAGCTCTGTAAGATCTGTGTGTGATCCATGATAGTGGCAACATTATGATGTTTGTGGGGATGTGTCAATCACCTGCAACCAAATTACAGTCAGTGTGCCAACACAACTGAACTTGTCCACAGAATAATGTTGAATTGACAAGGTTGCATGTCAATGTGCTTGTGGGGGCAATGTATGCAGGCCCACAGGATTCATACATCTTTTGCATGTGTGGTGAAGCTTGCATATCTATAGTTTTGATGCATTTGGCACATGAACCATCATCTGGTGCTAAATCTGCAGATCTTCAAAACAATCACAATTTGTCGTACAACAAACTGCACAAACATAACTGGTGCTGATGAGGTGGAAAAAGTTGCCCATTCAGTGTTACCAAGTGTAAACATGATGGTATCATGAAATCTGATTTTTGGAAAATGTATGTCAATATGCCACATATAGTGGTTCATCTTGCAGCATACTTTTCTCATACATGCTGCATATGGTTAACCTGCTTCATAATTTCAGTATGAATGACTTTAGTTGTTGGTAAAGATTCCTGCTCATCAACACTTAAAATGTTTGGTGACACATACCTGTCCCTGTAGCTGTGTGTCAAATCAAAAGCCACATGGTTAAATCAAGTAGGAGAGTATCAGCAGGGTAGCCATCACAATCAACCCATTGTTCCTATGATAAATACCGTGAATGTTATTGTCATAAGGCAAAGTTTTTCAAAATCATGGATTTGACCCATGACAGAGAACAAATTACATCTCAACATGAGTTTATGTAAGGGTGTTAATACATTATTGTAGAAAACCATCTCTCTGTACAGTGTACTAAAATGAAGCACACTATGAAGAGAGAGAGACAAATCTATAAAGGCAGATAGAGATCAAAGTAGATAATACCAGCACTCTTTTTGTGGTAGTGTGGCGAGCAGTTAGGCTTATCAGATGGTAGTGTTAAGCATTTGTTGTACTCACAGAGGCAATAAATGAGACAAACACTCAAAAATAAATCCGAGACCAATTTGTAAAATAATGTTGATTTTCATATAATTTTTAAGACCATAAATACAGTTCTAAGGTGAGTACTTTTGGAGATACGATTTTGCAAAGTTAAATATATCACTTCTATGCTCAATGGCACACCAAAGGAAACAATGGGGAAAAAGCAGAACAATGCATAGAAATTCAGGCAATGCTTTCACCTTTTTGTTTTAGGTCGATGCTGGGCCTAGTTCCAGCAGGAGAAGTTCAGGAGTGTTCCGGATCGGCCAGGAGCAGAGGTGATGAGGTCTTGGAAGCTGGTGTGTAAAGACGAAGGGGGCCTTTTGAAAAAGCATTGCTCAGACGGACTTACAGGTAAGTCTGGTGGTTCTCTTAAAGGGAGGAGGTCGCAAGGTCCTGGGGACCACAGGAGCAGGGCTGGTTGGTCGGTGCTGGGGCTGGTGGGGCCAGGTGCAGAGAGAACAGGCCAGCCGGGCATCATACATCTGGAGGTCCTCGTGGTCAGTAGCAGGTATCTTGGAGAGGTGATCTCGGGACAGCTGGGCCACTCAGGAAGTGGGTCTTGGGTGCCTCAACATCCCTCAATGGGTGCTTGCTTCTGGTGCTTCAGGAGTCCAGAGTAGACTCTTCTTCTCTGTGTTTGCCATTGCGGGTCCAGTACCCTGTGTATTGGTATGCCGCAGCTCCAGTAGGTCCTGGTGTCTCCAAGCTTGGTGGTGAGACAGTCCAGACCCTCCGGAGCTGTTGTACCTTTACTCGCTATAATGCTACATCAAGGTTGGTGGGGGGCAGCACATAAACAAACTGGACTTCACTGGATCGGTGCATGCAGTGTGCAGTGCAGTGATACCTTCACTCCAAGGCAGCTTCATGGCAATTACCTGTAGGTGGGAGGTGCTCCAGGGTTCTTGGATTCCTTTCAGGTGTTAGGACGACACATCAGCAGCAATAGATGAGTCCTGAGAGCAGCAGGCAGAGTTTGGCGCAGTTTTCTTCTGCAGCAGGGCTTCAGTTCTCGAGTAGTAGGTCTTCCTTGTCCTGGTCTTTCCTTGTCCATCGAATCTGATGTTCAGGTCTCAGGGTGCCACCTAAATACTGAATTTAGGGGTGTAACAAGGGGAGACAGGTAGTAGACAGTGGCCCACTAATCTTTAGGGTGCCTACAACCTCTAGTGACCACTTCCTGTGGCACTACCCTAGCCCTGATAGGAGGTTTTCTCACCATCCCAAGACGGCGGAACTTCAGCAGAGGGGTTCACCTCACCTGACCCATCCTAGGGTGGTTTAGGATAAGTGGGAACCCTCCTCCTAATCTAACTAATTTTCCAGCCTTTCCTCCCACCAAAGGTGGAGCAGGAAAGGGGGCCAGGCCACCTTCACTATCAAGAGGATTTCAAAGGTGGCATTGCCTTTGAAACTTCCCGCCCAGGAAGGCCATCCTGTTCTGGAGGAGGTGTGAAGCACCTCTGCTCAGAGTAGGCCTTATCTCTGTCTTCTGAGAGTGCTGGCTCTCACCCCATAAGGTCAGAAACATGTCTGGTAGTGGCAGGCTGGCGAAAACAAGTCAGAAACCACACCAGTGCTTGGTAGGTTTTTAGGACACTCTAAAAGGGTCTCCTGTGTGAATTCATTAATAAGTCCAACACTGGCATCAGTGAGGATTTATTAGGACAAGAATTTAGGTACCAAATACCTTAGAAATCAGTGAAGCCATCATGGAGCTAGTAAACCTGTGTTGACAAGTATCCAGCCCATGTACTCTTTCTGGCTTCCCTGTGCACTTGCAACTTCCCATAATGGACTAGACATTGTTGGGGCATATATGCTCATGCGGATATACCCACACATAGGATATAGTGCACCCTGCCTTAGGGCTAAAGCCCTGCAGTAGGGATGACTTACCTATATCCCATGCAGTGTATGGGAGGCATGGCTGTGTGCCAAGACACACAGCTTGCAATGGCAGAGTGCATATCCTTGGTGAGGGGTTCCTGGGGTGGCACAAATAGTGCTGCAGGCCCAGAGGACCCTCTTCAGTACCCATGCCCTAGGTACCAGGGTACCATTTATTAGGGACTTACAGGGGTAACTGAAGTGGTGCCAATCATGGCACCGTTTTTGAGAAAGAGATCTGGCACTAGAAACCTATTTAGCAGGGACCCAGTGCACTTAAGTTCAAAATTACATCATACATCAGCCAAAAAGTGGGGGCTAACCATGTCAAAAGAGGCACTTTCCTGCAATTATTATAAGTATTTATAAATCCTCATTTATTTAACTTAACCTGAGGTAAGGCTGTAGTAATGCAGCCTCAGGGGTAATTGAGCCTCCCTCAGACTAGTCCATGTCATACCTATGTGAAATGGAGTGACAGAGGAACAATTACACTGATGTCCTGGAGGCTGTATGGATGTAGGCCTGCTACTCTATTTAACAATGGTTTTGTACAAATCATTACCAGACTGCCTGACTGAAGCACATTGTGAGTGTAGATGTCCACATGGCAGGGTTCTGGTCATATGGCTTTGCAGGTCTAAACTAGATGTCAGGCTTCATATCTCAGTGCAACGTGTATATTATGGAGCATATTGTGTAAATGTCATTGCTGTTAAAACCTATGGAGCGCCAGTGAACCTCAATGAATGTATGCAGTCTTTTCAGCACGTTGTGGCCAGCAGGACAAATGCACTAGTCTGCACATGGATTTGCATTGAAATGCCAAACGCATGCCCTGTAAATCGCCTATGTTTCATTTCTAGGAGGCATTTATACAATGCAGGTATAAAGTAATGTTGCTGCACTGTGCAAAAGTTCACATGCAGGAATGCACTGTTAGCAGCATACAGCCCATTACACTACTCACCTACCGCTGGGGTAAGTTAGACTGGCTTGCATCGATGCAGTCACCCTTGCATCATGGGTCCCCGGAGGCCCCGCAGCGACAGGGGCCGCAGGTGAGCCTGGGGACCGGCCATTGGGCCAAGTGCTGCTGGGCGAAGACACAGGCTCCCCCCCTGAAGCTACACCCCAGAGGATGCTCTGGCGTGGCCCTGCCGTGCTGGGTGGCCCATTAAGGTGCGCTAAGGTGACCGCCTGACCCCCACACATTGAGAAGGCACTGCGGCGGATGCTCAGGCAGCGATAGGCATTGGTGGTAGGCCCCATTGACTGCACCACGAGGAGTCGTCTGTGCGGTGGGGAAGACTTGCACTGCTGGTTGGACGGTGCCCCTGGCCTATGGTATGGGCCGGAAAGACCCTAAACAGAGCACCCTCCCATTCAAGCCACCTGCAGGCAGCACGATAGTCCAGCAAGGAACCATGGCCTAGGCAAGCGGTGCCCACATGCCCAGTGCAACTGGGCCAGACACAGTACTCATGGAGCTCAGGGCGGGCTTCAGGGTGCTGGATACCTGGTTTGATGCTTTGGACAAGAGGCTGGAAGCCATGAGGACCAGGCTTGAGGACCATGAGGGCCGCTTAAACACAGCCGAGGGTAGAATCTTTGACCTGGAGGATGGCACTGCCCAGACTATCAAGAAGATGGAGTGAATGGAGAAGCTCCTCAAATCTGTTGCAATCAAGAATGAGGACTTGGAGGCGCGGGGGATGCTAAATAATGTACGCATAATGGGAGTGCCTGAGTCCACCAACACTGGTCGACTGGACCGGTTTGTGGAAACGCTGCTTTCTGACCTGTTTGGAGTGGAATCCTTCACCACTACCTTCGTAGTAGAGCGTGCACACCGCATCCTTGGGCCGCAGCCGAAGCCGGGATGCCTGCCGAGGCCCTTCATAGCTCACTTGCTCAATTTCAGGGACAGAGACACCGCCCTTAGGATGGCACAAGAGAAGGGTAAGCTGGAATGGCAAGGGTCGACCATTTCTCTATACCCGGACTTCACCGCTATGGTTCAGGATGCAAGACGAAAATATGGAGCGGTGAAGGCAAACCTCCGAAAATTAGGGCTGCGATACGGTATGCTCTATCCCGCACGGCTAAAGGTAGACATTGATGGACGGTCCAGAGTATTTGACTCCCCTCATGAGGCCCAGGAATTCTGTCAGACCTACTCCAAGTTGGTGCGGCAGCGTAGCACACCCTCCCCGCAATCACAGAACATTCCCGACTCCGGGGCCAGTGCGGATCTCTTTTCGGCCAGTTAGGGTAGTAAGTTATCACTTCACAGTTAAAAAGCATTTGGGTGTTTGTACATGCTGCAATGGCAGGACCAGGACACTGCACACCAAGATTGGGGTGCAATGGGCGCTACCCCCGGGTTTGGACTCTTTACATATTTTATGTCACTCATGCGCCAAGCGTGGTGGAAGGCGGCATGGCGTTGCCACCCCCTAGGCACGGACGCACAGTTTAGTGATGTTACAGTACAGCTTAATGTTTTTTTTCTATCTGTATTCTAAATTTGGCGATGCGGGTTGGGATCTTCCCCCTCAGTTGGGTATGAGGGATGGGAGGTGGGTGGGGGGCCTTAGGGTTATCACGCAACTTTTGACGATATGGTTTAATTGGTACAGTCAATTGCAGGGCAGAACTTGTATTGTATACACAGACATGATGTGTATTCCAGAACTGGTAAATGGCTACCAGGATACAACCGGAAGCTAATGTAGTTTTAATGACATGGAATCTTAGGAGCCCCAACAATGCCCGTAAATGTAATTTAGTAACCAATTATATGCAGCGTCACTAGGTGGACGTCGTCTTCATACAAGAAACACATTTGGGGCCATCTGCGAAAACATCATTGGCAGGCACATGGGGGACGCACAGGTATTTTGCTGGATACAGCTCGTATGCGAGGGGTGTGGCGATATTGATCCACAAACAAGTGCCGTTCAGGGAAATAGAGGTGTATCGGGATCCAGGGGGGCGCTATTTGTTGGTAAAGGGATGTCTACTGGAACATACTGTCTTGTTGGTCAACATTTATGCGCCAAACGTTGACGATCCCGACTTCTTCAACTCCATTCATACACATATTGAGCGTATGGGGGCAGATCAAATTTGCCTGGGTGGGAATTTTAATTTGCTGCTTTATCCGGCACGCGACAGCACAGCGTCAACTGCTGACACTAAGCCAAGGGCCAGGAGGGTGCTACTGGATATGCTTGACAGCCATGGACTGGTGGACACATGGAGGCATCATAACTCTGGCCAGGGCAGATACACACACTATTCAGCACCTCACAATACATGGACCCGGTTGGATTACTGGTGTCCCTCGGTGGGGGCAGCGATATGGATTAGCGATGTGACGTACTTCCCATGCACACTGTCGGACCATTCACCAGTAGTGCTAAAACTGAGGCTTCCTCGTGCTGGGGGGGTAGAACGCCCATGGCGATTTCCTGACATGGCGCTGAGGGACACGGTATTTGCGTCTGAATTAGGAACAGAGATCAGTGAATATTTCACTTTGAATGAGGGTTCAGTGTCGTCAAAGGCCACGCTCTGGGAGGCGTTTAAGGCATACACCAGGGGAATCTGCATATTAAAAAGCGCAGGTGTGCTTCAGGATCTGAGGCGTACTATCGCACGCGTAGAGGCACAGCTGGCAGACCTTGATCAGTTGGATGCGCAACCCCTGAGGCCCCCTAGTTTGAAGCACTGCGCGACCCTCCTGGTGGAGTTTCGGGAAGCAGCTGAGCGCGAGGCACACTATCTCTGTAAATACGCAATTGCTAGGCGCTATGGGGAGGGGGAACAGCCTTGAAGGACCCTCGCTAGACTACTGCAGCAAACCCGCAGACCGACATATATATTTGAGCTGATGGGATGCGAAGAGTCTTGTGTAACTGGTAATGTGAGAATCCTTAGGGAGGTGCTCACCTACTATATGGAACTGTATACTTCCAGAGCCCCGGGACACCCGCTGGCATACAGTGACTACTTAGATGAGGTCTCCATGGTCTGGATGGAAAAAGCACACCAAGAATTCCTGGTGGAGCCATTTTCGGTCGTCGAAGTAATTGACGCCATCAACGCTCTGGATGGCTCTAAGGCGCCGGGGTTGGATGGGTTTTCAAATTGCTTTTATAAGAAATACAAAGATATTCTTGCACCATATCGTATAGATGTGTATCAAGAAGCAGTATAGTCGGGCGTTCTCCCACCCACCCTTAGAGAGGTGGTCATAATCCTATTGCCGAAACCTGGTAAAGATCCTTTGCGTTGCGGTTCCTATAGACTGCTGTCACTTTTAAATTTCGACAACAAGATTTTAGCTAAGATGTTGGCGACAAGGCTAGCCCTGATAGTAGAGAATCTGATCTTGCCCGCCCAATCAGGGTTTATCCCCCATAAGTCCACAGCGCTCAATCTCTGTACGTTGTTTGCCACCCTACATAGAATATCACCGTCAGTTTCGACATCAGCCGTGCTATTCGACGCCGAAAAGGCTTTTGATTCCCTTGAGTGGCCTTTTCTCTATGCAGTGCCGGGTCGCTTGAGAGTCCCGGACAGCTTCTTAGCAGTCATCAAACTACTGTATATACAACCCACGGCACGCATACGCCTAAACGGCACATTGACTTCCGAATTCTAACTGTCGCGGGGAATGAGGTAGGGTTGTCAGCTATCCCCTTTGCTGTTTGTGATAGCACTGGACCCGTTGGTGTGTCATCTGCAGGAGGGGCACAGTCACCGGGGCCTACAGTTTAACACTGGGCCCCTGCTGCTCACATTATATGCGGATGATATCATATTATACATAAGGCACCCTGATGTTAACACGGCGCCGCTTCTGCGAGAGGTGACACGATATGGCACCCTCTCTGGTTTATGTATCAATTGGGAGAAGTCGGAGGTGTTCCAGTTGACGGAAGCACCATGTGATAAACACGCAGAGTTTCCATTGAAGTGGTGTGAGGAGTCCGTCAAGTACTTAAGGATTCATATACACAGGGAGAAGGAACGTATCCTCCAGCTAAACTACGGTCCGGTAATGGAAAAGCTGGGACGTAGCATAGAGCGGTGGCTGACGCTGCCCCTGTCCATGGCGGGACGAATAGCTATCGTTAAAATGGTTGTTCTCCCCCAATTTTTTAACCTATTTCATAACATTCCTATTCCGCTATAACAGCTTTTTCACAGCCCTTCGCACGCTGTTGATACGACTGGTTTGGGGTGGTAAATTTCCTCGCGTCAGTTGGGACACACTAGTCCTGCTGTATGAGAGAGGGGGGTTGGGGTTACCGAACTTTCGTGTTTACTACTTGGTGGCACAGGCGAGCTTCGCTAGGCACTGGAACCACACGGACAGAAGTATTCCCTACTACTGGCCGGAGGCCGATTTGGCGCTCCTGGCACCCCTCAACCCCTTGCTCCCATTAGGGTTCCTGCGGGATGTACAGGATATCCAAACACTTTCTACAACTAGTTGGGCATGGCACAAACTGTCAAAGATAACTGGGGCATGTGTATTGTACTCATCCGAAATCCCGCTTGCGGGAAATGGCTGGATTCCCATTCTGCAAGAGGAGCTTATCAAGCATACGCTAGCTAAGTTTCATTTGGTGACATTCGGAGATCTATTCCCTGAGGAGCACGTTTTCTCTTGCACAGAGGACCCTCGCTTTTGTGGGGCAACAGTCATGGACCACTTTGTCCTGCAGAGACTGCAAAGAGCTCTGCGAGCCCACATTTTCAGCTATCCCTTAGAGCCTCCTGAGTTTCCGCTGTTGACCGGCATTATTAAAGCAGGGGACGCCACGCACCATGTGGCCAGAATCTATAGGGCTGCGGTGGCCTTGTTGCCATCTCGTGATGCTGGGGTGCGAGCGGCCTGGGAGCGGGACCTTGGACATCCTATTACAGATGTACAATGGGGCAGATGTTGTACACAAATATGCTGGGTCTCCCCTAACCATCGTCATAAGTTGCTACACTTCAAATTTCTCTGGAGGGCCTATAAAACACCCAGTGCACTACATAAGATAGACCCATCCCGATCACATTTCTGCCTGAGGTGCCGCTCCCCGAATGCAGACTTTGCACACATTATGTGGACATGCACCAAAATTAAGGGATACTGGGCAGCAATATTTGGGGAACTGTCTCGAATGATAGACTTGGTGCTTACTCCCACACCTTTTATGGCGTTGCTTGGGCACACTCACGACCTCCCCAAATCCAAATGGCAGTTTGTCGCCATTGCACTGCTTCTTGCCAAACGGGAAGTGGCCATTACTTGTGATAGTACACGCACTCCCACAGTTCATTCCTGGCTGTGCAGTATGACATATTGCAATACCGATAGTGACACTTACGCACAGTTACAGCCACCCACGTCTAGGCCACTGGACATATGGCAACCATTTCACGCCTACCTGCGGGAATCACAGGACAACGATAGCACATCCACACTGGCCTGATACCCTCTTAAATGTGATGGGTGCGAGGATGGTAACATGGGACAGCTGTGATTCAGCAGGCATTGTAGCCCTAAATATGCATGTTTACCGCTCCGTGTAACATGAATGCTTTGTATCAAATGTTCACCCTGTACAACTATCTGCTATCTGTCTTGTATCTACCCTTTTATGGGTCCTTCCCTAAACTGCACTGTATCCATATTTGTAATATGTGTTTAAATCAATAAAAAAACTTAAAAAAAAAAAAAAGTGTTCATATCTGGACCATGTGTCCAATTTCCTAGTGACACATCATCAAGAGTGTGATTCACTGTTATGAATGATATGGTTGTAATCATTATGTGACTACATTTCGCTATTGTACACCAACACTGGCAGCACTTGACTCAGTTTGCCTTGTTCGATTAGGAGATGTCTTTGTACTGAAGGTATATTGTCCATATCTTTCATCCACGGTAGGACCCTCCGATCAGGCTCAGCTAAGAATCTAGCAGTTCCCTCTATCAGAAGGACAACCTGGGGTGGATAAAGCTTTTTCAGGATCCTTGCCCGACTCTGGAATAGCCTACCCTTGAACCTCAAAACAACTCCCTCTCCTTCAGTTTTCAGAAAGTCTCTGAAAACATGGCATTTTGCACAGCAATTGGAGGTATCCTCTCCATATTTAGTATTACTGCCCATTACGAGGACTCCAGAAACTGTACCACCATGTCTTTTGTAGCGCCAAGATGCCCCCAGGCAGGAATGTGCACTTCATAAATTATTTTTCATTCTCAATTTTTGGTGTTGGTCTGGACTGCCACATATGATTGTATGACAATGTCAGTCTATTTTCACAAACATCATGTACATTTACAACTTGAATAATAAGTTTTTCCTTTAACTCCCTAAATAACATGTCAGCTGATGAAGCTAAAGCTTTGTAATTGAGGACGGAATGCTACAGCCGCATCAAAAAGGCATACCGGAAGTCTAGAGGGCAGACGGACACCACATAATCCGGTGGGCCAAAACGCCTGAAGGGCGTCCACGGCAGCCGGTCCAGACACAGGACACAGCAGGACCATAAACTGCCTCACACCAGCCAGCCACATGGGCAGGGGTTGCAGACCTGCCAGAGGATCTTTGTTCAAATACCAGATTCTCAGGGAGTCACACAAAATTCACAGGACAATGCATGGCATTGACCAGGAGCAGGCCAGCTTACGGGAGATAATGTTAACATAGCAGGACGCCATGGAGAGGATTTGTGCACAATTTTTCAGACTCTTCCTCTGAACATTCCCTTTCCTTGTTTCTAATATGTTGGTCTATATTTTTTCTTGCTATTAGGCATAGATTTAGTTAGGGTTTATTATAGGTGTAGCTTTAGGATAGATAAGTGTATGGTCAATAGTTTATTTTTGGCTAGTTGTCAATTGTGTTATTTATCAGTAGTATTTACATGTGTGTGGGGGTTGATGTTTAGTGTTTTAAATTTAAAAAAACCAAAAATATATCTTTGTTCAGGATTAAATGTATAGCTAGTATATGTATAGGAACATGTTTATGTTTGTATGGTAAGCAGCTATACGTATTAAGTAGGGTGGCGGGGTTGATGTTTAACTTGTCATGTGTGTATAGTACGTGAGCTAGTTTAAGATAAGTTAAGATAGTATAGGCTACTGTTAAGGTTAGTTAGTGTCGGCTAGGTAGGTGTTGATTGTTTTGCTACAATTACATTTTTTCCATCTTTTTCTAGTTTGTCATCATTTCATATTTAAGAGTTTGTACCATTGAGTAAGTTGAGTTGAGCACATAATGTAGAAAATAACCTGCAGTTTTTGCTAGTATATGTGGCTTTGTCAGAGGACTATGGACAACTGTTAGTCTACCTCACATTTGAATCGAGTATGGACCCTTTCCCATACTTTAGACACTTTAAGTGGGCCTAATTTGGTGATTTTACACACAGCACAGGTCATCTCCTACTGTAGCACTCTGTGTGAAAGTGATAGGACTGGTATAGGTTGGATGGATTTGTCATTACATTTTGCAGATCCATGGCTGCACTGAGACACACACTGGTGCCCAGCACTATTGCAAACACCTTTGCACCATTGTGCAAGTTGGTCATTGTTGTTGGCTAGTTACAAATTGTGAATATATTCACACCTGCCTAGAGAACAACCATCATCATTGGTTTTGACTAAGTGTGGCACTTCATGCAGCTCGCTTTGGCACTTCATGCAGCTCACTACTCTCAAAGTTTCATTCCCATAAATCTCCCATGTCCTCTTCCCCTGGGGAGGTGCTGCATTGTTTCTGGTTCCGTTGTCTGGCTCTTATGCAAAAGCATACATGTACTATGTGCAATAGATTTAATATGTAGTTTCACTCACACTTAATATATATGAGGCTTCTCAGGGGCAGAGGGACACATTTTCCCTACTTGTCACAGTGTAGCATTATTCATCATTTATCAGTTAGCACAAGGCCCCAGCAAGAAGCCTTTGCATTTCTTGCTTACTGACATACAAGGTACTGGATTGGCTTTGTGAATCCTTGTGTGGCACAGGTATGATGCAAATTCATGAGGAGTATGGGCATGAGTATCTAGCACAACCATGCAAATATATGTACTGTAGAACAGTGAGGTTATCATATTTGCATGATCACGTTGTCAAGTTCACTGGGAAACATATATGTGAATGAGTAGAACAGTGATATAGCCTCACACGTCCCATTTATAGGTGGTATGTATTTGCGTGATTAGAAGCAGATTCTCACTGTGTGTTTGTCAAGTGACTGCAGCTTGTTGTTACACACTGACATTCCATTGGGAGACAATACATGGGTCCTTATACAATTGCAGTGGTTGTACTTGGTGTAGGTGCATATCCAAAGGCAGCCTGTGCAATTAACTTTAGCTCATTCTTCTTGAGAAGCAAACAAGAGGGTTAGGATTGTACACTTACACCATGGTATATGTAATCCTTACAGCCAAAAAATACAATTCTCATTATTGATTTTCAAAAATGTATATTTATAAGTTATGTTTAGTCAATATTGCAGGTCCCTCACAGTGTTTAGTGTGAGTATAATTTTAGATTTTTGGCCAACAACAACAGTTTTTGGAAGCTAATGATAACCAGACAGAGTCTATTTGGGAGACATGTCATACAACATGTGGAGGTGAGGAGTGTTTCAGTGAGGACATACAAATTGCCATTACGGAAGGTAGGCTTGTTGAATAGTATACAAGTGGATAAGATGAACAGGTGCACAACAAAAAGTATGATACTGGATGACAAAGGAGATAGCATGTCATTAAAGACAGCAACACTAGAAAACTGGTCAGGGGCAATGTTACATTTTATCTGGCAGCTCGCCAACGGAAACTGGTCCACATCTTCCGCCTCTAATAGGTGCTGTGCCTCCCCTGCAGTAAGTGGTGTTTGTATGGGGGCATCTGAGGCACACACACATCAGAGGCAGAGAATGTAGCTCCCCTGTACCCACCAACATTTGTCTGTGCCAGTGAGGTAGCCTGGAAATCCCTGGCAAGGGTCTGGTGGCTTGCCAACAAAGCAACAACATTGCTAATGAGGGCCTCTATTGTTGTCATGTAGGAGTTCAACTTGCACTCCATGGATTCCATGATGTTATGAATTGCCCCCAGCTGCATGACAACTTCACTAGTGTCAGATGCAGAGGGTTATTGTTGGGCCCTTGGCATCATGACACCAGTGATGTCAACTAGGGAGTCATCAATCCCATAGAGCCACAAGTAGGTGTCTGTAACTGACTTTGTTATACCCTTGTTAGGGCTCAGACACCTACAGACTCTTTCTAGGGTGCTCGCTATGGTCTCCATCCCCGCCCACACCTCATCAGCCAATTGCTGCTGGACTCCTACTACTCACCATTGAAATTCAACTTAAGAGTCCTCAGAGTCCTCAGCTGGGATTGTACAGCTAGATGGGGCATGTCCTGTGGGTGACGGTTCCTCTGGAGATCCTGCAACCTTATCTTTCCTTGCAATGACCTGAGGGGAAGATTCAAAATGTCCAGGAGTTGTTGGAAGGTGTCATGATCCATAGGGAGCAGGATGGCATCACCAACAAGTTGGTCACGAAGGACAGGCTGCTCTACTGGTGGTGTTATTGGCCCCTCTGGAAAGAGATTGAAATATGTCAATAATGAGTCATGATAGATGTATAAATAGATGATTTTGGTGGCATTCAGACTAGTTTATATTTACTTTCAAGTACATAGGGATATGTGTAATATATGTTACTACAAGTAAATAAGGCCACGTTACACTGTTGTTGCATTTCACATGGCAATGTCTTTACATTGTTCACACAACCTCTGAATAAACAAGGGGGCATATTTGTGTAATGACACAATGCAACACAGCTAGGCAGTTTGCTGGCCTGCCCGGCCTGAAAGAGTGAGTGCAGGTAAGGGCCCCATTTGACATAATACGTTGCTTTCTGGTTTGTGTCTACACTGATGTAACATTAGTTTCTTGACACGACTGCTGAGACCGTTGCACCATGCCACTAGGGTGGCTGAATTCCCCATAGCCATCAGTTAGTGCCCCAGAACTGACCAAGTTATGTTATTATGTTATATATAGGCTTTCCTGTTTTCAGTTTCTATTTTTGGTAAATTCTGGTGAGGTTTTTTCAGTGTTTTCAATACCTTAAAAAAACAGTGGTTATCAGTGGTTGCACATTTTCGCGCCATTAAAAACAATGGAAACAGCGTTTTTCCAGTGTTTATGGAATGCTTTGCCTTTAATTATTGCTTGCTTTCTGCACTGATAGTGCATGTGTAGAGACAGCGTGTGTACAGGGTATATGAGATCCAAATACATTTTTAGAAATCAAACTTATTGTAGTACACCATACAATACTTCTTTAGTGAGTCTGTGGTCATGCGCGCTCTCTCTTTCCTTCCTATGTAAACGTTTATCTGTGAAAAGGCCCTCTCAACATTGGCACTTGAGACGGGCAATGCCAAAACAGCCAGTACACAATTTGCTAACTCTGGCCAATGACATAGCTTTCCATGCCAGTACTGGTGTACCTGAAGATTGTGATTCTCTAGGACATGTTCTGCAACATATGCGTTGAATTGGGCGCATACACCCTCCGTTATTGAAGCAGTCAAAAATGAAGCAGTACTTTTCAAAGTCTGGAGAAAATTCAGAAGGGATCTAGAACTTGTGCAGAGTACCTCAGTGAGGCTTCATTAACTTCAAATGCCATGGTTGGGGAAGGGATTTCTATGCATCACAGCCTCTAGAACTGACAACCACCGGCTAAATGACACAGTTAGGATGACTCTTCCTTTGATGTTACACAAGCACAAAATGAGAAATATTTGCATTTTAGTTCCTGGGCATACCAAAACAGTGCACCAGATTGGACTACAAAGTCAATGGCATTCTTCATTATCTGTGAAGATTGTAAAGATGCTTTTAGCATACCATCTAGCAAGTGACAAATATCTCTTACAGGGAAGCACTTCAGCTCAGGTATCGATTTTGACAGGTCATCATACAACTTTTTCATATACGTAGTTGAATTACTGCAAATAAAAACAATATCACTCCAATCTTTATTGAACTTGGTAGGAACTTTTTAGCAGCAGCATTCCAAGTGACACTGCGTTCCATGTTTACTAAACATCTGGTGTCATGTTTTCACCACTATCTGAGATGCTTGGCGACAACACTCTTTTCACATATACCTGTCACTACACCTTGCATTGAATGTTTAAAGCCTGGAGTGTTTGGCAATTCATCTGCAATCAATAATGACTCACTAAAAAAAGGGGGCTGATGTATCAAAGGATTTCACCCATACTCTGTGGGTAAATGTGATGGTATATATTGGGAAAGATTCTTATGAAACCAGCCATTTTACCTATCAGTGAAATCAAATGTAGCCAAAATGTTAAATATGATTTAGATATTTCCTGATTCTCTACAGTTTATAAAATAACTAAATAAGACCTAAAACATGCTTCTAAACACTGCATCTTTAGACCAAAGACCACAAAACTGAAAAAAGCAGAAGGAAGAAGAAACAATATTTTAGTAACATTTCTAAACAACAAAACTCAAGCAGAATAATCTTAGCCCAGTCTTTCTCGCTGCTGCCTTGTATAACAAAGTTACATTGTAGTGGCCCTTCGTGAAGAAATAAAAATGAATCTCTCACTCAACTTTTCCTTTCTTAGAATGGCACTTAGTTTGTGGTTGTGAAGGTACTTTTTCAGTGTTTATGTGTTTACACTGGTGATGGCTATTTTCCTTTCGGTGGGGTTTTATCAGTTATTATAGGTTTAAACCTAAAACCAGACAGCCTAGTTATATATTACATATAATCCAGCACTGTGGCTTTCGCACAGTACAACACACCAGTCTGGTTACCTGTAGGGTCTTGCATGCAATTTGTGCAATAAATATTGTGACCTCGGGAACATATTTGACACACATCCACACAACTCCACATAGCAAGCAACCTTGCTACACTGCATGAATTGGTAAGGGCATGTATAAACCATACTTTGCTTATTTGTGTGGAATCGAGTATTTTCCTAGCACACACAGTCATCTCCAGAGTCCACAACGATAGTCACTGAGAAGCATCTTTGAAGGGGATAGCCACCATCACACTTGGAAATGTGCAACAGCTCAAGCTCACTCCATTTCCTCAGAACCCAAGATGCTAATATGCAGGATCCAACAAATGTTTTCATTGAGCCCCGATCAGTTGTACTTGTACATGACTCCTCTGGCGATCATCATTCAGACCCCCGACTCTACTTCATCTCACATACTGATGACACCGAGATCATAAATTGACTCTCAGGAGAAACCAACCCCACCAACATTTGTTACATTATGCCTAGGCTTTCAGTTTCTATTATTGGTAACTTCTTGTGGGGTTATTTCGATGTTTTCAATACCTTAAAAAAACAGTGGTTATCAGTGGTTACACATTTTCGTGCCCTTAAAAAACAACAGAAACTGTGTTTTTCTGGTGTTTGTGGAATGTTTTGCTTATATTATTGTTGCTTTCTGCACTTATAGTGCATGTGTATAGACAAGGTGCCTACAGGGTATATGAGGTCCAAATACAGTTTTACAAATCAAACTTATTATAGTGCGCCATACAATACTTCTTCCCATGCAAATGTTTATCTGTGAAAAGGCCCTCAACATTGCTACTTGAGACCGGCAACGCCAAAACATCCAGTACACATTTTGCTAACTCTGGCCACTGACATAGCTTTCCATACCAATACTGCTGCACCTAAAAATAGTGATTTTTCTGGGACAGGTTCTGCAACATATGTGTTGAACTGGACACCTCATTGATTGAAGCGGTCAAAATTAAGCAGTACTTATTTTTTTAAGTCCGGAGAAAATGTCCCTTTCTGGAAGGGATCTAGAGCTTGTGCAGAGTACCTCGGTAAGTCTTAATTGACGTCAAGTGCCATGGTTGGTGAGGGGACATTTCTATGCATCATTGCAAACCATTTCTCATGCACTGTAAAATAAAATTTCCTGAATTGCTCCTCAACATTTCTTTGCTTACCAAGTGGCAAGAATTCTAACATAGAACATGTTGCAGTGCCAAAGTCACTAAAAGTGTCGCCCAGCCTACTCTCAACGAGATGTTTCACATCTACACCAATTACGCTAAACACTTGGTAGACAAGGGTGTTTTCAGACTCTAGTTTTTTTGATTATGTCCACTACAGCAGTCATGTTGTCCTGTAAAAATCCTCAAATTTCTTGCCTTTGGCATCATCACTAAGCAAAAATTCTGTAAACACTCACCACATGGATAATACAGCATTCACGACCTCTAGGACTGAGAACCACGGGCTAAATGACACAGTTGGGATGACTCTTTCTTTGATGCCACACAAAGCACAAAATGAGAAATATTTGCATTTTAGTTCCAGTGCATAATGACACAGTGCACACCAGAACAGACTACAAAGTCAATAGCATTCTTCAATAACTCTGAAGATTGTAAACATGCTTTCAACATACCATCTAGCAAGTGGCAAGGATCTCTTACAGGGAAGCACTTAAGCTCAGGTATCAATTTTGACAGGTCACAACACAACCTTTTCATATATGTCGCTGAATTACTGCAAATACAAACAATATCACTCCAATCTTTGTTGATCATAATAAGAACTTTTTGCAGCAGCATTCCAAGGGACACTGCATTCCATGTTTTCCAAACATATGGTGTCATGTTTTCAATGCTATCCCAGATGCTTGGTGACAGCACTCTTTTTCCATATACCTGTCACTTCACCTTGCATCGAACAATTATAGCCAGGGGTGTTTGGCAATTCACCTACTATCAATACAGACTCACTAGAAAAGGGGGCTGATGTATCAAAGGGCTTCACCCATTCTTTGTCTGTGGGTAAATGTGATGGTACATACTGGAAAAGATTCTTATGAAACCAGCAATTTTACCTATCAGTGAAAGAATCAAACGTAGCCAAAATAATAAATATGATTTTGATATTTCCTGATTCTCTACAGTTTACAACATAATTAAATAAGACCAAAAACAAGCTTCTAAACCCTGCATCTTTAGACCAAAGACCACAAAACTGAAAAAAGCAAAAGGAAGAAGAAACAACATTTTAGCGACATCCCTAAACAACAAAACTCACGCAGAATAATGTTAGCCCAGTCTTTCTTGCTGCTGCCTTGTATAACAAAGTTACATTGTATTGGCCCCTTCAGGAAGAAATAAAAATGACTCTTTCACTCATCTTTTCCTTTTTTTGAATGGCATTTAGTTTGTGGCTGCAGAGGTTTTTTTCCAGTGTTTATATGTTTACACTGGTGAGGGCAATTTTCCTTTTGGTGAGGTTTTATCAGTTATTATAGGTATAAACCTAAAACAGGATATCCTAATTATGCCATTGACCAACATGCCTACCTGTATGTGAGAGTAATGGCTCATACTGAACCTCACAAGATAGTAGTGAGGATATTCAGCAACATGTACATACACCGATTGCCCACAGGACTAGGCTAAAACACCCCCACCCCCAATATCCATTTGAGCAAAACAGGCGGTAGGGTGGTCTCTTACATGGCAGCAAACACCTGTAAAAAATTCACCCAGCACATCAGGACAGCTGCGCGCAATATGGTTTAGTGCTACTGACTGTACACCTGGCTATTCATGTGATCCTTCTTGGAGATCCTGCACACCTGGATACCCTCTCGGGTGAGAAGGTAATACTCTGGCAAATCACAATACTTTACAATACATTACATTCCACTTCTGCACGCCTGGCCCCAAGACAAGCATGCTTCATAGTGCAAGAGGGCCTGCATTGGCACTGACATATCTGCAAAGTTCCCAAGGTCTATGCATGATGTGCTGCTCCCTCCCTTTTTTCTAAGGTAAGCATATACAGCTGGCAATATTTACCCCACTTTGAGTTGCACAATTAGGATAGACTTTCCACATCTGAGAACACTATCAATATATTTGTGGTTGGTGTAGGCCTCTGAAATGAAATGAAAAGACCATTTGTTAAGCGCGATAGCTACCCTAAGGCGTCCTAGCGCTGCAGACACACGCGTGCGGGAATATAATTAGGGTCTATACAAGTTTGTTAAGGAGCAGAGTTTTTAAAAGTTTACGGAAGGGTAGCAGATTGGGCTCTGCCCGCAAGTGGAGGGGGAGAGAGTTCCAAAGTTTAGCTGAGTTATAAGCAAAGGAGCGGCCACCACATCTAGTTCTTTTGATCTTGGGCACTAGGGCGAGGAAGGAGGATGTTGATCGAAGCTGTCTATTTGGCTGGTAGGGAGTGATCAGAGATTGACTAATGGCAGGGCCCGTCTTCCAGAAGGCCCTATGGGCAATGCACAGGGCCTTGAATTCAATTCTTTCCCTAACCGGGAGCCAGTGGAGGCTTTTTAGTCCAGGATTGATTGAGAGTCGGCGGGGAATCTGAAGGAGTGTTTGGGCTGCGCAATTTTGGATGACTTGGAGTTTGCGCAAGGTGGATTGAGGGGCCCCTAGATAGAGGGCGTTCCCAAAGTCCAGGCGTCATAGAATGAAACCCTGGACCATGATTTGTTTTGCCTGAAATGGAAGTATTGGAAGAATTTTTCGTAGTAACCTCAGTAGACCATAGCAGGTGGCTGAAAGTTTAGCTGCTTGGTGGTTAAAGTTGAGGGAGTTATCCAGCCAAATGCCCAAGCTTTTAATTGTGTTTTTTGGTGCTGGAGCAGGACCGAGGCAGATGGGCCATGGCGAATTCATATTGAGCTTGGGGGTATTACCTAAGAGCATGAGCTCGGTTTTTGTCCCCGTTCAACTTTAAACAGGAGAGTGTCATCCAGTTGGCCACCACCTCCAGACATCTATACTCTAAATCTATCATTTTGTGATTGGTTTGCATGTGGTAATAGCATGATACCTTTCTCACTTTGGGTGAAGGCTTATACTAGCATCTTTGGTTTGTTTTACTATATTTATTCATTTGGGCATTCAATTGGTTGGAACATTTTCCACAACCTACGTCTTTATAAACCAGTCTCTCTTGATTGGTAAATACTATCATATTGATCATACTCTGTGGCCAAGCCTTTTATTATATATTCACAGGTATCAATCAATCTATCAGTGGCTTTTCCTGAAGAAGGTGCATGGGTCGCAGAAACGCGCATCGAGATTCATTTGCATCAATATGTACTATGATCTTAGCCACTTCTTTTGTGATTTTATGAGAAAAAAACATCTGATAGAATATATTCCTCTTCAGGGGGAGATAACAGATTTCTCTGTTTACATCGACTCACTTTGTATCCATTTATGATATTAATATAATGAACTAGCTATGTATATAACCACATAGAGATCATATATAAGTAAACCCCCCGTTTTTCTCCCCCTTTTCCCTAACCAATTTTACTGTTAACATGTCTATTGTATTTAATATTAAATTGTAATTTTCCTTACCAATGTGTTGTGGAGCTTGGTCATTAAATCGAGACATATAGGGGCCGATTCCGATCTCGGCCGGTAGGGCTCCGAATCGGATTCGGCATAACCGGATCCGATTCGGAGCCCTATTTCCCGACCGATTCGTACGCGCGTCCGGACAAGCGAGTACGATGCGAAATCGCCGACCGACTCGTTCGGGCGTCCCAACCGCTCCGACCGACTCGTTCCCGGGTCTAACCGCACCGACCGACTCGCTCGGACACGACTCGCACCGCGCAATGGAGACGTTCCCCGGCCGGGTAAGTACGATGCGCGCTGCGAGCAGTCCGACCGACACGCGCCGTCCGGCTCAAAAGAGCAGTCGGAGCCGTACTTCGGGGTCCGTGACGGACCCCCCTGTATGCGTAGCCGCGCGAATCGCACACAGGGGGGACCCATGGGTCCCCCCTACCTGTGCGTGTACGGCGCGAGTCGCTCGCCGCGTACCCGCTGTAGGGGGCACCCTTGTTCACCTCGCACCCATTGAGGCAATGGGAGCCTGCGTACACATTGTACGACCGGCTCCCATTGACTTCAATGGGAGTCCGACCGACTCGAGTACGATAGCATACGGACGCATCGTACTCGTTCGGTCGGGCTGCACGGGTCCGATTCGGTCGGAAATCTCTCCGGGTCCGGCTCGGTCGGAGAGATTTCCGGCCCGAATCGGAATCGGCCCCATAATGTTTACATTAATAGTTAAATCAAATTTAGATTTTCCATTGTATATTTTCCCTGCAATTGGATATGTGATTATTAGCAGGGGGGTCTTTATTTTTTACATTGATGTGCTGCTCCTATCCAGGTTTTGTCCTCTGTATTGTGGGACTTGTAATCCTGGTCAATCATGTTGTAGATTACAATACAAGTCCCATAATTCAGAGGACATCCTGGGCTGGGGCAACACCTCACACATAGACCAGATGAATTTGGTAGAGCTGGACAGAACAAAATGTGACTTGGCAATAAAATTGCAGTTATGTGATGGAGGAGTTAGTATGTGAGATATTCCTGCCCTTCCACTTGCACGCAGCGCAGTGCAGCAAAGTGTCTTGCTGCACTGCACAGCAGATTGAACCATATGGTCCCTTGATTTCACTTACCGTGTAGTTCTTCCTGGTCCTCAACTGCAGCACTGTCCTGTCCGGGAACTCCTACCACCACCTCTGTTGTAATGAGTGACGCCAGCTGCTCCTCTAATGGACCAAAACTATGCACTAGCAGTGTTGGTAATTCAATGTCTCACTAGTCTGTCGTGTTGTTATTGTATGTTCTACCTATGCTCAACTTTTCCTGACACCACTGCTTAAAAGTCACAGACACTATATTATCACATCAAACGAGAAGGAGCATACAGTCTGTCATGAATATAGCCCAATGTTAGAGCTTTGTAGGATAAATTACAAAAAGATGCAATATTAAAATGTGTCCATAATCAGAGTTCAATTGAATTCCTCGGAAGTCTTGCCGGTATGTTCAAATCCACCTTTATTGAAGTATTTGGTTAAACGTAATTGCACATCAGTCCAGCCAACTAATTTTGACCCTTAGGACTTCATCAAGGCTGTGAGATTAAAAACATGCATAAAGCAATAAGACACATATCAGACATATAATTATTTACATTTAATCTAAAAACAGAAAACTATTGCACATAAAATCAATCTTGAGATACTAGAACACAAACTACACAGGACTCCTTACATACATAAAATCTTTAGTTTCAAATACAAATTGCTTATATACCTTCTTACTATGTTTATACATTTCTAATGAATTAATGTCCATTATGACAAATTCCCAGCCCGTACACAGACCTGCTAACTGCCCAGTGCCATTACCAATCATAGTTTTTTTAGTAAGAATTTGTAAGATAGGCACTCGTAGTGTACGATGTCATCAAAAAACCACATTCGGATAAATTGAAGTACCCCTTACTGTATCTACAATTGTATAAAGAATGTCGTTGAGTCATGTTCACTTCCAGTATAAGCAATTAAACGTATCACTTTTACTAAAGAGCTCAGAACCTACAATGTTTACCTATCCATAACATTTCTCAGTGTCATGTGAAATACCGGTATGTTCTCACTGCTCCAGTTCCACCTATGCTGATGTCTATTAGGATTCCATGTATATTTAAAAATTCTAATCCAGTCATTGTTTAGTCCAGGTTATTTTTAAGGTAGCGATTAAACCACTATTCATGTCCAATATCCTAATGAATCGAGATGGAGGATGATTGTGAAATATTAGCAGCTGACCTATTTAAGCAGAGTGAAATCATAGTTACTGAGAATGCTAGAAATCCCCCAAAAGGACAGCCTGAGGAGTAAATTCCTCAAACTAGAGAAGTTGAAAAAAGCTGAACTTTCCAAATGGTGGGATGAAATAACTCTTAAAAACTATATTGAGAATAAGCACATTTGATGATCTGGAAGAAGATCATCTCAAGGAATGGGAGGAGAGTCTGTATTCAGCCTCCTTCTGTATGATGCACATTCTAATCAAAAATTCAGAAAGAAAAGTAGAGAAGTTAAAAATCCAAATAATGGAGTTCAAGAAAGAAATCAAAGAAATGAGAATAAAAGATCTCACTGAGAAGAATTACGAAATATTAAAGAAGTAATCAATAAACAGCAACTGCAGATTAAGGAAAGAAAAGAAAATAAGGAGAGACAAAAAAGATTATAGCACTGGTCGCATTTTTACATTTGTTAAAAGTTTTGATGAAATAAACAAACCCAAATTGGTACAATCTGGGAATCAAGCAGCGGAATTAAGCTCAGCGAACTACAGTAGTTCTGACATCTCCTCAAATGATGAACCAGGGCCCAATAACATGACAGGTTCCAAACAATCCCAATGCCCCTCTTTTTCTGAGGAAATACAGCGCATGAAGTTAGGGAGGGTGAAAGAATACAGGAAAACAAGAGGAGTAGGAGAAAACACAGATAATACAAGGATGGGAGCCCGCAATCAGAACAAGAAGAACGTTTAGACACAGGTAGGGGGGCTACCCTAGTGAGGATAGAGAGTCATGAAATCCTACAAGTAATAAATCTTTCGGCTAGATTGTTGAATGAAAACAGAGCTCAGGCTTCTCCAGCTTGGTCCTACTTTTTGTTGAGACATGAGTTGCGACTTCACTGAATTAGAGATTGACCTGAATAAATTTGCCAGAAGACTTAAGCTAAAAAGGTTTTTTGCCATGAATGAGAAACCTGATGTGCCTAGGCATAAACAAATAAAAAGATCTGAATTGACAATTTTGGATGTTCATGATGTCCATACATTGTTGTCACTTTCGAATGAAGAAGGGGTTGACATTGATGATCAACCCACCATGCTTGATGTAGAAATTGATTATAATTGCTATAGTGGATTATCTTTCCCATCAAGATTTGTACCACAAGGTAACTAATTCGCAGCAATTGACCTTGTTAAAAAAATGATGGAAGAAATACATAGAATAGAGGATGGCAAATCTAAGAAAGATACACACTTTAAGAAACAAGCTTATTTAACTCCAACGGAGAAACTTGCCTTAACAGATCTGGGCTCAGACAATTCCATTGAAATAAGACAGACAGACAAGGGGGGAAATATTGTAATTATGGGGAGAGATGATTATAATACTGAAATAAAAAGGCAGTTGGGTGACATTAAGGGCCTCATTACGATGTCAGGCAGAATCACTTCCCGACACAGCATTGTCATGGGACCGACTGACACCCAGGCGTCGGTCCTGCCTGCCTCCTGAGGATGCGACCGAACACTGTTCGGTCACATTCCTACCTTTTTCTATGGGAGCATGCTTCCGGCTGTAAACCGGCCAAAATGAATGCTGCCATAGTAAAATGCGAGGTGTGGTTCACCCCTACACCTTGTGGCAGGCACCTCACGGTGCCTGCCACAAGGTGCAGGATTCAACAGGGGGACACTATAGGTACACCCTCCGCCTCCAACTGGAGGTCGTGCTCCCATGGGGGCCATGCTGGGGTCCCCCAAAGACACTTTGCAACATGGTTTCCATGTCGGAAAGACCAGCATGGAAACCATGTCGGAAACCATCATCGTAATCTCAAGGGCAGAAAGGCCCGCCCTTGAGATTACTTGACTCATTCCGACTAGAGGACTGGCTCTCTGAGCCAGTTCAAAGCCAGCCAGAATGACTGGTCGGATACCTTTCTGATGCCTCAACAAAATGAGGTGGTCGGAAAGGAATGCAACCGGCATATTACAATGTAGTTCGGAAGGCTCCAACCGACGGTGGGAGCCTTCCGAACTGCATCGTAATTAGGCCCTAAATGTTCCAAGAAATTACTGACCAACCTCATGCTAGATGCTAGCAGAAATATTACACAGCAATTGTTTTCATGGAAAGAAATTGGGCGGCAAATTCAGGTACCTCAATGTGACAAAACCTAGGTTTTTGTTCATATACGTCTTGCCTAAGATCCTAAATCCAAACAAAAGATCCCACTAGGAGGCCTATTATCTCTAGCATAGGCAGCCTAACTGTGTTATGTTTCATATAGATGCCCTAATATAGGCATTGTTTGACATGCCCTAATATAGGCATCATCTTTCACCTACATTAGTTCCCTATTCTCCACAATAACGGGCGCTGAGGGCTGAACCTTATCTAGACTGTTGTTTGGGTACAGAAGGAGGGTTTTTCCCGAACAATGGCCTCCTATACCATCTTCGATTTGCTCATCCAGTATGATTAATTATTCATAAGAGTACTAGGAAACCAGGCAAGGGCTAGTATCCACCTGCATAAACATCTACGGAACCGGTTCATCCCATATGTCATCTTCATACCCAACAATGGCTAACACAAGACACAAGGGACAAAGGGACTCTATACTTTCCTGTATAAATACAGCACCTCTTGCTATCAGTAGTGAGAGGGAACCGAGACTTCCAGGCCGACACACTGACCAGAGACGCTGAGGCTCCTGCATGCAGTCGCTCCAGCTGACAGTGGTCTAATCATCCCTTGCGGGGTGTCCAACTCGAGACCAGAAAGAGGTCCCACACTCTCATTATTCAGGTAATGGGGTTTGACTAAATCCTAGCAGGATTCTTGGCTTCTTTCGCACCTACTCACATGCTAGGTACACTTAGTTACATCTAGACAGGCATCGTAGGAGTATGCGCTTTATTTTATAAATGTATTTTTAATCATGTATATGTTCATGACTATTGCAAAATGGTAGAACTGTACTATCCTTTTCTATTCACTGTACTGCTGATCATATATCTCTGCTACTGTTTAACAGTTGACGCAGCACATATATTTTATACTAGAAGAACAACTGTGCAATAAATTCCTATTGTAAACACGCTTGACTGTTTCTTCTGTGTAACTCTCTGAGACCAAATGAGCAAGCACGAGTGACTGAGCAAAAAGTAGTACATTGTTTCCATGAGTCTGAGGAATCAGGGTTGTCGTGTTCTGAGGTTGCCAAAAACTAATCTCTCTGATAAAAAGGAGATTCTAGTAGCACTGTGAGTTAGCTAATGCAAACAGGCTAACATACGCGGTGGGGGTGCACAGAATCAGTCTACCACCAGGCCCACAGTGTATGTTATCCAAAAGCGCAGGTCCTGCAGGGGTACTGTAGGAACTACACTACATGGCGCCACCAACGTTGGTTTGGTACTTATTTAACAGTAGAATCTGAGTAGTTCAGTCGTGCTTATTCTCAGAGACCCCTACTCACAAAAACCAGAGACGTCTGGAGTGGGTGGGCACAAACTCCGCCACAGCTGAGTAGGCGAGAAATCCTATTTATTGGCTGTTGGTTAATCAAGCTTGAGGGACATTTGGTTCCCAAAATTGTGCAAAACACCTTATCTTAATTTCCTTGGACAGTTATTCCGTGTTCTTAACACAATGACTACCGAAAACGGAGAATTAGACCCGCTGGCACAAGTAGGTCAGTCAGATTCTGAGGAAGATGCCAATGCAATACATATTGCACCCAATGTAAGACACACACTCACAGTTAAACTCCTCAAAAATGGTGTACCATCCAGAGGAGGTGTAGTAATATTCGTGATAGAGGCACACGAAGATTTCCAAACAGAGGTGTTCTATTCATGGGTTACATTCCCAGCAGCAAATGCTATAACAAAAACTTTTCATTATTTTACACATGAAGAAGTCCCAGCGGTCTACACTCTGTTTGAGGAGATTGAGATTCCGCTTACCTACCAGGAACAGAATTTCTGGTTTAATGGTGTCCTACCCCACTCAAGAAGAAGAGCAAGACTTGGTCCATTAGGAAGACCAGGAGCAACATGGCCGATATTAGCGACCTATGCACCACATCCTGACATTGACACAATGCCAAATGATGAATTGCTTTTTCAACACAAAGAGTTGATAAAATTTACAGAAACATGACACAATTCGTCATGAGGACACTTGCGGTCCAACCAACAGTAATTACACCAAATACAGCTCCTACACAGACAACAGCTACTATAATTACTCCACAAACATTACACGCGGTAATGGGTAAATTGCCCACAAAACATGAACAAATTCCTTTCTGGGTAGCTCAGAAAATAACCCAGTTAGAAACAGTAGCCCCAAATACCACACCATTTGAAAAACACAGAATGTTAACAATCTGCTTGCCCATGGGGATTACACCACAGTTAGAGGATTGTACCTCTTGGGGTACAGTCTTTGCTGCCATATATACCAGAACTCATGGTATTCCTTCATTAGCAGTGATACCAGATGTATTAAGACAAATACAAAATGAGTACGGAGCAGAGCCTGCTCTGAACTTGGGGATGAAGTTATTAAATAACTACGACCAGGTATCAGCCATAATACTAGCTAACATAAAAGGGGAAGCAGCATCAGTGGCAATCCGCCAACGCCTACGGGAGTTCTCTCCATTAGAACAGGAGAATGAACTACCCAAAATAATTGAAACTGCGTATGCAGAGTTAGGCAGGGATAGTTTGGGGGGAAACGCTGTAAAACCTCAACTAATGGGCAGTCCCGAAAAGGACACTTCTAAGCAGACACCGACTTCTTCTAAAAAGAAGTGGGATAATAAAAAACAGCAAAAGTTTAAAGACAACAGATCTCAGTCCCGAAGTAGGTCTCCTCCACAGGAGCACTCTGAAAAGAGGTACAACCTTAGGAATAGGGATAATATTAGGAAACCTGACAGGTATCAGGATACTGATACACGTTCCTCTCGTTCCTTTCAGGACTCGAAGAAAAACTCCGAGAGAGAAGGACGTTCAGAACACAGAGACGAGCGCACACAGTCCAGAGACAAGCAGCGCGCTCCAGACTTTACTTCCAAAAAAGAAGATAAGCCAAAATCAAAACCTCAATTTAAGAAAAAGAAAGTTGCTGGTCTGAAAATCAGACATGCCCAGAATTCTGAGGACACAACTTCTGAACGGGGAATGGGCTCTGACGATGCTAGACAGTGCGACAGAAGTAACAATAGGTCGCCAGAATCTGAAGGAATTTCTGGTGACAGCGGACTTGAATGATTACATCACGGTGGAAACACCAGACAAAAGGGTGAGCGTCCCACATAAGTTACATGAAATAACACTCCGGATGGAGGGGGACACGCCCAGAAAAATAAAAGGTCGCTTTTGGAAGAACTTATCGTCTGGGTATGACATCCTGTTAGCCGAACAAGATTGGCCGCCAGCATTCGTAATGGAGTGCCCCAGGGGAGAAAGTATAATTTTTCCTGCATTTTCCGACCATATTCCCGTTCACCTTAAACATATATATGCACGGGAGTGGGCAGTAGCCCAAGCTCCAGCATTATACAAAAATCACGCTGGGTGGGATAAGGATTCAACCTACCACGTGATCCCGTTAAAGGTTTCACCTAATGGCAATACCCAATAAAGCAAGAAGCTAAAAACAGGTCAGGGATATCTTAGATCAACTTGAATACCAGGCGGTCATTGAAAAATGTACCTCTCTAATGAACAATCCTTTGTTTCCCGTCTCTAAACCCGACAATACATATCGTCTAGTTTTAGATTACAGACATTTAAACTCATGCACAAAGACATTTGCTGTCCAAAATGCACATAGTGCCGCATTAATGAATAACATTGTGCGGAAAAAATACAAAACAACACTTGATATCTCAAATGGATTTTTCTGCCAAAATATAGTGCCTGAAAGCAGGTATTTGACCACATTCTCAGCGTTACGGTCCCAGCGACAATTTTGTCGACTCCCCCAAGGTTATAAGAATAGCCCCGGCATATTTTCAGGAAGGGTAACAGAGTTACTTCAAAGATTTGATGAAGAAGCATTGTCCTAAGTTGATGTTATTTATACAACGGACAATGACTTAGAGAGGCACTTGACCAGGGTAAGCACCATTATTATGGGATTTGCCACTGAGGGCTACAAATTTAACTTTAAAAATCAAAAATAGCCCACCTCAATGTCCTATTTTTAGGATATGAGCTGTCAAGTGAAGGGAAAAGTCTAGCAGCAAACTTTTTAGAAAAATGTGCGCTGCTCGAGCCTCCAAAATCATTACAAAATTTACAATCAATACTGGGATTCCTAAATTTCGGCAGAACATACATTTTAGATTATGCACAAAGGGTAAAACCCTTCTACGACCTAATAAAACCTGACTTTTCAGTCAGAAATTGGACACAAGAACATACTAATATTCTTCGTTCACTCCAGGAAGACATGATAGCTTGCAAACATTTGCAAACATGCGTAAACGTACGCCACTTGGTGATCCGTATAATTGCGGGTCAATGCGGGTACACTTATTTAACCTTCAATGAAGGAGAAACAGTACCAATCGCATACAAATCACACCTGTACATAAATGCAGAAATGCGTTTCACTTCAACAGAGAAAATCCTGACAGCTGTTCAGACCGCTGTAGCAAGAGAAAGAGCACTGGCTCAGGGGAAACGCATTATTGTCGTAACCCCGGTACCGGCTTTAGAAGCTGTTACAAAGGCTAGCATTCCAAATGCGAAAGCCTTACATCCAAGATGGATTCAATGGGCTAATTGTATTACTGCAACGGACGTTGAATACAGATTTGATCCAAGTTTAAAAACACAGGCATTCCTGCAATATGAACACGAATATCCTCTACCAAATGAAATCTTGCCTCTCGATCAGTATGAATATATTATTTATACTGACAGATCTGCGCAACTGGCCATAGGAAGTAAGCAGCAATACAGCACAGCGTGTGCTATCGTTAAAGGGCACATGCAGGATGGAAAGTTCTATCCGAGTTGCACAAAAACGCAATCGCTAGGAGACTGCACGGCACAGTTGGCAGAGTTAAAAGCACTGATACTGGCACTGGTAAATACGTATCATGAATTCCCCACACTAATCGTGTGTGATTCGTTTTACTGTGTTCAGCCATATAATGAATACTTAGACCATTGGGAGCAAAACAGGTTTAAAGATGCGAAAGGTGGCACAATTAAGCATAAGATGCTATGGGAACAGGTAGCAGAGTTGAAAATTCGAGCTACCAAGGACTCACGTGATCCATACACTCAGTCATCAACGTGATGGCGTTCACGTTGAAGGGAATTCATTGGCTGATGAAGCCGCAAAGGGGGCTGTTCACAAGGCTTCCGTAGCTGCACTCACTCATTCCAAAATGAGAATAGACGGTGAGATTATGGTAGCTGTCATTGCTTCACGCAAAGGCAGCACAGCAGTACCTAAAAAATTTCCACTCAAATACTCCTACAAGTTAGATGCAAGTAACATTCCATATGCTCAGATTCCTGGAGTGGGGGATAGGGTAATACCAAATATGGATCACAGGTTAGGTTTAATTGTGGCAACACACAAAGGGATAGGTTCTGTACATACGGGACTTAGGGAGACTGTTTCTTTGTTGAAACAACGCTACTGGTGGCCTGCAATGAGAAGGCAGATTAGAGACTGTGGGGCATATTCTCAAGGACCTATCACCGAGTTAGCGGCACTTTATCGCAGCCAAAGTGGCGATAAATTCATCGCACCTTTCACAAGCTGGTGCTAACAGCCGACATCGCCAGTTATCCTGCGATAGCAGCCGCAAAAAACATCGCCACGGATGACACCGGCAACTAACGCTAATGAGATGCAGAGTAGGCGTTCCCGTGCAAAAAACCGTGGAAACATCACTACGCAACATTCCCAATGACCAGCCAGATCGGCAATAAGAATCAAAAACATGCGATAAGGCGTGTTAGCCGCAGGGATCTAACACCTGCTCCTACCTGGTGTTAAGTCGGATGACAACCTGCACCATGAAAGGGAGCCCAGCCCAGAGCCACACCTGAAGACCAACAGATGCCATGGAGCTACTGATCATGCAGCCCGGAGCCCCAAGAGGGCCACAACATCCACCGCCACCACACCCAGGCCCCCACCCCCCCACCCTGACCCCCCACCCGGGGCCCTACCCCGGGCACCCCCCCGACAAAGATATTTCACATCCACCCTACAAATTCATGAACACAACAATTTGCGCACCAGTACAACAACCAACATCCATGTGCGGGCTGAAAAAGGAAAAACACACATACATCTTAAAATGCCAAAAATAATCAATTTATTCCAATTCAACTCAACATCAATAATTGGAAGAGTCATGGCGGGTCTCCTCCGGACAAACCGTAAGTCACAGCCTGCAAGACAAAATTGAAGATAAGAAGGTGTGTCATGCGCTCAACAAAGGAGAGAGAGAGAAAGAGAGAGAGAAAGAAAGGGAGAGAGAGAGAGAGTGAAAGAGAGGGAGAGAGAGAGAGAGAGAAAGGGGAAGAGGGAGAGAAGGAGAGGGAGAGAGAAACAGAGGAAGAGAGAGAGAGACAGCAAAAGGAAGAGAGGGACAGGGAGAGACAGTGCGGACACTGCGCACCCAGGCTGCTGCACCCCAGCCCCTCCCGCCGCCCAGCGGGGTTTTGCCCGCCCCTGCGCACCCAGGCCTCACTGCTCATCTGCTGCCACCAGTGTGTCTCCAACCATGTGCCGGTTCACCCTGCAGGCCACCAGGTCCCTCATCTGAAACAGCGTCCACAGCTAATAATGGCAGAGTACACATCATTGCACACGGCAACATCGCTTGGCTGCCCCTGTGCACACAGGCTGCTGCACCCCAGCCCCTCCCACCGCCCAGTGGGGATTGGCTGCCCCTGCGCACCCAGGCCACACTGCTCACCTGCTGCCACCGGTGTGTCTCCAACCATGTGCCGGTTCACCCTGCAGGCCACCAGGTCCCTCATCTGAAACAGCGTCCACAGCTAATAATGGCAGAGTACACATCATTGCACATGGCAACATGGCTTGGCCGCCCCTGTGCACACAGGCTGCTGCACCCCAGCCCCTCCCACCGCCCAGTGGGGATTGGCCGCCCCTGCGCACCCAGGCCACACTGCTCACCTGCTGCCACTGGTGTGTCTCCAACCATGTGCCGGTTCACACTGCAGGCCACCAGGTCCCTCATCTGAAACAGAGTCCACAGCTAATGATGGCAGAGTACACATCATTGCACACGGCAACATCGCTTGGCTGCCCCTGCGCACACAGGCTGCTGCACCCCAGCACCTCCCGCCGCCCAGTGGGGAATGCCCGCCCCTGCACACCCAGACCTCACTGCTCACCTTCCGCCACTGGCATGTCTCCAAGAGGGCCCACCACATCCCGGTGCAAGCTCCAAGCCCGGGGCCCGCGACCTTGGCAGCCTCTATATCACGCATACCCGCAGCGCGGGCCACCAGGTCGGACACTTGAATCTGGGTCTTGATTTTGCAATGGCAGAGACCATATCAGTGCACACGACATCATCAAAGGCTGCACACCCGCTCAGCACTTTAGGTGCCCCTACCTCAGTGCACAGAATGTCACCATCCCGTAGCAGTAGGCCCGTGCCGGCCGCAGTTCAACCGGTGCCACCGACTCCGTGCAACGCAAGTCATGGACCCTAAATGCGTGAGTCTCGTGATTGGCCAGGCGGACACAGCCATGTCACCTCAGGCAGTGGGGAAGAACTGGGACACGTAGCGTCGTCATCGTCCCCTTTATACGTAAGCCGAGTGGGCTGGCTCGGTGTATGCCAGGCCAGCGTAGGGGTGTGAACAATTATCCCTGGCCTCTGGGCGTGGTTCATATCTGGGCTGCACAGGAAACCAACTGATGCGTGTGTCTCTGTTGCAGTGTCTGCACCACACGAACCGCAATCGACAATGTTGCAATGTTGCATGCAGCCGGAGGGCGTCTGCGCACGAAGGGACTGTACAAGGGGCGCAAGGCCGCTCGGGGTCTTGGCTCATACATGGCAACTGTTGTGTGTGCATCGCTTTTGGTGCACCATAAGCCCAAGGCCTAGCCTCAATTGCAGCGCGATAGCCACATCACATTCCCAGGATACAAGCAGTAGTCTGACTAACATTAGGGATGAAAGCCCCTTTGTCTCAATACAGGAGGCGGCAGGACATCTGCACCCCTGACCTTGGAAATGCATGCGGCAGGCACCCCCTAAGAGAGATACCATGGCAGATGATGACGACTCCCACACTACACATGGCGCCAATGAAAGATCAACATCGCCACACCCCACACACAGAAGTCCTTGCTCTAGGTAATCCTACATGGAACGGCCTTGACACTTACGTACAGGACAACCCATACGTATAAACTTTGCACACTCATACGACTCATTGCTCCGAGCTGTGGCATATCATCCACATAACAGCCGCAGGTCAGAAGAGTGCCGGTTCTACGAGTGCGAACAACGCAATGTCAGTACATCCCGGGCACATGCGCAACCCCTGTCACGTGGAACTGTACCGTGACCGAATGCTGCATTTGATGGGGGCACTGCCACTGGCAGTGTTGCGCATCAGTTACCGTCTGAGCTTCCGTCTTGCGTACGTCACCTGCGTCCAGCCCTGGTTCCACTGCCAATCATGCATATTCGAGTGGCCCATGGATGTCTGCCTATCCAACACAACAGTAGATGAACTGGATTATGACATGTGTGTGTGCCCCCTGTTGGCCCACGACCAGGAGTGTAACCGTGATACCCGTTCATGGGATGCCTTGGAGTTGGGCGTATGTGCTGGCAGTTGGGCATGTGAGATTGCACAATTCCTCATGTGCAGTGACCACATCGAAGCGCTCCCATATTGGGCTGTGTTGCGGATTGGTGAAACGGTGTGGACGGAGCACATCTGTCCAGAGCAGCTAAGGGATTGGCTCACCCCCGTGTTTGTTGAAGTCGACAACGACGTACTCTTGGAACTGATTGCCCATGAAGCTGCGCTCGCTTTCATGGACGAGTAACTACGTTCCTGCAGCCACAAAAGATTGTAACCCATGGCACAGGTCCCAACACCCTTTAGCATCTTGGAGAAATGGACACATATCCCACCATGACAGTGGACATGGCTGCATTCGCCTGGACTCAGAATGCATGTGCGTGCAAGACTGCGGGTTGACACACACCTGTGCAAGGTGAGTGGACAGCAGCACCTGGCAATGTTCCTCAAACTGACACACCGCTGGAGGGAGAGTACACACATGGCAATGTAGTACTACATGCGACCTTGTTGGACTCCTTCACCTGCTCACTGTCAGCAGAGCACACAGTCCGCGCTGTCCGGAGGTACAGGACTATGCAGATCCCATGGGCTGTGAGTGGTGTCCCCTGACACGGTGCAATGAGCATTCGCCAAACACCACATGACTCGTCCAGCAAGGCAAGGTGGGCTGAGACCGTCGGCATCCGTCATGGTTGGTGTTTATTTGTGCCGCCCCATGTCTTGCACCTCTACATGTTCCTTTGCTGCCTGTTAGTGTATGATGCATTGGTCTGCATGTTGTGGCCCTTGTCTTGCCCGTACTGACACGCACATGCTAATAAAGTGTATGCAGCTTCACTAGTGTTCAACTGTGATGAGTGTTGATTAGCATGCCAAATCGTGTGCCTCAATTTGCATTGTCCGTACACAGGGAGGGACTGACTGATGCATTTCACTTAGGGGTGGATCCCTATTGCCAGCTCCACCTCTGTGAGCCAGACATTGTGGTTGGGAGTGTTGCTGGTAGACCTGTGCGCTTACGTGTCTTCAGCAATGTGAGTATGGTGTCAAACTTCTTGTCATGAGGATTTATGTGTTCCATCAAACCAGGCTGTGTCCACACAGTTGTGTGTGTGTAGGTATGCGAAGAGATGTTCTGTGGTCACATATGATGTGGGACACTACTTTAGGCCTCCTACCGACTTTGACATATTTACACACAGCCCTATTTATTACATGGAGGTTGGGCTACGTTGTGGGGTTGTGAGATTGTTGTTCATGATCAATGAGGCCACAGCTAGTTCACACCTTCACAGTCATCTAATTGGCCATGTGTGTCACGGTCAAACATGTGCATTGATGTCATTTCCCAGGGTGTACCTTTTTGTGCAATCAATGTCCCTACAGTCATCCATACTGTCATACTTGATTGAACATAGACCTGACACATCTGTCTGATTGGGAATGTTTTATTCACATTCTGTGGAGTGTCAGAGCTGGAGCAGTACATGGCCATGCACACCCCACATTACATGGTTGCCCAGTGGAGGGCCAAACAGAGTCCTTTGGGAATGACAAGTTAATCGGTAGAGGAAGGGTTGAGTCCGCAGCCTGTTTGCTGTGTCATTGGTAACCAGATCAGATATGTCAGTCCATGTCGGGGTCCAGGTGAATGTCGCTGAGTATTTCGGGGGACAGTGGAAGGTGTTGTACCAGGGCATGATGCAGAGGGCTGTACCAAGCAGAAACAGGCCATATGGCGGGGGATGAATGCTACAACCTCCTTTTTGACACAGAGTCATTACCGTCCACATTTTCGTCCTCTGATATGTCTTCTGTGTCAGGTGTGCCAGTTGTGTGTGGTGGTGTTATGGCTGCATCACTGTGTGCCACTGACACATCAGGGGGCGGAGGTGGTATGGCTGCATCATTGTGTGCCACTGACACATCAGGAGGTGGAGATGTGTGTGTCGAAGTTCCTGCAGCAGTCATCTGGGGCAGGCTCTGTGGCAGCAATGGCAAGATGAGGAACTGCAGGGCATGGTAGATCCCAGCTACATCTCGCTGGTGTTCAGCCGTGGCAGCCATCCTTCCTGCCTGCATCCGCTCCATGTTCTCCATTGTCCTCCGCATCTGTGCCAACTCTGTGCTGTCGTCGCTGGAGCCTCTCTGCCTAGGCAGTCTTTGTATCCGAGTAATGGCTCCAGCGAGGTCAGCCAAGGATTGTTGTAGGGCATGGAGCGGACTGTGGGTGACTGTTAGGGACTGTAAGTGGTCCGTGATGGGACTAAGACACCCACGTATGGCATCTAGTTTGGCTGCCATGAGGTCGAAACCCAGCCGCACCTGTTCAGCCAGCCCCCTCTGGCAGTCTGACACACGGCGTTGGAATGCCATGTGTTCTTCGGTGAGGTGCTGGGAGCCAGCCGTAGTGGTGGGTGCTTCCTGCTGTGTGGTCTGTGCAGGGGGTGGTATCACCTCGATGCAGCTGGGCTGCCCTGCTCCTGGAGGTAGGGTGCATAGGCTGTCCACAAGCCGTTGGAGGGTGTCGGAGCAGATGGCCAGGGGTTCCTCCTCCTCATCACTGAAGAGATATCTGGTCTGCTCTGCAGGAGTTGTTGATTGTCCCTCTGCAATGACAAGGGGAGATGCAGGTTAACAGTGTGTTGAATGTATGTGCACGCATTGTACATGTTTACATACTGACTGCATGACAATGTACATTGTGGCTGTTTTGGTGGAGCTGGCTATTTGATGGGGGACAGTGGACATTCCGACTACATGGCGGATGTGAGGTTGTACTCGTACATTATCATCTGACAGTTTCCTGCTATGCCTGATGTGATTGGCCATTTTCTACACACATGCGGCACCAGTTGTGTCCTCTGTTCTCTGGTGTTAGTGTGGCACTTTGTACCACATTGTCGTCAATGTTGATGTGCTGTGATTGCTATGTGTGTGTGCTGCATTGTGGGAGAGTCGCCCCTGCAGCTCTGATTTAGCGGCCCATTATCCCTTTGAGGCGGTATGCCTTTGACTTGTGTGCTTTTACGGTGCTGAGATGTTGGCGACTTGGGTCATTTGTGCTCTTGGACGGATTTTGTACTCTTGTGCATTGTTTGTCTGCAGATGTGTTGTTGACGTCAGGGGTTGTATGTGCACGTGGATGTGTCAGAGTGTGACCAGCTCCTTTGAGGATGTTATCCACACTGGGCCACCTCAGTGTCGTGTTGTGTACCATGTCATGTATTTTGACTGCAGCCATGCTATTGGTCATGCAGTGTCACTTGCATTGTCAGTGTGGCTCACAGAGCCGCTGCTTTGCTGGGTTCAGCACATGTGCATGGGTGGGTTGTGAGATTGGTGATGGGGCGGGGGCTTTTGTGCACATGGTGGACGGGGGCCTACTTGGTGTTTCTATGTGTGCTGCAGTGTGCCAAGGCCATCAGGGACATGTTCCACAGTCATTGTGGGTGTGCAGTGTGCTATTCTTGATTGTGCATGTGTGCCATTGTGCCCATCTCCCCCCGTCCCCCCAGTCCCTGGTGGTTACTCACCCTGTTGCTGTTGGGCCAGGTCATATCGAGCAGTGTCCAACCCCCAACTCCTTGTGCCGTTTCAACACTGATGACTGTGGTCACCATTTCCTCCAGCTCATCCATCTCCTCCTGTGGCGCAGGACTCCCACCTCCAGTGGCTGTTGCTGCCTTCCGGTTGGCAACAAATTTCTGCTTGGTTTGGCTTGTCACATCATGCCAGCGCCTCTTGACCTCCTCTATTGACCTCCTCAACACTCCGACTGCATTCACGTTGTTCACGATGGACTGCCATATTTCCGTTTGTGTTGCCGATGGCACAGTGGAGGTGACGAACAGTTGTTGATAGTGTTCGGTCACCTCTGTGACGATGATCCGGTTTTCCTGCGGACTGAACCCCGTCTTCGTCTTCCTCTTCTCCTTGCCCTGCCCCGGCCCAGGGGTTCCTGGCTGGTCGTCTGTGGGGCTTGTGGGGTTCGCGTTGTCCTCTGCACTCGGTCCGGGTGCGTCCATGGTGCTACGCAGTTACATTTTTTTCTCTGCTTTTATAGTGCATTCTCACGCATGACGCATGGGAATAGCAGGCCTGTCGCTGGTTTTCGCAGATTTTTGTATCGCCATTGGGGTCATCGCCACTTTTTTCGCGTTCGTGTTTCGCATTTTTTGGCTTCGCGTTGATTTTAACGCGGGTATTTGGCGCGTTATCATGAGGCTATCACATGGTGCCGCCGGGTTGTGAATACTGCGTTAACACAGTGTTATTTTCTGGCGATAGACTGCGATGTGAGAAGTTGCGTTAAGCGATTTTGGCGTTAGTTAACACACGTTGTTGAGAATATCCCCCTATGTCTGGAACTGCGACATCTGCAAGCAGATGAAAGGGTCCACCACAACACGTCCAATACAGATACCATTATTAGACAGCATTAGGTTGTCCATTCGTGTGCGTCCAGCTCAAGTTTCCTCAAGGTCTGGCCTCAGAGCTCGGCTGACGCTCGAACTGTTATAAAAGATTTGCAAGTCTTTATCGGCACATACGCAGTTAGCACGTTACATTCTGACCACGGCCCTGCGTTTAGCTCTTGGGCTTACAAAGAGGCCATGGAAGGAATGGGCGTAGCATTGCGGTACTCCTCTCCGTACCATCCAGAGGGAAATTTGGTTGTGGAAAGGAAAAACCGGGACTTAAAGCAATCTTTAACAGCTAGGGTATTAGGCAAGGGCGGTAGTTGGGTCAAACACCTTTATGGGGTACAGCGGGCGTTAAACAACCAGTTAAGAAACTCTCTAGGGGGTGTCACTCCATATGAAGTCCTCTTTGGGACACGAATGTGGGTACCTGATCTTGATTGTGAAGGCGCAGTGGCGGATGAAAAACCATTTGATACCCATGATCGTTTGGCTGTTTTACAGGATCTAAATGAATCCAGGGCAAAACAAAGCAATGTCTGACTAAAGCAGACCGCCACTGGGGAAGTCAAGGCAGTCACGGCAAGACCTGTCTGGATCCCAAAAGTCGGGGATCTGGTCAGAGAGAAAATTGCGGACAAAAAGAAATTTGGACCTTCATACAGAACACCAGTACCAGTCCTTGCAGTACAAGGAACAAGAACTGTACTTTTGCCGCCTCTTGCCGGAAAAAAGGAGAAAAGATTTGTCTCAATCGACTTAATCAAACCACACTATGTGGCCAATAATAAGCAGCACGCCTCGTGGTCTCCACAGTAGCAGACGCCCTCCTCTAGCTACAATCCAAGAAGTTCAAACAGAAAGACACATCATGTTTGAAGAGCCACCTGTAAGGAATGAAGGACTAAGCAACAATGCTATGGAACTTGTTCCACTTGAACCAAACATTCAAATTCAAAATGAACATCAGAATAATTCACAAGTTGGGATTAGACCTAATACAGAAGTCTACGTCAACATGCCTTGTCAAGAGCAAAATAACATTTCAACTAATCCTGATGCAATTCCTACAATTGATCGAACTGCTTCTGGCTATTTCATGAACTTTGATACGTTTTCTCTGGATCCAAGCGAGCCGGAAACGACGCCAGCCAAAACACCATTCAAGCAACAAATAAAGAACTTTCTTCACTTTCTAAAAAATACATACCTGGTATCGACTTGGATTGAACTCTGGGTAACTTCTGGGATATTGTTTTTTCTTTTCTGGCTTGGCTTAGTACTAACTTTTAGCATGCTTATTAATGGACGCTATCTTCAGCAAAGCTCCACAGCCCAAAAGGTCAACATACTACTGAAGCCACATCCATCATCACATCGTGAGCAAAGAGACTTGTCATCAGTGAACATTACAGCTGTTCCTATACCGGATGGTATAGTATGGGACAAGGTTGATTTTAACATATTCGGTCCGACTGAACTTTTAAAAATTAATCATATATTCAAAATTTCATTAAGTGATATCATTACCTCAAGTACATTTTCTGATGATTGGGACTCTGAAACAGTTAATAATATGTTGTCTGATTTAGAGAAAACTGCTGCATTTTCTAATAATGAGATGTTAGAGGGTTCTTCAGATTATGAAACATTATACTGTTACCAACATTATGGTCATCATTTCCTGCACAAATCCATTTCATCTAGGAATGTTTTTGAGTACCATAAGTGGGAACATTGCCCAACACCACCAAAAAATAGTTCACAAACGTTTGCACAGAAATTTTCATACTTTTCAGGGTTTAACATCACAGATCCAGCCTCATTTTATTACAAGGTTGCACCAACATCAGCACTGAAAATTATGTTGACAAACACTAAACAGATTTACTCTGCTTCCTTTTTGGCCCAGTTGTCTGAACAGGGTTTCGACCTATGGAAAGACAAAATTGACTTAAAATCAGTTTGGGGTTCAAGGGACTGGCAAGTCCAGGGTACAGAGGCACTATTTAGAGCATGCCTCATTCCACAGCAGATGATCTTTTTAAATGATACTGTGCAACAGACATCCTGTCTTGGACTAGCCAAGAGCAAGGACCTGAACACCCCTAGGTTTCCAACACCGACATATGGGGGGTGGCAGAATTCAACTACAAAAAAGGGGCAAAAGTAGATGACATCTTAGAGTACAACAGAACAGACCCAAATTGGAAACAGTGGGTGGTTTGGCCCTTATACACGAATAGCTGTTATAAGCGATTCCTGAACATCACCGAGGGACTCAGCATCCATAGGCCAGGCCCACGTTATGTAGAGAGAGAACATCCAGGGGTAGTGACATCCTATAGTATTGGGAAGTTGTGCCTCGGTTGGCTAGAAACCTCAACACTTGCAGAAGTGAAACAACACATATCTTTACTCTCACTTGACCTGGATCTTAGGGACTTTTTACTAGGACCCAGGAAAACACGTCAAAAACATTTCATATATGCAGGCATTTATGCTGCCTATAATGAAAACTGGAAGATTTCCCAACAAGAGGCCGCAGAGAGAATACGGGAAATAGACTGTATAAACTTAGAAAAAGCTTTAGCTGTGGTCGATAATGGGTTAACAACTTTGACCTCGAGGATATATTCATTGGGCAACATTGTATTTTCTGCTATCAACATACTGGAACAGGATTTAGCCATATTACAACACGGCGAATCTCAGTTACGTTCTATTATGTTATTAAGCTGGACGCTGCAATCTTTGCGTGCAGGCTTTGTGCCTTGGCGTTTTATAAACAGTACGTCTCTGTTTTCTGAATACAATCTAACAGATACACAGATAGAAATGGCACAAAGGGGAGTTAAATATACAATGCTGCGTATTGAAAAACTGGACAGGCTACCATTTACAGTGGCGGAATCACCATCAAAAGAATGGCTAATCCATGGCCATATCACTCTCCCGGTAACGACCTTTCAGTTTCAGTATTGCCTTGAGCAAAGGCAGGCAGATATGAAATATTGGGTAAAGAATACATTAAGAAATCCTGGGAATTACCATATAAATTTCGATGCCGGAGTGGGGATCGCGAAGTATTCCTTAGTGGTACAAACTGCAGGAACGCTTTAAGCGGCTCTCTCATGTGTCAAGACATTATTTTACACGGAGCTTGTAATGGTTCGGTGGCGAATCTGTCTTGCCACAAGAAAGGAACTCCAGCTGCCGTGATCACGCCAGTTTTCGAGTTACTCTCAAATGGGAGCTACTTGATGCTGAATGATCAAGGTTGCTGTGGCATGCTTCCAGGCATCGCCTATCTGGTCACCGTGAATGCCAGGGTTACTTGCTGTATGCAAGTATTGTTTCCCCCAACAAGTACAGTCAGGGAGGTGCCTTTGTGGCCTTCGCTAGAGATATCTTTTATAAAATTTGACGCTTTGAGCAGAATGAAAGCCATGCTTTTACAGCAAACTGTACCCTTAACCTCCACTCAAGAGACCTTTGATCTTCAAGTTGCAAGGACCTCGACCGAGATACAAGCACTTATTCGTACAAACTGCCCCTTTCATTTTGTAGAAATGGTGGGTCGTATCTTTAACATGTCTGATACGAGTGGTATTGTACACTTATTTAACACCATAGGGTCAGGTTTTCTAAGCACCTTCGAAACGGTCCTCGGAGTTATCCCAAATTTTATACACTCCGTATTTGGAAGCATCTTTGGAGGTTTACCTCTGATACTGCTTTTAATAGCTGGAATCCTGATCGTCATTTTCCTGATACGCAATGGACGGCCCAATCACGATCGAAAACGCGAAAGCTCTTCTGGAACTTAGATACCGTGAGCGCATGTTACAACATCTGGGCGCGCCTCGCCTACGTGAACTGAGTGCTTCTTGGTTCTTATCGTTTAGACCAGTTTGGATGGACTGCATCTTACCTGTTTTTCGATGCCTGATTTTGCGGTGAAGAATGCGTGTTGGACATCTGTCTGACACTCGAGTCAGAGTCGCCTGCGGACTTGAACACGAGGCTGGAACCGCTGAGGTCCCACGCTTGTCTGTGTCCCCAGCGTATTCCTATCCTGACGACTGCATTCCATGAAAACCTGCAGGTGCCTTTAACAACTGGGGTGAGCATCAGCTCAGCCACCACTAGCATGGACACCAGTACAAGCACTACAACTAGCACTACGGGCACTGAGGTATCGACTACAGCACTGGCTGCCGATATGCCAACTATGGGCAGTACTGAATTTCATCTGTGCTCCATCGACGTACTGTGTGAAATATTACAATTCCCGTCCCCTACAGTAAGTGACTGTGATGTTGTGTCTCCCAGCCAGGACACTTAATCTTCAATTGGCTCATAATGTGCTGGGAAAGAATTCAGAGTTTCCTTTTTCATTTCAACTCTGATTCAATTTGCAACATTTCCTACTAAATTGACACTATCGCTAGAGAAAGCATGGCCTTCTAAACAGCTTGTAAAAGTTTTAAATTCTATAAAGGGACTAAGCTAGACCTTTAGCTTGAATACAAATTCAAAAACTGACTCTACACATTTTTTCCCATTTTAGAAATGTTTTTAAATATGCTTTTAGAGTTTTAAAAATGTTTTTATATGGCTCACTGACAATTATATGCGCTACCACCTAGTAGTTTTGCTGTCATTGTTTATTATTGTTGACTATTAAGAGGAGTGGGTGTTATGTTTCATATAGATGCCATAATATAGGCATAGTTTGAGATGCCCTAATATAGGCATAGTCTTTCACCTACATTAGTTCACTATTCTCCACAATAACGGGCGCTGAGAGCTGAACCTTATCTAGACTGTGGTTTGGGTACAGAAGGAGGGTTTTTCCCGAACAATGGCCTCCTATACCATCTTCGATGTGCTCATCCAGTATGATTAATTATTCATAAGAGTTCTAGGAAACCAGGCAGGGGCTAGGATCCACCGGCATAAACATCTACATAACCGGTTCATCCCATACGTCATCTTCATACCCAATATTGGCTAACACAAGACACAAGGGACAAAGGCTCTATACTTTCCTGTATAAATACAGCACCTCTTGCTATCAGTAGTGAGAGGGAACCGAGACTTCCAGGCCGACACACTGACCAGAGACGCTGAGGCTCCTGCATGCAGCCGCTCCAGCTGACAGTGGTCTAATCATCCCTTGCGGGGTGTCCAACTCGAGACCAGGACGAGGTCCCACACTCTCATTATTCAGGTAATGGGGTTTGACTAAATCCTAGCGGGATTCTTGGCTTCTTTGGCACCTACTCACATGCTAGGTACACTTAGGTACATCTAGACAGGCATCGTAGGAGTATGCGCTTTATTTTATAAATGCATTTTATATTCATGTATATGTTCATGTCTATTGCAAAATGGTAGAACTGTACTATCCTTTTCTATTCACTGTACTGCTGATCATATATCTCTGCTACTGTTTAACAGTTGTCGCAGCACACATATTTTATACTAGAAGAACAACTGTGCAATACATTCTTATTGTAAACATGCTCAACTGTTTCTTCTGTGTAACTCTCTGAGACCAAATGAGCAAGCACGAGTGACTGAGCGAAAAGTAGTAATTTGTTTCCACGAGTCTGAGGAATCAGGGTTGTCGTGTTCTGAGGTTGCCAAAAACTAATCTCTCTGATAAAAAGGATATTCTAGTGGCACTGTGAGCTAGCTAATGCAAACAGGCTAACATACGCGGTGGGGGTGCACAGAATCAGTCTACCACCAGGCCCACAGTGTATGTTATCCAAAAGCGCAGGTCCTGCAGGGGTACTATAGGAACTACACTACAACTGAACATCTCTTGGAATACGTTGACTCCTTCCTGAAACCTTTGGTAGTTAATTTACCTCTCACATCTGTGATACCACAGATGTTTTAAACAAACTGCATGATGTGACATGGAACTCAACTATGAGTTTTGTAACATTTAATGTAGTTGGGCTCTACAATGCATTGAGAATGAATTGGGCCAAAAACCCTCAAGGCATTTTTTGTTCAAAAGGAATGCTAGTCTCATGGAACATTCAAAAATGATCCTAGAGATGAGTGATTTAATACTTAAAAAACACTTTTTCCTGTATGAAGGTGAATGGTATTATCAGATTCAAGGGTCAGCCATGGGCTCGAGGTTTGGTCCCTCTTATGCCAACCTCTTTATGGGGTGGTTTGAGAGGGATCATGCCTAGTCCACGATAGCTGGCAGATGGATAGATTACATACTATTCTGGGGTTGTTTTATAGATGATATCTTGATTATTTGGAGAGGTGCTAATGATAATCTAAAAGATTATGTGGAATATCTAAATGATAACAGCTTTAATGTGCATTTTACCATGTGCCATAGCCTTAAGTAGATAAATTTTTTTGGACGTACAGCTGTGCATCTCTAACAATAGTATACACAGTAAACTGTTTCGAAAATAGACCGCCACTATTAATATCCTTAGGGCAGACTGTGCACACCCTGCTTCAGTGATAACTGGTATACCACATGGTAAAATGGAGTGGAGTGGAGAGGTGTGGTGCAGCGGCCAGGGCAGCTGACTTCGGAGCACAGGGTTCACGGTTCGATCCCCGGCTCCGGCGGCAGCTCAGCTCAGCACCATGTGACTCTGGGCAATAGCTCACTTAATTTCCACTCCTGCCCCCAGCGCCTTGAGACCCGTAAGGGTGAGTAGCTGCGCTATATAAAAACGGACTTACATTTTTACTTACAAAATGATGAGAATCAGGAGAAACTGTAGCAAGGAAGTGGACGTCATGGAATGTTTAGAAGACCTCAAAAACAGGCTCAGGATATGTTGTTATCCAGAACAAGTCTTAAATAAGGCAGAAGCAAGAATCAAGAACACTAAGAGAGCAGACACTCTGACACAGAAATCCAAAAGAGAATCTAAAGATATATTAGCCTTTACATCTACCTCCAGTAAGGAGCACAACCTAATATACAAAGTCTTTCGTAAACACTCAGATTTGTTGAAGGGGGTACCTGGCCTGACAAATGTGATCACTGAAAAGCCTGTGGTAATGTATAGAAAAGGCCCGGCAATTAGAAACAAAAAAAGTGAAAAATTATTTAGAGCCAGCAAAAAAAGGATTCCAATTGGCTACTGCCAAAGTCGAAAGGGTTTTTCACATGTGGGTCATTTGTTATCTAAAGCCATTGATTGAACAAACTCAAAGACTTTAAGTATAAGACACAGAAAGCATACCATATAAATCAATTAATAAATTGTAGCAGTTGCTTTGTAATATCTGCTGTCACTTGTAACTGTAAAATGATATATGTTGGGAGCACTAAGAGAGCACTGAAACTAAGAATCCAGGAACATCGCAGAGCAATAATTAACATGGACGAGAGGTCACCTATGGCACAGCATGCAAATGAACATCACCCTAACAATGTTGATTTCAAGTCTCGCAGAATTCAAAGAATAGAGAAAGACACAAGCGAGGGGAGGCCCACATGTAACTTAAACTGAGACAGGAGGAAGCTAAATGGATCAGCAGATTAACCCCTTCGATGCTCATGACGGAATGGTTCCGTCATGAGCATCGGTGCCCCTGTGCTCATGACGGAACCATTCCGTCATGAGGCCAGGGGCACGAAATCCCTCTGCTGCAGACAGCAGAGGGATTTCTATTTCTCCCCTGTGACCTTGGGAGCTGGGGAAGAGCTTCCCCAGCTCCGAGGCCCCCTCCCTGGTTTCTGTGCCATGACGATCAGCGCGCACGTCGCGCTGTCGTCATTGCACAGAAACCGAAACTGAAATGAGCCTTTAGGCTCATTTCAGTTTCACTTTCTATGTGCTCAGGGGGCTATCTCAGCCCCCCTGGCACGTAGAAAGACGGGAGAGGTATCATTGGAAAGGGGAGAATCTCCCCAGTGGATCCCTGCTTGGGGATCGCCCCAGGAGGGCAGATGGGCATTAGCCCCCAATCTGCACCCCCGGGGAGGGCAAAATGCCCACTAGTCGCCAGGGATTTTTTTTGGGCAAATTTGAATTAGGGTGGGGGCTGCCCAAAACAGGCATGCCCATGCCTCCACCCCTTCCCCCGCAAAAATTACAGCCTTTCTGCCCCCCCTGGGGGGCAGATGGGGGCATCAGCCCCCAATATTCCCCCCGGGGGGGGCAAAAAGCCCAGTAGACGCCAGGGATTTTTGGGCAGATTTTAATTAGGGTGGGGGCATTGGCATGCCCGATTGGGCATCTCACCTAATTAAACTTTGCCCCAAAGTCCCTGGCGTCTAGTGATTTTCAGCCCTCTGGGGGCAGATGGGGCATTAGCCCCCAATCTGCCCCGCCGGGGGGGGCAAAAAGCTCACTAGATGCCAGGGATTTTTTTGGGGCAAATTTGAATTAGGGTGGGGCTGACCAAAACGGGCATGCCCATGCCCCCACCCCCTCCCCCACAAAAATTACAGCATTCCTGCCCCCCCTAGGGGGCAGATGGGACAGTAGGCCCCAATCTGCCCCCCCGGGGGGGGCAAAAAGCCCACTAGATGCCAGGGATTTTTGGGGGCAAATTTTTATTAGGGTGGGGGCATTGGCATGCCCGTTTTTGGCAACACCCACCCTAATTAAAATTTGATCAAAAAAATCCCTGGCGTCTAGTAGGCTTTCTGCCCCCAGGGGGGGCAAAAAGCCCACTAGATGCCAGGGATTTTTTTGGGGCAAATTTGAATTAGGGTGGGGGCTGCCCAAAATGGGCATGCCCATGCCCCCACCCCCTCCCCCGCAAAAATGACTGCCTTCCTGCCCCCCCCTGGGGGGGCATATGGGGCAGTAGCCCCCAATCTGCCCCCCCGGGGGGGGGCAAAAAGCCCACTAGACACCAGGGATTTTTTTGGCAAATTTTAATTAGGGTGGGGGCTGCCCAAAACGGACATGCCAATGCCCCCACCCCTCACCCGCAACAATTATAGCCTTTCTGCCCCCGAGGGGAAGATGGGGCAGTAGCCCCCAATCTGCCTGCCCCGGGGGGGCAAAAAGCCCACTAGTTGACAACGATTATGCTGGCTTTTTTATGTGTGGGGGTGGGGGCTGCCCAGAATGGGCATACCAATGCCCCTAGCCTCCCAAAAAATAGCCACAGTGTTTCTGCCCCCTTGGGGGCATATCAGGGCAACCCCACCCCCGATATCCCCCCCAGGGCAGCAGAAAGCCGACTAGGCACGGATTTGTTCTTAGCAATATGCCTACCTGTGGATTTTGGGCCCCTAGCGCAGCCGGCACATAGGGAAACCTAGCAAACCTGTACATTTTTGAAAACTAGACACCCGGGGAATCCAGGATGGGGTGACTTGACTGGCTCTCACCAGGTTCTGTTACCCAGAATCCCTTGCAAACCTCAAAATGTGTATAAAAAACACATTTTCCTCACATTTCTGTGGTGGAAAGTTCAGGAATCTGTGTGGATCCACAAAATTCCACTCACCCCGCATTCCCCAAAGTCTTCTGAGAAAAATGATACCTCACTTGTGTGGGTGGGTCAAGTACCCGCGACAGGCAAGGGCCCAAAACCTAGTGAGGCGACATCAAAATTACCTATCACAAACCAACCTGGTTTTGCAAGGGGGTTACCTGGGTTTTTGGCCCCGGGGTCGGCGGCCATCTAGGGAAACCTACCAAACCCACACATTTCTGAAAACTAGACACCCGGGGATTCAGGAAGTATGGCTTGCGTGGATCCCCCAACATTTCTTACCCAGAATCCCCTGCAAACCTAAAATTTTGCTGAAAAATTACTTTTCCACACATTTTTGTGTGGGAAAGTTGCAGCATCACTGGGCTGACACAAATCTCCTACCACCCAGCGTTCCCAGGTCTCCTGATAAAATGGTGCCTCACTCGTGTGGGAGGCACAAGTACCACCGATAGGCAAAGGCCAAAACGTATTGAGGCGACATCAAGATTGCCTATCACAAAGCGACCTGGTTTTGCAAGGGGGTCACCTGGGCTTTGGCCCGTGCTCGGCGGCCATCTAGGGAAACCTACCAAATCCACACATTTCTGAAAAGTAGACACCATGGGGATTCCAGTGAGGTATGGCTTGCGTGGATCCCCCAAAGTTTTCTTACCCAGAATCCCTTGCAAACCTGACATTTTGCTGAAAAATCACTTTTTCACACATTTGTGTGTGGGAAGTTGTAGCATCACCGGCTGACACAAATTGTCTACCACCCAGCGTTGCCCAGGTCTCCCGATAAATATGGTGCCTCACTCGGGTGGGAGGCCCAAGTATTGCGACAGGCAAGGGCCTAAACGTATTGAGCGACATCAAAATTGCCTATCACAAAGCGACCTGGTTTGCAAGAGGGTCCCATGAATTTTGGCCCGGCTCATGTGACCTAGGGAAACCTACCAAACCCACACATTGCTGAAAAGTAGACACCTGGGGACTCCAGGGAGGTATGGCTTACGTGGATCCCCCAATGTTTTCTTACCCAGAATCCCTGCAAACCTGAAATTGTGCTGAAAAAATCACTTTTTCACACATTTGTGCGTGGGAAAGTTGTGGCATCACGGGCTGACACAAATTTCCTACCACCCAGCGCTACCCAGGTCTCCCGATAAAAATGGTGCCTCACTCGGGTGGGAGGCCCAAGAACCCGCGACAGGCAAGGGCCCAAAACGTATTGATGCAACATCAAAATTGCCTATCACGAAATGTTTTGGGCCCTTGCCTGTCGCGGGTACTTGGGCCTCCCACCCGAGTGAGCACCATTTTTATTGGGAGACCTGGGGGAACGCTCGGTGGTAGGAAATTTGTGTCAGCCCGGTGATGCCACAACTTTCCCACACACAAATGTGTGAAAAAGTGATTTTTTTCAGCAAAATTTCAGGTTTGCAGGGGATTCTGGGTAAGAAAACGTTGGGGGATCCACGCAAGCCATACCTCCCTGGAATCCCCCGGGAGTCTAGTTTTCAGAAATGTATGGGTTTGCTAGGTTTCCCTAGGTGGCCGCTGAGCCCTGGGCCAAAAAGTCATGGGACCCCCCTTGCAAAACCAGGTCGTTTTGTGATAGGCAATTTTGATGTCGCCTCAATACAATTTGGGCCCTTGCCTGTCGCGGGTACTTAGGCCTCCCACCCGAGTGAGGCACCATTTTTATCGGGAGACCTGGGAGAAGGCTGGGTGGTAGGAAATTTGTGTCAGCCCGGTGATGCCACAACTTTCCCACACACAAATGTGTGAAAAAAGTGATTTTCTTCAGCAAAATTTCATGTTTGCAGGGTATTCTGGGTAAGAAAACGTTGGGGGATCCACGCAAGCCATACCTCCCTGGCATCCCCCGGGTGTCTAGTTTTCAGAAATGTGTGGGTTTGGTATCTTTCCCTAGGTGGCCGCAGAGCCCCGGGCCAAAAAGTCATGGGACCCCCCTTGCAAAACCAGGTCGTTTTGTGATAGGCAATTTTGATGTTGCCTCAATACGTTTTGGGCCCTTGCCTGTCGCGGGTACTTGGGCCTCCCACCAGAGTGAGGCACCATTTTTATCGGGAGACCTGGGGGAACGCTGGGTGGTAGGAAATTTGTGTCAGCCCGGTGATGCCACAACTTTTCCCACACACAAATGTGTGAAAAAAGTGATTTTTTCAGCAAAATTTCAGGTTTGCAGGGGATTCTGGGTAAGAAAACGTTGGGGGATCCACGCAAGCCATACCTCACTGGAATCCCCCGGGTGTCTACTTTTCAGAAATGTGTGGGTTTGGTAGGTTTCCCTAGGGCCGGCAGAGCTAGGGTTAAAAAACTACAGCTAGGCACTTTGCAAAAAAAGGGTCATTTTTCACTGTGAAAATGTGGTGTGTCCACGTTGCATTTTGCGCTGTTTCCTGTTGCGGGCACTAGGCCTCCCCACACAACTGAGGTACCATTTTTCTCAGAAGACTTTGGGGAACGCGGGGTGGGTGGAATTTTGTGGATCCACGCAGATTCCAGAACTTTCCACCACAGAAAAGTGAGGAAAATGTGTTTTTTTTGACAATTGTGTAGGTTTGCAAGGGATTCTGTGTACCAGAACCTGGTGAGAACCAGTCAAGTCACCCCATCTTGGATTCCCCTGGGTGTCTAGTTTTCAAAAATGTATAGGTTTTTTTGACAATATTTTAGGTTTGCAAGGGATTCTGGGTAACAGAACCAGGTGAGAGCCAGTCAAGTCACCCCATCCTAGATTCCCCTGGGTGTCTAGTTTTCAAAAATGTATAGGTTTGCTAGGTTTCCCTAGGTGCCGGCAGAGCTAGGGTTCAAAAACTACAGCTAGGCACTTTGCAAAAAAGGGTCATTTTTCACTGTGAAAATGTGGAGTGTCCACGTTGCGTTTTGCGCTGTTTCCTGTCGCGGGCACTAGGCCTACCCACACAAGTGAGGTACCATTTTTCTCGGAAGACTTTGGGGAATGCAGGGTGGGTGGAGTTTTGTGGCTCCACGCAGATTCCAGAACTTTCTACCACAGAAAATTGAGGAAAATGTGGTTTTTTTGACAATTGTGTAGGTTTGCAAGGGATTCTGTGTACCAGAACCTGGTGAGAACCAGTCAAGTCACCCCATCTTGGATTCCCCTGGGTGTCTAGTTTTCAAAAATGTATAGGTTTGCTAGGTTTCCCTAGGTGCCGGCAGAGCTAGGGTTCAAAAACTACAGCTAGGCACTTTGCAAAAAAGGGTAATTTTTCACTGTGAAAATGTGGTGTGTCCACGTTGCGTTTTGCACTGTTTCCTGTCGCGGGCACTAGGCCTACCCACACAAGTGAGGTACCATTTCTCTCAGAAGACTTTGGGAAATGCGGAGTGGGTGGAATTTTGTGGATCCACGCAGATTCCAGAACTTTCCACCACAGAAAAGTGAGGAAAATGTGTTTTTTTACATTTTTAGGTTTGCAAGAGATTCTGGGTACCAGAACCTGGTGAGAGCCAGTCAAGTCACCCCATCCTGGATTCCCCTGGGTGTCTAGTTTTAAAAAATGTATAGGTTTGCTAGGTTTCTCTAGGTGCCGTCAGAGCTAGGGTTAAAAAATTACAGCTAGGCACTTTGCAAAAAAAGGGTCATTTTTCACTGTGAAAATGTGGTGTGTCCACGTTGCGGTTTGCGCTGTTTCCTGTCGCGGGCACTAGGCCTACCCACACAAGTGAGGTACCATTTTTCTCGGAAGACGTTGGGGAATGTGTGGTGTGTGGAACTTTGTGGATCCACCCAGATTCCAGAACTTTCCACCACAAAAAGTGAGGAAAATGTGTTTTGTTTGACAATTGTTTAGGTTTGCAAGGGATTCTGGGTACCAGAACCTGGTGAGAGCCAGTCAAGTCACCCCATCCTGGATTTCCCTGGGTGTCTAGTTTTCAAAAATGTATAGGTTTGCTTGGTTTCCCTAGGTGCTGGGAGAGCTAGGGTTCAAAAACTACAGCTAGGCACTTTGCAAAAAAGGGTAATCTTTCACTGTGAAAATGTGGTGTGTCCACGTTGCGTTTTGCGCTGTTTCCTGTCGCGGGCACTAGGCCTACCCACACAAGTGAGGTACCATTGTTCTCGGAAGACTTTGGGGAATGCAGGGTGGGTGGAATTTTGTGGATCCACGCAGATTCCAGAACTTTCCACCACAGAAAAGAGAGGAAAATGTGTTTTTTTGGACAATTTTTTATGTTTGCAAGGGATTCTGGGTACCAGAACCTGGTGAGAGCCAGTCAAGTCACCCCATCCTGGTTTCCCCTGGGTGTCTAGTTTTCAAAAATGTATAGGTTTGCTAGGTTTCTCTAGGTGCCGTCAGAGCTAGGGTTAAAAAATTACAGCTAGGCACTTTGCAAAAAAAGGGTCATTTTTCACTGTGAAAATGTGGTGTGTCCACGTTGCGGTTTGCGCTGTTTCCTGTCGCGGGCACTAGGCCTACCCACACAAGTGAGGTACCATTTCTCTCAGAAGACTTTGGGAAATGCGGAGTGGGTGGAATTTTGTGGATCCACGCAGATTCCAGAACTTTCCACCACAGAAAAGTGAGGAAAATGTGTTTTTTTTTACATTTTTAGGTTTGCAAGAGATTCTGGGTACCAGAACCTGGTGAGAGCCAGTCAAGTCACCCCATCCTGGATTCCCCTGGGTGTCTAGTTTTAAAAAATGTATAGGTTTGCTAGGTTTCTCTAGGTGCCGTCAGAGCTAGGGTTAAAAAATTACAGCTAGGCACTTTGCAAAAAAAGGGTCATTTTTCACTGTGAAAATGTGGTGTGTCCACGTTGCGGTTTGCGCTGTTTCCTATTTCGGGCACTAGGCCTACCCACACAAGTGAGGTACCATTTTTCTCGGAAGACGTTGGGGAACGTGTGGTGTGTGGAACTTTGTGGATCCACCCAGATTCCAGAACTTTCCACCACAAAAAAAGTGAGGAAAATGTGTTTTGTTTGACAATTGTTTAGGTTTGCAAGGGATTCTGGGTACCAGAACCTGGTGAGAGCCAGTCAAGTCACCCCATCCTGGATTTCCCTGGGTGTCTAGTTTTCAAAAATGTATAGGTTTGCTTGGTTTCCCTAGGTGCTGGGAGAGCTAGGGTTCAAAAACTACAGCTAGGCACTTTGCAAAAAAGGGTAATCTTTCACTGTGAAAATGTGGTGTGTCCACGTTGCGTTTTGCGCTGTTTCCTGTCGCGGGCACTAGGCCTACCCACACAAGTGAGGTACCATTGTTCTCGGAAGACTTTGGGGAATGCAGGGTGGGTGGAATTTTGTGGATCCACGCAGATTCCAGAACTTTCCACCACAGAAAAGAGAGGAAAATGTGTTTTTTTTGACAATTTTTTATGTTTGCAAGGGATTCTGGGTACCAGAACCTGGTGAGAGCCAGTCAAGTCACCCCATCCTGGATTCCCCTGGGTGTCTAGTTTTCAAAAATGTATAGGTTTGCTAGGTTTCTCTAGGTGCCGTCAGAGCTAGGGTTAAAAAATTACAGCTAGGCACTTTGCAAAAAAAGGGTCATTTTTCACTGTGAAAATGTGGTGTGTCCACGTTGCGGTTTGCGCTGTTTCCTGTCGCGGGCACTAGGCCTACCCACACAAGTGAGGTACCATTTTTCTCGGAAGACGTTGGGGAACGTGTGGTGTGTGGAACTTTGTGGATCCACCCAGATTCCAGAACTTTCCACCACAAAAAAGTGAGGAAAATGTGTTTTGTTTGACAATTGTTTAGGTTTGCAAGGGATTCTGGGTACCAGAACCTGGTGAGAGCCAGTCAAGTCACCCCATCCTGGATTTCCCTGGGTGTCTAGTTTTCAAAAATGTATAGGTTTGCTTGGTTTCCCTAGGTGCTGGGAGAGCTAGGGTTCAAAAACTACAGCTAGGCACTTTGCAAAAAGGGTAATCTTTCACTGTGAAAATGTGGTGTGTCCACGTTGCGTTTTGCGCTGTTTCCTGTCGCGGGCACTAGGCCTACCCACACAAGTGAGGTCCCATTTTTCTCGGAAGACTTTGGGAAACGCGGGGTGGGTGGAATTTTGTGGATCCACGCAGATTCCAGAACTTTCCACCACAGAAAAGTGAGGAAAATATGTTTTTTTTGACAATTGTGTAGGTTTGCAAGGGATTCTGTGTACCAGAACCTGGTGAGAACCAGTCAAGTCACCCCATCTTGGATTCCCCTGGGTGTCTAGTTTTCAAAAATGTATAGGTTTTTTTTGACAATATTTTAGGTTTGCAAGGGATTCTGGGTAACAGAACCAGGTGAGAGCCAGTCAAGTCACCCCATCCTAGATTCCCCTGGGTGTCTAGTTTTCAAAAATGTATAGGTTTGCTAGGTTTCCCTAGGTGCCGGCAGAGCTAGGGTTCAAAAACTACAGCTAGGCACTTTGCAAAAAAGGGTCATTTTTCACTGTGAAAATGTGGAGTGTCCACGTTGCGTTTTGCGCTGTTTCCTGTCGCGGGCACTAGGCCTACCCACACAAGTGAGGTACCATTTTTCTCGGAAGACTTTGGGGAATGCAGGGTGGGTGGAGTTTTGTGGATCCACGCAGATTCCAGAACTTTCTACCACAGAAAATTGAGGAAAATGTGGTTTTTTTGACAATTGTGTGGGTTTGCAAGGGATTCTGTGTACCAGAACCTGGTGAGAACTAGTCAAGTCACCCCATCTTGGATTCCCCTGGGTGTCTAGTTTTCAAAAATGTATAGGTTTGCTAGGTTTCCCTAGGTGCCGGCAGAGCTAGGGTTCAAAAACTACAGCTAGGCACTTTGCAAAAAGGGTAATTTTTCACTGTGAAAATGTGGTGTGTCCACGTTGCGTTTTGCACTGTTTCCTGTCGCGGGCACTAGGCCTACCCACACAAGTGAGGTACCATTTCTCTCAGAAGACTTTGGGAAATGCGGAGTGGGTGGAATTTTGTGGATCCACGCAGATTCCAGAACTTTCCACCACAGAAAAGTGAGGAAAATGTTTTTTTTTACATTTTTAGGTTTGCAAGAGATTCTGGGTACCAGAACCTGGTGAGAGCCAGTCAAGTCACCCCATCCTGGATTCCCCTGGGTGTCTAGTTTTAAAAAATGTATAGGTTTGCTAGGTTTCCCTAGGTGCCGGCAGAGCTAGGGTTCAAAAACTACAGCTAGGCACTTTGCAAAAAAAGGGTCATTTTTCACTGTGAAAATGTGGTGTGTCCACGTTGCGTTTTGCGCTGTTTCCTGTCGCGGGCACTAGGCCTACCCACACAAGTGAGGTACCATTGTTCTCGGAAGACTTTGGGGAATGCAGGGTGGGTGGAATTTTGTGGATCCACGCAGATTCCAGAAGTTTCCACCACAGAAAAGAGAGGAAAATGTGTTTTTTTACAATTTTTATGTTTGCAAGGGATTCTGGGTACCAGAACCTGGTGAGAGCCAGTCAAGTCACCCCATCCTGGATTCCCCTGGGTTTCTAGTTTTCAAAAATTTATAGGTTTGCTAGGTTTCTCTAGGTGCCGTCAGAGCTAGGGTTAAAAAATTACAGCTAGGCACTTTGCAAAAAAAGGGTCATTTTTCACTGTGAAAATGTGGTGTGTCCACGTTGCGGTTTGCGCTGTTTCCTGTCGCGGGCACTAGGCCTACCCACACAAGTGAGGTACCATTTTTCTCGGAAGACGTTGGGGAACGTGTGGTGTGTGGAACTTTGTGGATCCACCCAGATTCCAGAACTTTCCACCACAAAAAAGTGAGGAAAATGTGTTTTGTTTGACAATTGTTTAGGTTTGCAAGGGATTCTGGGTACCAGAACCTGGTGAGAGCCAGTCAAGTCACCCCATCCTGGATTTCCCTGGGTGTCTAGTTTTCAAAAATTTATAGGTTTGCTTGGTTTCCCTAGGTGCTGGGAGAGCTAGGGTTCAAAAACTACAGCTAGGCACTTTGCAAAAAAGGGTAATCTTTCACTGTGAAAATGTGGTGTGTCCACGTTGCGTTTTACGCTGTTTCCTGTCGCGGGCACTAGGCCTACCCACACAAGTGAGGTCCCATTTTTCTCAGAAGACTTTGGGAAACGCGGGGTGGGTGGAATTTTTGGATCCACGCAGATTCCAGAACTTTCCACCACAGAAAAGTGAGGAAAATGTGGCTTTTTGAAATTTTTTAGGTTTGCATGGGATTCTGGGTACCAGAACCTAGTGAGAGCCAGTCAAGTCACCCCATCCTGGATTCCCCTGGGTGTCTAGTTTTCAAAAATGTATAGGTTTGGTAGGTTTCCTAGGTGCCGGCAGAGCTAGGGTTCAAAAACTACAGCTAGGCACTTTGCAAAAAAAGGGTCATTTTTCACTGTGAAAATGTGGTGTGTCCACGTTGCGTTTTGCGCTGTTTCCTGTCGCGGGCACTAGGGATACCCACACAAGTGAGGTACCATTTTTCTCAGAAGACTTTGGGGAACGCGGGTTGGGTGGAATTTTGTGGATCCACGCAGATTTCAGCACTTTCCACCACAGAAAAGTGAGGAAAATGTGGGTTTTTTGACAATTTTTTAGGTTTGCAAGGGATTCTGGGTACCAGAACCTGGTGAGAGCCAGTCAAGTCCCCCCATCCTGGATTCCCCTGGGTGTCTAGTTTTCAAAAATATATAGGTTTGCTAGGTTTCCCTAGGTGCCGGCAGAGCTAGGGTTCAAAAACTACAGCTAGGCACTTTGCAAAAAAGGGTAATTTTTCACTGTGAAAATGTGGTGTGTCCACGTTGCGTTTTGCACTGTTTCCTGTCGCGGGCACTAGGCCTACCCACACAAGTGAGGTACCATTTCTCTCAGAAGACTTTGGGAAATGCGGAGTGGGTGGAATTTTGTGGATCCACGCAGATTCCAGAACTTTCCACCACAGAAAAGTGAGGAAAATGTTTTTTTTTTTACATTTTTAGGTTTGCAAGAGATTCTGGGTACCAGAACCTGGTGAGAGCCAGTCAAGTCACCCCATCCTGGATTCCCCTGGGTGTCTAGTTTTAAAAAATGTATAGGTTTGCTAGGTTTCCCTAGGTGCCGGCAGAGCTAGGGTTCAAAAACTACAGCTAGGCACTTTGCAAAAAAAGGGTCATTTTTCACTGTGAAAATGTGGTGTGTCCACGTTGCGTTTTGCGCTGTTTCCTGTCGCGGGCACTAGGCCTACCCACACAAGTGAGGTACCATTGTTCTCGGAAGACTTTGGGGAATGCAGGGTGGGTGGAATTTTGTGGATCCACGCAGATTCCAGAAGTTTCCACCACAGAAAAGAGAGGAAAATGTGTTTTTTTTTACAATTTTTTATGTTTGCAAGGGATTCTGGGTACCAGAACCTGGTGAGAGCCAGTCAAGTCACCCCATCCTGGATTCCCCTGGGTGTCTAGTTTTCAAAAATTTATAGGTTTGCTAGGTTTCTCTAGGTGCCGTCAGAGCTAGGGTTAAAAAATTACAGCTAGGCACTTTGCAAAAAAAGGGTCATTTTTCACTGTGAAAATGTGGTGTGTCCACGTTGCGGTTTGCGCTGTTTCCTGTCGCGGGCACTAGGCCTACCCACACAAGTGAGGTACCATTTTTCTCGGAAGACGTTGGGGAACGTGTGGTGTGTGGAACTTTGTGGATCCACCCAGATTCCAGAACTTTCCACCACAAAAAAGTGAGGAAAATGTGTTTTGTTTGACAATTGTTTAGGTTTGCAAGGGATTCTGGGTACCAGAACCTGGTGAGAGCCAGTCAAGTCACCCCATCCTGGATTTCCCTGGGTGTCTAGTTTTCAAAAATGTATAGGTTTGCTTGGTTTCCCTAGGTGCTGGGAGAGCTAGGGTTCAAAAACTACAGCTAGGCACTTTGCAAAAAAGGGTAATCTTTCACTGTGAAAATGTGGTGTGTCCACGTTGCGTTTTACGCTGTTTCCTGTCGCGGGCACTAGGCCTACCCACACAAGTGAGGTCCCATTTTTCTCAGAAGACTTTGGGAAACGCGGGGTGGGTGGAATTTTTTGGATCCACGCAGATTCCAGAACTTTCCACCACAGAAAAGTGAGGAAAATGTGGCTTTTTTGAAATTTTTTTAGGTTTGCATGGGATTCTGGGTACCAGAACCTAGTGAGAGCCAGTCAAGTCACCCCATCCTGGATTCCCCTGGGTGTCTAGTTTTCAAAAATGTATAGGTTTGGTAGGTTTCCCTAGGTGCCGGCAGAGCTAGGGTTCAAAAACTACAGCTAGGCACTTTGCAAAAAAAGGGTCATTTTTCACTGTGAAAATGTGGTGTGTCCACGTTGCGTTTTGCGCTGTTTCCTGTCGCGGGCACTAGGGATACCCACACAAGTGAGGTACCATTTTTCTCAGAAGACTTTGGGGAACGCGGGTTGGGTGGAATTTTGTGGATCCACGCAGATTTCAGCACTTTCCACCACAGAAAAGTGAGGAAAATGTGGGTTTTTTGACAATTTTTTAGGTTTGCAAGGGATTCTGGGTACCAGAACCTGGTGAGAGCCAGTCAAGTCCCCCCATCCTGGATTCCCCTGGGTGTCTAGTTTTCAAAAATATATAGGTTTTCTAGGTTTCCCTAGGTGCCGGCAGAGCTAAGGTTAAAAAACTACAGCTAGGCACTTTGCAAAAAAAGGGTCATTTTTCACTGTGAAAATGTGGTGAGTCCACGTTGCGTTTCGCGCTGTTTCCTGTCGCGGGCACTAGGCCTACCCACACAAGTGAGGTACCATTTTTCTCGGAAGACTTTGGGGAACGCGGGTTGGGTGGAAATTTGTGGATCCACACAGATTCCAGAACTTTCCACCACAGAAAAGTGAGGAAAATGTGTTTGTTTGACAATTTTTTAGGTTTGCAAGGGATTCTGGGTACCAGAACCTGGTGAGAGCCAGTCAAGTCACCCCATCCTGGATTCCCCTGTGTGTCTAGTATTCAAAAATGTATAGGTTTGCTAGGTTTCCCTAGGTGCCGGCAGAGCTAGGGTTCAAAAACTATAGCTAAGCACTTTGCAAAAAAAGGGTCATTTTTCACTGTGAAAATGTGGTGTGTCCACGTTGCGTTTTGCGCTGTTTCCTCTCGCGGGCACTAGGCCTACCCACACTAGTGAGGTACCATTGTTTTTGAAAGACTTTGGGGAACGCGGGGTGGTGGAATTTTGTGGATCCATGCAGATTCCAGAACTTTCCACCACAGAAAAGTGAGGAAAATGTGGTTTTTTTGACAATTGTTTAGATTTGCAAGGGATTCTGGGTACCAGAACCTGGTGAGAGCCAGTCAAGTCACCCCATCCTGGATTCCCCTGGGTGTCTAGTTTTCAAAAATGTATAGGTTTGCTAGGTTTCCCTAGGTGCCGGCAGAGCTAGGGTTCAAAAACTATAGCTAAGCACTTTGCAAAAAAAGGGTCATTTTTCACTGTGAAAATGTGGTGTGTCCACGTTGCGTTTTGGGCCGTTTCCTGTCGCGGGCACTAGGCCTACCCACACAAGTGGGGTACCTTTTTTCTCGAAAGACTTTGGGGAACGCGGGGTGGGTGGAATTTTGTGGATCCATGCAGATTCCAGAACTTTCCACCACAGAAAAGTGAGGAAAATGTGGTTTTTTGGACAATTGTTTAGGTTTGCAAGGGATTCTGGGTAACAGAACCAGGTGAGAGCCAGTCAAGTCACCCTATCCTGGATTCCCCTGGGTGTCTAGTTTTCAAAAATGTATAGGTTTGCTAGGTTTCCCTAGGTGCCGGCAGAGCTAGGGTTCAAAAACTACAGCTAGGCACTTTGCAAAAAAAGGGTCATTTTTCACTGTGAAAATGTGGTGTGTCCATGTTGCGTTTTGGGCCGTTTCCTGTCGCGGGCACTAGGTCTACCCACACAAGTGAGGTACCATTTTTATCGGGAGACCTAGGGGAACACAAAATTGTAGAGCAACTGTTATTATCTATTGACTTTCGATGCATTTCTGCCTTCCAAATGAAAGACAATGTGTAAAAAAGAAGTCATTTTGAAAAATGACCTATAATTCTCATGCTAGTATGGGTACTCCCAATTTCGGAAATGTGCAAATATCTACTGTTTCTAAACTCTATATTTTGTTCCCATTTCAGAAATACAAAGGTGTCTTTCATACCGATTTTTCCATGTATACATTCTCCCAGAATAATTGCTATATACCCGGGACATAATAAAAACCATTGCAAGATGCTGCTCAGTTATTGGCTCTGGGTTCGTCGGGTTCTTGGTAAACCTACAAGTCCTATATATCAACACAACCAGAAAGGTCCAGCGGATGTAATGGTATATTGCTTTCAAATATCTGTCATAATTAGAAGAAGTTACAGGTGAAAACGTTGACACAAATGGCTGTTTTTTTCAACTAATTTTCAATTTTTCCTATATTTAACTGTTTGTTTCTATAAAGAAAACTTGAAGGATCTACACAAATGACCCCTTGCTGAATTCAGAATGTTGTCTACTTTTCAGAAATGTTTGGCTTTCCAGGATCCATTATTGATTTCATACCCATTTCTACCATTAACTGGAAGGAGGTTGAAAGCACAAAAAATAGCAAAAATAGGCTATGTCCCAGAAAAATGCCAAAACTGTGTACACCATTTTGGTTTTCTGACAAAAGTCTGCTTGTCCCTGAAATCTGGGAAGATGGTGATTTCAGCACCACAACCCCTTTTTTGATGCCATTTGCAGGGAACAAATCAGATGCTTTCATCTGTAGCCCTTTTTCGCATTTTTCCCAAAAACCCAAAATTTAGCTGTATTTTGGCTAATTTCTGGGTCCTCTCCAGGGGAATCCACAAACCCTGGGTACCTTTAGAATTCCCATGATGTTGGAAAAAAGGACGCAAATTTGGCATGGATACCTTATGTGGTCAAAAAGTTACAGGGGCCTAAGCGCGAACTACCCCAAATAGCCAAAAAAAGGCTTAGCACAGGAGGGGAAAAGGCCTAGCAGCGAAGGGGTTAAGAGGTGTACAATTGGTCTAAATTGGGTAAATGAGCTACATCACTTTTATAACTCAGGCAGCTCTATAGCCACATAGATGCGATACTTGAGTCCAGAGGTAGTGCCTAGGAATAAAGAGGACTTTTACAATACAAAACCTAACAAAGGATTATATCTTCTCACTGACTCCTAGATGCACTTCAAATATTACTCATTGAATAACTCCACAAAGCACCTTAATGACTGACATGGGAAAGTACTTCAAAAGCATTAATATGAGAAAGTGCTAAATTGTTTTCAAACTGATTCACTTGTACCTCATATATGGCAGGTTTGAGTTGTTTGTACCCTATGGCCTTCTCACTGCTCTGTGTTGTTGCACATCTCCATCCATCTAGCCTCATTTTCTCCTTACTTTATATTGTGTGGGGGATGAGGAGCATTAACACTAAAATTTACACATCTATCCGTTTCCTTTGTCTTCATTGTTATTGAGACAATATGAGCATTAACACCAGAATACATACACTGCAGTCTCATGTGACAGATCGCTGGATACAATAGGGGTATTTATGGAGGAGGAAACATCTAAGCCAATCTGGGGTATTTCATGATATTTTATTTACGCTTAGATGAAGCCAGTTTAGCAGAGTGGCTATCTCTATACAGGATTCATACCTTTAATGAAACATTAGCATGACTCCTGTTAATACTGTTCCAGTTTTCCAGGGCCAGACACAACAGTAGATTGGTGTCTTGGATGGTGTTGCCATTCTCTTACATTAGTATTTGCGCACTGCTTACTGGCTGGGCATGGAGGAACTGAAAATGGATATGACTTGGTGATTTACTTTAAACAAATTGCGACAGGTGTGTTTAACAAGGATGACCCTTCCCGATGTTGGTTTTCCTATGTAGAACACCACTTGACATCATTCAATTCATATTGTATACAGTGATCTCATTATGTCTAGGACAGACATGCAGGACCCAAACCACGGATCTTTACGCCACATAGTAGACTATTCCGATGTGGGTAGCTCCAGACGATTTGCTGAAAGAGCAAGCGGACCAGAGAGGGAACTCCTGGTGCTTCACAGATTGCAGAACAAGTCAGGTTCTGCATGATGGACCATCCTGCTCTCTGATTGGCTGCATGTTAGCGGACTGAAGGGGAGGTGCCCATTATGAGTCAGTTCACAGCAAAATACTTTTCGGTGATTTAAACACATTTTTCTTTTTTCTAAAAACAGGAATGTATCATAGAGACATTGTTGATGACTAGACAGCTATATCTAAAGCTGACTGATAGTGTAATTGCAGCACAACTTTAATTTTTGACAAGCTACAGATGGTGGACCGAAGAGTGGACTACTGATTTTGTATGAGTTATGAGGGAGATCGCTATTGGAGGCTTACTACCAAAGTGTCTGTAACGATCACGCACACTGGTAACCTAGTAGCCTGAAAGATCTTGGTGAATGGTCTCTTTGTAACATGTATGTTGATTGGCCAAATTTTGCCATAAAATCAAGCAGCTAGGTAGGGGACAAGGTACAGCCTGTAATTTGCACCTTGACACAGAAGAAGGAGGTAAGTACGTAGAGAACTCTACTGAGTATTGCTTTAAGGGATGACAGGACAGTGATAGATTTAAATTGGGGGTCGTTAGTATTAATTATTTATAGTGATGTGATTCTCGAGTACAAGATGACTATTGGGAATGGATTTAAAGGTGATCTAGGAGTGGTATGATTATCCTTGCATATCAAATTTATAGGATATTGGACATGAATAGTGGTTTAATCTCCACCTTAAAAATAACCTGGACTAAACAATAACTGGATTAGAACTTCTAAATATACATGTGATCCTAATAGATTTCAGCATAGGTGGTGCTGGAGCAGTGAGAACAAACCGGTATTTCACATGACACTGGGAAATGTTATGGATAGGTAAACATTGTAGGTTCTGAGCTCTTTAGTAAAAGTGATTGGGTTAATTGCTTATACTGGAAGTGATCATGACTCAATGACATTCTTTATACAATTGTAGATACAGTAAGGGGGTACTTAGCCACCCAACACTCATGTTTGAATCTATCCAAATGTGGGTTTTTGATGACATCGTACACTACGAGAGACAAAGAAGGTTAACTCCTCAAAGTGAGTGCCTGTCTCATAACTTTCATACTAAAAAACTATGATTGGTAATGGCACTGGGCAGTTAGCAGGTTGGTGTACGGGCAGGGAATTTGACATGATGGACATGAATTCATTAGAAATGTATAAACATAGTAAGAACGTATGTAAGCAACTTGAATTTGAAACTAAAAATTGTATGTATGTAGGGAGTCTTGTGTAGTTTGTGGTCTAGTGTCTCAAGATTGATTTTATGTGCAATAGTTTTGGTTTTTAGATTAAGTGTAAATAATTATATGTCTAATATGTGACGTATTGCTTTATGTATGTTTTTAATCTCACAGCCCTGATGATGTCCAAATGGATGAAATGGGTTGGCTGGGCAGCTGTGTTTAACCATACTTCAATAAAGATGGATTTGAACATACATGCAAGGCTCTTGAGGAATTCAATTGAACTCTGATTATGGACACATTTCAATATTGCATCTTTTTGTAATTTATCCTAGAATGTCTAAAATTGAGCAATATTCATGACACACTGTATGCTCCTTTTCATTTGTTTGATGTGATAATGCTCCTCCAATGTGTCGAAATCTGGATCCTCCTTCGGTCCCCATGGCTGCCCTAAGGTTCCTGTTCAGTTTCTCTTTGCTCCTGTACTTGTAGTCGTGCCACCTATTCTTGCACTCAATCACTATCCTTTTTGTTTGGCCTGCATTGTTGATTTTATCCACTATGAATTGCCAAATGTCTTCCTTCTTCCCTTAAGGCAATTTGGAAGTGACAAAGAGATGATGTTCATTCTTTGTCATCTCAGCTATTAATATTTGTTTCTCCTTGTCACTGAAATCGGTCTTCCTCTTCCTCTTCCCCTGGGCTGCTGCCTGGTCATCTTGGCTGGGGTTGGTGTTGTTGTCCTCCATTTTTCCATGTTATTTTGATGTTCAGTACTGTTGATTCAAATGCATTTTTTTTTTTAAAGCTTCCCCCCCATGCAACACACTCCTGCATGACGCAAAGCTGATTTATGGCACGCAAAGGTGCTTTACAACAGGCAGATCAGCTTTGCGTCGCATAGAAAACAGGTGTGTTATGACACTTTGCTTCATTCTTCTCACCGATGCGTCAGAATTTTTGATGCATCTTCGGTACTTGCAACATGGTGCACCATACCATAAATACAGCGCATCCATTTCACAAGGAAGTGATGCAACGCAGCACAAGGTTTTCTGATGCATCAGTTTTTATAAATATGTCCCACTGTTTGCGTTGTCACCTCCATCGTTAACAAGGGTCGAGTTGGGGCCGAAATGCATTGGATTCGTCAGATATCCAATGAACTAGTAAATAAAAAATACCTTTAAAGTGCCAATTCTGGTTCACAGCATTTATCTCCTTTGCAAGGGGGACGAGTGTGGTGAAGACATAGAAGGCTTTTCTGGTTCCTGCACACTGCGAACACCCTGAGAGGGATGGCGATGCTGAAGTTGTATATGGAGATATATTTATATGTGTATCAAACACTTCACCATGTATGGAAGATCAAATAGTTGGAAACATAAAGAGTTGGACTGCCAAAGATAATCTATCACTGTGAATCCATTCTGACATATTTTATTGAGTTTTTAAGCAGATCACTGCTGCTATATGTTTTCTACACAAACCATAACATGACATTTTCATTAGAGGTCAGGGAGTTCCCAGTGGTGAAGCGGGCATCGTATAGAAAAATGTTAGACTAATTGTGATTTAATGCACATAACAGGGGCTACGGTATTTATAAATTAATTAAATTTTGTGTTTTTGGAAGATATTCTTGGGCCATAAACCTCCAAGTCATTTGAGCTATGTATACAGTCTGTATGATTCGCATTTGAGGAGCTCTAACAAAACATTGCTTTTCAGACAGGCTTTAAGTGCATCTGTCTTTGTACATTCAAGGCATTGTTGCCTTTGATATAGGAATAGGATATTTAAAACAAATGTGTCCATTCAAGCTGCTAGTACATTTTTTAAGGCCAACCTTCCACTTGAAATTTTAGAATGATTAGTTTAAATATTAAATACCTAAATTATTAAGATGAAAGACGTGTGGGTTATTGCACATGATTTGCAATTACCGTGTGTCAGAGAGTTGCAATGGGCCATTTTAGAACAAGGATCTATTTTTTCATTAACATACCCACCCTACCCAATCAAGATGGACATTTTATAAAAACATCATACAGCAATGTTTCTTAAAGTACTTCACCACACTCACATACAAATGCAAAAGCTGGCATACAAATAGAATTATAGCTCCCAAGTTTCTGAACTCTATGCGTGAGTAGCTCTTCCAGTTTAGGTTTTCGTTTTTCATTCTAGAATGTCTAGTCCTTATTTTGTAATGAAAGAATAAGGGCCTGATAGACAAAGGTAAACTTACACTTTTGTCTAAGTTTATGATTGTTTGCTATTCACAAAGGGATTTATGAGTAGAATCTTTTATGAGTATGGAGTCTCCTCACATAAAAAGATACGACTGGCCTTGTAGAAAAACTTTGTAGAAAGACTTGATTCGCTCATAAAGCAATGCAAGTTCAATGAGTTTAATGATGAAGAGCTATGCGTCTCAAAGTAATAGATGGTTGACTCCTTCAGATGACGAATACTGAAGGAGACACTCAGTTTGGAGTGAGTACTCATTGCTGCCACAGCAGAGGAGAGAGCTGACAGACGGGCAGCTAGCATGGAAGCTGGAACAGCCTAAAATGAATCAGCGCTGAGTGTGAAAAGTATGTTGAAACACAAGGCAAAAGGCCATAAAGTAATTTTTCCAAAGAAGAAGTTGTGTTTCCGATGTGGATTTTCCTTGCTGCATGAGGGTAGATGTCCCGTCATTGGACAGGTATGCAACGGCTGTGCGAAAGAGAACCATTTTGTAACAGTCTGCAAAACGAGTGAAAGATCAAGTGCATCATGACGAAAAACAAAATGGAGGCATGATCAAGTGTGTAGCATCGAAAAAACTAAATTGATGACAGTAAGTTCCACGCACGCCCTCAAGGCCAAGCAGCAGCATTAGTTGAGGCAAGTAGAAACTGAACGATGTCCATTGTCGTAAAATTCTTCTTCTAAAAGTTTCTCATCGTCATTGTCGAGTGACAGTGAGGAAGATGGGTGTGCAAAGTCAATGTTGACTGCCGGACAATGTGCACATTTCTTTCAAGGAAGAATGCCTGTCAAAACTAGGCCGACATGTGAAAGTACGAAATTCCTTTGGATACTTGTCTCAAGATCACACTGAAAGTGAATGGGTGCTCCATACCTTTTCTCATAGACAGTGGAGCGTTAATAAATAATATGCCAGTGGAAAAGTACATTGAACTGTCTCCAGTGACCCGTTTAACTCTGTTGAAAACCAAAGTGTATACGCGGGATGCTTCAATGGCACTGCAAAGTCGAGGTTCATTCACAGCCACGAGCATAAAAATAGGAAAGGATAAGCGTCAATTCATGTCTTGCCAGGCACTTCATCGAGCTCATGTTTACTCAGTTTCAGTGCTGCTGCTGAGATGGGGTTGGTTTCTGTGAACTACAATGTCAATTCCTATCATGAGATAGTAAATCAGTTTCTGTCTTTGTTTCATGGAATAGAAAGACTTAAGACCATTAAAGTGAAACATCACTTAAATGAGGACATTTGTCTTGTTGCTCAACTACATTTACATTTACAAGAGGCGGTTCAGAAAGAATTTGATCCCTTATGGAGTGAACCACTGGTCCATTGTCATGGGTATCACCCATAGGGGTAGTGCCGAAAAAGGATAGTGGAGGAGCAGTGTGCATCTGCCTTGATACGTGACAAGCAACCATGGCATTTGAAAGAGAACGACATCCAGGTCTGCACATTGCTGACATAATTACACAGCTGAATGGTGCTAAAGACTTTTTCCACCTTGATGTGAAAAAAGGTTGTCCCCAGCTCAAACTGTAAGAGAATTGCTGGTACATTACTATCTTTTTGACTCATGTTGGTTTGTTTTGATATAAAAGGCTAAATTTCGGACTGCCGAAAGCTGCCAAACTTTTTCAGGTTGTCATTCATCACATGATACAGTCAGTCACAAATGCTTTCAATTACAGTGATGACATACTTGTTTTTGGGAATACATGAAAAGAACATAATTAAAGCTCGTAAACAAGTGTGTTGTCTACTTGCTGATGCAGGTCTCACTTTAAATGTGGCAAAGTATGAGTTTCATCACACCAAACTCAAGTTCTTTGGCCATGTCTTTTCTGATGAGGGAATAACTCCAAACTCGAACAAAGTACAAATCTTGTTATCCACTTCTCCCAAACAATATATAACTATGCTGTGATCCTCCCTTGGAGATCAGTTACTGTTCAAGGCATATATGTGACTTTGCCACTGTAAGTGCCCCATTGAGAGACTTAACAAAATGAAATGTCCCATTTCAATGGTCAAGTGAATGTAAACAAACTTTCAGGAAAATCAAGCATGCAATTGAAAATGCATCTAAAATGGCATGCTTTGATAAGAAATTGCAGACGGAGGTTGTTGTTGCTGCGAGCCCAGTTGGGCTGGGTGCCATACTTGCCCAGCACACTTGACATTCCAATGCCTCAAGACACATTGCGGTTTATGCTAGCCGAAGTTTGTCAATGACAGAACATGCTTATTCACAACCCAAAGAGAAAGCCTAGCTGTAGTGTGGGCTTGTAAACATTTTCATGTGTTTCTGTATAGAAAACATTTCACAGGTGTCACTGACCAGCAAGCATTACTCACCATTTTTGGCAATCCTAAAGTCAAGGTGCCACCTCACATTGAGAGGTGGGGGTTGCAATTGCAGGAGTATGAGTACACAATTGTGCATCGTCCAGGAAAAGATCCCAACCCTGACGACTACTTCTCATGTGTGCCAACACAGTGTCTTGGCACTACTTCTAAAGCCGCTGATGCCTATCTTAAGTCCATTGTGAAGTCCAGTACCCCTGCTGCCATATAAGTAGAATAAATCATTGTTGGCACGAGCACTGACAGGGATTTGACAATGGCCCGTCTTTCAATAGTCAGGAATTTAAAGACTTTCTCACTCATTTAACTATCGAACGTCAGAAAAGCATGCCTCTCTGGCCACAGGTGAATGGTGTGGTCAAGAGATTTACGAGTACCCTCAAGAAGACTGTTCAGTGTGCTGCACTAGATAAGCTTGAACTCAAATCAATTCTTCAGTTTACACTTTGTGCATACAGGTCAATTCCCCATTTTACTACAGGTGAGAACCCTGCCACCATAATGTGTGGGAGAGCCATGGGAACCAAAGTGACACAATGGACCACTGAGAGATCTATTGACCTCGATAAACTTGGAACCAATGATTCAACTTACTAATGCAAAATGATAACCTATGCGGACAGACGTCACTGTGCTTGAAGCACTGTGTTGAACAGAGGAAACCAAATCATTGTCAGGCAGAAACAGAAACACAAGTCTGATGCTCCATTTGATGCTGACCCACTGAGGTTGTAATCAGTAAAGGACACATGGTGACTGCTCACCATTCAGGAATATCCATTATGCAAGATTCTTTGCATTTCAAGCATCTGCCTCAATCTTCACCAACTCCAGATTTTAGGAGTGAGACTTGTCTACCTGAGAATCCAGAGAGTTTGATGACTGTATTGATATCTCTGTCACCAAAGCTAACATGGACATTTCTCCGGTATCTCTGTGGCCTGGCAGGACCAGATCTGGGTGATTGATTCAAGCAACAAAACGACTTATTGAAGAGTTGTAATGTGTATATATATATATTATTGGTACTTTTTATTTAACAAAGGGGGGTATGTAGTGTCTTGTGAGTTAGAGATGACGGAACCCTTTTGGTTCCTGATGGACTCCATAGAACAGTGACGTAAGTGCGTGGGTGTGGGTGATGGCTTCATGATGTAGAATGTTCAGTTAACAGTTACAAGATGAGGAATAAAGACATGTATTACCAAGCTCCATGCGTGGCCTGACATTTTACAAGGACCCTCAATCTGCACATGTAGGTATACGTTTTAGTAGTAAATGTGGGAGGGAAGAGGGAGTGGGAGGAAAATGGGGGAATATTTACTACTGAAGTGGAGGGATATTTGGAGAGCTAGTGAGGTGTTTAGGGTGATGTGTACACCCACCCTCAAAATGAAAGCCCATTCCTAGTCATATCTATATTTACTACAGCCAAAAAGGACCCAAAACAGTTGTAAATGTACTCCAGTATACACCTAGAGTATGTTCAGCACAACATATGGTCAACCACTTGAACTGCAACCCACTCCCATAGAAATTAATAGAGTCAGGGACTTAAATGGAAAGCCCAGAGTAATGTTAAATTAAACTATTGTATTTTAACTTTATTAAAATATATCAAATACATTTAATTTAATTTTCAATAATTATATATGAATAAAAAGAATTTCAGTTTATTATAAAACATGTAAATATCCTATTTAAATGCAAGGGTTAATGTAACTTATTTTTTTAAATAGTTACATTTACATTAATTCAATACATACTTCAAACAATGTTTACTACGTATTAAAGAAACATATTTTTTAAACTTTAAGTGGGTTTTTAAAATGCAATTATGATGATTATTTACTAAATAAGTAACTAGTGGATTCTACATTGAGAAGCTAACCCATATTACTCAGTCAAATATTTAAGGTGTTTTCTAAAATCTGAATTGAAAACACAGTACAAGAAAGAACGCAATTCATTTCTCAGACATGTTCATTACATTAGAATAAACGAGTGGCATTTAAAATGTACTAGTGTCATCAAAATCCTCCCACTCTACCAAGAAAAGAGACATTATAGGAGCCTGTTATCTCACAGCCCCGAGGTACAATATGATAATAATATCTCTTAACATCAGCATGCATGGAGTAAAAACTGAAATGCCTCCAGCTGCTCAACTATAAAGAAAGTCAAATTAAAATATGTATTCACTGATTAATATAACATTAGCTGACCCAATTCGTGAGTTTGTTAAACAACAAAGACTTGCAAAACTAAATAACTGTCTAAAACCCAAGTGTGTTTTGAATTCCCACTGAGCAGTTTAAATCATTTTAAAATATTATTAAAATATAAATTTGCATATTGCAACATGTTCTACTCTGCTCTTCTGAAAAGTGCTCTTTCTGCACGCCAGTATTACCCAAAGAGATATTTATGAAAGCTTTTGATGTTTTCTAAGTCCTTATGTCCTCGCTTTACTTTGATCTAAAGCATGTATCTGTCAGTAAACAAATGTACATGATAAATATCAGTGGGGTTATAAAATAGGATCCCCATTTTCTCATTCATTTGAAAATCACCTCAGTTGACAATTAACCGTAGAAGTCCTGTGACGCTAGCTTTGAATTTAACACGTCAGGACCCAGCTAACACTGAGCGCTCCAGAAACGTTTTGCAGATTAAAATGTCCATAACCGACAGAAAGTAGAGGAAAGATCCAGGACATAATGGGAATTTTTCTAGCTCGTCGTCTGAGGACAGTTAAACAACAGTAATACGTTGTTTGAAGATATTGGTATTCAATACTTTTTGAACTGAAGGAGATATGATGTTTATCAGATCTTGATAGGAAGTGAATTAGACCCTACCTGCATGGCAGAAGAAGGCCTGATTTTATTGCAATGTTCTTCCTGTATTTTTTGTCTTGAGTCCTGTAATGTTGAGGCTGTTGCTGTTTCTTTGCCCACCTTATTCTTGCTTGCCAAGTATTGGAAGGTGCCTATGCATATCCCTTTGTTGCTTCAATAACCTGATGATGCTGAGGAAGATTTTCAAATGATTCTCTATCAGCACCCGGAAAGAATAAATAGGAATAGAATTTATTGATGTTCAATTCATTAAAATCATTACATCTCAACACACATAAACATAACTAAAAGTTAATATTATATCGAACTTTTCTGAACATGAAAATGAGTAAATTAATTTATGCAACCCTCCTAGAACTTAAAAAGATTCATTGCTTGCCTGATCATCACATTTTAATATGTCCCATTCCCGACCCCCTGATTTCCGTTTCTCCAAGTCAAAGTTACTATGGAATAAAAAGAAAGTTAGTGGTCCCGTCCTTTTCTGTACCAATGACCTCGTCCACTGTCAGCCCTTCATATCATTATCAGTATCCCAGTGTAGCCCATTATCACCACGCCACCTGTATCATCGTATCAGTACAAATGATCTGTATTAATCTGTCATATTTATTTATTGTATTAATAGAGAGCCACACTCATCCCCAGAGGGATATCACTGCACTAGATCCTTTGCAACATTGCATGCTGTATCACAACCATAACAGCCAGGTAGCCCATGTGGGATACTGCAGCACCCGGAAAACCATCACGCACGTCCTTGTCACACCAAGCTCGACTATCGGAACACCCTCTATACCAGGATCAACATAAAATGTACCCAAACGCTGCAGACTATTCGGAACTTGGCTACCAGAATCACTCTCAACCTTCCACACCGCACTCACAAAACACCACACCTGAAGTAGCTTCACTGGCTCCCCATACACAAATGCAAATGAGCACAATTAAAACTCTTCACCCTCACTTTCAAGGTATTACATAACACTGGCCCAGCATATCTCAACACTTGCATCTGCTTTCACAAACCTTCCAGATACCGCTGTTCGTCAGGACTCCTACTTGCACACTTACCATGCATGAGGAAAACCAGATCCAGTGGCCAAGCCTTCTCCTACATCGCTCCCAAACCGTGGAACGACCTGCCGCTACACATAGGAGCCTCCTCCACATTTCTTGAATTCTGCAAGAAGCTGAAGACCTGGATTTTCGAGAAGACCCACTAGGCCACATAACATAACATAACATAACATAACACAACATAACATAGCATAGCAAAGCTTAGCATGACATGACATAACAACATAATATAACATAACACATCTCTTATTGCATGATCATCCCCTTTTCAACTCTGAGAGTGCACTGAGGCCTGCTAACCAGATCTGAGTGCTAGTGTTCTAACCCTTTACAAAATGTATGTTGAATTGGCTACCCTCAATTGGCATATGCTGACTTACTCATAAGTCCCCTGTGTATGTTACCAGGGGTAGCCAGGGCATGTAAGTCAGAGATTTCCCCCAGGGTTGCATTACTGGTTGGATCACCCTGTGTGTGATAAAGAACAAAATGGCTCCCAGCCTGCCACTGCAGCTTGGAACAGCAGTTTTAAACTGCTTGTTCTATTTTGCCATTTAAACCAATGGCAAAACTCCCACTTCCCTTAGTAATATATATACGTCTCTCCTAAGGATGGCCTATGGAGCACTAAGGCAGTCTGTTGTATAATATTAAGTAGGACATATACTTTTGATATGTCCGAACAGCAATACTTCCAAATTGTTGTTTTTGCTTGGAAAAGTTAGTAGCCCCATTGGCTAACACAGAGTTACCGGCTAACCTCTCATGCTGGCTAACATCTAAATATGACTACTAATGTGTGTACTCCAAAGTATTAAATTAATTGAGGCATTAACCCCGACTTGGTGTCCAAGTCCAATTCAATGTCACTTTTAAGGAAAGTGAACTTTTAGAAAGTTGACACTCTGTTGCCCAGTTTATCCAGTGGTCTCACATAGTTGCTGGCCAGCAAACAACCTTCTGCCCTCCTGAAGAATAGTATGAATGGCTCCCATGTTCAGGAACAAAAAAGCCTGCTACAGGGAGAGGTGTTACCTCCTGCTTGCAGGAAGCCACACAGGATGTTGGCCCAATCAATCAATCAATCAATGTATTTATCTATCAGGATTTGTATAGCACTCCTAATTACCCAATAGGGTATTAAGGCACTTGTAGGTCCCAGAAGGTTCAATCAAACAGCCAGGTTTTTAGGGCCCTTTGGAATTCCGGAAGAGAGGTGATGCTGTTCCAGGTATTTGCTACCATGTAGGAGAAGGAGTATTCTCCACTTCTGTTTCATTAGATGAGGGGAGTGTGGGCAAGTGATAGGGTGGTGTAGTGTAGTATTCTAGATTGTTAGTGCAAGTTCAGGCGGTGGTTGATGGAGGTGGGTACTTGGTTGTGTAGAGCCTTCTGTGTGTGGGTCAGTAGCTTGAATTGGCATCTCTTCTGTATGGGGAGCCAGTGGAGTTGCCTCAGGTGGGGTATGATGTGAGTTCGTAGGGGGAGGTTGAGGATGAGTCTGGCTGTGGTGTTTTGTATGGTTTGAAGTCTCTGTAGGATGTGCAAGGTTATTCCTATGTAGAGAGTTGCAATAGTCCAGTTGGCTGGTGATTAGGCTCTGTGTCATGGTTTGTCTCATGTGTAGGGGTAGCCACTTCAAGGTCTTATGTAGCATGTGCAGAATGAGGAAGCAGGTGGAGGCTATGGCTTTTATCTGTGATTTCATGGTGAGCTTGTTACCGAGGATGATGCTGAGGTTCCTGGGGGATCGGCGGGTGTGGGTCCTAGGTTAGATGGCTACCTGGAGTAATTCCATGTGTCATTATTGTTGTCGAAGATCAGGACTTCCGTCTCGTCCATGTTCAGCTTCAGGCAGTTGTTCTTCATCCATTCGGTGATGCTTGTCATGCATCTGTGGAAGTTGGTCCTGGTGGTGATGGGGCCATTGGTGAGTGAGAAGATGAGATGGGTGTCATCTGCGTAGGATATTATGTTGAGACTGACAATGTTGGCTAGCGTGGTCATCTATGTGTTGAAGAGCATGGGGCTAAGGGATGAGCCCTGGGGGACACCACAGATGATATCCTTGAGATGGGTAGTGAACGGAGGTATGCAGACCCTCTGTGTACTACTGGTGAGGAAGGAAGTGATCCATCTGAGTGTGCCTCCTTGGATGATGATGTAGTGGAGTCTTTCATTCACTGGAATACGGTGTTGAAGCCTTCAGAGAGGTCGAGGAGAATCAGGGCTACTGGCTCTCCTTGGTTGAGGAGGATTCTGATGTCATCTGTAGCTGTGATCAGGGTGGTCTCGGAGCTGTGGTTGCTTCAGAAGCCCGATTGGGAGGTGCTGAGTAGCTTGTTCTGCTCCAGGTGTGTCATGAGTTTCTTGTTGAAAGTCTTTTCCAGTACCTTGGCTGGGAAAGGGAGATATTAGACGGTAGTTTTTGATTCACTGGGATCGCCGGAGGATTTTTTTGAAAAGCGGTCTGACTTTGGCATGTTTCCAGGCATCAGGAAATGTTGCAGTGGAGATTGAGGTGTTGAGCAGGGTGGTGAGTTTCTGGCCGATTCTTTGGCATCTCAGGTTACAGATGTATTGTGGACTCCAGAGTGGATGGTTTCATGATGGAGGTGGTGTCCTCAGGTGAGAGATGGTTCAGGTGGTCAGTCTGTTCTTCATGTCTTGTGCGGTGGTGGATGAACTGTTGAGGAAGTCTGTAGGTGAAGGTTGGGAATTGAAGTTTCTGTATATGATTACGATCTTGTCTAGGAAGAAGTATGCAAGGTTGCCTCACTGTTCTTGTGAGGGTGTGATGTTGTTTCCGCTTGCAGCTGGGTTGGAGAACTCCTTAAAGATGTTGAACAGCGAGTTTCAAAGGAAAAGCCTCCTTTGGTGGGCAAATGGCAATCATAGTACTGAAGGGTTGCCTCTTTCTTCAGGTAGGCAGGCTGGCAATTGAAACAGAGAGGCGAGACCAGTGCCCAAACCGGTTTTCCCGTGGGTGTGTAGCCCACAGGCAGCCACACCTCTAGGGCAGGCTACCAAGATCCTAGCATCCAAGGAAGGGTTCAGGCATCTTAGGAGTGGGCAGAATAATGCACTATGGGATTGCTAGATGCCACACATAGCCGGATGTCATCACAGTTTTGGAGGAATCCTGGTAGCCCATTGTCTATTGACCATATCATCCCCCAAAGTCCTTTCTGGCATAAATTTGGCACCCCTGGCACTCTGAACCTCAGATCATGATGGAGAAAGGACTGAAGAGGGCTGCCCTGCTGGCCCCTGGACCTGGCAAGAGAGACTGCACTGACTGCTAGACTGTGCCTGCTTCACCTTTGGATAGCCATGGGAGGACAGTGCTTGTGGCTTCTGGCTCATGAAATAGTCCCTCCTGAGCCCAAGACCAAAATGGTGTCTCTAAGGGACAGTTGGCTGAGCCCCCGGAACCAGCACCAGGGGCATCAAAGCTGAAGAGGGGAGGGGATGTAGCCTAACAGCTAGGGCGTTCAACCTCAATTCTGGGGAACCGGATTCGAGTCTCCGCAACGACGCTCAGCATCCTGTGATTCTGAGTAAATCACTTAATCTCCCCGTGCCTAACAAAAATGAATGCGTCCTAATGTAAAACAACTGGTGCTCATGTAAAGCGCTCTGATACCTGATACTTTCGGGTCAAGTTCGCGCTATTTAAAACTCTGGCAAAAAAATAAAAAGAAGCCCATTCCGGCAAGTAAGAAGCCACTTTCTTCAAATCGCCACTGACTGCCGCTGGGCGACCCAAGAGACCAATCCTCAATGGCCAAAAGTGGCACTTGAGTCTGCTCAACCCGGGAGTGTCATCTGAGTCCAGATTGGTCATCAAAGAGGGGCATCAGCCTTTAGCAAAGGATACCGCTGGACCTGCTGGATAGAGAAACCAGTAGCCCAGCTGTAGATGGCCTTCCACTGGCTCAAAGAGATTTTCGAGGGACATCAAACTTTGTGGCCAAAGTCATCTCACCTTACCCGTGGACCAAGGAATAACCGCATGGACAGCCCCATCGACTGCACTGCACCCAGAGCATCTTTCAACACCCTCAGCATCCTGCATTCTCAGCATCAGGACCACTCCATTAAAGTCCATGGTGGTCTTGATGCTTTGTTATGTTATTATGTTATGTTAAGTATGTCGATTTGTATAGCACACTAATCACCTGAGAGGATATCCAGGTGCTTCAGCTTCTTGAAATGAAGAGGAGACTCTGATGGAGGCCGTTCCATGTCTTGGGTGCGATGTGGGAGAAAGAGTGACCTCCAGTTTTGCTTTTGCGGATGTGAGTAGTGTGTGTGAGTGAGAGTGAGGTTGAGCATATGTGTCTGGTAGGTTGGTGAAAGTGTATGCAGCTGTTCAGGTATTCTGGTCCAGTGTTTTGTAGGACTTTGTATGTGTGCGTGAGAAATTTGAATTGGCTGCGCTTATAAATGGGGAGCCAGTGAAGATTCCTGAGGTGCAATGTGATGTGGGTGCAGCATGGGATGTCGAGTATGAGGATTGCAGCAGTGTTCTGGATAGTCTGGAGTCTGTGTGGGAGTTGTTTGGAGATTCAGGCATGGAGAGTGTTGCTTCAGTTCAGCCTGCTGGTGAGGAGCACTTGCGTTATTGTCCATCTGGTGTTCTGAGACAACCATTTGAAGACATTTCACAGCATGCATTTGATGTACAAGCAGGAGGTGCACACTGCATTTACTTGAGCTGTCATGTTGAACATGTTACCTAGGATGATCCCTAGATTTCTTACGTGGAGTCTGGGTGTGGTTGTTGGTCCTAGGCTTGATGGCCACCTATTGGAGTCCCATGGGGTGGCCATATTCCCGAAGACTAGTACTTCGGTCTTGTTAGAGTAGAGCTGCAGGCAGTTGGTTTGCATCCAGTCTGCTGCCATAATCATGCAGTTGGTGAAGTTGGTTCTGGTGGTGGTAATCTTGTCCGTCAGTGAGAGGATGAGTTGAGTGTCATCGGCCTAGGAGATAACGGTGATGCCTTCTGATCAGATGATGTTGGCGAGCGGTGTCATGTATATGTTGAAAAGGGTGCGGCTGAGGGACGATCCATGTGGGACTCCGCATATCAGTTTCTTGGTCTTTGATGTGAAGGGTGGCAGCCTAACCCTTTGGGTTGTTCCCATGAAGAAAGAACGGATCCATTTGAGAACGGATCCTTATATGTCAATTTAGTAGAGTCTTCTGATGAGGCTGTTGTGGGAGACAGTGTCTAAGGCCACGGAGAGGTCAACCAGGATGAGGGCTGCTGTTTCTCCTCGGTCCAGGACGATTCAATTGTCATTTTGCTGTTTTGGTGCTGTGGTTCTTTCTGAATCCTGATTGAGTGTTGCCTAGAAGATGGTAAAGTTCAAGGTTGGATGTGAATTGCTTGTTGATGGCCTTCTCGATCACTTTGGCTGGATAGGGGAGCAAGGAGATGGGTCAGAAGTTGCTGAGTTGATTTGAGTCGACCGTGGGCGTATTGCAGAGACTGCTGATTTCTGCAAGTTTCCATTCATCCGGAAAAGGGGAGGACGTGAAGGAGGGGTTAATGATGTGGGTCAGAAGTGTGCTGATTGGTGACGTGGTAGATATGGTGGTGGCATAGTTCTATTGGAGTTCCTAAGTGGATGGTCACCATGATTGACACTGTGTCGTTTTTGGTGAGGGTTGTCCATTTGGTCAGGTGGCAATCTTGGTTGGTGGTGAGTTATTTAGCGATTAACTCTTTATGGTTGGGTAGGCGCGGGAAGTTGATGTATATGTTGGCGATTTTGCTGTGGAAGAAGTTGTATAGGTTGTCGCAGATTTGTTGGGAGGCAGCAATGTTGTTTACAGTGGCAGAGGGAGAGGTGAAATCCTATACAATCGAGAAGAACTCCTTGTAGTTGTTGGATCTTCCTTTGATGTGGTCTGCTAATGCTTTGGTGACCAGGTAACTGCCCAGATACTCCTTATAGGCCCCCCTGACGTTCTCCCTGCCAGATTTGGTTGCCCTACTCGGGCCGATGTAGTCAAACAGAACACTTTCAAACTTTTCAAAAGTTTTTAAACTTTACTGTTACAAATGTTTGTTTGTGCTTTGGACTAAAAAGGGGAGGTTTACTTTTTCCTTAGGAAATCCATATATCTGGAACCCTCCACTGGATTTTGTTCATTTTGGTGTCTAAAAATTCATAAAAATACAATCTATTTTTATAAATTGGTGTCAGATTTATTTTGTGTTGTGTGACCTACTTATTTAGTTGTTTGGTGCTTATAAATGCTTTACACTAGTTCCTATGTTTAAGCCTTGCTACTCGAAGGCCACAGCTACCCAGGGTAGAGCTAAAGCTTTTACAAATGAGCCTGACTGGTCTGAAGACAGTTTTGCGAGTGTATTAAATGGTAAGGTTGCACAACCATCCCACATAATGCACCACAAGCCTTAAAATAACGTAACATAGCATAACATAACATATCTTAACATAACATAACATAATGTAACATAATATAACAATGCATACCTTGAAGGTAGTGCAGGCTGACAGAGTTAGCCTGTAGTGTTTGCTAAGGGAGGGTGAGACTTTGCTCAGTTTTGTAGGCCATTGATCAGAAGGAGAGCAGTATGAATGATGCTTTTCAAACGTTTAGCGGAGATTTGGGAATACTGGTTAAAAGGGTGATTGAATTACTGTTCTTAAGTTTATTTTAGCAAGAAAAGGTTTTAGTCTCTGGTGGTGTACTGAGACTCATGCAAAGCTGACAAAATGTGCAACATTCGGTTTTCTACCAACCTGTGATTCAACCTATCTGACTGCGACATCACCTCTTTCTTTCCTTGCTAACTTTTCTCCAATTCTGAGTCTGTCTCACCTTAGTCTTTGTTGCGAACTTATGCATAAAGCTTACCCATAACTGCAGTAAATGTTTTCCTAACTTTCTCTGCAAATATACTATCATGAATATTGTCCTGCTCCACTGCAACCGTTGCCCTTCTTGTATCTGGTAATAATGTAGCTGGTGGAAAATTAGATCAGAGAAGTAACTTGATGTTTGTGCATGGCCTGCGGAATGATGAGGCATCAAGAGAGTGGAATGGGTAGGCTGCCATTGTTTTATTGCACTGTACGGGAGTCGCATGGCTAACCATGTAGGGAAAAACTTCTCAAATGTCAGGGACAATTATTGTGTTAATGTAAAAAATGGTCCAACAAATATGTTGTTGGTGGTACATGGAAACAGATGCACTTCCACAGTGTCACACTATTGTGTCACAGCTTCAATGCCAAGCTAGTGAGTGAATCTGATAGGATGCAGTCACATGTGGCTAATACATCACTGGAGTCTCTCATGTCTGCCACAACTCTGAAGGACTGGCACAAACAACAGACTTTTTTGGCACATTTGTTTATTGGGTTTATGTAATGCATACAGTACAAACAAGCTTTTTTTAAACAATGTTATTGGCAGTTTCAAGCTTCACATGCATCATGTCATGTACAAACACCAACTTATTTTCATATCTCCTGTTAACCGCATTTGGGGCAACCAAGCGTCCCGCTAGAGACTGCCAACAAAGATTATACCATAACAAACTGTTAACTCCCTCCATACCCACCTCCTCCCTTCTCCGTGTCATGTGTTAAGTCCAATAATACTAAGAGGGCTCTATACTAATCACATGGTCTTTTGATGTCACGAAATATTCCCCTGCTGTTGCACTTCATTTGTGCTTACGAGAGGCTAGGCGGCTCAGCATCGGCCTCACTACTACCTGAGGTACTCAACGTGACATGGGGCTGTTCCTCCTTTATATCTGCTATCATTTGGGACCATGCCTGAAGATCATCCTCGATTTTTTTCATCTCTTTTTACATACTTCATTCGAACCATCTCTGCCGTGGCCCATTTGGGCATATATTTCATCCAGCTTTCACTCTGTGGGGGTCTAGGGCTGAGCCATGTTATAGCAATTAGTCTTTTTGCCAGGACCAGTCCCAACATAAGAAACTGTCTGGTTAGATTCCTGCCCTTAGGTGAGGGTATTAAACCTAACAGTACCGGATGGACCTTCCCGTGTATTGTCCACCCGTGGCTCTTTGAAGACATGACAGCATGTCACCCCAGTAGGTGCGAAGCAACTGACAGGCCCAGACCATATGTAGGAAATCTGCTGCCCTTTCCCTGCATCTCGGGCACTTATCACCTTGAGCGGGATATATTAAATGTAAGGTGCGAGGGCTGAGGTACATCTGGTGGACCATATTATATTGAAGGAGTTTAAAGCATGCATTGGAGCTCACTGTTCGCAACCCGTTGTGTATTTTTTCCCATTTCCTATCTGTCAGAGGTTCCTCCAAAAGCTAGGGCCATTTTTTTTGTATCAAAAGTTCCTCTCCTGGCAGATCCTCCCTTATGGCTTTATATAGGTGCGATATCAGTCTTCTGCCTTGTGCCATATATTGCATCACTTTCAGCGTGTTAGTGGTAGGGGGTTCGTCAGAGAATGTTGGCCAGATCTCTCTCGCCACACTCAAAATCTTTTCGTATTGTAGGAATTTTCCAGTCCCCGAGTTAAAGGCAGCTTCTGCTTCTGAACGTGTGATGAATCTGCCCTCTACATACAAGTCGCCTAGCGTTTGGCATCCCCCTTCCTTCCACCGTCTCACCGCATAGAGTCAGCTATAGCAGCAAAAGGACGCAGGCTCCACATGGGCATATCCTGTGCAAAGGGTGCCCGTCGTATCACTCGTCGCACGACTGTGTCCCATACCATGGCCACATGTCTCACGACATATGGGGCCAAGGAGGGAACACCCTGCCCAAGCGTTAATAGCTCTGGCAGTGAGCAGTTCTCATATGTGCCCGCCAGCAGGCATCGTTCCCAATTGTCGTCATTGTCTAGCCAATGGATTGCATGTTGTAACTGAGCGGCCATATAGTAAAATTCCAAGCATTTATTTATATATTTATTTATTCACTTATAGAGCGCACGAATCACCCCATAAGGGTATCTCAGCGCTATGGGCACATAAGCGAACATGAGGAGACTAAGTTAGAAGAGTGAAGTTTTCAATAATTTCCTGAATGCCAGGTAGTCTGTACATTGTCGTAAGTGAATGGGGAGATTGTTCCAGAGGCGTGGGGCCAGATGGTAGAAGGCCTTACCACCTTGTCGAGTCTTATTAAAGCGCGGGACTATAGTCAGGGCTTTGTCTCCTGAACGGAGAGGTCTGGAAGGCACGTAATTAATGAATTTGTCATTGAGATAACTAGGGCCGAATCTGTATACGGCTTTGTAAGCCATACAACATATTTTGAAGTGGATCCTTTTCCGAATGGGTAGCCAATGAAGTTTCTGCAGCAGAGGAAAGGAGGCTGTTCTTGGGGGGGCATTAGTTACCAAACGAGCCGCGGTGTTTTGGACAACCTGTAATCTATTAATGTCTCTCTCATTGGCAGAGATCAGCAGCGCGTTGCAGTAATCTAAGCGGCTTAGAATCAACGTCTGAATCAAGGTTTTTCTCGAGGATAGTGGTAGGAAAGGGAAGACTCTTCTGAGCATGCTCAGGTTATGGAAGCAGGCTCCAATAGTAGAGGAGACATGGTCTCTCAGGGTGAGTTTTTGGTCCAATCGGACTCCCAGGTTTTTCACCACTTGTTTAGGACAAGGGGTGGGACCCAGTTCCTCTGGCCACCAGCTAGGCGACCATTTCACAGAGGCCTCACCAAATAGCATAATATCCGACTTGGTAGCGTTCAGCTGGAGAAAATTCGATTTCATCCATTCCGCTATGGATTTCATGCCTTCACCAAAGGTGGTTTGAATATTAGGGTTGGATTTGTCAAGCGAGAGGAGTAATTGGGTGTCATCAGCGTAGGATATGGGGATGAAACCCAGATTTCTCAACAGTCTCGCCAAGGGAGCAACATAGACGTTGAACAAAGTAGGGCTCAAACATGAGCCCTGTGGTACTCCCTTGGTGGTCTTAGAGTGGTAAGGACCTAGGTTAATGGTCTGAGTTCTGTCGGATAGAAAGTTGGTTAACCATTTCAGAGCTATTCCTGTGATGCCTATGTCCCTCAGTCTACTGAGTAGAATTTGGTGGGATATGGTGTCGAATGCAGCAGATAGGTCAAGCAGCACCAGAAGTACCGCCTGACCTTTGTCCAATAGCATCCTAATGTTGTCCGTTACTGCCACCAGGGTTGACTCTGTGCTGTATCTGGGGCGAAACCCTGATTGTGAGGAATCTAGGCTATTAGTGGATTCAATGAAGTTGGAAAGGTGAGTGTTGTGTTTTTCTAAAATTTTGGTGTGCAGGGGAAGGAGTGAGATGGGTCGGTAGTTAGTTACATCTTCAGGTGAGAGTTTGAGGTTTTTTTTGATCGGAAGTATTTGTGCAGCTTTCCAATCAGGAGGGAGGGCACCTTCCTTCAGGGAACTGTTAAGAATGTTACAAATAGGATCAGCGAGCTGTTTGGCCAGAGTGGAAGTTAATTTGGCAGGTATCAGATCCAACGGAGAACCTGATTTTGCGCCTTTTGGAGGGCTTCAGTACCTTCTATTGTGAGTAGTGGGAAGTTTCCTAATGAGCTGGTTACCGGTGGGAAATGTTGGGGTTCAGTTCCTGGTTTAGGTTGGGCGTTCATGGTAGCAGTGATTTTATTATATATCATGTCTATTTTCTGAGTGAAGTGACTAGCAATGTCATCGCACAGTGCCTGAGAGGGTGCTGACGCCGTGTCGCAGGCCAAAGGGTTGGTGAAAGTTTTTAGGATCTGATAAAGGCAATTCTGAGAGCTCCCAGCTTGTTCGAGAGCGGCTGCGATATGGGTCTTCCTTGCATTTTTTAGGTTTCGGGGGTAATGGTTTAGAGCAGCCTTGAATTTTTCTTTGTCTAAAATGTTTTGAAAGCGGCGCCAATGGCGTTCGAGTTTTTTGCATGCGCCTTTTTCTAGTCGCAGTGAGGTCGAGTACCACGGGGCCTGGCATCGTTTTATGCTAGTGGGGCATTTTTTCTGGGGTGCTAAGCTATCTAGCGTGGCAAGTAGTCTGGTGTTAAAAGAGGCTAGGCGCTTCTCCACTTTGTCTGTATTCGCATAATGAGGTGGACAGAATGCCCCTTCAAAGAGTTCTGGTGTAATTAAATTCCACTTTCTATAGCTTTTATTAAGATGGCATTTGGGAGCATGGCACCTCCAACCCCCCCAGCCCATGTTCTTTGCAGTGTTACTAATTTCACTCTTCTACGTCGATTACCCCATAACAAGTCCGAGACTGTGGCATCCAATGTTTCAAAGTAATGTTGTGGTACTATATATATATATATATATATATATATATATATATATATATATATATATATATAGAGTTTTGTAATGTGTAGAAGCAACGGGGTAGGATGATCATTTTCACCAGAGCAATTCGCCCCATCAATGAGAGTGGTAGCTCGCGCCAAAAGTAAACGGAACCTCTAATTCCCTCGATCACTCTCCCAATATTTAAATCTAGGTAAGCTGGGGCTGTATTTGACAGCCTTATCCCCAGATAACGTGTTCCCTCTCCTGCCCAAGGCAGCTCCACCTGCAGCAACTCCATCTGTGTCATGTTGGCCAGTCGTCCAATGGGGATCAATTTAGATTTCCCAGGGTTTATATGGAGACCTGAGGCCTCTCCAAACCTGCGCAACTCTTCAAGGAGGACCGGGACAGAGTGAGCTGGGCCTCTGAGATAGATCAATGTGTCATCTGCATATAGAGAAACAAAGTGATTCGTCTCCCCCAGTTGAATTCCCCAAGGTTCCATTGTATTCCGAAGGGTGGCCGCTAAGGGCTCCATAGCCACTGCAAATAGCAGCGGACACAACGGGCACCCCTGACGGGTGCCTCGACACAGGCCGAGCTGATTGGATACCAACTTACCGAGTTTAATTGTCACCATTGGGGTTGTGTAGAGCAACTGGACCCACTTAAGAAACTTCCCATCCACCCCAACCTTCTGGAGAACCTGCCACGTATTGCCACTCTACGGAGTCAAAGGCCTGCTCTATATCTAATAGTGCCAGCGCACAGTCGTCCTCCGCCAGGTCCGGGGCTTGCCATATATGTGCAATATGTCTCAGGTTATGGGCAGTGCTGCGTCCCGGTATAAACCCTGCGTGATCTTTGTGAATGAGGTGGGTCATACAGGGAAAAAGGAGCGCCGCTAGTATACCGCTGAGTATTTTGACGTCCAGATTGAGTAATGTAATTGGTCTATATGAGTTAGGAAATGAGGGATCTCTATCAGGTTTTAAAATCATGATAACCAGCGACTCCCGCATAGATGGGGGCAAGGTCCCCAGCTGGATTGCCTCGTTATATACTTCTAGTAGTCGGCCGACCAATAGAGGGGCAAATTTCTGATAAAATTCTGCTGGTAGCCCGTCGTTACCCAGACTCTTGGATGGCTTAAGTTTTTGAATAGCCAGCATCAGCTCCTCTTTCGTTATCGGGGCATCCAGGGCTTCAGCTGTCTCTGGTTCCAATTGGGGAGGGTAACTGAGTCCAAGAAAGCTTGAACCGTTCCCTGTCGTGGTGACGTTTTCCTCCCATATACCTCCCTGAGGTGTCCCGCCAAAACCTCAGCAATCGAGTTTTGGGAACACACCATCCTCCCACCCCTATCCTGGATCTGTATAATGGCCTCAGATGGGGGTCTCTCGGCGTACCAAGCATGCCAATAAGGCTCCTGTTTTATCGCCCTCTCTGTGTAGTCTTTGGCAATAAGTTGTATAAATGTGCTTCTCTAGTCTGTGTAAGTCAAGGATGGAGAATGCCTGTCTCACCCCATTTCCCAATGAATTCCATAATTCAACAGAACAAAAAAACAAACTCTCATGTCTTAACATGCACCTGCTCAAGTGACCGGCCAGCCAGTGGGATGCGAGGACATGCCTCCAGCCTCCCAACTGGGTTCGGCCACTCGGGGTGCTACCCCCGTCAACTGAATAACTGGAGGGTAAAGACGACCCCCCCCCCCTTTTTTCCCATCCTGTTTCCCGGATTTTCAAGAGGAGAGCCATGGTTTCAATCAACACCAAGAATATTTTGACACCTCTTAATTCTAGTCCCATCTTAAATCCTTATGCTCATTCAGGAACCCACTTAACTTAAACATTAATGTCTTCATTCGGAGCACTGCTTTTTATGTGAGTCATGGATGACTCACCCGAGTCTGGGACGGTATCTTGGATCTGTAGTGTTCCATCTGGGCATACTCTGACCCGGCCCGTACTGTGGTCTCTGCCATTGGCGAGCCAGGAGCCCTGTTTTTTCCGTATTCTGGGTGGTCTAGCCAAACCTGTTGACTTGGGCGAATCCGTCGGGGGCACTGACCATGCACCGGGTGGTCGTTGGGAGTCGAGCCAGTCGCTTGCCTCCTCTGCGGAAAAGAAAAACTTAATTTTCCAATTGCTTTCTATTCGCAATTTAGCCAGAAAAAGGAGACTGTATTTTAAGTTTAAGTCCCGTAGACGTCTCTTTACTGCCACAAAGGTTTTCCGCTGATCTTGTACGCGTTGCGTATAGTCAGGATAAATGGAGAACTGATGGCCTTCGAATAATACTGGACCCTTCAGGCATGTAATTTGTAGGTGCGCATCTCGATCGCGAAAATTAAATAGCCTGGCTATAATGGCTCTCGGGGGTGCTCCAGGGTGCGGCGGAGGAACAAGAGCTCTGTGCGCTCTCTCAATGGTGAAGAACTTGGAGAGTTTCTTTGGGGCAAGGGCTGTGACAAGCAAGTTTTCAAAGAACAGTTTGGTGTAATGCCCTTCCGCCGTTTCAGGGAAGCCCAGGAAACGTAGGTTATTCCTGCCTGACCTCCCTTCGGAGTCCTCCACTCTCTCATCCAGCAGCACCACGCGTTTTTGAAGGGCGACGACCATGTCTCTTAGGGCATGTACCTCCATTTGTATATTATTCATTGTTTGCTCCATGGCTGACACTCTATTCAAGACTTTTCGCAAATCACAGCTGAGCAGATTGACGTCGATAGCTATAGAGTCTATTTTATGAATCTTTTCATCCCGAGTGGTGTGGATCGACGCCAGTACATCCGCAATGGATGGGGTCTGATCTGTCTTATTGTGTGCCCCCTCCTCATGCTCACTCACATTATCTTCTGGCGGGGCTTGGTGTACGGGTAGGGGTTGCACATAATTAAGTATTTTATTGGCTTGTGCAGCACGAGTTCCTTTATCCTTCACCATAATACCTGTCTGCGTTGCCCCCAGCAGTCCAGGGGGAGCGGTGCATGCTGCTTAGCAGATGTGCCTCAGCTTTCCCTCTGATTGTGCCTTTCACAGGGCTATGCTGGGTTCAGTGGCCAGCCCCAGGCCTCAAACACCCCCATGGAGCCGCGTGTTGATCAACGGCCCCACGCAGCAGAGAAAAGGAACCGCCCCTAGAGCCCCGCTACTCTGTGAGTCAGATCCAGGGCTGCCCAGCCCCTAGTCTTTAGTGTTGTTCGATTCAGGCACCCCCCTGTGGCACGTGCATTAACCCCGGACCGGGGCCTCCTTGCATGTATTCCTTCCTTGACAGCTGTCGTTTTATTCGACCAGGTCATACGTTCCTCCGCAGGCTGACTCTGGCCTCAGTATGACCCCCACTGTCCTGGCCAATAAATTATGTTGCGGCCGAGTTTGCGCTGCATATCAGGCTGGTTCTAGCCACCATGCCCCCGCTCACTCACCGCATATTGGGCTGATGGTCCGGATGTGGTAGGCCTCACCGTGTCTCAAATCTCGGCGAATGGTGTATGCCTCTTTGTGTTCGGGCGGAGCGGCACTCTGTTTCTCTGACCCAGGTCCAGAAGGGAGTCGGCAGAATCACCTCGTCACTTCACGCCGTGCAGAGAGGCCAGGCCGCTCGCCATTGTCGTCGCCGCGACCTCGTCCGCCCTCCCGCCGCGGATCGGGACTCGTCACTCTCACTCGGCCTCGGCTTACACTCAGGGGAAGGACGCCCCTCAGAAGATGTCTCCATGTGTGTCCGTTTGACCACTCCGCTTCACCGGTTTGATCATGGCTGGGGAGCCTCAGGGAAATGGCTGTCATCCCCCGCGCAGAGTACCACCTCCAGGCAAGTGCAGCACACCGACCCCGAGCTTATATAACTCGTCAGTCTTCAGGGAATCGCAGGATATTCACCTTCACGTTTTTGTAGGGGTTATCTCTTCCAGGATACATAGGATGATGCCGGATTATTATAGTTGAGGGGAGCTTCGACAAAATGCGACTACTCGGCCATTTTGTCAGGCCACGCTTCCCCAGTACAAACAAGCTTGCAGAAGTATATCAGGAATGGGGAGAAGGCATCTTGGACTTACACAGGGCTCTGTAATGCAATACAAATTCACAATTGGCCCATGGGTGACATAACTAGAGAAACAGGCCAACTACGAGTCAGTTACCCCAGCAGAGGAACACGTAGCTGAGCAACTGGGTGACCAAGAGAAAACAAGGATGGAACAAAACTGAGGGTCACCAATGCAGAAACTGGATAGCTGGTAAGATGGGGGAGGCATGGGAGGGAAGTGAGGGGGTGGGTGTAAATGAGTGGGTCCAAGGACGGGGCAAGTGGGGACATCTGGTCTGTAATCCAACTGGCCCAGCCAGACCAAAGAAAAAGAGGCATAGCCACAGCACTGTGGGGTGGCGTGCAGTAGTTGGGCCACAGCGTGGCAGACAAGGGATGAGGCCGGCCTACTAGTACCGGGGCAGTCTAATCCTTTGCTAGAAAGGGACCTCAAATTTCCAATTTATAATTCAGTGTGTATGTTGCACGCTGACTGCTAGCCACCCTTTGAACTTCAATCCATAATTCGTTGGAGGTAGCGATAGTAGGCTGCCTCCAATGACAGAGGAATCAGAGCTGCAACACTGAACCAATTTATATTGATAATATGGTTTTCACATTTAAAGTTATAATAGGTTTTTGGTTGATGCTGGAGCATGTTAACATGTCAAAAATCTATTCAATTCCTAACAACAGAATCACTGTTCATGACTGTTAACCTCTTCCGTGCTCATGACGGCCCCTGGCCGTCATGAGTCACGGTGGGCGTGTGCTCACGACGCGCGGGGGCCGTCCGAGCCATGCCCGCGATCGGAATGTCAAGCATCTGGGCGGAATTCCGGCCGCAGCGAAGCGGTTATAATGAAGGAGAGAGAGACCTCAGTCTTGGTATGAACTGTAGCCAAGCTCCCGTAAAGTAAAAACAATCCAGCCTCTATAAGAAAAACGATTCCTGCGAGAAATCTTTAGCTTAACTTTTGTAGCCTGGCACAAGGAGGAATGCCTTCGTCAGTGAAATTTGCCCATGGTCAATGAACAGCTACAGCTCAACAAAATACAGTAAAGAAATGAATCAGTTATTTAGTTGAAAGGAGCATAATGTAACATATACAAAGATACCAAAATGATTACAAAGGAATGCAGAAATGAGAAATAAAAAACATTTAAAAGTGTCAATAGAAAACAATAGTAAACTAAAAATTCAATGTTATCCTATGGGTGTGGTTGACCATGTCCTACGTACTCAGGGGCATATTTACAATAAAGTGGCGAAGTGTGTCGTTAAGCCAAGAAGGCTTAACGACACGCAGGAATGTTGGGCTGCAAGAGTGCACAAAAGGTACTGATTAGCCTGGTCAGCTTGGTGCAGTTTGTGTGGTGAGGCAAGTGGATCCCATGAGGGCAGTCATTGTTTTGGTTTTGAATTTTCTTTTGCAACAGGTAGAGGTGGGGTCAGCATTTTCTTTGATTAATTCCTTCAGACTTGCTATCTCAGGAGGTCATTCTCCGATCGCAGGCAACCCAGTAGGTGCTCATCCCCTGGAATGCAAACTAATGAGAAGTATCAAGCTATACCATCCTCCAAAGTCCAAAGGCTTTAAGACATGGAACGTTAAAGTGGTTCTAAAATTTTTCTTTGCCAAGCTAGCCATGTTATTGTGTCTCATTTCCTTCAAAGAAATGATCTGCAAAGAAGATGCAACTGTGAAAAGGCTAACGCGACATCCTTGGCTGGTCTACTGCTTGTACTTGAGAAAAGAAAGTGGAAGATATACTATATCAAGGACATTTTATGGAACTGCTCGTCTTACGATTAGTAATTTTAACATCATGCATTCTTTTGTGGTACACACATGCCTGTTGAGTATCTTTTTCCTTGGCTGCAGTGAGTTAACAGTAAAGGAAGTGAAGTATAATCCTCTTCTCTGTATCCTTAATAGAATTTACACTTTGCTTCACAGTAGCTAGGAAGTTATTTTAGTATGCCTATGATGCATCCAAAATTCCCACCAAAGTTAACATTCAGACTGTTTTTCATAGTTGATGAGAGTAGTTTACCATTGGACATCTTTTCCAATATGAGTGCTGTTATTAGTGTTCGCGTCTTTTTCTACTGGGCGTAGAGCTCATGAAATTAAGAATTTTCTAGGTGCTGAGCACACTTTTACCAAGACAGCAAACTGTCCAAAAGGCCTAGTGTGGAACCCTTGCCCCAAGCCTTAGAAGTATGCCAAATATTAAGTCATCAAGAGGTATGCCGCCCCAGCACTTACCCTTGATGTTAGAAGAACAAGTGTACAGGTATCTTGTACACAAACCTCGGACACTTGTATTCTTGACAACCTTGGTGTGCCTTCCAGTTGCTGTGACAGTCCCACACCAAGAACGTATTGCTATCTTGTTGAAGTCAACAAATGCCCAGACAAATCATGTAAATATATGATTTACTCTTTAGAAGTATTAGACCGACAGCTGTTGCCGCCAGGGATTGCCTCAACTTCCATCCATGGAACCTCAAGATCCAGAACCAATACATAACTTACTCAGAAGAACTGGGTTTTACATACTTGTAACTGACTATGAGATCTCTGTTTGATGAAAGAATTGAGAGCGAAAGAAAGAGAAAGAGTGTTTGGGCACAGAAAGAGGGAGAAGCAGAGAGAAAGAGGTGGAGACAAAAATGCAGCGATGATGGGAAAGTGACAAAGATCGGAGGTACACACAGAATGAGATGAGATAGATAAGTAAAAGATGGCAATGGAGGTAGTGTAGGGTGAAATGCATATGAGCAGGGAGAAAAAGGGAGATTGTAAAGCGACACATCATAGGTGTTTCCCTTCAGTGCCCTAAAATGAAAGACTTGTTGTTGTCCACCACACAATATTGTACTAAAAGCGGTGAGGCAGACGTTTGGGCAAATAAGATGAAAATGATTCTTCATTCTTTTACATATATTTATTATTTTGCCTCATACTGCTATTTCCCTTAAAATGCTATGCAACATTGCACTGCAAAGTAATGGCTTATATTAAGCTATATTCTTAAGGTAGTTGAAGCAAAGAGAAGCAAATGTGTGTTTAATGTTAGTGACATTCTGTAAGAAAAGGTATGCACAGACATTCCGTTATTTGTGTTGACGTGATGGATGCAGCAAAGCAGCCCGACAGAAAGAACTGTGGGGTGGGCATAGAGGTGTGGTGGTTGTGCTATGGGAACCAAAACAGTAAGAAAGGGACATTTGTGGGCAATATCACAACACACTCAGAGGAACCTGAAATGTGCGTGCCCAGGAAGCAGCATATGAATTGAAAATTGTGTGAACATTGAAGGAAGTCTGCCCAGTTGTTGATTTTAATTTAATTTGGATTTCTTTACAGTGCTACTATACCACAAAAAGTGTGAACACTATGTACAATGCACCAGCAATTGAGCTGCAGAACAAACAGGACACAAAACCGCACGTATAATATCAAGTAAAGAATCAAGAAAGAGATTGTAGCCAATAAACATGCACTATTTATAAATATTTTTAACCGAAATTTAAATCTATTTATATTTTTACTGATTTTATATAACTTTTTACCGATTTTATATTATCAAGCCCATTATCGCCGCTTTAGCGGCAGTTTTTGCCGCTAAAGCGGTGATAATTATATCGCCCTATCAGCAAGCTGTCGCTAACAGGCGTTAGCGACAGCTTTCAGGCGATAGCGGCCGGTATTTACATCGCCTTACATGCCATCGATAATTATCGCTAATGACATGCAAGGTAGGCGTTCCCCACTAAAAGCGACTGTAAACAGTCGCTAAAACAACTACCCCCTATTAGCAAGGCAGGCGAAGTGATAATATAATTCGCGCTAAGCGCGTTTATCGCTAGATTTTTACACCTGCTACTGAGGGTGACTTACCTGTTTGTAGCATAGGGGGTGGATTGTCAGGCTAAATCCACCATAGCGTTAATGCTAGAATATCGCTGGTTTTCCAGCGATATTTTCGCATTTTGCCGCTATCGCTGGAAATATTATCGCTATGGAGATAAACCTTACTAATAGGGTGTTATCTCAGCGATAATTTCCAGCGATAGGCGGCGTTAAAAAAAAACGCGCTAAGCGCGGTTAGCGATAAATATCGCACTTCCTTGATCATATGCCCCAGTATTTTATTTAACATTATTTCCTATGGGGTTTTATTTTAAGTCCCTGCCTTAATTATTTTCTATGGGAGGGCGTTGTAGTACCAGTGGTTCACGATGTGTTATGCTGGACTTACAACAAAAGTGTTACCACAAGAGTGTAAGTTACTACAAAAGTGCAGTTTGTGAATACTAAAATGTAGCAAACGTACTCAAAAGTGCAGCTTGAAAATCAGGCCCTTTGAATGCAAAAACTCGAATAGGTAAGGTTTAAGCAGGTGCAATTGTAACTGCTTGATGAATTGGAAAAGAACCTCTGAGCGCCCTAGGTGCACTGGATGCGAGCTCCAAAGGGAGAGGACAGCTCCACAAAAAAATCGAGGAGCAGCCTTGTGAATTACGACTTGTTTGGTTTCAAGTCATAGATTATCCAGGCTTCTCACATTTCGATCAGGATGGAGACCCAAAAGGTCATGCCTTGCATGAATTTGTTGCGAACAAGCTAAGCGTGAGGTAGGTGGAAGTGTTAACAGGGTCACATTGTGCAAAAGAGAGAGAGCCTTACCCTCCATAACACAGTGCTGAAATCACAGTCTTGATTATGATGTGCCAGTTCTGCTGATAATCTGTTCTTTTTCTGCTGAACTATTGTTAACATTTTGTAGGACTTTAAAGTCTGCCCTTGATAGACTCTCCACCGAAATTACGCTCTAATAAATGACACGTAGCTTTCTTAAATTTTGCAAAGGCTGTCACAGAAAGCTGACGAACATGCTATAGTGTGCTTTATCAAATGTATTCAATGCAAATCAGTGAAATTAGTAAAATAAAGGGGCATATTATCAAGGGCTTTATCGCCGCTTTAGCGGCACTTTTGCCGCTAAAGCGGCGATATTTTAGCGCCCTATTAGCAAGCTGTCGCTAACAGGCGTTAGCGACAGCTTTCAGGCGTTAGAGGACGGGAATTACATCGCCTTGCATGTCAGCGATATTTATCGCTAATGACATGCAAGGTAGGCGTTCCCAACTAAAAGCGACGGTAAACAGTCGCTTACATACCTATCGCCTATTAGCAATACCCGCGAAGCGATAAAAACGCGCGCTAACCCCGATTATCGCTTGTTTTTAAGAACTGATAAAAACATGACTTAGCAATGAAAGTCAATGGGAGGTGGATTGTAAGGTTAAGTCCCCAGAATTAGCGATAGGATTTTATCGCTGGATTTCTCGCGTTAAAGCTGGGTTTCGCCGCTATCGCTGGATATTTTATCGCAATGGAGATAAACCTTGCTAATAGCATGTTATTTCCGCGGTAATATCCAGCGATAGCCGGCGATAAAAAAAGGCGCGCTAAGCAAGGTTTGCGATATTTATCGCATGTTCTTGCTAATATGCCCCAAAATTCTTAAAACTGGACTGGTCTAACGTGATTTTCATTTGTCATGTGCTGGTGTCAGGCTACCTCCAAACTCCAAGCAAAATGAGTTTAAAAATGGCTTACTGTGAGGAATAGAACTTCGTAAACCTGCATTCAGTGGTATTTCTACAGTCACATGTCTCTGGACTTAGTACATAGGCTCAGGGATATGCTGGCAATTTGGCTCTTTGGTTCTTCTGCAGCATTCGCTTTGCCAGGACATGAATGGCATTTTCTGAACACGCATTTAATTCTGCTTCCTACCACCAGATTCTTCCCCAAACTGTGGCCTTTGGGGTGGAAGTAAATTACCAGACCAACAGATTATTAATTCGTTGTTATAGTCCTTAGTTATGACTTGGGCAACTGACTTTGCCCCTAACAATAAAACCGAGGGGCATATTATCAAGAACGGCGTTAAAATTATCGCCGCTTTAGCGGCAGAAAACTGCCGCTAAAGCGGCGATAATGGGCCTGATAATATGCCCTTGAGAATTCCAATAGAAGCCCATGTTCTGATGTCAACATGGGCTCCTATTGGAATTCTCAAGGGCATATTATCAAGCCCATTATCGCCGCTTTAGCGGCAGTTTTCTGCCGCTAAAGCGGCGATAATTTTAACGCTGTTTCTTGATAATATGCCCCCCTGTCTTTAAGCGATGAAGATAATCAGTAAGTATCTGGGATACTACCAGCTTTCTAACCTACCTCATCATAGTTCCTAATCGTAAAGATGCACCAAACAAATGAACTCCATTCCCCGGGCACTACACTGTTTATATAGCAAACATATACTGCCGGATTGCTATTATAATAAAAGGTTCATATAGAACAGCATAAAGAACACTGCCATTAAACATGGCAGGATGTGAAATTCCAAATGGTAGGGGATAATCATTAGTAAATGTCTATGGAACAGGGCATGTTTTTTCCAGAGAAAATGCAGACAAGGCTGTGCCTCATCATTCTACCCAAACACTTCTCAATCCACTCAATCAATCAATCAACCAATCAACCAATCAATGTATTAATAAGATACAGATTTACCATGAGATCCACTTTTGAAATATACAAGGACATAATCAATATATATTTAAAAAATACTTTAAAAGTTGAACATTTTAAAACACATTTTTTATTCACTGGATTTAACAATAATTGCTATGCATCTTTTCATAAGTGAACCTCGTATTTCAATAACAAAGGTTGCAGCAAATAACATCGATTAGCTTGCATGCAGGGCAAACAAAAATAACACGCTTGAGGGTTTGTCCAGAGTCCCCACAGAGATCACACAGTCTATTCTCTGGAGGAATCCCACCCCAATCCCTGTGACAGATTTTAATGACAAAATATTCGTACAAAACAATAAAAAGAATTGTTGAACACAATGTTCCTTATTCCATTAAGTTGGGCTGGGCAGCACCTCTAAGCAAGTGGAAGCCATAATCTCCATATTCCTTTTTCCCTACAGAACATCATATCATGTTTCATTGAACTGGTCCTAATTCCATGTTTCAGATGGTTCTTAACCCCTTAAGTGCATATGTTGGCAAATGGTGGACACACGCACACCTTCCCCAGTATGTCAGTAGGTTATTGCCTGTACTTATCAGGGGTCAACCCAAATGTACAGACTAAAATGGCCATCATGGCAGTGTAGCTGGTCTAATCCCCCACCTCTAATGTAAGGAGTGTGTCCCTCACCACTGTGGACATGTACCTCCATAGACTACACCCCCAGAACTGCACCTCATAGGCTGTCAACTGTTTATCTATGTCATCTCCCACTCCATAACTGGGCAACATATCTTTTGGGATATGAAATCTGGGCTCATATGAAGAAACTGCAGGTGTGCTACCACCAATATTGTTGTTGCTGGACTCCACTTGGAGGGCTCTAATATCCAGCTATCTGGGGCTCTTTGGGGCTCATTGGCCATCTTCCTCTCCTCCACAGCAGTCTTTTCTCTTCTAGAGCTTGCTCCTTTTCAAGCTTAGCAAGGGCAAGGGTCTGCTTGTTGTCCTTCTCCATCTTGGCAAGCTCTAGCTTTAGTTTTCTTTTCTCCCTCTTGTCCTCCAGCTCCTCTGGAGGCAGGTTCTTTGAGGACACACTGCTGCCTGGTCTACAGTGGACTTCTACTCCTGGGAGAAAATTGCTCCCCCGTATGCTGCATGACAAACCCTCTGTCAGGTCATGCTCCGATCCTCCCTCAGACTCAGATCCCTCCTCCTCATCCACTTCTCCTTCTGGGTGGGCTTCTGCCCATGCTCTTAAGGCTTTCTGAACCTCTGCCTTCTTGGTCCTTCCCATATTGAACACTCTTCTCACCTTGCAGAAGCCCTTGAGCAGGGCCACCATGTATGCCTAGCCGCCGTCCGTGCAGGTAACAACGGTGGGGCCATGTAAGGGGGGATTTCGAGGGACGATGCAGAGGGAAAATTAATTATTTATTTAATTTCCCCTGGGCATCGTCCTTCGAAATCCCCCTTTACCTGGCCACACCGCCCCACCGCTGTTACCTGCACAGACCGCAGCTGTGTATGCCTCCAGATTGGCCCGATTGAATTCCATATTGCCAGGTGGGACCCCAGACAATGCAGAAAAAATGGAACTTGGGCAAAAGGAATTTGGAAAAATCAAAAGATATCAGAACAGGGAGAATTGAAAAAGGCTCGAATTGGTTTAAGTATAGAGTTGTAGTGAACAATTAGTTACTATATGGTATTGCAGTAACACAAGCCCTATCCTCACCACTGATCACCAGTGTTAGAAATGGTATTCCTGGTTGGCTGAGGAATGCACCCAGGCCAGGCAAAAACCACCACTCTAGTCAGAGTAAGCTAGATACACACTAAAAGATTACCTGTGCTTACCCTCTGGTAGCTCAGCACAGAGCAGCCAGGCTTATCTAAAGAGGCAATGTGCAAAGTATTTGTGCAACACACACACACACACACACACAGTAACACAATGAATACACCACAAAAAGACTCCACACAGCTTTAGAACAATAGATTAGTATATTCTGAATACTACAAGACCAAAACGACAAAAATCCAATGTATAGAAGTTGAGATATTGAATTTTAAAGGAATATGTGCAGTAAAGCGCTTAAAAGCAAGTAGTGCTAAAAAGGTTTCTTTAGGACACGCTGGACTGAGGCAAAGTTAAAGTTCAGGCTAAATGCTATGGGGTGCCAGCTGGCTACAGGACTCACGCAGGCCCCGGTGAACAAAGTACCTTTCCTAGTCGCAACCAGTGAGAAGCGTTGATGTCAAGGCCCACAGGTGCAGGATGTGTTGATTTTCTCCACAGAGTGAAGGATATGCGTCGGTTCTGAAGACTGGTGCTGGAGTTGAGAGGAGTTGAGTGATGCATCACATTCTGCCACACAGTCAAGGGGATGCGTCGATCTCACCAAGCTGCAGCTGTGGCAATACGCTGTCCAATGCATTGATCTCTGGAGGCAAATCGCTGTTTCCGAGGCGATGCACCAGTTTTACTCCCAGACCAGGTTGATTCGCCGGTTCTGCTACACGCAGACAGAAGATGCGTCAAAATCTGTGTTTCAAGTATATGGGCCCCTTCCAGTGAACCAGCCACAGGAGCAAGGGAAGAGACTTTGATATCCCTGAGTCTCAAGCAACAGGAGGCAAGCCAACAAGCCCTTGGAGATCACTTTGAGTGAAGGCAGAGTCCAGCTTTCCTTCAGCAGAGTCAGAGATCAGCAGGCAGCAATTCCTCTGACAGAGCTTCAGGTACAACTCCAGTAGTGTATGATTTTAGGGGTCAGAGACCCAGTACTTATACCCAAAAGTGCCTTTGATGTGGGGGTGACTTCAAAGCACCTCTCTGAAGTACATAAATATCCCTTTCAACCCAGTCCTGTCTGCCAGGCTACCTGTGGAGGGTAATCAGTAATTTCTGTGGGGGACAGGACATTGCCTATTGTAATGCTACAGGCAGTCATCCATTGTTAGATCATGTATTGACAATTGACTCCATGTTGCTTTAATTACATTTGTAAGCTCGGCTTTATCTTGTGTCTGTCTGACCCTGCCTTTCAGCTGCGAATGCAGGCAGGCACAGGTTACTTGCGCACACACAGATTGCTTATGTTTTTCACTTTACTGAGTGAGAGAGATAAGAACAGACAGTGTGGGATGCGTACAGTGTCCAAGGATGTGAATGTGAATAATTCTGCCTCAGCTTTCATCGGAGCATGGCCAGCTCCGTTGAATGACCATGATGCAGAGAGTATAGCTAGCACCTACAGTGCAGGTGAAGGGGGGAGCTTCTAGAAGTCTCTCTCCGTGTTAGTAAAGAGTATAAAGACAGAGACCTTTTGGTGCTTTGACAGCAACTCTCCTGGGAGTGGACACACTGCCCTGGGCTTTTGTACCTGACTGAGACCTCCTGCTGAGACTGTCAATGGGTTCCCCAGTCGTCCTGGCAAGGATGATGAAGCTAAACAGACAGCAGGTGAAGTATTCCAAGTTCTAATTACTCATTCTTGTGTGCATGCAGTTATCTTTCTATGCATTTATTCTTGTGTATATAGATTCACTATATGCATTTATTTTACATGTGTATTATTGCCATTTGATATATGGGAACTTGCTGCAATAAATATTCCCCTTTACTTGGCAAATGAGTGTTGAGCTCTGTTTATGTTATATTTTGGTATTCTAAAGGGTGGATAGTCCTATTTCAAAGAGTGCTGACATTGTGTCCTGGTATTTTGAAGTCTTGCTCAGGTGTTCTGAAGAGAAAGCAAGACACCTATTCAAGTGAAGTGTTAGCCCCTCCATTCCATCCTACCCAAGCAAGGCCATCTGAATGCAGATGAATGTAGATGGGTACTCAGGCACACATATCCTTCCTGTGTTGTGGCTGTCTAGAGGGAATGCACAAAGTGTAGCTGTCACCCACCCCAGACGTGTATTGGAGACAGGCTGCCAGGCACACAGAGCAGTAGATACAGAGAAATGTCCACTTTCTAAAAATGGAATTTTCTAAAACAGTAATGTGAAATTGAACTTCACCAGTAAGGAGGATTTATCATTACCATTCCAAAGATATGAAACATGAAAAAACTACTCCTCTCTGGTCAGGAATTACAGCTTAAAAGTTTATTAACCCCTTCGCTGCTTCTGTCGGCCAACGGCCGTCGCAAGGACTACCTCCGTAGTGCTGCGCATGTCCGTTGGCCGACGCGGCCCCGCCCACTCAATAAAACCACCGCACTGCGGCGGAATTGCCGCCGCGGTTAAGCGGTTAAGGAATTCCCAATGCTAGCCTATGAGAGGGGCAGGCCTCACAGTAGGGAAAAAGGAGTTTGGGTGTTTGTCACTACTGGACAAGTAAAGATTGAACACACATGTCCTACCTTTTACTTACATGTCCCCCTGCCCTTCGTGTTACTTAGGGCCTCCGTTAGGGGTGACATATGTAATGAAAGGGAGGTTTAAGATTAGACAAGTAGTTTTAAATGCCATATCGAAGTGGCAGTAAACTGCACACACAGTCCCTGCAGTGGCAGGCCTGAGACAGTCCACTTATGTGGGTGGCACAATCAGTGCCGCAGGCCCACTAATAGCATTTGACTTACAGGCCCTGGCTATATGTTATAATACTACTCTACAAGGGACTTACCAGTAAATCAAATATGTCAATCAGGTATACACCAATGTCACCATGTTTAGGGGAGAAGCACATGCACTTTAGCACTGGATAGCAGTGGTAAAGTGCTCAGAGTCCTATGGCCAACAAAAAGAATCAGCAAAGCAGGAGGTAAAAGGCAAAAAGTCTGGAGAAAGATACCTTTAAGGATGACAGGTCTAATATATCCCTAGGTGCCGGCTGAGCTAGGGTCCAAAATCTACAGCTATCCACATTGGAAACAAAGTGTCAGTTTTCAGTGGAAAAATGTGCAGTTTTCTGATGCAGGCACTAAGCCTACCCACATAAGTGAGGTACCATTTTTATCAAGAGGCTTGGGGGAATGACGGGTGGGCAGATGTTTGTGGCTACCCACAGATTCCCTAACTTTACATTACAGAAATGTGGGGAAATTTTGTTTTTTTTAGTCAAAGTATGAGGTTTGCAATGGATTCTTTGTCAAAAAACCTGGTGAGAGCCATGCAAGTCAGCCCACCCAGGATATCCCTATGTGTCTACTTTTCAGAAATGTGCAGGTTGACTTGGTTTTCCTAGGTGCCACCTGGGCTTGGGTCCAAAATCTAGAGCTACCACCATTGGGAAAAAAGGCTCAGTTTTTAGTGTAAAAATGTGGTGTGTCCATCTTGTGTTTTGGGCTGTTTCCTGACTTGGGCAGTAAGTCCACCCACACAAGTGGGGTACCATTTATATCAGGAGACTTGGGGGAATGCCAGGTGGACAGAAGTTTGAGGCTTACCGCAGATTCCAGAACTTTCCATCAGAGAAATATGAGAAAAAGTTGTTTTTTTAGTAAAAGTTTGACGTTTGCAAGGGATTCTGGGTCAAAAAATCTGGTGAGAGCCACAAAGTCAGCAAACCCTGGATACCCATAGGTGTATAGTTTTCAGAAATGTACAGGTTGGCTAGGGTTCCCTAGGTGCCGGCTGAGCTAGAGTCCACAATCTACAGCCACCCACATTGGAGAAAAAGGGTCAGTTTTCGGTGGAAAAATGCGATGTGTCTATGTTGCATTTTTGGCCGTTTCCTGTCTCAGCTACTAGGCCTACCCACACAAGTGAGGCACCATTTTTATTGGGACACATGGGGGAATGCCAGGTGGATGGAAGTCTGTGAAACTCTGCAGATTCTAGAACTTTCCATCACAAAAATGTGAGGAAAATTTGTTTTGGTTTGCAAGGGATTCTGGGTAACAAAGCCTGATGAGAGCCACACAATTCAGCTCACCCTGGATACTCCTAGGTGACTATTGTTCAGAAATGTACAGGTTGGCTAGATTTCCCTGGGTGCCTGTTGATCTAGAGCTACCCACATTGGAATAAAAGGGTCAGTTTTCGGTGTTGCGTTTTGGGCCATTTCCTGATGCAGGCATTAGACCCAACAAAACAAGTGAGGTACCATTTGTATTGGGAGACTTGGGGAAATGCCGGGTGGACAGAAGTTTGTGGCTCCCCACAGATTCCAGAAGTTACCATCACAAAAATATGAGGAACATGTGATTTTTTAGTCAATGTTTGAGGTTTGCAAAGGATTTTGGGTAAAAAAACCTGATGAGAGCCATGCGTCAGCCCACCCTGGATACCCCTAGATGTCTAGCTTTCGGAAATGTACAGGTTTGCTAGATTTTCCTTGGTGCCTGCTGAGCTAGGGTCCAAAATCTACCGTTACCCTCATTGGAAGAAAAGGGTCAGCTTTCGGTGGAAAGATGCGATGCATCCATGTTGCATTTTGGGCCATTTCCTGATGCAGGCATTAGACCCACCCACCCACACAAGTGAGGTACCATTTTTATCTGGAGACTTTGGGTAGTACAGGGTGCATGGACATTTGTGGCTCCCTACAGATTTTAGCACTTTCCATTACAGAAATGTGAGGAAAATGTGTTTTTTTGATCAAGGTTTGAGGTTTGCAAGGGATTCTTAGTAAAAAAAACCTGGTGAGACCCACGCAAGTCAGCCCACCCTGCATACCCCTAGGTGTCTAGTTTTCAGATATGTACAAGTTGGCTAGATTTCCCTAGGTGCTGGTTGAGCTAGGGTCTAAAATCTAGAGCTACCCACGTTGGAAAAAAAGGTCAGTTTTCGGTGGAAAATTGTGATGCGTTCATGTTGTGTTTTGGCCTAGTCCAAGTTGCAGGCACCAAGCCTACCCACAAAAGTGAGGAATCATTTTTATCAGGAGACTTGGAGGAATGGCGGGTGAATGAACATTTGTGGCTCCCCAAAGATTCCAGATTTATGGGAGCATAGAATTGTAGAACATTTGTTATCACCAATTGGATTTTGTTGCATTTGTCCCTTTCAATATTAAAACAGTATAAGAAAGAAGACATTTTGAAAAATACCCTTTAAATCATACACTAATACGAGTAACCAGAAATTCAGAGATGTAGACAGAACAGCTGCCCTAACCTCCAATATTGGGGTACATTTCAGAAATACATCGGTTTTCTTGATACCCATTTTTCACTGTGCCTATTTCGCTATATGAATTGGTCTATACTCGGTACGCAATGAAAAGCCATTGTACGGTGCAGCTCAGTTGTTGGCTCTGGGTACCTTGGGTTCTTGGAAAACCTACAAACCCTATATATTCCAGGAATCAGAAGGCTATAGTGGATGTAATGGTATATGCTTTTGCAAAACGGCCATCGTGGCAAAAGGTTACATATGAAAATGTTGTCACCAATGGCCATTTTTTCCTACTCTCTTTCAATATTTCTTTATTTCAACAGTTATTTTCCTTGGGAAAATATTGAGGGATCTACACATATGACCACTTGCTGAATTCATAATGTTGTGTACTTTTCGTAAATCTATTGCTTTTCTGGATCACCCATGGGTTTCACCCAGGTTTCCACCACAAACTGGAAATAGGTTGAGAGCACAAAAAATAGGAAAAAAGGGCTACCTCTTTGAAAAATGCCAAAACTGTGGTACCCTATTAGGTTTTTTGATTCGGCTCTGCATGTTCCTGAAAGTTGGGAAGATGCTGACTTGAGTACAGCAAACAACTTTTGGATGCCATTTTTAGGGGAAAAATAGACACTTTTATCTGGAGCCAGTTTTTCCTATTTTCTCAAAAAACTCAAAATGTTGCTATATTTTGCCCATTTTCTCAGTCATCTCCAGGAGAATCCACAAACCCTGGGTCCCCTTAGAATTTTGACGATGTCTGAATAAAGGCAGCATATTTGGCATTGATAGCTTTGTTGGAAATAAATTATGGAGCCCTAAGCGAAAACTACCCCAAATAGCCAAATACGGGCAAATCACCGGGGGAAGGGGGGCCAGCAGGTAAGGGGTTTTGAGTGTAACAGGACATTGCCATTAGATCAGTTCTACTTAGTCTAAAAGTAAAAAAGTACTTAATTAAAGTTCTTGTGCAAAGTGGATTCCCTTCTACTTTGATCAAATGCCTCTAAGCAGAGTAGACCTCCAAAACATTGCTATTAACTGAACAAGACCCTCTCACCCCATTGAAAGGCCGCTGCCGACCCGGAATTACTCTAAAGACCTATAGCTTCGAAGGGAGTAGGTGTATTTGAATTGCAGATTGTATTAAATACTTTCCCCTCAATTTATATTGTATCAATAACTTCAATAGCATAAAGTATGGTTGGAGGGATTTTCGTGCCATACACCAAAATTATATGATTAAAATGTCTGCAGCTGAAGGCTCTATAAAATGTACCGAGTGCGTTAGCATGTGCCATGCAAACACTCACATACCCTCTCGCTCACCCATACAGCCACTCAGACAACTACTCACTCACTCATAAAGCTACTCATATAGCCACTTACTCACCCATACAGCAACTTATGCAGCCATACAATCACCCATGCAGCTACTCACACACCCATTTAATTAATCATGCAATCACGCAGACAGCCAGTCACTCACCCATACAGCATCTCAATAGACCTATTGACACACCCATACAACTACTCACAGACCCACTCACACACTCTCACAACCACTTACATACTCATTCACTCATCCCTACAAGCACTCAGATGGCCACTCACTCACCCATATAGCCACTCATACAGATACTTGCTCTCAATACAGCCACTCACAAACCTACTAAGTTAACCAATCGCTAATTCAAAGAGCCACTCACTCATATAGCCACTTACATACCCACTCACTCACACATACAGCCACTCAGTCATCCAAACAGCCACTCACACACCTTTGCAGCCACTCACACAGCCACTAACTCATCCATGCAGCCAATCAATCAATCAATCAGGGGTTTGTAAAGCGGGACTACTCACCACGAGGGTCTCAAGGCACTCACACTCCTACTTACTTTCTAATACAGCCACTCACACAGCCACTCAATTACCCATACAGCTACTCACATACCTACTAACACATCCAACAGCCACCCACACACCCACTCACACACCCATACAGCCACTCAGACATCCACTCACACCCTGGTACAGCCCGGCCAAATAGCCACGCAGATGTGATATGCTAGAAATGGTATGACTAATTACTAGTACAGAAAGAATAGTAATTTAACTTATGCTGTAGCTTAGTATATTTCTTTAAGTTTCAGAAATGTTTATGAAACACAGTCACAGGAGGATCAGTGATGTCATCGGTGATGTCATTATGATGTCGTCATTGATGTCACTGACCATGTCAAGAGTGATATAATAATTGAGGTCATAAGTAGCAGTGGGCTCCGCACCGCAGGCGTAGTTCATGGAATTTTGCCAACTCCGCACTCTGCTTGGAGCGCGAAGTTCAACGGAAAGCTCAGACTCCACCACGAGGTGAAGTTTGCCAGCCCCCTCAGTCGACCGCTATTTATGTCTTTTATTGCCAGCAAAGGGACATAGTACTCATGGCTCCATTGCAAACCAACAGTAAACGGTGAAAAACGGCCATTTAATTTTGTTCTGTGTCTTAATTTTTGGAACTTTTGCCTAAAAAGAGACATTGTGGAATTTCACAACTGTCTCAAGACACACAAGCTTGCTGCATGCGGACATATGTCTTGACCGATGTGTTTAAAAAATGCTTAAAATAGTGATTCAAGCGCTCGTACTTGACTTTTGAGCTATTTGTATAATAAACTATGCAGACATAGCCATCAGCAGCAGGCACAGTCACAGTTGACTCCAGAGGGGTAATGGAACCTCTGCAACTCAATAACAGCTGTATTTTATTACCCAACTTGGATGTCAGCATTTTAGTTGCTTGTATGACAGCATGCTGTGTTATAATTTGACAGGATGTAGAGGCGCTGGTTGTGGCTCTCCATGAAAGGTGAGGGGACTGCAATTGGAACTGCGAGTGTCGAGATACACTCATTATGGCCAAGATTAATAGAAACTTCCCTCTTAGCATTAGGTGCTTGATGGGAATCAGTCACGGAAAAACACTAAATAATTGGGTTGAATGAATCGGAGGAGTGTTCTGTTCTTGGACTTTGGAACACTTTGGTTTATCTAGACAGTGGTCTAGTTGTTTGCTCTCACTAGTGGGCCACTCCTACCGGGGCAGGGTCGGGAAGAAAGTGGGGTGCAGCCTTGACTGGGGCGGCCTTGAGCTGGTGGGAGCATCACCTTTCCTGGCTGTTGCCGGCTCAGAGTCTTCTTCTCCCAGCTGTGTCTGCGCTAAGTGATGGGGAGGTAAAGTGAGTGGGCCCCGGCAGGTGAGAGGCGCAGAGCGGCTGCAGGGGTGGGGGTGGGTCCTGCCCAGCGGTGAGACCTGTGATTAGATAGGAGGAGGTGGCTCCAGCTGTGGGGCCTGTCTGGCCCTGTGTGCCCCAGTCTCGTTGGTTGAGTGCCTGCTCCTATACATGTCGCCCCCTCTGGAGTTTGTACAAGACTTTGTGGCCCACTTAAAACAGATTTCTACTTTGACAGACACCCTTTGCAGACCCTCTGTGGCTGCCCTTCTGGACTCGTCCTTTGAAGATTGAGGTACAAAATGATTTAGCTTGTGGTTGGTGTGTAATCAACCTATTCCGCCCACTCACAGAACTCAGTAGTATTCGGCGGACTTTTTCTATAACTCAGCAGAATTCCACGAAGTGAAACTCTGCAAGCTCTGCCCACTCCTAATCATAAGTAAGATATTACGGGGGTGTAAGTTATAGGTAGCTAAGGTAACAATAGCTGCTGCATTTCAATGGTTTTGTACAAGTGAAATCTGAGCCTAACTATAATGTCCCTGTAACCTTTGGTTTTTTCTGTAAATTTCTTTGGCTTTTTTTATTATATTTCCTAACTATAACATCACTGTAAAATATATATATACACCCAGTTGAAGGCTCCAGCCGAAACACGTGGGTCTTTGTAGTTATGCCCAATGTACCTGGCTGTAAAAAGAAAAGAAATATATTTGTTGAATATCATATACCGGACTGTGCCGTTTTTCTGTTCTTATCCGGAATTGCAAGCTGTGTATGATGGGGACACTGTTTCTACATATATATAAGTATCTCAAGATATGTTGAAATTTGGATTGAACAAATTTTGGAGGAATGTTTAGTGTACTAAATCCTCTAATGTCTCAGGGAAACTAATACACATTTTGAAAACATTAAGAGATTATCATACCCTTGTTATAAAATCATCTGACAAGGGGAATGTAAAATAGTAATTTGGCCAAGAGAAATGTAAGCAAATGAAGCTATGAATTACCTTATTGATGGTAATTGTTATGGGAACATAACTATGCATGATCACAACTTGATAAAACAGAGGTTCTATGACCATTTGATGGACTGGAAAGACAGAACACTGCTAGAAATGGAAGAATATTGGTTCTTAAAATGTGAACATTCAGTGATCCCTAGCTTATACCTATTAGCAAAGATACACACAGACAACAAGAAAAACCCTGGCAAACCAATTGTTCCTGCCTTTGGGAGTCTCCTTGAGAATACATCTAAATATATTGATCACTTTCCATCATCCTTGGTTGCTGTTTTACCCTCTTATGCCAAGGAAACCATTGAATATAACATAGATTTTTGTGTGATAACTCTAGATGTAAATTCACTTTACACTAGTATACAACAGAAAGATAGAATTAGAGTCTGTCAGATATTCTTAAAGGCAAGACTAATTCAGATATTTGCACACATAATGCTGTTTTTAACCCTGAAATAATTTTGTCTGGAGGAAGTATTTTCCTGATTGAGGATGTGTTGTACAGGAAGAAACAAGAAACAGCTATGGGCACCTGTTATGCGCCCAACTAGGCCAGCATTTTGATGGACTGCTAGGCAGAACAGGTGGTCTAGTCCAGTAATTTGGAGAAGTAGACAGATCATGCAGTCATGTGGCTATGATATATTGACAACCTCTGCCTCATTACCCAAAATGCTTATTGAAGAATTTTATGACGAAACTTAACCATAATGATTTGAATTTAAAATTTGCAATCAACATGATTCAGGAAAGTATTGAATATTGGTGGATGTCAGAATTTTAGTACAAGATAATCCAAGATGGACAAATAGTAACAAAATTACATAGGAAACCCACAGCAGGGGACAGTTTACTTGACACACAGAGTAGACATCTGTGTACATTCATATGTAGTCTCCCCTAAGGAAAACTCTTAAGGGACAGATAGTGTCAGCGGTTTCAGTAATATCCAAACACCGGAGCACTTCCAACATAAGCCACACTGCAATCAGACTGAATCTGATGATTAAGCATTGTATCCTTCACTCATTTTCTCTTCAAATTCAAGCAGAGACACAGCAGCAAAGCTTAGCAAGAGCATAACTCTAGTCATGACACATAACATCAAAATATTCCATAATCACTGCAGGATAAACAGGCACTGTTCAGTCTATGGCACTTCACAGACTAGAGTGCTACCCTTCTGAGAATGTGCTTTGGAACCTCGCTAGGGGTATAAAGCACTTTGTGGCAATAAAAATGACAATACAGAGTTAGTCAGATCTCTATTGAAATAACCTATCACTGCTTTCTATAAACATGCAGACTTTACTATCACCCTTAGACAAAAGTTGTGTTTTAAATTCTGATCCATGCACAAATGGTTGTTTGCGCACAGATTCTGAAATTGTTTCCTGACAGATTTCACCAAAAAAAGCCTGAGGAAATCTAGCTTGATGAAATGCTGACATTAATGCAAAACATGCAGTAATCACTGCGGTAAACATAGATTCCACATGTTACGATTAATTCTGAGGTGGGTAACTCGGGAGAAGCTGAATATGTTACCATTAAATATCTGCCACTGTGGTAGAGGTAAGAACTGTGTGCACTAATTATCACCCGAATTCTACACAACTTGGAACCATGGCATTAGTCTCTACATCTGAATATGTGCTTCTATCATGGCGATAGCCATACTGGTACAGTTTATAATATATTAGTCTCAAGTTGGGGTCACCAAGTCTACCTAGCTTTCCAATTTTCTATTTGCTATAACCTTATAGCCTCTAATAAATCTCCACCTCTATCTTCACCTCAAAAATATAATTCTATGGAGCATATTATCTACGAAGTGGCGGTGAGAGGTGTTAGCCTCCTTGGCTTAACGCCTCTCATCGCCACTTCGGAAACGCAAGGCTGCACCATATTACCAAGGATATGGTGCAGCCTGGTGTTTCCCCCTGCGATGGCGCTAAGTCTCATGACTTAACGCCAACGAAGGCACCCTTGCACCAGAGTGCAAGGGTGTCTGCGAGCAGGGAGGTTTGTTTATGTACAGGAAGGTGTCACTTCCTGTACATAAACAAACCTAAAATGCCATTTTGTAACTTACATGTAAGTTACAAAATGGCATTTTAAAAAAGGTTTGTTTATGTACAGGAAGGGACACCTTCCTGTACATAAACTATACCTTAGCATTTTGCTTTTTCCATGTGTGCTGCACAAGGCAGTACACATAGAAAAAGCAAAAACGAGGAGAAATGAAGCATTTCTCCTCGTATCGCCACCTTAAGACCAGGATTTTCCTGGTCTTAAGTCCGGCGCTGCCACCTATTATCGCCTCTCTTGATAATAGGTGGCAGCATCGAAGTGAATGGGTGTTGCGCCCACCGCAACACCCACTGCACGCCCCTTTCACGCTAAGTTTAGCGTGAAAGGGGCACTATTACCAAGGCAGCGCTAAGCCACTTAACATGGCTTTTAGCCACATTATGTGGTTTAACACTGCCTTGGTAATAGGGCGCTGACCCTATCGCCACCACAACGTCACAAAAAGTGACGATGTGGTGGCAATAGGGTCTTGGTGATATGCCCCTATATATCATAAACAGAGAACGGGCATAGGGTGTCGAAATTAGTGTTTGTGTGTGGAGGGAGTGATGAACCCATTTATTCTATACATTTTCCTGTAGTCACCAGTTGTCTTTTCTCTTGCAGAGGACAGCTAAATAGCTAATCAAGTTTACGCACAGCTTTTGATGAGACACAAAGACCACCAACCTTGCCTAATATGTCAAATGCTCTGCCTTCTACAATTTCATAGACCATGCTTAGGTGGACATTTAGAACTTGGGGGGCAGTCTGCAAATCTACTAGGCAGATAAACCCATGGCCTCTGCCACTCAAGCAGAAGAACATCTATCCTATTTGTAGATTCCCACCTGTTTGCCTGGGATTGTGGTGCTGTGAGGACAGCTGCCAGAGTGATACCACTATCTGAGCAATGGAGGCTTGCTGAGCAGGCACCATTTTTAAATCATCCACAGTGGTATTTTGTTTGCCTAACTCAAAACACAAAATGGTCGAACACACAGAAATGTCACCCTGCATGCAAGTGCTTTCTACATTTTCCCTGCCTGTATCCACATGCTAAGGCTCTGTTCTGTTTCTTTCCTTTTGCTGCTTCCTCTCTTTAGAATACACTATGACTTGGCCTGTTCAAAATAAAGGGTCAATCTATGCTTCGCAAAGGCTCTTGAAAATCATCTATGATATTATCCTCATATCTTTTCTGATTCTGTCAGTCAGCTCAGCGCTAAGATGCCATTGGGATATTCGTTGCACTTCAGAAGTAACAACTCAACTCAACAACTCAACTCACATCTTGCAATGTATAGGATTTCAGGTACTAAATTCAAGGCCAGTGGCAACTTTAGAAGAAACTAAGCAGAAGTAATGGGTTGTGGGTTGTGGCTCTTGCTCTTTGGTGATGGAGTATTGTCTCCTGAAGGCTAGCTTAGGTGTCTGTTGCCAGACCTATTTGTCGAATGAGAGATAGGCCAGCTATGTGAAGCCTGAACATATAATGTATGTCTAACCAGAGACATCTCAATTGAGGATGTCAACCAAGGTATTTCCATGTATTTAATGTGTGAAATTTAGTAGGATATGTGTAATAAATGCACCTTTCTTTTTTATAAGGAAAAGCACTGACTGGACAATAATTTGTTGACTCTTGTTCTGGCGTACCATTTTTTTAGAATTGCTAGCCCACACCACATGAGTAAGACTTGGACAACTCTGTTTCGCTCCCATGAGAGAGTCAAGTGCTAGAATGGAGTACTTGGTTCCCAGTAAGGGAACAATTGTGGAGCTATTACTTGCAATATGATATTACTTACATTAAACTAAAAACTGGGAATTCACTGAAAAAACTAAGGTGAAAGTGATGTTGGAGCTAAGTATAGAACAAAGACATAAACTTACAATTAAAAACAAAGACCAGTAAACTTGGGTTTGCACCAAAACGGTGCACCTACCCAACAGAGGAAGAACAAGGAGAAATATCTTTATTTCTCCTCATAACTTCCTCTTTCTATGTGTGCAACATTCTGTAGCACACATAGAAAGATGAATATGCAGCTAAAGATTGTTTTTATGAAGGAAGGCATGCATTCCTGCACAAAAACAATCCTGGCCATAATGGAGGCACCCTTGTACCATGGTGCAAGGGTCCCTGTGCTGGCACTAGACAGCACACAGTGTGCTAGCACTAGAAGAAAGCAGAAGTGCACTCTATCTTAGTAGATGTGAGGCATTCCTATTCTCTCACTTTCATGCAACACATGTCAGCAAGTTGCCTTGTTGCATTGCTGTACATGAAAGAAATGTAAATCTGGTCCTAGATGTCTGGACACCCTTTACATCTCTCTTTTATGAGAAACATGAATTTTTCGTGTTGTTTCAGGACCAGTGACAGCTGTGAGTAGCTTGAATTTGAATCAGTTTACCAAGCTTAAAACCTAATTGTGAGATGTCAACCCATTGTTCCATTGTTGTTCCAAAGATAAACAATTTTGCATCCCATTTGGCGCACCATCAACATTTTAAGCTCTGTGAGAAATGCATGAGGAAGCGGCGTTACACAGCACTTATTATGCCACCACAACAGTGCCTAGGTAAAAACTTGGCTCTAGGTCTGCCACTGCAACCTAGTCGAGCAGCTTTTAAACTGCCAACGTAACATGGCAAAGTAAACCCTTTTGCCAAGATAAAACCTTCCTTTTTGATATAAGTCACCCCTAGGAAACGCCTTAGTATCCCAAAAAGGCAGTGCTAAATATTAATAAGTAGAACATGCGCCTTTAGTGTTTGACGGTAAACAGCCATTACAACGAGGCTGTTACCCCGCAAGTCATTACATCGCATGCGTTACAACGCATGCGATGTAACAACGCGTAGCCATTACTATGCATACCATTACATCGCATGCGCTTTTACAACACATGCAATGTAATGGCTATCCACATCGTTGTGAGGAAACTGAGGCTGTTCCGTTTCCTCACAACGACGTGCACCGCCCCTTAGAGGACGCTGGAACCAGGAGAGAGGAACCACGAGGAGAGAGAGGTAAGGGGGATTGCGCTTGGGGTGGGGGTTACTTTTTTAGGGTTTAGGGTAGTGTTGAAGTAGTGTTGTAATGTTTGTGTAGTGTAGGGTTGTGTTTTAGGATTTAGGGTAGTGTCGGGGGGTCATGCAGGGTAGTGTTAGAGTGTAGGGACCGGACTGGGGGTAGGGGGAGGGTCATGCTGGGGGTAGTGTTTTAGAGTTTAGGGTAGTGTTGTGGTGATGTGTAGTGTAGGGTAGTGTTTTAGGGTTTAGGGTAGTGTCGGGGGGTTGTGCAGGGTAGTGTTTGAGTGTAGGGACCGGACAGGGGTAGGGGAGGGTCGTGCTTGTGGTAGTATTTAGGGTTTAGGGTAGTGTTGTGGTGTTCGTGTAGTGTAGGGTAGTGTTTTAGGGTTTTGGGTAGTGTCAAGGGGTCATGCAGGGTAGTGTTTCAGTGTAGGGACAATACTGGGGGTATGGAAAGGGTCGTTCTAGGTGTCGTGGTTTAGGGTAGTGTTGTGTTTGTGTAGTGCAGGGTAGTGTTTTAGGTTGTAGGGTAGTGTCGGGGGTCATGCAGGGTATTGTTTGAGTGTAGGGACCGGACAGGGAGTGGGGGGGTCGTGCTGGGGGTAGTGTTTTAGGGTTTAAGGTAGTGTTGTGGTGTTTGTGTAGTGTAGGGTAGTGTTTTAGGTTTTAGGGTAGTGTCGGGGGGTCATGCAGAGTAGTGTTTGAGTGTAGGGACTGGACTGGGGGTAGGGGAGGGTCGTGCTGGGGGTAGTGTTTTAGGGTTTAGGGTAGTGTTGTGGTGTTTGTGTAGTGTAGGTTAGTGTTTTAGGATTTAGGGTAGTGTCGGGGTGGTCGTGCAGGGTAGTGTTAGAGTGTAGGGACCGGACTGGGGGTAGGGGGAGGGTCGTGCTGGGGATAGTGTTTTAGAGTTTAGGGTAGTGTTGTGGTGTTTGTGTAGTGTAGGGTAGTGTTTTAGGGTTTAGGTTAGTGTCGGGGGTCGTGCAGGGTAGTGTTTGAGTGTAGAGACCGGACTGGGGGTAGGGGGAGGATCGTGCTGGGGGTATTGTTTTAGGGTTTAGGGTAGTGTTGTGGTGTTCGTGTAGTGTAGGGTAGTGTTTTAGGGTTTTGGGTAGTGTCGGGGGGTCGTGCAGGGTAGTGTTTCAGTGTAGGGACCGGACTGGGGGGTGGGGAGGGTCGTGCTGGGGGTAGTGTTTTAGGGTTTAGGGTAGTGTTGTGGTGTTTGTGTAGTGTAGGGTAGGGTTTTAGGGTTTAGAGTAGTGTCGGGGTCATGCAGGGTAGTGTTTGAGTGTAGGGACCGGACTGGGGGTAGTGGGAGGGTCGTGCTGGGGGTGGTGTTTTAGGGTTTAGGGTAGTGTTGTGATGTTTGTGTAGTGTAGAGTAGTGTTTTAGGATTTAGGGTAGTGTCGGGGGTCGTGCAGGGTAGTGTTTGAGTGTAGGGACCATACTGGGGATAGGGGGAGGGTCGTTCTAGGGGTAGTGGTTTAGGGTAGTGTTGTGTTTGTGTAGTGTAGGGTAGTGTTTTAGGTTTTAGGATAGTGTCGGGGATCATGCAGAGTAGTGTTTGAGTGTAGGGACCGGACTGGGGTTAGGGGGAGGGTCGTGCTGGGGGTAGTGTTTTAGGGTTTAGGGTAGTGTTGTGGTGTTTGTGTAGTATAGGGTAGTGTTTTAGGATTTATGGTAGTGTTGAGGGGTTGTGCAGGGTAGTGTAGTGTTATTGTAGGGAGAGGACTGTAGGTCGGGGGAGGGTTGTGTAGTGGTACTTCATTAGGGTTTAGGGTAGGGTAGGGTGGAGTCACTTACCTTGCAATCGTTTACCATGAGTATACCTTTACCACGCATGCCTTTGCGTTGTAATGCGTGGTAAAGGCATAGTTGCGGTAAAATTTTGCGTTGTAATGGTATGTCGTTGTAATTGACATCGCGTAGTAATACCCGCGTTGTAATGGCATGCGTGGTATTGCTTTGCGATGTAATGAGTCATATTCGTGTTTGACATGTCCTGACAGTGAAAAACGAAATTGCCATTTTCACTGTAGCAAGGCAGGTAGTCCCATTGGCTAACATGGAGTTACACTGGCACACAAGCTAAGTGCTAACTTTTATTTGTGCTTTAAACAAATGGTACTATGGGTCATAATAACCTATTAAGTTAAATTACATGATGTTCATCAATTAAAACATGCTGCTTATATACACATTTGTATTTATGCATCATATTTTAATGGTTTTCACTACTGCACGTATGAGCACAGCGCCGTCTGCACTTTTTGATCTATTATTTAGTAAATTTTTGGATGACCAATAAATGCAAATAATCAAGTTTGAATTGTAATGTAACTTCATGGGATATTATGATTGAGACCCATGGAACCATTTTTTCTCTGTATTAGTATACCCCGGGTCCGTTGTTTAATAGACTGGGGTTTGGTCCTGTGTATCTTTCTGTAACTTCCATTTGGGACCACCAAACCTGGTACTCCAAGGTATCAAATTAATTGTTACATTAAACCCAACACTGAAATTGGATTTGAAGTACCTTTTAACAGTAAATTGATTTTAGAAAGTCACCATCCTCTTGCCTCAAAATTCTGATAGCCATTGCTGATTAACTGCAGCAGTTATTACCCAAAACAGCCTGCTGCACTCTTGCTTGGAGGTGTAAAGCACTCCCAGCTAGGGGAAAACAGGGTCTACTAGAGGGAGGAGATGTGATCTCCACCTGACAGGATGAGCCAAGGGCTGTGGTCACAGATGGCCCAGCTTCAAAAGGGCTTCTGCCTCAGAAAAGCAAATACGAGTCTCACCTTAGCTTGCCTGCTCCTACTTTGTGTAGGTAGATAGACTGGAATCATCACCAGATGGGGAAAACCCATTGCAGAACTAGATTTCCAGGAGGGGTGGTTCATTATGCTGGGTATACCTCAGGGGTGTGCCCATGGTCCTGACCGGGGGAAGAAGGGTCTAGACATCTTGCATTTGGACAAAGAGATGCACTGTGGGATTGTTTAGTGTCAACCCCACAGGAAATTATGTTTGAAGGGGCAGGATTACCTAGTGGGAATAATAGCCTCATTGCCTAGGGAGTCCTCACCCATCCACAAACACGAAATTGGCATAAAAGTGACACCCCTGACTTCCCGCCTCAGAACACTGCTAACTCAGAAAGGAAAGAGGAAGAACTGCACCTGCTCTAATTGTGGACCTCAGAATGAGATGCTACACCAAGGAAGACTGCACCTGCTGCACCTGCTAAACCAAGTCAGGACTTCAAAAAGAGAAGGGCTGTTCCTACTGCTGAGTTTTTGGCAAGAGACCCTAAGGTCCCACATTTGCAAAGGACCAGTAAGTGGGCTCCAATGGCTCCTTGGCTAGCCTCCTGTTAAGTTTCATGGACACAAAACATTAAGAGACCTGCACCTGCAAACTACTGTGCTGACCAGTAGCCTCTGGACTTGCCCTGGAATCCACTGGTGTAGTTGTGAGATTGGTTCCTAGCCCCAAGAGGTGCCCTTGGCTAGTGCTAGAGTGTACCCTTTTTCCCCACAGAAATGCAATTTGTAAAACAAAGGCAAAAAATAACAGTTTTTGGGCACCAAGTCTGAAACTCATAAGCTATCACTACTTGTTGGTTTGTGAGTGGCCTTGAACTCTGTTGAAAGCCAAAACTTCACCAGACTGCTGGACTCTGCCTGTCTGTCGATGTCAAGCCTGACACCAGAATCTAGCTGCAGAACACCCCACTGACCTCACCAACCTCACCACTGGTGAGAAAAAGAGTCAGAAAGTTTCAAAGTGCGAAGGTAAAATCTTGCTAAGGATCATACCAACCCCAACTTTCATTGCGGTCAAACTGAAACTTAGATTTTGCCTCAGACACTTGAATTCTCTGCTCTTACACTACAGCTAAGAGTGAGAAGCTGTAATTTACTAAACTTTATGAAACGTTAAAACTTTCAAGAGTGAAAAGCAGTGATTTATGAAAATCCTGCAAAAATCATAACTCCTGTTCCTTTCATATGTTTTTTGTGTCTATTTAAGGATGAAATTATATATTATTTTCATAAATTAGAGTGGGATTTTTATTGTGTCGTGTTTCTTACTTGTAACTGTTTTTAGGCTGATGAATGCTTCCTTTGAGTTAAGTCTGATGGCTCTGTGCTACAGCTACCCAGGACTGTGCTAAGTATTGATTTAAAGATGAGATATTTTGTTAGTAACTTCAATGGAGCAATATATATATATTTTTTAAATATTTACTTATGAGGCAATATTTTGGCCACTATACTCTACCATACCATCTACCTCTCTCCTTGTGACAATTTTGTTAGATATTGTTTTGACCACGACATGCATTCCTTTCATCTCAGTGGTCTTTCATGGTATTTGCCGTGCTATCATGGTCTATCTAGTGAGCATGTATGGAGTACTTTGGTGTATGGTTGAGCACATACCCTTTGTCAAAATGTGGTATAGTTATCTTGGCTGGTAGTTAAACAGCTGCGCCTGTAGTGCACTATCATTTTGTGCTTGGGAGCACTATCCTGCACATTTGCCCTATGTGTAAGCACATGCAAGGGAGCATTTTTGGTGCACTGAGACTAGCATCAGCCAGGGAGAACAGCTTCTAGAAACTGCGGCAGATCTCTTAGTGGAACACTTGACAAAGAGTATTTGATGCAGAGGGTGAGTGTCATCCAGCACCAAGTGTTGTGGGAGGTGAAGACTGAATCTTTGTCCAGTGGTATAACTGGTACTTGATAATGCTAGCAAGCACAAGCATCTGTCCAGATGATATTGGGGTCAATGATCTCTACTGGGCGTTGGTAAGTGGGAAGGGCTGCAAGCAGTCACTGGTTATAAATTCTGAAAAGTAAATAAATAAATGAATAGCCTAGGCCATTAATGCTGTCCACCCCACCCAATCTTAGAGGAACCTCATTAAGGAATGAAGACCAGTAACACTCACAAGGTGAAAGACAACTCCACTTAGGAATGTTTGCTATGATTGCTACAGTTTGTTTCCAGAGTAAGACTGATCCATTGTTAAATAAGTGCACAATGTGTCTTCAGTCATCAGCTCATGAAAACACAAGGGAAATATTAAAGCTCTTTTGATGGAAAAGAAAGACACTCTGAATACAGACAGTGCTCTCACACGCCTCACAGAGTAACAGTGTCACACAAGTGGAAGCACTCTTACACTCTTCATATACTAGAAGTCCAGCTCGACAACAGCAGTCCCAGGAGGACAGCAGCTATAGACTACTAGAAGAACTCTCAAGCCCCTCACAGACTGGCCTCTGGTTAGAACTAACAGTGTTTTGTGACTTTGCAAACAAGTAGGTCCAGCACGTCTCCCTACCCTCAGACAGTAGTCACAGCCCATAACAAAGTGGCACAATGGCATAAACGGTAGGTATAAATTGCGTTTTCTATTACGAGCCAGACTTACTTGTATTGCAAACGCTTGATTTAAAAATTGGTAGGTTTTAACAAGCTAAAAGATGAAATTGTGATGGAAACACAAGAAGATCCAAATTGAAGGTAGATATCAAAGCTCATTAATAATATTAATAAAGAGAGAAACAATAGACAAAAATATGGAAAAACTATAAATGTCAACAATTAATGAGTAAAAGATAGATAGTGAAAACCAACAAGACCAGATTTAATAAATGTGTTACCAAATACACCAGCTCCTTCCAAAGCCGCTTGTGGAATAAGCAGGGAAAGTAACTGCAAAGTAAAAAGCAGCCATAGAAGCAATGTTTTAAAAATGTTCCAGACTGTTATAAGGCATGCACGTAATGCAGTACTTGCCACCAACATTCTTGCACTGGTTTGGCTTGAAATGCAATGTTCAAATGCTGTGCATTCTCCAATTTCACAAAGCCAATTTCCAGAATTGCTTGTCTTCTGATTAAGCCATAGTTAGGAGTCCTAGCATTAATAAACAATAAAACAAAATATGAATCCCCAACATCATCTGCAGAGATCAGTTCATGAGGGCACACTCTCCTGTAAAATGATACAGTAATTAATTACCAATACCAAATGATTTGAATTTTCCTGGATGCACTATTGAGACATTATTACATGTACGCACCTGGGCATCCAGCTTGCCACTTGCCTTTGGCCTCCAGTTCCTCCGTGTTCCAGTGACACCGCCGCTGCCCAGGTTTTCCCATCCAGGTTTTCCCGTCCAGGTTTTCCCACCCAGGTTTTCCCGACCGTGTATTCCTGCTCACCGTTCTTCCTGCCAACTGAAGCCCCACCCACCTCAGGACCTACTTAGTGCAGGCCGCAGTGCAACTGCATTAGTGGACACCAGGACACCCAGCTTGCCACTTGATCCTGGTCTCCAGTTCCTGCTTGTTCCAGCCTGATCTAGTGACATTGTCGCTGCACTGGTTTTCCTGCCCGGGAATTCCCGATGACTGTTCTTTCCACTAACAGAAGCCTCATCCACCCCACTACCTACTTAATGCAGGCCGCAGTATGACCGCATTAGTATGCGCCTGAACACCCAGCTCTCCACCTGACTTTGGCCTCCAGTCCCTGCTTGTTCCAGCCTGATCAAGTGACGCTGCCCCTGCCCAGATTTCCCCACTGTGGTTTTCCCGACCAGGTTTTCCCGCTCACCATTCTTCCTGCCAACAGCAGACCACCCACCCCAGGACTGACTTAATGCAGGCCACAGTGCGACCACACAGAGTATGTGTACAGCAGGTGTGCCGCTGGCACACCGCCTGCACCATGCCCTGTGCCACAACCCCAGGCGCTCCCACCCCTGCAGGTACACCATTTTTGAGCTCTACACCTTCAAACCCATACGCCGCAACAAACACTGTCACTGCGCTGACTCACGCTCCACAGTAGGACCTTTCACCTGCCCACTGACCACCTCCACCCGGAACATACCACAGACACCACCTGAACAAAAACACCAACTCACATGCGCCCTTCTCCACACATGCACACTATGCAAACACACCACCGAGATTTGGGACCTCATCTCCACCCTCACACCTGACATCTTCTGCCTCATTGAGACCTGGCTCAACCTCAGGTCTTTGCCAGGTATCGCCACCACAATACCTGAAGGATACAAGATCACCCACTGCAACCACAACAACAAGCCTGGCGAAGGGATTGCCATCATACACAAGAAATCCATCCAATGCACCACCAGAAATTGCGACTTTAAACAGACATCAAAACCACCATCAAGGGTTCCGTCACCTACCGTCATCCAGGACCACATCCAGCCTTCTGCAATGTTCATCACCAACTTCATCGCTCCCCTTGCCATAGACTCCAACAACTACATTTTCCTCAGTGACCTCAACTTCCATCTCGATGACCACAATGACATCAACACTACTAACCTCCTCAACAGCATGATCAACATTGGGCTCACCCAACACAACCACTCCATGATCTACTTCAGCATCACCAGCTCACGGACCTCTGCCCCCAGTCTGTGGAACACCCCCATCGCAGCTGGAGCAAAGTTGCAAAGAACATATGGATAAACACCCTCAAAACCACCTACCCCATTGCCTCCAATAAACTAGACCAAAAAGTTAGAAACTTCAACAGTTGGATAACCAACTGCACCAAAGGCATCAATCCCATCAGCAACAACACCCACAGAAGGTCCATCAAGGAGGCTAGGTGGTACATTGAAGACATCAAAAATGCTAAACGACACTGTAAACAAATGGAAAGGAGATGGCACACCAGCAAGGACACGACTGAAGAGACCGCCTTCAAGACAGCCCTCAACCTCTACCACAGACAGTTGAGAGAATCGAAGTAAAAGGCCTGAAACTCATGCATTGAATCAAGCTCCAATAACAGCAAAGAACTCTTCAACATCGTCAAAGAATTCTCCAATCCCTCAGCTGCAACAAACAACATTACCCCCTCAGAGGATTTCTGCAACTACCTTGCAAACTTCTTCCACTGCTAGATCGCCAACATCTAAAGAAACTTCAAACCCCAGGCCTAGGCCGCCAACTTCTTCAAGCAATGCAACAAACCCACTACCACTACAGACATCCGACTAACTGAATGGAATCAGCTCGCCCCACAGGACACTGTCTCCATTATGAACTCGGTCCACTCAGGGGCCCCAACTGGTCCATGCCCTCACCACATCTTCAACCGAGGTGAAGCCAGAATCAGCCACATACTTACTACTTTGTTTAACACCATTTGCCACAGCCAACTTTCCCAAGGACTGGAAAAATGCAGAAGTCAATGCCCTACTAAAGAAACCATCGGCAGACCTCAGTGAACTCAACAACTACCAACAGATCTCCCTCCTCCCACTCCCGGCAAAAGAATTAGAAAAAGACATCAACAAACAACTCTCCTCACATCTTGAACGGAACCTCCTACTCAACTCCTCTTAGTCCGGAATCTGCAGCAACCACCGCACTAAGACAGCCTTCATCATGGCTACTGACGACATCCAAACCCTACTTGACAGAGTAGAGACTGTGGCTCTGATCCTCCTAGACCTCTCGGCAGCCTTCGATGTGGTCTCCCACCACATATTCATCATAGGGCTGCACAACATAGGCACCTAAGGAGCCGTTCTCAGATGGATCGCCACTTTTCTCACCAGGAGAATGCAAAAAGTACGCCTTCACCCCTACACCTCGAAACCCAAGGAAATCATCTGTGTGGTACTCCAAGGATCCTCGCTCAGCCCCACCCTCTTCAACACTTATATGACACCTCTGGCCAGCATCGCCAAAACCCATAGACTCAACATCATATCCTATGCTGATAACACACAACTCATCCTCTCCCTTTCTGAAGGCATCACCAACATCAAGACCAGCTTCTACCACTGTGTAAGAGACCTCGCCAACTGGATGAAAGACAACTTCCTAAAGCTCAACTTGGACAAGAGAGACATACTGATTTTCCTAATCAAACACCCCCCATGGGACGCATCCTGGTGGCCCTCAGAACTTGGACCTACTCCTGCCCCAACTGATCATGTTAGAAACCTAGGTATCATTCTGGACAACAAGCTAACCATGATGACACAGGTAAACTCCATTTCTTCCTTCTGTTTTGTCATCCTCCGAATGCTTCATAAGATATTCAAATGGCTAGTCAAAAGTTCAAGATGCACCATTGCCCAGGCCCTCATCTCCAGACGACTGGACTACAGCAACTCTCTCTATGCAGGGATCACAGCTCACCTCCTATGATGACTACATCATACAGAATACCACAACCAGATTTGTTCTGGATCTCCCTAGACGTACCCACATCACCCCCTACCTCATGGAACTCCACTGTCTCCCTCTACAGAAAAGATGCAAGTTCAAGGTCCTGACTCATGCACACAAGGCCCCACACAACTGCAGACCTGCCTACTTGTACCACCACCTGAACTTCCATCAGCCCACAAGACACCTCAGCTCTGCGCCCCTTTCTCGAACCCTCACCTTCCGCACCCGATGTGGGAGATGCGGAGGTTGCCCCTTCTCCTTCCTAGCAGCAAAGACATGGAATGAGCTACCCTTTAATCTACGGACCTCCCCATCTCTTTCAGAGCTCCGAAAGTCCCTGAAGAACTGGCTATTCCGCTAATCAACTGGAAGCTGCCAGCACCTGGATACCCTCACAAGTAACAAGAAACACCCTACACATCTACTGATTGATCACATTTCGGAGTGAGGAATCTGTGAAACTTAATATAACAAACATACAGTTCAAGTACCCTGACCCGCCACACAGTGCGAATATTGCTTGACACTCTTGAACGGGTTCTCTATTGAGCACCTCTGGGCTTATTTACAAGCCCCTTGCGCCACTTTTGCGTCACTTTTCCCATGTTAAAAATGACGCAAAAGTGGCGCAAGGGCCTTGTAAATCTGCCCCCTCATGTTTGGGGGATATAAACTGACTTGTGGGCCACACCCGAACCACCACACACAAGATATGGTTATCATCATCGAATCCCCTTATCCAATTTAGGGTAGAGATAAGCAGTGCAATGCCAACCTCATCCTGCTACCCATTCTTAGAGGCCCAGCCATGTCTTTAATCCACATTCCAGTCCCAGGCCTACTCTTAACTCTGACACGCAAGTATGTTCACTTAATATTTCTGGCGAATCCAACCAACTTCAAACCCAGGACACAAGTAAGGCCTTTGAAGCACAGAAGCCACTTACGTCAACTCTTGTGTCATGGAATATGGCTGGCCTTAGATCAAAGGTGGCTCTACCTGATTGGAATAAATTGATTGTGGATCATGATATTTGTTTGTTACAGGAGACGTGGTCTGTGGATCCCATATTTAATCCAGGCTACCTCAATTTTTACATTCCAGTGCAACCTAGTCCATGTGGAGGTGTTCGGGTGGCCTAACTACATGGGTTAGAGCCTCACTTAATTTTCCAAAGTCAGCCATCTCAATATTGACTGCCCGGATATTCTGGGGATCCAGATCACAAAAAACAAAGACCTTAAGATTGCTATTTTTAGCAGAGAGGCTAAGGGTGGCTTGGCCTCTAAAACTCTGCAAACTCTTGAGAACTACATGGAAGGGTGCTCTCTACAACTCCACCTAATTCTGTCAGGGGACTTTAACACCACCTTTGAGCCCCTCGACCCAGACGACATCCAGTTAACTCGGGCAGAGGATAAACAATGGGCTATTCCCCCATTTTAATATTCCTCCTATAAAAAGATGGACACAGTCTGCTCTTCAGCTAATGGCACTATCCATTGAACATGGGCTCAGGGCCACTAACGGACAAATGAGATCGGACCCAATGGAGGCTCATACGTTTAACAAATGTAATCATACGAGCCGCCATGACTACATTTTAGTTGACTTGAGGCTATGGGCATCAGTGCTTGACATGGCTATTAAAGAAAGGACAGAGAGCGATCACAAACCATTGTCACTCACCATGTCTGCCCTCCGTGATAACCACCTATCTGACCATCACCCTCTTTGCTATACAAGGAATGTTGTGTATGCAAATTAAATGTTGCACTTAAAGTGGTGTCAAATGGTAACCCGCTTGGATATTCTATCTGCTATAAGCCAAGCCCTTCAAAAGGCACTCTCCCAAGTTGAGGGTGGCCCTATGAGCATCGCAGACCCTATGTCCTTCAGCGATTTGTACAAAGTCTTCTTTGAGTGCATCCTGATACATTTCACAATCCCCAGCCCGCACCCATGAAGCGTGGCCCCAAACCTAGTCCCTGGTTCAAAAGAAAATGCCAAGGCCTCAAATGTGCCTTGTTACAGGCCATAAAAGCAAAGGGTGCTGTACACTTTCCTGCTATTAGGAAGGCCTACAAAATGTCTCTATTAAAAGCGAAATATGATTGGGATGAGCCGAGGTGGCGGGTTCTTAAGGATAATGCTCACTTTGCCACTGGATTCAATATAGCCTGGCTGATGACGGCTGTAAGCCAGAAAACGGTCCCATGATGCTTGTTTCCTGTCCAGGGAAGACATGGCTTGGCAGTTCGGGCTGGACTGTTCCCATGAGGCACAGGGTCAGACTGATTTGCATATGGCCATGTCTGAACTGGGACTGGGGTGGCGGAGTGAGCTAAAGAATGATGATGGATTAAACCCAGATCAGTTGACTGGGGGTGAGTGCTTGCAATGTTCAACACTCCGTCCATCATCCCCTTTGGTTTTGCTATGTTCGCCCTAAGTTGGCAGGGTATGCCCAGACGTGGGTCCCTTGCTCACTTTGCCACTGGATTCACGATAGCCTGGCTGATGACGGCTGTAAGCCAGAAACCGGTCCCAGGATGCTTGTTTCTGGTCCAGGGAAGACATGGCTTGCCAGTTCGGGCTGGACTGTTCCCAAGAGGCACAGGGTGAGACTGATTTGCATATGGCCATGTCTGAACTGGGGTGGCGGAGTGAGCTAAAGAATGATGATGGATTAAACCCAGATCAGTTGACTGGGGGTGAGTGCTTGCAATGTTCAACACTCCGTCCATCATCCCTTTTGGTTTTGCTATGTTCGCCCTAAGTTGGCAGGGTATGCCCAGACGAGGGTCCCTTGCTCACTTTGCCACTGGATTCAAGAGAGCCTGGCTGATGACGGCTGTAAGCCAGAAACCGGTCCCAGGATGCTTGTTTCCGGTCCAGGGAAGACATGGCTTGGCAGTTTGGGCTGGACTGTTCCCATGAGGCACAGGGTCAGACTGATTTGCATATGGCCATGTCTGAACTGGGGTGGCGGAGTGAGCTAAAGAATGATGATGGATTAAACCCAGATCAGTTGACTGGGGGTGAGTGCTTGCAATGTTCAACACTCCGTCCATCATCCCCTTTGGTTTTGCTAAGTTCGCCCTAAGTTGGCAGGGTATGCCCAGACGTGGGTCCCTTGCTCACTTAGCCACTGGATTCAAGATAGCCTGGCTGATGACGGCTGTAAGCCAGAAACCGGTCCCAGGATGCTTGTTTCTGGTCCAGGGAAGGCATGGCTTGGCAGTTTGGGCTGGACTGTTCCCATGAGGCACAGGGTCAGACTGATTTGCATATGGCCATGTCTGAACTGGGCTGGCGGAGTGAGCTAAAGAATGATGATGGATTAAACCCAGATCAGTTGACTGGGGGTGAGTGCTTGCAATGTTCAACACTCCGTCCATCATCCCCTTTGGTTTTGCTATGTTCGCCCTAAGTTGGCAGGGTATGCCCAGACGTGGGTCCCTTGCTCACTTTGCCACTGGATTCAAGATAGCCTGGCTGATGACGGCTGTAAGCCTGAAACCGGTCCCAGGATGCTTGTTTCCGGTCCAGGGAAGACATGGCTTGGCAGTTCGGGCTGGACTGTTCCCATGAGGCACAGGGTCAGACTGATTTGCATATGGCCATGTCTGAACTGGGGTGGCGGAGTGAGCTAAAGAATGATGATGGATTAAGCCCAGATCAGTTGACTGGGGGTGAGTGCTTGCAATGTTCAACACTCCGTCCATCATCCCCTTTGGTTTTGCTGGGATCTTAAGGATGCCTGCTATGCCAAAGACTCTACTTAATTTTGCTCATTGGTGACTTGAGGGGGTAATGTTGCAATGCTGGAACCCACCATGTTTCATCATCTAATTGGATTGATTATTTCAAGAACTTATACCATGATGACACCGAGGATCCAATTCCGGGGGCCTCGCTGCCTTTACTACACCAGGCCAAATGGCATAACAGCTGACATATTCACTCACGATATTGAGCCATGGTCAAAATACGTGTGCGCCCTTGCAAATGCTATCGTAAAAGGCGCGCCCATTCTAGAATCCTGGAAGGGAGGTGTTGTGATTCCAATCCACAAAATGGGTGATAGATTTCACTAGGCAATTATAGGCACATTAGTTTAATTGATTGCATGAAAAAGGTCTTCTGTCGTTCTGTCCTATCCAAAATCCAGGACTGGATCCACAATATTGTTGTACTTAGTCCCTTCCAAGCTTGGTTTTGGAGAAAAACCTCCACAATTGATCACGTTTTTCGCATCATGCTCATACACTAGAAGAAGGTGATAATCGGCAGAGGCAATGTTTATGTTGCCTTTGTCTACTTAAAATCCGTCTTAGACTCGATCGCTCGCCCACGATTGTGGGAAGCCCTCAAAGACATGGATATGCCTGCTGATATTTTGTCCCTTGTCATATGCTTACACTAAGACAATTTTGCCAGAATCCAATGGGGAGCTCAGGATCAACTGACCAAGAGTGTTCTTGTCTCCAAAAGCGTTCGCCAGGGTTGCGTGCAGGCTCCAACACTGTTCTTGTTGAAGTCAAACAAAATTGTGCACTTCCTCTATCAGGTCCATACTGATGCCCGACACTCACAAATGCTAAAACTCCTATTCTCTTATTTGCTAATGACACCATATTGATCTCCAAGAGACTGAGTGGGCACCAGAAACATCTGACTTGTTTTTACGAGTTCTGCCAAGTCTTAGAGATCAATACTGCAAAAACCAAATGAATAGCATTTAACCAACTTAAGTCATATAAAGGGAGTTTAACATTAGGAGATGTCTGTTATATCTTTTGACATCTCTTGTCCCCCATCTGGTATTGAGCGTATTCAACTGAACTTTTAGTGGACATGTAGTCATCAAGACAACGCCTTGGTAATGAGAATTAGCATCAACTGCAGTTTCAAAATGGAGTAAAGTTAAGTTGACGAGTCAAAATGCAGCCTGTGTGGAGAAGTTTCTCTGAACATTCTTTTTGGGTGCCACCGGCCTCATCTGATCAGAGAAGTGATGGTCTGTCCCGGGACTCTATTCCAGGTCAGAGGTGTACACACATCCCGGTTTTGTCCAGGGCACTACTCGTGTGAGGAGTCGCTCATTGGCGAAGTGTTGTAGAGACATTGTTTTAAGTGATTTGCTAAGTCATGCCTTAGTGCTGTGTGTTTTACATTCATACTCTGCTTAATGTGTATATTATGCTTTTGTGTTTTGATGAATGAAGTTGCATACAGTGTGGGTGAGATGTCTCTCACCAGTACCTTTTGGGGCATGTTTCTCCTATTCTTTACTAACTATTGTTTGTTTGGCTGTCCAGGAAGTTACATACTGTTTACATGTGCGGCCTTATTCTCATATTATTGTTATTTCCTTCAGTACACAGGTTTCCTTTGCGTTTGTGTTGCTACTGTGGTGCTGTGGTGACTTATTTATTTATGGTGTTGGAAATTTCTTTCTGGTGTGAAAGGTATCATTACGTGAGAGTTGCCACTTATTTTACTGTTATGTGGGATTGCTACATTTTTACATTTTACACTGCATGCCCTTAGACAAGGGATTGCTGTATGGGTGGAATTCATCCAATTCCACATTGTACACTATGTGCTCTTACATGAGGGATGATAGGATGGGGTGGAAGTCACCCATCTCTACACTGTATGCTAGAGGCCCTTACATGAGGGATGAGAGTTTGGGGTCGAAGTCACCAGTTTCTACACTTTACACTAGATGCCCTTACATGAGGGATGACCGTTTGGGGTCGAAGTCGCACGTTTCTACGTGTTACACTATTTGCCCTTGCTCGAGGATGTTTGTGTGGGGTGAATCTCATCCATTACTTCTGTGTGAGCACAAGTGTACTTTGTTTCCGTATTTGACTTGTAGTTTTTTTTTCTTGTGTGTGAATATTTGCTAGGGTTGGTTGGTGTGCCGTGCTGTGTTATGCCACCTGTCATGCTTGTCTGGCCAGTTGGTTCGGTGAGTGGTGATAATAGGAGCGGCATTGTCTATTTTTTATCTTATATGGTGATGTAGGACTGTTAGGGATATTCCTCAATCTGTTGTCCAGCAACTTGTGATTTCATAGAAAATGCTTTGTAGCCAGTTTCTTTCTGCTATATTTTATGTGTTTTATAAAAGGGAGGATGTGTGATATCTTGTGTATTTATCTATGCATCTTCCCAATTTTTTCTATGCATGGTCTCTCACGTAATGCTTTATACCATCTTGCATTTGTGTATTGTTATGTGTTTTATAAAGGGGGAGGATATGTTATACCTTGTGTATTTATCAATGTATCTTCCCTGTTGCTTTGGCCCTTGCTATTCAGCCAATGTGACTGTGCTGTGTGGAATGTTGGAGTGGTGGTGATGCAATGGAATTTTTGGGAGCCTGTGAGGTGAGGTGTGTCAGTTGGAGTATGGGCTCAGCAGCAGGGAGGCTGCTCCTGGTGGGGCTATACTATGAACTAAACCAAGAGCCTCCTATGAATACTCTAATCTGCAACTAAGACAAATAAATCCTCTAAAACTACACCTTGACTGCCAGACTTTCATTACAACAGTGTCCCATTAGAGAAGGTGGATTAATTTGCTTACCTGGGCGTAACACTCTCCACTGGCATGACATGGAAGAAGCATACCAGCAAGGCTGTTATCAGGCATAGACAGACGGTGGACACAATTCTTAAAGAGCATCGTGCTTCCGTTACTAAACCTATAGCACCTGCTCTCCAGATCTACAAGGACATGACCCCGATCTCAGCCCTTTATGGAGCAGAGCTATAGTGCTCTTCTAATATCATTGACCTGGTTGGATCAGAGGACAAATTCTTGCGAGCCCTTACTCGCCTAATGAAGTTATTTTTACTTGACTTGAATATAACCCCACCACCTCACATCCCTGCAGCAAATCTCTGAAAAATTGCGTTTTTTAACTATACAAATTCTGCCAGGTTTTGATGAAATGTGTTCTGATAAAAAGTTAAACTTGTGTCTTTGCAAAGTTTGCATCTGAATTCAAAATACTGTCTCGAACAAAATGAGAGCCACATATTTAAGACTCAGCAGCCCCACCTCGTTTGATACCATAGGTCAACGTCCTAGAAATGCTTTGCTGGAGAAAATGGACACCTGAATATTGTAACTGAAATCCAATGTTGTAGCACTGAGCTGGGGTTAGGAGTCACTGAGCTTTAAGAATGAAAGTTATTCAATATGAGATTCACGTGAGTGATGCATAGAAGAGAACGGCGTGCTAATTGAGGGCAAAACATGCATCTGAATTATCTGCCCTTCCCTGTCTGATTTTGTTATATTTGATGGTTGAATATCCTAAAGTGAGGTGGTCATTAAACCTGGTTTCTGACAGCAAAACCAGGTCATTCTTAGCTCAATGATTTGTCATGTAAATTGAATTCCTCGGCACAAGTAGATCTCTTTTTAATGAAGAGGCGGGCTTCAGTGTCTTGAGTGTTCTTAACGGTGTGCAATGATGTGTTTTTGGACATTTGAGGAGGGGGCAGGTGCTGCACTGTGTAGTTAGGGCAGAGGCCAAAGTGTGCGCGCACATTCTAACCTGGATGCGAAGCTGCAGCAGGGGTATATTATTATGGCTGTCTGACCAGAATGAAGAAGTCGATAGAACAGTTTTACTGTATTGCAGATGTGAATTTACTAAAAGTTAATGCAAGTCTAACTTCCTATAAATACCTGAAACAAACGGCTATAGGGATCGTTAGAAAAAGCCCCGGAAAAAGATGAATGAGGAAACATATAAGACCTTGACGAGTTGAATTGGGAATGTTTAGTATCTGGTCCCACAGTATGAATATTTTTAAGTCTGGCCTGGGAACGGCCTCAGCTGCTCTCCAACTTCACATAGATCATAAATAAAAATGTATAAATATGTATATTCTAAAGAGGCTTTAGGCCTTCAACCATTAGTCTGTTAAACTGTCAGTCATGTTTGCTTCCACACACCCCAGCATACAGCATGGGCAATGAGTGCACACTGAGGACATCATTGTGGCTGATCAGGTGTGTACATCAGCCTAAAAAAATTACCGTTTAGTACCAGGGCAGGCAGAGGTGTATCTACCATTGGTGCAGCGGCACTGGGGCCCATTGAACCCTTATAATTGCTGTATTTACTACACCAACAGCAGTCAAAGGGGCCATTTGTCTTGCTTGCACCAGGGCAAATGGCATCCTTCCTAAGCTACTGAGGACAGGTGGGCCAAAATCTAACTTTGTCAATGCTCTTTTCAGCCATTATTTATCCTTCTTTAATTTTGTGTGTTTAACTTATCCCTTCAGGTTACAGTAATTCAAAGCCAGTATACATTTTTTTTAACCAATACGAATCATATTTCACTGTCTTGCATTAAAACTGAAAAAAACGGTGTTTCTATTGCTATTCTAAACGCACCTGCTTGCTTGGAATCACCTGTACTGCTCGATTCTATTAACTTGTATGTTATTATTTTATTTTATTCACTTTTTTTTGTTGCAAGCACATGGCAACTATGTTTTGGTAAATCTATGTTTTTGGCACATCCCAGCAATAGAAAAAGAAAAAATGGATCAACTATACTAGATTTCCAAGGCGATCTATTACATTTACCAAGGCTTCTTCAATACATGGGAAGAAACTATTCATTTTACAGCACAGGTATTCAAATATATTGGCTAAAGAACATTGATGTCACAGAGATGCTTGACGAGAAAACCAAGAACTATACTATAGCCTTATAGCCCGCCGTAGCGGGCTATACCGTCTATTAAAGGCCTGCGCTAGCGTTAAAGGCCCGAGCCGAAAGCGAGGGACTTTAACAAGGGAGCGGGACTTTAATAGCCGGTATAGCCCAGCTACGAAGGGCTATAAGGCTATTAGAACATTCTGCCACTAAAGGGCAGAATGTTCTAACAAATAAACCAAAGGCCACTTGGAGTTCGAGGGGGTTTAAATCGCCTCGGGCTCTGAGAGGCCTTTGTGAAAACAACATTGGAATGTTGCTTTGCGGGCCTTTACCGGCCCGTAGAAGCACGGAGCACTCCATTGTCTTCAATGGAGTGCTCCACATTCCAATGTTCTAATAGCACTTCAGTGTTTAGAGCTATAAAATTGTGCATTTCTTCGCAAGAAACTGATTGCTTGTCCCACCAGTACTGTGAAATGTTATTACATTAACACAGAGGAAATGGAAAGTATTCACTAAGGCTACCATTAGGAGTGCCCCGTTAAATTCTGATATGTGTGGTAACTCCTTTTAACACACATACCGGAATTATGGGCTTTGTTCCCAACACTGCACGCCTGCAACTTTTCCCCATTAAATGTTGGCTTATGAAACCTGCCATAATTTGACGCAGGGTAAATACCAGGTAATTACCAGAGCATGTGGGTTTCGGTACATTTAGTATGAAAATCGACATGTCATCTCCAAAAACACACAAAAGACAGTAATTATTGCACCTGATAAATTGCGAACACGTTGGCATTGGTTCTTATCAGGTATGAAAATTATTGCATCTGATATTGACTAACTGGTAATAGGGTCTAAGACATTAAACTTGGTGTGTCTGATCTGGAATGAGAAACATGAAGAAGCAGAAAACCATACAACTAGGTTGTCTGAAAACTTAGAAATTCTAACCTAACTAATCAGCTTTTAGTCTATTGTCCTAGGAAATGGATTCAAGCCTGTTTGTAATATCTATTTGGTACCATTTTTGGATGTAAATTGGCCACAAAAAGAACTTACTTTTTTATTACATAATGTGAAAGCTGATGACCGAAGAATTAACCTTTGTGAAGAAGCATAGCAACTTCTCAAACCAAATGCTATTTTGCAAAGAATAATTGTAAGGCCTTAAAGAGCTTCCATGAAAGGCCAGCATAAAATGCGATCAAGGCACTTTAAATGTGTACACTACATTATCCTTGCAGGCCAAAGTCAATCTACCTATCATTTGTCACGACCGCCTCATGTGCCCTCTGTGTAGTGGTCCTAGTGCACAGGGCTCATATTGCTTTACCCCATGGCACTTTATGGCGCGCTATGAAACCATGAGTGATGCTTGCCAAGACCCATAATTCCATTGAGCTTGAATCCCTGCAGTCATCCCCCGGAACCCGTGAACCAGTAGATTATTTTGCACCAACTGTCACTAGGGCCTTGGTGTGGTTTTCATTGAATCCCTGCAAGCTTCTCCCAGAATACCATGAGCCAATGGCAAGCCTTGCTCCCGCTGTTACTGGGGCCTTGGTGTTGTTTTCCATTATGCATGTTCGAGCAAAAATAATACATTTGTTTCCTGTTATTTGGTTCCGATCATCAAATTGCACCTGCCCATGCTGTAAGGTCAAAGAGGGAGGGAGTAGTAACATGTGCCTCCCTCAAGGTTCGAGAACCTTAAAGATGACAATGTGCCCCATATGCCACACGTGATCTAGCTACATTGTTTGAGTCTTTGAGAGGGTATTTAAACCCAGCCAAACCCCGAATCATGGCTTGAACTCGCTCCCTGTGGAACAAGCTTTACCCTTCCCACTTACCTGAAGAATCCTGCAGGAACCTAGAATTGCTCCAGTGTCCTTCAAGTACATCTGTACCTGTGTTTCCCGTGACTCCAGCTCCCTTGATGTCTTCCTCCTCTCTCCGTCCTGCACAGCTATTCTGGGCCTCCCGCGACTCCCTAAGCCAAAGCCTCGAGATCTTCTTTGAACTTCACTCAAGTGGAAGAACTAGGCTAGGTACTTGAGATCAGGTTAGTGCACATTAATACTCCTATTGTAGTAAGCAGGACTGAGTATCCACATTTTCAAAGACTATAGACTTTTCCTCCATGCCATCTCCGTGATTTACTTCAGCACTTCTTATGTGTTTATACTCCTGACTCTCCCTGCAACCTTGGTGCTACAACTATTGTTCATCAGAGAAACATGAAGCTCAAATCTTTATTTGAGCTTTGTGTTTCTCTGATGAACAGAAAGCACTTCAGAGTCTTTGATATATGCATGAACTTTGTACTCCAACCTGTGTTTCGAGTTTATCCTTGTGAGTGCAAATAACCACAACCAATTATCTGAGTTTATCCTTGAGAGGGCAAGTAACTCCAACCTTTGTTCCGAGTTTATCCTTGGGAGTGCAAGTAACTCCGACCTTTGTTCTGATTTTATCCTTGGGAGTGCAAGTAACTCCAACCTTTGTTCTGAGTTTATCCCTGAGAGTGCAAGTAACTCCAATCTGTGCTCTGAGTTTATCCCTGGGAGTGACACACTCCAATCTGTGATTTTGGTTTTTCTGCTCTCATGCTATGCTGCTGATGAAACCTGTAAGTGTATGTCCCTGAAGTTAATGCATGTTCATTGTATGTAGAGACCTGTTATTGTACTGGTGGTAACTGCCTCCTCTTGGTATTTCCAGTCCATTGTGTCATCACAAAACCAGAGGTTCTGGTCCAGTGCACATCTACCTCACAAACGTAGAAGGTCTCAGCTGAGCTGTGGGCCACTGTGTTGTGCAAATTGTTATGGGTTTAAAAGCACATGCTGCAGAGTTCCTTTTATATTCAGCAGTTTTAAGGCAACAATAAAAATATCACTCTGGAAATTTGTGTTCCTGATGGGGAGAGATCGGAGGTTTGTATAGTGGCAGTTTTGACTCATCTAAAGTAGTGCAGAGGGTTAACATGACTGCTGCAAAGAACGTATACCATGCAGATCACAGAACTGTATTTTATGTGGATAGCTAATGGGTTATTGCTTTTGTCATATAAATCCTTTTGTTGATTGCAGTTCATAAGTTACAATCGTAACATAGCACAGTGAGCTATGAACTACCATCAAAGAGCTGCATGCAAACTGCATGATATGGTTATAAAGTTATGTTTTTTCCAAGTGTTTCATTATCCTTATCATAGACATCGATTCATCAAAATGTCAGAGGGGAAACATTCATTACAACGTGGCCATTACCATGCATTACCTTTACCATGCATCCATTACAATGCACATGCTTTCACCACGCATGTCTTTACCACACAATTTTTTACTACAAATATGCCTTTACCATGCATGCAGTTAACAACAAAAATCTTAGGGTCTGATTACGAGTTTTGCAGTGTTGCAGCAGGCCGGCATTCCAGGGCCCCGCTGCAACACTGCCAAAACCGTAGTCATCCCGCCCGCCCGCCCGCCATATTCTGACCGAAATACAGGTTGGGCGGTCCTGCAGCATCAGTCCCACAGCAGTGCCTTTCTAAGGGTTATAGGAGAGCCTTAGAAAGGCACCGCTGTGGGAGCACTGCATCCCGTTCCAACATCGACCAAAATGCACAATGTAGTGCATTTATTTCAGTGCAGGAACAGTGGTGCATACAGACAGGGGGCGCACCCATGCTCAGAGGCATCAGGGGGCCCTGTAGGACTCCCTTAGTTTTCTCACCATCACCCTTTTCATGGCGGGCACACCACCATGAAAAGGGCCACAGTGAGGAAACTCGTATTATGCATGACGGTGCTGCAGCAGCACTGCCAGCATATTACAGCCTTACACCACTGAGCCAGTGCAGTGGGATTAGGGATCCCCGGCGGTTGCGGCACAGTCCTGTGGCAGTCCCACCACCATAGTTGTAATACGGCGGGTGGAACAACAGTCTGGCAGTCCAGGGACTGCCATCACAGTTCAGTGGTCCCATGGACCGCCAAGCTCATAGTTAGGCCCTTAGTATTGTGCAGGAAAGTGATTGATATATATATATATATATATATATATATATATCAATCTCTCTTTATTTCATCCAGTACCCCAGATGGGACACAAGAGGCTGAGCAAAGTAACTTACCCGGCATGCGGTGAGAATTGCATGTTGGGACTTGCAGTCAGCCAACGCGTCTGCAGGTCCGTTTGGAACTTTGACCCAGCCCATCTGGATGGCCACCAATGGCAGAACGACTGGGGTTATTTCAAAGAACTGGCGGGAGTGCTTTGTTGAAGCTGGCATTTGAAAAAGGAATTGCTCCGAAACGCGTCATGCCTTAAGCTTTTGCAGTGAAAATAAATCCTTTCCCGAATTCCCCGTTGTGTCCCTCACGTTCTTTGTGATTGTCATAACGTTCCGTGGTATGTGTTTCGCGCTAGCCCTGAGCGCGATTGAGGTGACCCGCCTTCACAAAGAGAACAGAGCCAGCTGGGCAGCTTCGGCAACTTTTTCTTTTTCACCAAGGTATTGGTACGGCTCTGACCCACCACACCCTCGCTTGGCGGATGTGCCGCTGCTCATCGCAGTCCGTGACTGCACGGAGGAATTCTGGAACATTGTGTCCATGTCTTTCAGGCCTGAACCAACTTGGATCTGTGTGGTTGAAGGCGTTGGGGGCTCGGGAGAGGAAATTGCTTTCACCAACAACGTTCTGCCACAGATCACAGCAGCGTTCTTCATTTCATCCGGTACCCCAGATGGGACACAAGAGGCTGAGCAAAGTAACTTACCCGGCATGCGGTGAGAATTGCATGTTGGGACTTTCAGTCAGCCAACGCGTCTGCAGGTCCGTTTGGAACTTTGACCCAGCCCACCTGGATGGCCACCAATGGCAGAACGACTGTGGTTATTTCAAAGAACTGGCGGGAGTGCTTTGTTGAAGCTGGCATTTGAAAAAGGAATTGCTCCGAAACGCGTCATGCCTTAAGCTTTTGCAGTGAAAATAAATCCTTTCCCGAATTCCCCGTTGTGTCCCTCACGTTCTTTGTGATTGTCAGAACGTTCCGTGGTATATATATATATATATATGGCGGACTGGTTCTTCGGTGTAATAAACTGAAAATTACACAAAATCTGGGTCTACTCTCGTTTTATTCTCAAAGGATTGTTTTGCAAACGAGCAACTTACATATATATATATCCGTTACATAGATGACCTGTTTCTCATTTGGGAAGGAGAGGAGGAAGAGTTAAAATGTTTTTTGTCATCTTTGAACGTCAACTCACTCAACCTTCAATTCACGTATACATACAGTAGAACCGTGGTGGATTATTTGGACATAAGGGTCTACATTGAGAATGAGAGAATGTGCACCACCCTCTTCCGAAAGACCACATCATGCAACAGCATTCTGCACGCTAACAGCGCACATCCAAAAGCCCTTAAGTGGAGTATCCCCTATGGAGAGTTCCTGCGGGCGCGTAGGAACTGCTCTGAGGAGGAGGAGTTTATTAAACAGATGTCTATAATGATGGTTCGTTTCCAAAGAAGAGGTTATCCTTTGATGGTCTTAGAGAATGCACGGGAAAGAGCAACCAATGCCATAAGAGAGAACTTATTGTTACCCAAGAACATGAAAATGTCGTCTGAGTTGAATGTGGAACCAGTGAGATTCATTACAGATTTTAACAGCTCGAATCAGAAGGTGAAACAGACGCTCAATAAACATTGGGGTGTCCTTAAGAAAGATCAGGAATTAAAACCCTTCATCAAACAACAGGCCAATGTCACCTACAGAAAAGTACCCTCATTAGGGGGACTATTGACACAAAGCTACTTCTCCAACAAACCTGTATATCTACAAAAAACAACTTGGTTATCACAGAAGGGCTTTGTGAAATGCGCAAGATGTAAAGCCTGTAACTATGGCCGCAATATGACAGAAGTTATGACCATTCAAGGTTTGAAAAAAACAATCAAGGAAAGGATCACGTGTGAAACCACCCACGTGGTTTACCTTTTGGAATGTAAATGCGGCCAAAGATATATTGGAAGTACAGTGAATAAACTAAAATTGCGCATCCTACAACATTTGCGAGCCATATTGAACAAGGACTTTGCGTATGTGATGGCCAAACATATCTGGAGAGAGCATGAAGGGATTTTAGATAAAAACACACTCTCGTACTCTGGTGTTGAACATATAACAACGAATATCAGAGGGGAGACAGAGAGTTGTTATTGAGACGTGCAGAATCAAGATGGATTGTCAATTTGGGTACAGAGATGCCGTGGGGCCTGAATGCGGATGCGGAACTATACACCTTCTTGTAACAATGTTTATCATTTAACCTGCCTTAGACATGTCTTAAAACTTGGTATCTTTAGGTTTTAAGTGTACCGCAATTTTAATCAATGGGCCCAGTTATTGTGTTTTATCTCCCTACTTCTGACAATCTCTCTTTTTATAACTTTTTATCACCTTATTGAGCACCGTATATGTGCAATTGTTGCATTAGGTATTATTCCTTGAAATGGCGAGCAAGTTGATCATTTAAGGGCTTATATTTTCAAGTGAATAATGATGAAGTATATCTGAACATAATTTTTTCCACTAACAGACATTAATGAAGGAGTTTTACTCCATTATATATCGATCAGCAATGTATACATCTGATAATGTGGATTTTAATGGTCCAGTGGAAAATTGTTTGGAATACTGGATGGAGGTCAGTTGAGGTAATATTATACAGAGTAGAATACGGAATAGTTTCTACGAATAAGCACTAAGCACTTTATATTTATGGTGTAAATACATAGTACTGAAAGGCATAGTAAGTCAAGAGCGGGTTTTATAGAACCCATCTTTTTTAATATAATGCTTTTAGTGACCTCCTCGTTTTAGATCTTTTTAGATTTTTTCACTTGTTGATAGAGGACATTTGCACTTTGAATTTGTATAAGCACAGGCACTTTAGACCATCCTGGCACTTCTCGCAGATTCTTCCCTGGAGCCCAGGAAATATGCACATTGCACCTTTCGGTAGTGTTTGTCATTTTTATTAGTATATAAATTTGAATCTAGAAGTAAGAACATATAAATAAACTTGAAGCAATGTAAGGGGTGTTATTAGAGATTGAATTAAAAGAGTAGCATGATGTTTTGGGAGAGATCGAACTATTATACATAATCGACATAATACTGGAAGTCTGGGGCTCTTTTGATTATTAATAAGAAAATGACATAAATGTGAAGGATTAGATGGTGTACTTCACAAATTGATAATATGTATTTATTCATGTCACTTTGAAAAATAGAGAAAGAATGTAAAGTAACATAAAGCTATTTTGTTTATGTCTAAACTATACATGATTCCAATTTTGAACGTGGCTCCTTTAAGAAATTGACCTTGTTTTTTAATTGGTGGTGGGGGGAAATGAACTATGCTTCCCCTTTAAATGGACACGTTGTCAGCACACTTTGGACCCAGTAGAAGGCGCAAGCCGAAACGCGTAGGTCATTGTTCTGTATGCACCCCTGCACTTAGCTTGTGAAGGCTTCGTATGAAGAGGCTCTTTGTCATATTTTATTAAAGCCCTTTTGAAGTCAGTTCCTGTAAGTGCTGTGCTTCATTTTGCCCTGGTAAACGTGTGGAAAGCTGAGCCCGAGTGGAGGGCAACCATTTGGAGCAAATGTGCATATATATATATATATATATATTATCTACTGGCGGTCGCCAGTAGATAGTTATAGTTAAAACCTATTATCCATAGGAAATCGGCGACATTCTATTTGAAATAACGTTGGCGCCGGTTGACGAATCTTCGCGAAAGTTTCCAACTTGTTGGGGCGCTCCGGTCCGCTCCTATCCTGAAAGTCTCGGGGTGATACGTCAAGCGGGGGCCGAGAAAAAAGGGGGGTCCCAAAACGTGTTTTCCCCATTCATTTTTCCATAGGAACCTTTAGTCGCAGCTACAGCCCGAACTGCTGAACGGAATTACACCAAATTTGGCAAAGAGGTAGCCCTTGGTTCAGTGTCGTGCCTTTTGCTTAAATGGTGTAAATCCGTTCAGTAGTTCCTGAGAAAATCAAAAGTAAAGTCACATATATATCTGGGCGGAGCCTAACCACACATGTCATCGTGAGATCTGATTGGCTGTCAGCACTTCATCCTGGAATTTCTGGCAGCCATCTTGGGACCAATATAAATGATAGTACCTCATTGAAATGCATTGTAGTGAATAGAAGATTTTGAGGGTCACCAAAAGGAGAACTATAAAGGGTGATAACAGGCTTTAGTTACATTAGAATTTATTTGTTGATGGTACCATACTAATTTTAGGAATTGTGGTGTATTCTAAGGTGATTTTACCATGTGAAAAACCTTCTGCTGGGATATCATGAATCATGTTTGAGAGAACACTATTTTCTCATGCTTGTCCCATGGAGGTTTGGAAGGTGCTCCAGAAGCTAAAATGAGAGCATATTTTCTGTAAATTCACATTATCTTTCTCACTCATGTGAGAATGAAGTCTGACATTCTCAGTAAAACATGTACATCCAACAAGGGCAGAGACTGTCAGTTGATTCCTTTGTGTTCTACTGCAGCTTCCCAGAGTGTTCTAAAGAACAACTAGAGTGCTAACAGCCTTACTTATGACAAAAGTATGGCACACCTGAAGCCATCTTGATTGGAATAAACTGGTAACACTTAAACAATTTAATTTAAAAAGGAACAAAATGATGGGGTTCATTTTGTCATAGAAATTATGGTTAGTGCTGTAGAAAGAAAAATTAGGACATGTTTCAAGTGTGATCTCAAATATCTTCCTGTTATATTTCAACAGGAGCAGCCTGCCAGTTGATGCCTTTGTGTTCTACTGCAGCTTCCCAGAGTGTTCTAAAGAACAACTAGAGTGCTAACAGCCTTACTTATGACAAAAGTATGGCACACCTGAAGCCATCTTGATTGGAATAAACTGGTAACACTTAAAACATTTAATTTAAAAAGGAACAAAATGATGGGGTTCATTTTGTCATAGAAATTATGGTTAGTGCTGTAGAAAGAAAAATTAGGACATATTTCAATTGTGATCTCAAATATCTTCCTGTTATATTTCAACAGGAGCAGCCTGTCAGTTGATGCCTTTGTGTTCTACTGCAGCTTCCCAGAGTGTTCTAAAGAACAACTAGAGCGCTAACAGCCTTACTTATGACAAAAGTATGGCACACCTGAAGCCATCTTGATTGGAATAAACTGGTAACACTTAAACAATTTAATTTAAAAAGGAACAAAATGATGGGGTTCATTTTGTCATAGAAATTATGGTTAGTGCTGTAGAAAGAAAAATTAGGACATGTTTCAAGTGTGATCTCAAATATCTTCCTGTTATATTTCAACAGGAGCAGCCTGCCAGTTGATGCCTTTGTGTTCTACTGCAGCTTCCCAGAGTGTTCTAAAGAACAACTAGAGTGCTAACAGCCTTACTTATGACAAAAGTATGGCACACCTGAAGCCATCTTGATTGGAATAAACTGGTAACACTTAAAACATTTAATTTAAAAAGGAACAAAATGATGGGGTTCATTTTGTCATAGAAATTATGGTTAGTGCTGTAGAAAGAAAAATTAGGACATATTTCAAGTGTGATCTCAAATATCTTCCTGTTATATTTCAACAGGAGCAGCCTGCCAGTTGATGCCTTTGTGTTCTACTGCAGCTTCCCAGAGTGTTCTAAAGAACAACTAGAGCGCTATCAGCCTTACTTATGACAAAAGTATGGCACACCTGAAGCCATCTTGATTGGAATAAACCGGTAACACTAAAAACATTTAATTTAAAAAGGAACAAAATGAGGGGTTCTTTTTTAAATAGAAATTATGGTTAGTGCTGCAGAAAGAAAAATTAGGGCATGTTTTAAGTGAGATCTCAAATCCTCTTCTATTTCATTAGAAAATTCTGACATGCAGACTGAAACAATCACTTTCAATACCAGCAGCAGACTACCAGTTAACTCCCTGGTGAGCAGTAGCTTTACTCCAGGGATCTAATGAGCAACTAGAGTGCTAACATTCTGAATTTATGGCAGATGTGAGACACATCTGAATGCCTTCTTGATGGAATCAAAGTAAAAAACTGAAAGCATTTCCTACTGAGGAGACTGCAGTAAATGAAGAAATTAGGAAACTTCATAACAAAGAAGTCTTCCAAGATGGCCACCAGTGAAAAAAGAGCCCAAATGTAGCACAAATATTACCCAGATGTAGCCCACATATAGCCCAATGACAAAAGTGTGCAAAACACTTTTTATTTTTAGTTTTTTGCAGTTTTATGTAGTGCAGACTGGTCAGGTATTGGAGCATTGCATCTTAAAACATGACCCCCTACACTACAAAAACACCACTGCACTACCTTGAACCCTAAAACACTACCCCCAGCACGACCCCCTACACTACACAAGCACCACTGCACTATCCTAAACCCCTAAACACTACCCCCAGCACGACCCCGTACACTACCCAAACACCACTGCACTAACCTAAATCCTAAAACACTACCACCAGCACGACCCCCTACACTACCCAAACACCACTGCACTACCCTAAAACATGACCCCCTACACTACACAAACACCACTGCACTACCCTAAACCCTAAAACACTACCCCCAGCACGACCCCCTACACTACACAAGCACCACTGCACTACCCTAAACCCTAAAACACTACCCCCAGCACGACCCCCTACACTACACAAACACCACTGCACTACCCTAAACCCTAAAACACTACCCCCAGCACGACCCCTACACTACCCAAACACCACTGCACTAACCTAAATCCTAAAACACTACCCCCAGCATGATCCCCTACACTACCCAAACACCACTGCACCACCCTAAAACATGACCCCTACACTACACAAACACCACTGCACTACCCTAAACCCTAAAACACTACCCCCAGCACGACCCCCTACACTACACAAGCACCACTGCACTACCCTAAACCCTAAAACACTACCCCCAGCACGACCCCCTACACTGCCCGAACACCACTGCACTGCCCTAAACCCTGAAACACCAGCCCCTGCATGACCCCCTATACTGCCCGAACACCACTGCACTGCCCTAAACCCTGAAACACCACCCCTAGCACGACCCCCTACACTGCCCGAACACCACTGCACTGCCCTAAACCCTGAAACACCACCCCTTCACGACCCCCTACACTGCCCGAACACCACTACACTGCCCTAAACCCTGAAACACCACCCCCAGCATGACCCCCTACACTGCCCGAACACCACTGCCCTGCCCTAAACCCTGAAACACTACCCCCAGCAAGACCCCTACACTGCCCGAACACCACTGCACTGCCCTAAACCCTGAAACATCACCCCCAGCAAGACCCCCTACACTGCCCGAAAACCACTGACCTAAACCCTGAAACACCACCCCCAGCACGACCCCCTACACTGCCTGAACACCACTGCACTGCCCTAAACCCTGAAACACTACCCTCAGCATGACCCCCTACACTGCCCGAACACCACTGCTCTGCCCAAAACCCTGAAACACCAGCCCCAGCACGACCCCCTACACTGCCCGAACACCACTGTCCTGCCCTAAACCTTGAAACACCAGCCCCTGCACGACCCCCTACACTGCCCGAACACCACTGCACTACCCTAAACCCTGAAACATCACCCCCAGCACGACCCCCTACACTGCCCGAGCACCACTGCACTGCCCTAAACCCTGAAACACCAGCCCCAGCACGACCCCCTACACTGCCTGAAAACCACTGCACTGCCCTAAACCCTGAAACACCAGCCCCAGCACGACCGCCTACACTGCCCGAACACCACTGCACTGCCCTAAACCCTGAAACACCAGCCCCAGCACGACCCCCTACACTGCCCGAACACCACTGCACTGCCCTAAACTGTGAAACACCAGCCTCAGCACGACCCCCTACACTGCCTGAACACCACTGCACTGCCCTGAACCCTGAAACACCAGCCCTAGCACAACACCCTACACTGCCCGAACACCACTGCACTGCCTTAAACCCTGAAACACCACCCCGTGCATGACCACCTACACTGCCCGAACACCACTGCACTGCCCTAAACCCTGAAACACCACCCACAGCGCAACCCCCTACACTGCCCGAACACCACTGCACTGCCCTAAACCCTGAAACACCACCCCCTGCACAACCCCCTACACTGCTCGAACACTACTGCACTGCCCTAAACCCAGAAACACCATCCCCAGCACGACCCCCTATACTGCACGAACACCACTGCACTGCCCTAAAGCCTGAAACACTACCCCCAGCAAGACCCCTACACTGCCCGAACACCACTGCACTGCCCTAAACCCTGAAACATCACCCCCAGCAAGACCCCCTACACTGCCCGAACACCACTGCCCTAAACCCTGAAACACCACCCCCAGCAAGACCCCCTACACTGCCCGAACACAACTGCACTGCCCTAAACCCTGAAACACCAGCCCCAGCACGACCCCCTACACTGCCCGAACACCACTGCACTGCCCTAAACCCTGAAACACCACCCCCTGCACGACCCACTACACTGCCCGAACACCACTGTACTGCCCTAAACCCTGAAACCCCACCCCCAGCATGACCCCTACACTGCCAGAACACCACTGCACTGCCCTAAACCCTCAAATACCACCCCTGCACGACCCCCTACACTGCCCGAACACTACTGCACTGCCCTAAACCCTGAAACACCACCCCCAGCACGACCCCCTACACTGCACGAACACCACTGCACCGCCCTAAACCCTGAAACACTACCCCCAGCAAGACCCCCTACACTGCCCGAACACCACTACACTGCCCTAAACCCTGAAACACCACCCCCAGCATGACCCCCTACACTGCCCGAACACCACTGCCCTGCCCTAAACCCTGAAACACTACCCCAGCAAGACCCCTACACTGCCCAAACACCACTGCACTGCCCTAAACCCTGAAACATCACCCCCAGCAAGACCCCCTACACTGCCCGAAAACCACTGACCTAAACCCTGAAACACCACCCCCAGCACGACCCCCTACACTGCCCGAACACCACTGCACTGCCCTAAACCCTGAAACACCACCCACAGCGCAACCCCCTACACTGCCCGAACACCACTGCACTGCCCTAAACCCTGAAACACCACCCCCTGCACAACCCCCTACACTGCTCGAACACTACTGCACTGCCCTAAACCCAGAAACACCATCCCCAGCACGACCCCCTATACTGCATGAACACCACTGCACTGCCCTAAACCCTAAAACACTACCCCCAGCAAGACCCCCTACACTGCCCGAAACCACTGCACTGCCCTAAACCCTGAAACATCACCCCCAGCAAGACCCCCTACACTGCCCGAACACCACTGCCCTAAACCCTGAAACACCACCCCCAGCACGACCCCTACACTGCCCGAACACCACTGCACTGCCCTAAACCCTGAAACACCACCCCCTGCATGACCCACTACACTGCCCGAACACCACTGTACTGCCCTAAACCCTGAAACCCCACCCCCAGCATGACCCCCTACACTGCCAGAACACCACTGCACTGCCCTAAACCCTGAAACACCACCCCCTGCACGACCCCCTACACTGCCCGAACACTACTGCACTGCCCTAAACCCTGAAACACCACCCCCAGCACGACCCCCTACACTGCACGAACACCACTGCACCGCCCTAAACCCTGAAACACTACCCCCAGCAAGACCCCCTACACTGCCCGAACACCACTGCACTGCCCTAAACCCTGAAACATCACCCCCAGCAAGACCCCTACACTGCCCGAACACCACTGCCCTAAACCCTGAAACACCACCCCCAGCAAGACCCCTATACTGCCCGAACACCACTGCACTGCCCTAAACCCTGAAACACCACCCCCAGCAAGACCCCCTACACTGCCCGAACACCACTGCACTGCCCTAAACCCTGAAACACCAGCCCCAGCACGACCCCCTACACTGCCTGAACACCACTGCACTGCCCTAAACCCTGAAACACCACCCCAGCATGACCCCCTACACTGCCCGAACATCACTGCACTGCCCTAAACTCTGAAACACCAGCCCCAGCACAACCCCGTACACTGCCTGCACACCACTGCACTGCCCTAAACCCTGAAACACCAGCCCCAGCACAACCCCGTACACTGCCCAAACACCACTGCACTGCCCTCAACCCTGAAACACCAGCCCCAGCACGACCGCCTACACTGCCCGAAAACTACTGCACTGCCCTAAACCCTGAAACACCACCCCCAGCAAGACTACCTACACTGGCCGAACACCACTGCACTGCCCTAAACCCTGAAACACCACCCCCTGCACGACCCCCTACACTGCCCAAACACTACTGCACTGCCCTAAACCCTGAAACACCACCCCTCAGCACGACACCCTACACTGCCCGAACACCACTGCACTGCCCTAAACCCTGAAACACCACCCCAGCACGACCCCTACACTGCCCGAACACCACTGCACTAAACCCTGAAACACCACCCCTGCACGACCCCCTACACTGCCGGAACACCACTGCACTGCCCTAAACCCTGAAACACCACCCCAGCATGACCCCCTACACTGCCCTAACACCACTGCACTGCCCTAAACCCTGAAACATCACCCCCAGCACAACCCCTACACTGCCTGAGCACCATTGCTCTGCCCTAAACCCTGAAACACTAGCCCCAGCACGACCCCTACACTGCCCGAACACCACTGCACTGCCCTAAACCCTGAAACACCCCCAGCACGACCCCCTACACTGCCCGAACACCACTGCACTGCCCTAAACCCTGAAACACCAGCCCCAGCAAGACCCCCTACACTGCCCGAACACCACTGCATTGCCCTAGACTCTGAAACACCAGCCCCAGCAAGACCCCCTACACTGCCCGAACACCACTGCACTGCCCTAAACCCTGAAACACCAGCCCCAGCATGACCCCTACACTGCCCGAACACCACTGCACTGCCCTAAACCCTGAAACACCAGCCCCAGCACGACCCCTACACTGCCCGAACACCACTGCACTGCCCTAAACCCTGAAACACCAGCCCCAGCACCGCCCCCTACACTGCCCGAACACCACTGCACTGCCCTAAACCCTGAAACACCACCCCCAGCATGACCCCCTTTACTGCTCGAACACCACTGCACTGCCCCAAACCCTGAAACACCACCCCCAGCATGACCCCCTACACTGCCCGAACACCACTGCCCTAAACCCTGAAACACCACCCCTGCACGACCCCCTACACTGCCCGAACACCACTGCACTGCCCTAAACCCTGAAACACCACCCCCAGCACGACCCCCTACACTGCCCAAACACCACTGCACTGCCCTAAACCCTAAAACACCACCCCCAGCACGACCCCCTACACTGCCCGAACACCACTGCACTGCCCTAAACCCTAGAACACTACCCCCAGCATGACCCCCTACACTACCCGAACACCACTGCACTACCCTAAACCCTAAAATACTCCCCCAGCACGACCCCTACACTACCCGAACACGACTGCACTGCCCTAAACCCTAAAACACTCCCCCAGCATGACCCCCTACACTACCCGAACACCACTGCACTGCCCTAAACCCTAAAACACTCCCCCAGCACGACCCCCTACACTACCCAAACACCACTGCACTACCCTAAACCCTAAAACCCTAAAACACTAACCCCAGCACAACCCCCTACACTACCCAAACACCACTGTACTACCCTAAACCCTAAAACACTCCCCCAGGACGACTCCCTACACTACCCAAACACCACTGCACTACCCTAAACCCTAAATCTACCCCCAGCATGACCCCCTACACTACACAAACACCACTGCACTACCCTAAACCCTAAATCTACCCCCAGCATGACCCCCTACACTACACAAACACCACTGCACTACCCTAAACCCTAAAACACTACCCCCAGCACGACCCTCTTCACTACCTAAACACAACTGCACAATTTGTTACAGGCGTTGCAACGCAGGCCTGTGGTGCTTACTGGAAGTACCTGGTGGGCTGGTTGGTCCCCAGGGACTCTCAGGATTCAAGGTGACCTAATCACCCAACTTAAAACGCGCCACGGGGTGCGTTTGCACAGTGGTGGAGGGAGGGGGCGGGGCCTCAGGTGACATGTGCGCAAACAAGCCCTGTGGTGCGTTTTAAGTTGGGGAGTTAATTCCCTTTGAATCCTGGGGGCCAACTAGCCCACCAGGTACCTTCAGTAAGCACAACAGAGTTGCGTTGCAGAGAGGTGAAAAAGGTGCGTGGCCTCGGAACGCCTCTCTGCAACTCAGCTCTGTGGTCCTAACTGTAGGTACCTGGGGGCTAGTTGGGCCCCAGGGACCCTCAGGATTCAAGGGGACTTAATCCCGCAACTTAAAAACGCGCCATGGGGCGCGTTTGCACACATGTCACCTCAGGCCCCCCTCCCTTCACCTCTGGTTAGTCAGAGTCAGTTACCACCAGTACCCGTCTGAAAAAGTTGTGGGCACAGGATGATTTTGCAACAAGGCCTCTTTCTGCTCCTCTGTTGGTTCTTTCTGCACATCTTTTGCTTCTTTCTGTGCGTTTTTTCTTCTTTCTTCACATGTCCTACCTCTTTTGGCATAGTTAGAAACTAGCATTTAAAAAACCTTTGAAATTCACTTAAAAAATCATAGGTTTCAAGCACGTTATAGTTAGAAATTAACATTTAAAAAACCTTTGAAATTCACTGAAAAAACCATAGGTTTCAGGCACGTTATAGTTAGAAATTAGCATTTAAAAAACCTTTGAAATTCACTGAAAAAACCATAGGTTTCAGGCACGTTATAGTTAGAAATTAGCATTTAAAAAACCTTTGAAATTCACTGAAAAAACCATAGGTTTCAGACACGTTATAGTTAGAAATTAGCATTTAAAAACCTTTGAAATTCACTGAAAAAACCATAGATTTTAGGGACAGTTATAGTTAGTTGGACATTGCACTCGTACAAAACCCGTGAAATTCCCCTGTTATAGTTAGTTCAGCTAACTATAACTCGCGCCCCGCAATGCACTGCTGATGACGTCACATATTACATCACTCATGACATGGTCAGTGACATCACTGATGACATCACTGATGACATCTCAAATGACATCACTGATGACATCATCCATGTGATAATTTCATGCATCTTCTCACACCCTAATATAACTTTTGATACACCCACTCTAAATTACAGACTGCCATTCTCAAAACCATAGACACTCCAACACCAAAAACTACATACCCACTCACTGATTCTTAGGTCTACACACACACATCCACTCACTCACCTGTACAGTCACTCATACTTACAGTCACTCAGTACAGGACTATCATATGCACTCATACACCTATATAAACACTCACACACCGCCACTCATCCATAGAGGTACTCACACACCTAGTCAGTCATGCAAAAATTAATCACACACCCATTTACTCACCTATACAGTTATACACACACCAGCTCACTTACTCATACAAATACTAGCACATTCTTACGCTCTTATACAATAACTGATACAAGCACACACGCATCCATACAGCCACTCTCACAATAACACACTCTCACTTATAGCCATTTAAATACTCTAACACACATATATACTGCCTTTTACATATGTAGTTACTTGCACATGTACCACTGATATATACATTCACTGACTAACACACCCATACACACACTCACCCACCCAAGCAGTCCATCACAGATGCACTCTTGAAATCATGCACCCAGTGAATCATCCACTCACACATCTATGTATAGAGTCACACACACCCCACCCACACAAACACTCAGGCAGCCATACAGATACTCAGAGAACCAATCAATAACCCATATAGACACTCATGTAGCTATTCGCAAATCCATGCATCCACTTACACACCAACAAACAGACGGATACAGACATTCACACAGTTTAGTCACTAACCCATGCATTCAGTAAGATACGTTTAATCACTCACTTATAGAGTCAGTCACTCACGTACTAAATCATCCATTCAGACACTTATACACCCACTCATTCTTCAATACGCCTTTCCCTATATATATTAAACATATTTAAACTTTACAGAAACACACAGTCACTGGATGATGTCATCAGTGATGTCATTTGAGATGTCATCAGTGATGTCATCAGTGATGTCACTGACCATGTCATGAGTGATGTAATATGTGACGTCATCAGCAGTGCATTGCGGGGCGCGAGTTATAGTTAGCTGAACTAACTATAACAGGGGAATTTCACGGGTTTTGTACGAGTGCAATGTCCAACTAACTATAACTGTCCCTAAAATCTATGGTTTTTTCAGTGAATTTCAAAGGTTTTTTAAATGCTAATTTCTAACTATAACGTGTCTGAAACCTATGGTTTTTTCAGTGAATTTCAAAGGTTTTTAAATGCTAATTTCTAACTATAACGTGCCTGAAACCTATGGTTTTTCAGTGAATATATATATATATATATATAGATAGATAGATAGATATACACGTATATATAAATAGTTTGATACATACTGGAACTGCAGTATTTGAGATCAGTGATGTCACTGACCATGTCATGAGTGATGTAATATGCCAGGTTATAGCAGTGCATTGTGGGGTGTAAGTTATAGTTAGCTCAAGTAACTATAACTGCTGAATTTCACTGGTTTTGTTCGAGTAAATCTGAGCCTAACTATAATGTCCCTGAAGCCTTTGTTTTTTTCTGTGAATTTCTACGATTTTTTTAATTCTATTTCTTAACTATAACGTCCCTGTAACCTTTGGCTTTTTAAATGAATTGCTAAGGTATTTCAAATTATTTTTCCTAATTATAATGTCCCTGTAACCTTTGTTTTTTTAAGTGAATTTCTATGTTTTTTTAACTAGTAATCGCGTTTGCGGAGTAGTGGAGAAAGGGGGCCTCAGACCAGCTCTCAGGAATACCGCAGTAAGGGACTTACTGGAGGTAACAAGAGAGCTTATTGGCCCCCAAGGTACCTCAGCATCTGAGAAGACTTAATCCCCTAACCAGTATTGTGCCAGGAGGTGTATTTGCATTGTGGTGGAGAAAGGGGGCGTGGCCTCAGACCAGATCTCAGCAATCCAGCTGTGTGGGACCTACTGGAGGTTACAGGAGGGTAGTTGGCCCCCAAGGACCTTCAGCAGCCAAGGGGACTTCATCCCCCAACCAGCAGTGTGCCAGAAAGAGTGTTTGCAGAGTGGTGGAGAAAGGGGGCATGGCCTCAAAAGACCACTCAGCAATCCAGCATTGTGGGACTTACTTGAGGTAACAGGAGGGCTTGTTGGCCCCCAAGGACCCCCCTCCTTTCTTGATTAAAGGTAAAAAGGAGTTTGGCCCTGGGGAGGTGGTGGAACCCCGGGGCATGGGGGGATCCGCAAGGCCCCCTTATTGCATTAGTCCTGTGGCGGTGGCAGTCCCCAGGGCTGCAGGGAAGCCATATGGGTCTCCCCCGCACTAATTTCAATAAATAGCCCTGAGAGATGGCAGTCTCGGGGCTGTGGCCTACATCAGTTTGATTATGTTTGCTTATGCTTATGAGTGATATATTATGTTACAGTTAGCTCAGGTAATTATAACTGCAGAAATTTACTGGTTTTGGGAAAGTGAAATGTGAGTCTAAATATAACGTCCATGTAACCTTGGGTTTTTCCGTAAATTTCTAAGGTTTTTTAAATACCGTTTCCCACCTGTGACCTTTGAACGTGAGTGTGTGAATAAGTGCAAGAGTTCCTCAGTGGGTGGGTGACTGAGTGCGTGAGTGTCTCAATGGGTGTGTGACTGTGTGTGTGTGTGTGTGTGCTTGTGTGTGGTTCACTGACAAAATATCGACCCCCAAAATATCTCCATACCATAATATTGTGACAAAAATATTGATGTCAAAAATATCGTCATCCTATACTTATAATGGTAAGTACAAACATTTCAGAAAAAAAATCGATATCATTATTATAGTTTTATTGAATACCGATTTTTAAGTATATGTATAATAAAGAGTAAATATATTAATTAGTAACATAAATTTTTAAAAATCAAAAATATTTAATATATATCTTAAATATAACAAATAAACTTAATTTAAAAAGTTAAACACACTTATATAATAATCAATATATATATATATATATATATTTAGATATATCTGCTTACAAAAAGTATATTAAACAAATAATTTTAATTTATATTATAACTTTAAAATAATATAAAACAACTATATATATATATATATATATATGTATATATATATATATATATATATATTCTCCCAAATACCGCTGCAGCAGTGAATGAAGACGCACTGACTTGGGATCCAAACTTTTCTTGTTCATTTAATGCAAGAGGCCATTGTCATGCCCAACGCGTTTCGGTAACGCGTTGGGCATGACAATGGCCTCTTGCATTAAATAAACAAGAACATTTTGGATCCCAAGTGAGTGCGTCTTCATTTACTGCTGCAGCGGTATTTAGGAGAATTTTGACCAGCTTGGTCCTGCCGGAGAAGTACGCACCGCCCCAAGGAAGAAGCGCTGGTGTTCTTATCAGGGCTGAAAACAGAGGAATATATATCTATATATATATACATATACCATTAACATAAAATCTTTAAACATAAAAAACCTTTCTAATTAAATAAAAATATTAAACAACTTAAAATTCTTCACATTAATAAAAAATATTTTACACATTAAAAATATTAATAATTACAAATATAATTTTAAATAAACAAAAACATAATAATATAAATTATAACAGCATAAAATAAATTGTAAAATATAACATTTAATACATATACTATTCCCACAACAATTTATACAAAACTATGCAAACTATTACAATAAATATATAAAACATTTACAACTGCCATGTAACACAAAGCAAAAATATTAAACCTGGGTAAAATGTACATATCTCCCTCCAATAAATGAAACAGTATTAAAAGCGTTGGATTGCAGATAGGTAATATTTACTGTACCCATTCCAGCCAGTACAACAGTAGGAAAACTGTTGGAGTGCGAAGGGGTAACATAATACTATTCCCACTCCAATCACTACAACAGTAGGGAAAGTGTTAGATTTCGGAGGGTAAAATTTACTATTCCCATCCAAATTAGTGTAACAGTAGGTAAAATGTTGGATTGCGGAGGGGTAAAATTTACTATTCCCACCCAAATTAGTGTAACAGTAGGTAAAATGTTGGATTGCGGAGGGGTAAAATGTACTATTCCCACTCCGGCCAGCACAACAGTAGGGAATGTGTTGGAGAGCAGAGGGGTAAAATTTACTATTCTCACTCTAGTCAGTATAAAAGTAGAGAAAGTGTTGGATTCTGGAGGGGTACAATTTACGATTCCCACTCCAATGAGTGCAACAGTAGGGAAAGTGTTGACTTGCAGAGGGGTAAAATTTACTATTCCCACTCCAGTCAGTACAAAAGTAAGGAAAGTGTTGGATAGCGGAAGGGTAAAATGTACTATTCCCACTCCAATCACTACAACAGTATGGAAAGTATTGGATAGCGGAGGAGTAAAATTTACTATTCCCACTCCAAGAAGTACAACAGTAGGGAAAGTGTTGGCATGCGGAGTGGTAAAATGCACTATTCCCACTCCTGTCGGTTCAACATTAAAAACAAACAAAATATCTTCAACAAAATAAAATTATTTAAAAAACAAAATAAATAAAAATAAGTATGATAAGTATGAAGGTTCCCAGCCATTGGGCTCTGGAGAGCAAAGACTAAGCTAAAGGCATCAGAATCACAAGTGCAGGAAGCATCGTGGCCACAGCAGAAGAGAGAGCTGGCTATATCTGTGGGACTGTAGGTAGGAAAACTGTGAAGTTATAGCACAGCAGGACCAGTAACTCATTTCACTAACAGCCACGCTCCAAAGAATCCAGGATTAAAGAGAGAAAAGGGTAGTCTGCTTACACGTATTGCCTGGTAGAGTAAAGAGGCTTTAGTGGTATAGCATACAAGGGAAATGGCAAGATGCCAACCAAAATTAGGTCACCACAGATACAAGACTCCTAACTACCACTTATTCAAGTAATCCAATCTCTATATCCATGGATATAACATCAATTGACCCAAACAATGTGGACCTGCTCCTTGACCCGCATAAGGACCATCATTTGCACATCCCAGGCACTGGTACCTACCATATAGTAACCAGCACCCAAGACCAGCCATAGCCCACAAAGACCACCCACAGTTCTGTATGGAAGATCATAACACTCAGACCAACCCTGCACGTAATCCTTCCACAGCACTCTAGGAATACCTCCTATCCATCCAACCCTGTATTGCTAAGAGTGGAGGAACAAAAACTACCTGAATCCAAACACAAAACAGGAAAAACAAAAACCTCTTCTGGTGAACCCCAGGCTGAAGTCCTTGTCGATCTCTCTTAGTGGCTCTCAGTTCCAAACTCAGCAGACAAGCCTCTTAGGCCATGTCCCTTATACCTCAACCATGTACCCCAAATCCCATGCAAGTCACCTCCAGTCCCATCTTTTGGTGAATGCCACAAAAATGTCTGTCCACCCAAGTAGTGAACCCAAGTCCAGGGGCTCTCTCAAACTCCCTGCAGAGTCTGCAGTTCTCAATATGCATCCATCTGCCTAGCCACTCAGCCAATCAGAGGCTACCATTAGTTATTGAGCCACACTTGTGCAAATGCGAGACAATGCTGGGAGGGCCTTGAGAGTTGTGTACTCTGGGAGATGTACTCACATACAAAATGTATATTAGCAGATGGGTTTGTAGTTGTGTTTCAATGTAAATCTATATCATGTTTGCATATGTACATCATGCCTTACAGCCCCACTATTATTCCAATAGCTCTGGCAGTGCATCATAATTATTTACTGTAGCATCCCCTGTTTCCATCACTGGGAGTAGCCCACAGGTATCAGTGCATGTAGATATTGACCGAAAGAACATACTAGCTCTAATTCTAATTCTAATTCTAGTTCTGAGCCCCTCTTACAGCTGCATTTGCACCTCAATCCAGCCATGGATAACACCTGTTATTCTACGTGCTGCTACTCACAATTGCTGTCAGTGCATATTCTCACATCGTCTACAGCAGCCCTGCTAGTCGAGTGGCCAATTCACAGTTCTGCTCTTGTACCTCAGGGGAGCTATTTGCTATTCCATTAACCCTGTGTAGAACCCAGTTTCAGCACTCATTGATGGAGAAACAATGTACATTATCATAACATTGATGACAAATTGAAGGACGTATAGACATTTATTGTGCCAAAAAGACAGAAATATTTTTTGAATGCCATAGACTCATTCCATAATGGCAAAACAAATGATCGCCAACATGTATATCACATAAAAAGCACTGAAACCTTTGTAACTATTCCACCAATGTAAATATGCTAATGAAACGAGGATCTTCATTGACTCCACTGGAACTCAGTTATGTCAGCTCATTTTGTGGCAAGGAAAATGCTTATAGCTAGATGTAAAAACAAGTACATTCCAGTGAAATAACTGGCAAGCCCATTCCATACATAGACAAAAATGGTTTTACTCGGAACAAAAGAGGAACGATTCCTCGTAATTAATAATTTACATTACAACATGAGAGAACACACAAGCAGGAAGTATTGTGCTGACCATAGACAGGCCCCAGCAATTTGCATCCTATCACCACTGGCCTTATTGTGCACAGCCATGTCACAAACAGTTAATGCACAATAAATAAACAATCTCAGCCCCTCCACCACCCTTGCTCAGTGGAAGCTTAGCTGAATGTGTTCCTTTGCATTCTGTGTGTTTTAATACCATGCAAGCAAAAGATCTGAGCTGCCCTCTAGTCCCACAATATAATATGACTTGCAGAGATAAACACCAGGGCCGGACTGGGAGCCCACATGAACCCTGACAATTTTTTTTAGACCAGCCCCCTTACCGTACGGTAATCACCAGAGTTATCCTGACACTTTTATTGGTGCTGAAAACTAGTGGATATACAAGGAACTCTGCAGTGGGTGCTTTCAAAACTGCTGCACTGCTACAAAAACGGCCGCCGGGAACAAATCCGACCCCCCACCATTCCAGCCTCCCAGGGAAATGCCCGTTGCCTGATATGGCTAGTTTGGCCATGATAGAGAGTTAAGCGCACTGAGCACAATCATCGCTGAGGCACTGATCCACTGCTGGGGGACTTGATGCCCCTTTCTCAGTATATTGAAATATTTTGAATGCCCAGTTGCAGGTATGTGCAATTTGCAGTCTTGTTTGTTGCTTCGGCAGTGCACGCCCTGCTGTTGCAGAGAGGAAATACATTACTATCCTGCTTTTGTTCCCCGAGCCAACCACAGGCTAGTTAATAGATCAGGATGATGCTGATGGAGCTGGTAGAGCCTACGCTCTTCTCCCATCTTAATCCCTCATAAGACTAAAGGACTATGGTAGAAACAAAGATGGAACTGCACAAAGGAATTACAGATGAGCCTCATTTGTTTTCAGATTTTGGCACAGTCTGGCTTCTGTGCCAGGGGTCGCAAGGGCAGAGACTGGGGTTGCTAAGTGAAAGCTGGGGGTCACAGCTGCGAACCCTGGCAACCGTGAATTGGTGCCCATGATCCTAATGTTGCTAAAAAGGGTTTGTATGGGTAGAAGTAAATTATTATTAGTAAAGCCAACCCTAACCGCCATGTCACGTTTAGAATCCTGAGTTTGTACTTCTCCAGACCAAGCACTCTTAAAATATGTCTATCAGTATGGATGACATTTCAATCCTACAACCTGTAGTCACCTTTGTCGTCGGTAAAATGTTCTCTACACTGATCTAAATACATATGATTCATTTTCTCTGTATGTGTGTGTGATGTAAAGTGCTCCAACACCCTATACAGGTGTGAGAGGCTCAATGAAACAAATGAAATACATTTGAGAGAGGGGCTATGGAGAGATGAAGGGCACTGTTGGAGAGTGATAGTGAGAGGATCTGTGGAGGAGGTGATCATGGGGGGTGCCCAAAAATATTGTCGCTCCGGGCGTCACCAGAACTAAACTCTTTTAATGTGTTTTCAGGTTCTTGGCTGTGCTTAAAAGTGAATGTGTGCACTTGTGTTGTGTTTAAATATGTGTTTCATGTTGACATCTTGTTTTCTGTGTTCTCTGTAAGAATGTCACTGTAAGATCATCATTCACTATGCTTTAAAAGCTAATACAATTGAATATATAATGAAAACACGTGCTGTAGAATGCACCATTTTGCCTTTTTTGGAATGGAATTTAAACTGTACTTCTTTTCATGCTGGACTCTTGCCATTTCATGAGTCTTGAATCAGGCATCGGTGCGCATGCATAGATTTTCATGGGGAGTAGAACATGTGCTCCCTGGAAAAATAATGTTTTTCTGTGTGCTATGGCACATGGTTCTCAGCACGTTTGGATTTTTGTTTCGCTGCATCTGTAGGTAGTTTTATTTTTAGGAGCCTTTCTCCTCAAAATAGGTCAATGCTTTTCGAGGCCTCTAGTAAGGCTCCTTTGTGGGGTTTGTAGAAGGAATGGAACTTACATCCTTGTCTGTAAAGTAGAATAAATTGTCTCATTTTTTATGTGTGCACCACTACTTTAATTCTTAGCTCCTAAAGTGAGATACAACTTATGTAAGCATCCCTGTTGTGTACCATATTTTACTACTATTTCAAGTCTGTTTTTGGAGAGTGGACGTCTCTGTTAGTGAACATGTGTATTTTGTAAAATTAGATAAATTGATGCTTAGGCGATGGTTGCATAATATGACACTGAGCTGAAATCTGTGGCTTGAATCGCTTGTCTCTATTGATATCTTCTTCAGTATTACAGGTGCCTTTGATTGCCTGCGCTTTCTATCCGTAATGAATATATCCCACGTTAATATGTTGGACCTCATTCAATTTGTCCAGATCTGAGCTCATTTGTTGGATTATCTCAAAAGAAGATACCTGGACACACGTGGTCCTCGTCACGATGCTACATCATGTTTTTACTTTTCATTAGATTGCCTAGCAACCTCTCGAGCTGACAGGACGAAGCAAGATGGCGTCTGAGTAGCGGCTGCCCGATGCTGCTCCGCCGGTCCGACTCCTAATTTAGTAAAGCAATAAGCTTTTATGGCAAAAAACCTCACTTAAACGGTGCTTAAATATTGGACATTTTCTTTGGGCAAATTCTACTGTATGGATCGATACTTCATCCCAGTCTTCCTCATCTTTGTGCGGGATAGAGAACAGAAGGAGCAACGAGGAGCGAGGAGGCGCCCGGCTCCGGCCCCGGTGACACGAACAGCGAGCTGTGCTGCTCTAGCGTCTCTCATATCCTCGCTCCACTTCGCCCTGCGGCCGCCTGCAGTGACGCGGCAATCCCGCGCAATTCTATCGGCACTCAAGGAGTTTCTGGCGGCTCTACCGGCGATCGGAAGCAGCTACTGTAGCAGAATCCAGCAAGAGCAAAAGCGGCTGCTACATCGCTTTCAGGACATCAAAAGAATACAAGTAAGAATGGCAGGGCGAGGTGGAGGGAAAGCTGCTAAGATTAGGGATAGTCAGGTTGCAGCGCCTGCAACGATTGAAGGTATTCAGCAGTCAGACCCTCCAACACGGCACCCAGGAACGCGGGGATTAAAAAACAGGGAAGGTTGTGACAAATTAAACTCTACTGAAAAATCTGAGCAGATGGACAAGCAAGCCAAAAGAGTACAAGCCAAAAAACCTATCAAGTTAATAGACAGCGCTCAGATTACGCAACCACTAATATCCAATCTGTTTGGCCCGGCAATGTTGGCAAAGGTAGCGGTGGGAAAGACGCTTAATGAACCTATCATGGTGGGAGCATCTGAGGGGGAGGTTATACTAACCACTCCTACAGCAATCGGAGAAAACTCACAGAGACCCTCGGCGGCAAAAATACCTACACCAGTCTCAGCAACTGTGGAAAATACAGGAACAATTGCGACTGTAGAGGTAGACATGTGTGTTAACGGTGAGGTGATTCAGGATAACCCTTCTAATGCCCTTTCGGCCCCTCTTCAAAATCTGGAAACAAGTATACCTGGGACAGAACATGTGGGTAAGGGGGCCCATAAACACTGAAACTGTTTCACAGAAAACTCCAGCTAACTTAACAAACACAGCTTCACGACGAATGGAAAATTTACACGCTGTCTCAGATGAGTCAGAGAGGTACGAGACTGGTATTTCAACATCCAGTGATACTGGAAGGCAAAACTGGGGTAGAGCGGGCTCAAAGAGCTCAGAGGACTCCCGGGAAGATACTACACACAAAAAAAAAAAGAAGCTGGAAAAGAAAAGGAGAAAAAAACAAAGCAGTCAAATGAGTGAGGGGAACACGGATCATGGAAGTAACGCCGAACTTGGATGGGATTACTCATCCTCCCAATTTACGACTCCCTCAGATCAAACAGTATTTTCAGGCGGCGATCCCTCAACCACTGCAGACTGGAGAAGGGAAAGCTTAGGAGTTCCCAGAAATAATAGGGAGCCTTCCTCGTCGAAGTCCTGCATTCAATCAAAAGCTTCCAGGAGGAGGTTAAGGTCGATAATCGGAAAATCGCCATGCCACTCAGAAATTACAGGGTGCGATAAGGAAAGTGGGTCGAACATGTGTGGAGATTGCCGACAGAATGTCATCGGTTGAAGTACGCACCGAAAATTTAGAAAAGGACGTCTCTTCTCTTCAAGCACAGGGAGATATGCATGACGGAATTGTAAAGGACCTAATGCTGAAGATTGAGGAACAGGAGAACAGATCCCGACGCAATAATCTTCGTATTTTGGGGGTCCCTGAAGGCGCGGAAGGAACTGATCCAAGGGCGTATATGATCACGCTTTTCAAAGGTGCATTTCCAGAACTGCAAACTTGGGATTGGGATAGGGAGATACAACGCGCTCATCGCTTTCCATTAACCCTCTCTAAGCGCCCTCAGACTTCGCAATATCCTCGCGCAATGCTAGTTTATTTTGGCAACTTCCTCCTACGCCAGAGTCTTTTTGATCTAGCGAGACCTACCAGCAAGAGGGAATTTGGTGGCGTTACCTTCTTTAGTAGGCCTGATTTCGCTCATGCCACGGTCGAGCGAAGATGGAGGATGCGGCAACTTTTTGCCCCTTTTCAACAAATCGGAGCAACTGTATACTTACAAAACCCGGCACGCTTAAAAATCATTTTTAATGGGGTCACACGCAGCTTTACCTCTGAAATTCAGGCTCAAGCCTATCTGCGTGAGATCACAGAGTCTAGAAGAGATAGAACTAAGAACTGAATTACCTAAATTTGTGTTTAAAGAGTTAAAAATAGAGGCTCTGAATTGATCTCTCATAGTCAAAGATTAAATCAAGGATTGAATTATCGTAAAAAAAAAAAAATGTTTACGCTATAATGCATGATGCATGACTTTGGGGATAACTAAGTGAGATTAATGATTATTATATTGTCTTGAATATTGGTATGGGGGTCGGACCGGTGGAGGGGGTACGGGACCCTGACTGCCCAGACATCCTCATCCTGGTTCTCGCTGAACCAGGTAGCTTCAATGGGTGGTGGTGGGTGGGGTTCACGGGGAATGGGGAAGGGACGGGGACGGGAAGGGAAGGGGAGGGGGTTGGCACAAGAGGGTCGTTTTACTTGTTATACTTAAATGAGTAAACTACGTATAGCAACAATCAATGTATGTGGTCTTAACGATATCAAGAAACGACGCAATACAGCCGTAGCACTCCGGCTACTTAAAGCTGATATTCTATGCTTACAAGAAACACACATCGAAAGGACACATATTCACTTGCTAGACTCACTTGGTTTTACAATAATAGGGGCTACTACTCAAAATACTAAGACACGAGGGTGGCAATTCTATCAGCAAAACACTCACTCCAATTCACACGCACACTAACTGATTCAAATGGAAGGTGGGCTATTACAGTATGCCAAAGGGAGAATGGGACTACACTTACGATATGCACCATATATGGTAGTACCGTAGATGATTCAGCAGTGTTTGATTTTTTGAATAATGAATTGGCCAAATGGCCACTACCTTTAATCATCTGCGGCGATTTTAATATCAACCTACCAGCGGATAAGAGTATATCCGGTGATAGTAACTGGATATACAACGGATGGAAACCAAAAGTTTTTAAAGCCCTTAAGGATTTATGTAGGGAGCAAGCACTCACCGACATTTGGCATTCTCAACACTCCGCTGATTCCGGTTATACCTTTTATTCCTATCCCCACAATAAGATGGTGAGATTGGATTATATCTTTGTATCTCAGACCACTCTCTTCGAGTGCTCAATAGAGAAATTTCCACGCATAGTGGCAGACCATAATCCTTTAGTAGTAGAAATAAGAGGGGCAACGATAGCTAATAAAGATTTTGTTAACTGGACCTTTGAGCGATCCCTCCTCGTAAATGATGAGTACTTTAAACATATGAAGTACTGGATCCCACTGTTCATTAAGGATAATTTAGGTAGCACAGGGATTGAGGTGGTTTGGGACACATTAAAAGCAGCAATTAGAGGAGAGACACTTAGCTTTTCACTCACTTTAAATAGAGAAAAACGTCAACAATTGGATAAACTACAACTTCAGCTGGCTGGGGCAGAAGAAAATCTAATTACTGTTTTAAGGGATGGGGAAGATCCAGTTGATGCGCTAGCGCGATTAATATCAGCAAAATCAGCCATTATGGAGGTTGTCGCTAAAAGAGCAGCGGACAGATTAGCAATCTGGAAGAGGGAGGCATATGAATGTAGTGAACAGGTTGGACACCACCTCGCTATCAGGGCAAGACAAAAAGCCACTAGGAATATTATTACATCTGTCAAAAATTCTGCGCAAGAAATTGTCACAGATGCTGAGGGTATTCGCAAGGAGTTCCTTGCTTATTATCAGGACCTATATTACGAAACAACTACTGCTCATTTAGACGATATTGCTAGTTATTTAAACCAAATCCCAGCGGTACGATTATCGCATGAGGACCGGGCACTACTTGAGGAACCCCCCCAATGGATTGACACATTGCTTTGCATTAACAGTCTTTCTAATAATAAAGCCACTGGGTTGGATAATATTCCAGGTGAATTTTATAAAAGTTTCTCCACGGAATTAAAGGAGATCATGCTCCAGCTATTCGTTCATGTCTATAGGGGAGGGAAACCACCGGAGTCATGGTCACAAGCTAAAATTATTATATTCCTGAAAAAGCATAAATCGGCACTTGATCCTGCCTCTTACCGCCCTATAACTCTGACAAATGCGGACAGCAAGATTTACTCTAAAATCTTGGCAGTTCGATTAGCGGGGTAATACATAAAGTTATATCCCCGAGGCAACACGGATTTATACCAGGACGAGGCACGGTAGATCATGTTAGGAGAATAATTTCCTGTTTGATGCAGTGCATATTTCAGGCGATCCAATGGCACTTATTCTTCTAGATGCTGAGAAGGCTTTTGACAGGTTCTCCTGGCCTTTCTTATGGGAGACCCTGTCAAGGGTTGGGATAGGTCAGGACTGTATACAAGCATTTAAGATGCTGTACTATCAACCCACCGCAAGATTATTTCTAAATGGCGTTCTAACTGACACTTTTAGAATTTCTAGGGGGACCCGGCAGGGATGCCCAAGCTCACCACTCCTGTTTGCACTATATTTAGACCCCTTAGTCCTATTATTTTTCATGGGTGGGAGACGAAAGTCCTGGCCTACGCCGATGGCATAGCCTTGGCGACTGCTAATCCCGAAACATCTATGGCGGAAGTCGAATTAGAGGCGGCTAGGTTTGGAAGCTTGTCTGGATATTCTCTTAATAGATTCAAAACCCAGATAATTTGTAAGAATGTTGATATGGGGCAGGACATAAGACAGGTTGAAAAAGCTACGTATCTTGGAGTGGAAGTTATGGCAACTGTTGAGAAGATAGTTGAGGCCAATATCGATCCTTTAATTGATAAAATCAAACCTGAATTAATTCGACTACATAAACTTCATCTTTCGATAATAGGGAGATGTAATATAATTAAAATGCTCTTTTTCCCAAATTTTTGTACTGTATAAGAGCTATCCCACTAGAATTTAGTAACATTTGCCTTAAAAAGATTGAGGACCTGTTTTCACGATTTATATGGGCCTATGAAAAGCCCAGAAGAGCTTATAAATTTCTTTCCCTACCAAAGAATAAGGGGGGCTCGCTCTCCCAAATATAAGGCTTTATTATTGGGCAACCACTCTATTATACAATCTTACCCTTTTAACAGAAAAAGCTATAGATAATCCTCTGGGAGGTATACCTACACCTATAGAACTCATAATGGGCAAAGATGCATGGGGGTGGATCTGGCGATTTCTAAATGATTCCCACTACAAGAAGGTACGCTTTAAGACGTTGGTGCCCGGGTTTAAATGCATGAAATCGGTTCGTAAAATGTTGGGAATGGGTCGTTTAAACTACTACACCCCAATTTATAACAATCCAAATCTTCCCGACATTTTTAAAGACCCTATACTCAAAAAGTGGCAAAATAAGGGCTTGTCAAAACTGGGGGATTTATATTCTCTTTCTGATATAATCTCTTTTGAGAGCCTTAAAGAAAAATATAAACTGGATTGGAAAGATTTTTACAAATTCCTACAAATACGTGATTTTTTAAGGAGAAAGGGCGGCGGCCCAGCAGGGTTTACTAACAATTCTATTATTGATAATCTAAGAATGAAACATCTATCTATTGGAACTGTATATAACTCTTTTAATATATTGCTGCCGGATGATTTAATAACACGAGCTAGCAAATGGAAAGAGGAAATCGATATAACAGAAGATCTATTTTTTCACTCAACCGAATTAGCACAAAATCTGTTAATTCCAGCGCGGCTTCAAGCCCAATATTATAAATCCTGCTTTTCATTGTATTATACTCCGAAAAAAATCGCAAAATGGGGACGGGGAGAGGGACCTTTTGCCCACGTTGTTCCCTATATCAGGCTGACCTTAACCATATGTTTGCCTCTTGTGATGTATTAGCGTAACTAAAACTTGAGATTACGAACTTTTTAAAGAAGTACTAGGGAGGGATATTTCCCTCTCGCCTTCACTGATTTGTCTAGGGGTAGATCAGGAGATGCAAGGCAAATCTGGTGAAGATTTGATCTTTATAGCCATGGCAATATATCGCCTTTGCCTTGCCTCAGCTTGGCTGGACCCATCTCCCCTAGGTACCACCAATGGCTAACACGATTGGTGGCAAACTATAACTTTGAAAAAGCCATCTATGGCAAAAGAGGAATACGGTCTTGTAAGAAGGGGCTAAAGATTTGGGAACCGTTGACTAAATGGCTTGAGAGGTAACTTAGATGAATTCACTCTTTCTTTTTTCTCCTTTTTGTGTCAACCCTGGGGTGGGTGGACTGAGAGTGGGAGGGGGGGTGAGAGGGGGAGGGGGGGGATAAAAAAAAAAGAGAAAAACTAAGATTATTTGAATTTTTTGATAAACTTTGTGCAAAAAAAAGTAAGTGATATCTATAAGAAATCTACATTGTAAATGATATCTATAAGAAATCTTCATTGTAATTGATATCAACGAGAAATCTACTTTGTAAATGATATCTACAAGAAATCTTCATTGTAATTGATATCAACGAGAAATCTACATTGTAAATGATAGCTTCTAAAAATCCACATTGTAAATCTTATGTATAAGAAATCTACATTGTAAATAAAAAAATAAAAAGATGGGCGGAGAGTGGGCGGAGCTAACAGTCCATACCTGAATACAGCATGACCCGAAGAGACAGCGCAAGTGCTGCCTAGACAAGTCCTAATAATGTGTGATGACCGAGAGGTATGTGTATTTTAAACGCCATCTAGTAAACTCATACAGCACTTTGGTGCTTAACAGGTTCAAGCTGATGAGGCATTCCTATAGAGACTGAGTTCCATCAAGGATTACAATCTAATATGGTTGCCTATTTTGACATTTTATCATATTTTCAATTACAAACATTTTATTTAGTCTTTCCTGTTTTCAGTTTCTATTAGTTGCAGAATCCAGTGATGGTTTTTCAATGCTTTCAAAATCTGTAAATATATATAACAATAAAAAGTCTATGGCTATCAGTGATTACTTTGTTGAGCTCAGTAAAAAAAAAAATATATATAATAATAAAAATCATGGAAATTGTTTTTTCCCAGAGCTTAAAAAAAAAAAAAAAAAAAGATTGCCTAGCAACCTCTCATAGCCCAAACACAAGAGATCCAACACTCCTAGGAAAGTGCAAAAGCTCGTCACGTCTTGCCTGTGCCGCCTGCAGTATCAAGCCTTTACAGTTGACAAAAACACCTCCTTTCAGTATAGTACCAATGTCACACCTTTGTCCCTGGCTTCCCCTTTAACCCTGCCATCACTAGCATTTGGGTTATTGTAATTGTAATTGCAATTGTATATATATATATAGCGCTTACTACCCCAGACGAGGCGTCAAAGTACTTTTCGGCGGGTAGCACGCTACTCAGGAACCCAAAAAGTATTAGTGGTGAATTAGTATAGGAATATATGAAATTATTTTGAGCTTTGGACATTTGAGTTTGTTAGTTGGATTGAAAAGGATAGTGGAGGGATAGAAGAGGGCAGGGTCCAGAAAGTGTTTATTTGGAGATCATAGCAGTAGGAGGAGGTTTGGGATGAGTAAAGGAGAGATGGAGAAGGGAAGAGTCTCTAAAAGTGGATTAGGGAGAGAGATGAGTTATTGGATGAGGCTAGGAGGGATACACGAGGGAAGGGTTTAGAAAGGCTTGTTTGAGAGATCTGAATAGTAAAAGAGGTTTGGAATGATGCAAGGAGGGGTAGAGGAGGGAAGAGTCTCAAAAGGGGTATTTTGGAGTTCTCTGTAGTAGAATGGGATTTGGGATGAGACAGAGAGTGGAGGTAGAGGATATATTGAGAGAGGTATAGGGTGAAAAATAGGGTAGTGCTTTGGAGAGAGTAGTGGAATGAGGTTTGGGATGAGTCAGAGAGTGGAGGTAGAGGGTATATTGAGAGAGGTTTAGGATGAGTTTTAGGGTAGTGAATTGGACATGCTGACTTAGGAGTAAAGTAATAAATATAAAGATACATAAGTATATGGAAGGTATATATGTATAAGGAAGGTAATATATATAGATTTAAGTTGTATTTAATAAACTTTGACTTTCATGTTTTGCTGTAGTTTAAGCTAATTTATTTGTTTTTAATGTTTGTTCCTTTTACTAATTCAATAGTGAAGCAATTGTAGATATATAGGTATGATAAAAATGTACTTATTTAAGCAGTGACCCGTATACATGTTAAACACATAATAATATAACCATAGGTAATATGTACATTTGACCAGCAGACCTAATGAATATCTATATGTTTATAAACATAATTATTATACATATTTATACAAATATATATATATGTATATATATATATATATATATATACTCGATACTAGAAAGCCCCTCCCGGGAAATCCGCCCGTTGTTTGTGGCGCACTGAGCCGGCAGAGCTCAAACCGGCAATAATGTTCCAAAGGTCCGCAAAGTAAAGCGCGCTCTCGGAAGTTGTTGAAAAGCAGTTTTATTTTTCCTCAATGTTACGCGTTTCGAAAGATAAACTTTCTTGATCACACACTGAGCGTTGTGACAAGGTGCAATACATACTCTTGGTACTAGGCATAGAAAGTGGACTTACAATGAAGGTCAACATACACTGAATCACAACTGTGGCGGCCATATTGGAACATCATTATAATGCATACCGCAAAGTTAATACACTGTTGCCTGGTTGTCAAAGGTTGCATAGCTCGCAAATACATTATTGCAATACATAATATAAATCGATTTGCACTTTCCGAAGGAAAGAAAAGGAAAAAACAATATAATGTCTTGTACATTATTAATATACATAATGTCAGTGTCATTAGATGTTCCAAAGGACAGGAGGATAGACGAAAGTAAAAGGATCACTTCCCGATGTCCTATTGTGCCAAATGTTAATACTTATTCGAATACAGTTCTTTATGCATTAGCGTGTCCCCAAACAGGACCCTAACTTTGTGTTAGTATTCCTTATCACTGTTGGTACTTAGGCTAAGATCCAAGTGCTCGTGCTTTCTATATACAGTGCAATGGAGTCTTAATGCCCGCTTAATGACCAAGGGTAACGCTGATACTACCATGCGTTCTCCCCTACTAGCGCCAAGTGGCGAGTGCTCATATTAAAGGCGAGTGCTCATGTTGCGAGCAAGATCAGGGAAATAATTAGTGTGTCTTACACAATACTAGCGCCAAGTGGCAAAAACCATTAGGAATATGGGGTCACACATGAGGGAGAGCCCCTACTACGAACGTGGGCTCCTCCACGGCAGTAAAGGTCGTGTGCTCTCTATGTACAGTGATGCAAAACTAAATTCATAGACTCTGCATTGGGCTGGACATCCAGCTGCGCTTCCTACATGTCCCTGACCTAAGTTGTGCAGTGTACAGTGAAGCAATGCTAGTGCCAAGTGGCAAGAGGACCTCTGTTCATAGTCTACGAGTACCAAATAGACAATGTGAAAAAAGTGAAAATAGTAAATAGGGTAAAAAGTTCTTATCTATCCATCAAATGGTGCACTCCCAGAAGAGGGGAAGAAAAGGGTAGGCGGCCCGTGATGTGCCCGTGGAATTTCGGTGGGCCCCTTCCTTTCCTCCTGTGAAAGAAGAAACAAGAAAATTAAGGGTTAAAAATGATGTGTATATACATATTAATACATCTGTACACATTGTAAAACAGTTATTTAAGCATCATGAAGGAAAAACACCAATGGAGAACAAATGTTGAACACATATTACTCCTCAATTAAGTGTGTTGCTAATTCTTCATCCTGATTGTGCCCCTTCGGGTACTTGGTCTCGAGATCTAAAATCCACTTAGATTCTTGTTTTCTAAGTTTTAGTTCTCTGTTACCTCCTCTCTGACCCATCTGTACATGTTCTATGGCAAAGTAGCGTAATAGGGAACTATTGGACAAGTGGTAGTCGGCAAAATGATCGTGCTACCGGGTAATGAGGGTCTTTGTTGGTTATTGCCCTTAGATGTTCAACGACCCTTTTCTTGACCATGTGAATTGTGCTCCCTATATATCTTTTTCTGCATGGACACTCCAAAACGTAGATAACGTATGCAGTACTACATGTAAGAAATTGAGATATGATTTTATTTCCACTCTGGTTTGGTGTACTGAATTCCTTGACCATGTGGCTGGTACGGCATGCCTTACAGTGGCCACAGGGGTAGAACCCCTTAAGGTTATGGATGCCTAAGTCACGGGGCTCTGTGATATCAGCATGCACCAGTATGTCCCTCAAGCTACGTCCCTTTCGGTATGTTATTTTAGGTCTATCTCCAATGTTGGGCCCTATTATGGTGTCGCTCTTGAGAATATTCCAGTTTTCAGTCAATATTTTTTGTACCTTATGTGACTCTCTGTTGTAAGTGACAATTACTCTGGTTTCTGGGGATTTGTTAGAGTCTTGCCCTTCTTTTGGTTTAAGAGTACTCTCTCTAGTAATGGTTGTCAATTTAGACACTGCCCTGTTGAATACCCACTCCGGGTACCCTCGAGCCTTGAATCGGGAGAGCATGACTTTCTCTTCTTGTTGGTACGTCTCAGTGTCACTGCAGTTCCTTCTCGCTCTCAGTAGCTCCCCAAAGGGGATACTCCATTTGAGTGTGTCTGGGTGGCCACTGAGAGCGTGAAGGAGACTTTTCCCTGCCGTGTCTTTTCTGAACAGTCTTATTTGCAATGTGCCTTCTATAGCTTTCACCTTGACATCTAAGAATTCTATTTCTTCCTTACTCATAGTGTAGGTGAGTACAATATTATAGATGTTCTTGTTCAGTCTAGTAATGAGGTTCCTCGCTTCCTGTTCACTCCCTTTCCAAATTAAGAAGAGGTCGTCTATGTAACGTAACCATATGACGACCCTTTCGAAATCTGCCGTATGCTTGAGATCTTCGCGTATCTTCTCCTCCCACAAGCCTAAGAACAGGTTCGCAAAGCTTGGGGCAAAGCAAGTACCCATAGCTATTCCCAGGACTTGCTTGTACAGATCACCATTAAACATGAAGATGTTGTTTTGGAGGCACAGACGCATCATCTCAGTGAGCATGGTAGTGTGTGCAAGATACATTATATGTTTCTCTTTTAAGTAATGCCTACATGCACAAATCCCTTGACTGTGGTCTATGATAGTGTACGAGAGGACACATCTAAGGTGATAAACAAGTATCCCTCTTCCCATACAATGTTCTCTATTTTACAGAGAAAATCTTTCGTGTCCTTGACATGGGAAGGAAGGTTTGACACGTAGTCCTGCAGAAAATGATCCACATATTTTGAGATATTCTCAAAAACACTCCCAATTGATGATACAATAGGCCTACCGGGAGGAGCCAGAGGGTTTTTGTGGATTTTAGGGAGAAAGTACATTATAGGCAGTTTTGGGTAATCTTTTTGAGAAACAGATATTCTTCCCATGTAATGATCCCTTGTTCTTGCCACTCTGATAGTTTTACCCCACGTTAGAGTAATGCTGTCATTGTAGGTTTTAGTGTTGCAACTGCAATAGAATCTGTCATTCTTCAATTGGCTGAGTGCTTCAGCATTGTACATTTCTTTGCTTTGAAGCACGATATTACCTCCTTTGTCTGCTGGACGAATTATTATTTCCTTATCTTTAGCCAGTGATGTAATTATGTGTTTTGCTTGGCAGTTAGATTGGAGGTCTTTAAAGCCTCCCTGGCTTTTCTTGTGTTTGCATTCAAGCAGGGCCTTGGTTACCACATCGTGAAACGTGTCTATATTATCGTGTGGTAAATTAGGATAAAATGTTGATCGAGGCTTGAAGGAGGTTGAGGCAGCTCTATCAGTGTTAATGTCCGCAATCTCAGTGGTGCCACTTACATTACCACTGGATGTGACCTCGGCATTTGATTCGAGTTGTTGCATGGTTATTAGGATACTGGCATCCCCTACTGTTAGGTTGGGCTGGGTGATGGTATTGTTGGTAGTACCCTCCATACTACTACTACCTTTTAGACTATGCCACTTAGTCAATTTCAGCTTTCTGACAAACTTAAACATGTCAATGCGTGTGTTCGAGTAATTAAACAATTCAGTGGGGCAGAATGTGAGATCCAAACACAGAGTTTTCTTTTCCAGAAATGATAACGTGCGGTTTGTGAGGTTAACAATGGTTTTATTTACCGTGGTGCTAGCCATCATTGTTGCTGCTTCCTGTAGCCACCTCATCTGGTTCCCATGGGCTCAGTTTCTTTTTCCTTTCTTGATCCTTTGTTTGCGTCTACACCTTCTTTGTTGGGTCCGCCCCTGCCTCTTCCTCTGCCTCTTCCTCTTCCCCGATTTCCTCGGCCCCTCTGTGATGGTGCTTGTGGGGGGGATGTTCTTCTCGTATGATGCCCCCTCTTCATCATACGATATTCGTCCAAAAAAGTGGCCGGTCTTGTGATGACCTCCACCTCTGAAGATGTGCTCGTAGTGTTTACAGAGGCATCCGTATCTGAATCACTAGCAGATGCAGATATTACGGCTGTTTTTTCGATGTTCCGTTGTTGTGTAGTATTCATATCTTGTGGTTGAATGTTGTACATGTGGTCGTATTTCCGACTGTACGTAAGTATCCGTCCACTCTCATAATCCGCGCAGTCTCGGTGGAGTTTTCTTTGCTTCCTTAGTTTGATGTCTTCCTCGTGCTGAAGCAGTCTTGCTTTCAGATCTTCCTTGAATTTCATAATCGTAGCTTGGTCAGTGTTCGCCTTAAGTTCTTCCTCTATTTCTGCGATTTCCTTTATTATGGCCGCTCTGTCTTCCCATGCATACTTGTCAAGTATGCATAGCATTTTTCTTGAGCTGGCCGCCGAATTCTCTGACCATTCTTCTAGCATACGAGGGTTAGGCGACTCGTAGGAAGGCGTGGTATAGATACGAAGTCCCCGTGGAACCATATTCTTGTCCACATAGTCCTGGAGGGAGATTGCCTCCCACCACTTCGATGTCTCAGATTTCTTTAATTTTTCGTATCTTCTAAGTTTCATATTAAGTGTAGTATCAACGTCTTGTCTTATTATCGCACTCTGTCCTTTGCCAGGAGCGCGTGCCAATAGAGTTTGCGCTGCCATGCGCTTTTGGGATTCTTCCTCCATGATGCAAAAAAGTTAAAAGTAAAATGTGACCGTAGATCAGTCCACTTATCCAAGGTTATTATACATGAAAGTGGTACTCAGATGGCGGTACGACTTCACACACCTCGTGTCACTTGCTATATTGATTGTGATTTTCAAAACAAGATCCCCTCCTGTTATAGAGGTTCCAAATGCCACCTGTGTTGCAGAGGTGCACGGCCGTAGAAAGGCGGGACTCTTCTTTTTTCGGAGTATATCAGTGTCAGTTCGTATATTACCGGGAGCGTGAATGCCCTTACTGTCAAATATCCCTGTCCCGACTCCGACCCTTTCTATTCCGGCAGTCCTCCCCAATGGCCAGCTAGAGACGCCCGCCCCTGGTTCTGCACCCCGGTGGGCCAACGCGAGTTACCGCGTCGGCCCCAGAATAGGACATCGGGAAGTGATCCTTTTACTTTCGTCTTTCCTCCTCTCCTTTGGAACATCTAATGACACTGACATTATGTATATTAATAATGTACAAGACATTATATTGTTTTTTCCTTTTCTTTCCTTCGGAAAGTGCAAATCGAATTACATTATGTATTGCAATAAAGTATTTGCGAACTATGCAACCTTTGACAACCAGGCAACAGTGTATTAACTTTGCGGTATGTATTATAATGATGTTCCAATATGGTCGCTACAGTTGTGATTCAGTGAATGTTGACCTTCATTGTAAGTCCACTTTCTATGCCTAGTACCAAGAGTATGTATTGCACCTTGTCACAATGCTCAGTGTGTGATCAAGAAAGTTTATCTTTCGAAACGCGTAACATTGAGGAAAAATAAAACTTCTTTTCAACAACTTCCGAGAGCGCGCTTAACTTTGCGGACCTTTGGAATATATATATATATATATATATATTTATAATTCAAATAAATGCTTACATACACAGGGATTTGCTGTACATTTATGTTTGAGCATGGTGGTTATGTGGGGAAGAACCAGCTCTTGGGTAGTCTTCTGAAGATAAGAGAGTTATCCGTGGATCTTATGTTTGGGGTAAAGAGTTCTATAGTTTGGCTGCTTGAACAGAGAAGGATGTGCCACCCTGTTTTTTTTCTTGTATGGTGGGATTTTGAGGCGAGGTGCCAATCTAGAGTGGAGGTTCCTTTGTTGAATGTATTTGATGATTTTATTCCTAAAGAAGAGAGACCCTGTTCCATGTATCGCTTTGTGGGTGATACAAAGCAGTTTGAATGTGGATCTTCTGGCAACCGGTAACCAATGTAGGGTCCTCAAGGCAGGGGAGATGTATGCTTGTGGATTTACATGTTAGAGTAGTCTGGCAGCAGAGTTCTGAATCTGTTGTAGTCTTTTCAAAGTTGTTAAAGATGATCCTTGGTAGTCAAGTTTAGACAGTACAAGAGAGATAGTAGCCTAGGCCTTGTGTGGAAATCCTCCCAGGTGGGGGAAGATGCGTTGCAGTTTTTATAGTAATGAAGCTTAATCTTGCCAGTTTGTCCACTTGGGCATTCTCTGATAGCTTGGAGTCCATGGAAATTTGGAGGTTTCTTACTTCCTTTGATACTTTAAGTGGTGTTTCCAGGTTGTCAGGCCAGGCGGCAAGTGGGTCATAATTTTTCCAATCGCCACATGTGAGCATTTCTGTTTAGGAAGCATTCAATTCGAGATGGCTCCATCCACTGATCCATGGCTATGAGGCAACTGAAAATGTTTCCAATGTCTTTGGGGCTTTCCAGTTTAAGGAGTATTTGTGTTTCATCTGCATAGCTATAGCATGTGAGGTGAATATCATTGATCACTGCCGGTAATGACTTCATGTAGATGTTGGAAAGCATGGGTGAGATAATAGAGCTTTGAGGGACCCCTGCTTTTGTGAAGTAGTTTTTGGATGAGAAAGGGGAGTATGGATGACATTTCTTCTGTTTTTAAGGTAAGATGTGAACTAGTCGAGAGCAGCCCCCTCTATGCCTGCTTCATAGAGTCTTTGGATTGTGTCAAAGGCAGCTGAGAGGTCCAAGAGCAGTAGTGCAGCAACCCCATTGCGGTCAACTGTGTTCGTAAGGTTATCCCAAATGGCAATGAGAGCAGATTCTGTGCCTCCTTCTGGACGGAATCCTGTTTGGAAGTCTGAAAGCATGGAATTATCTTCAATGAATTGTGACATCTGCGCGAATGCTGCTCTTTCTATCAGTTTGCCCAGGAATTGTTCATTTGTAATTCGTCCGTAGTTGTCGGGGTTAAGCGGGTCCAGATTTGTTGTCTTTAGTAATGGGCGTATGAATGCCTTTTTTTAGGTCTTCTGGATATATTCCCATAGTTAAGGAATTGTTGATGATTCTTCTTACTGGTGTGGCAGCAAAAGTAGTTAGAACAATTTTCTTGCAGGTTTGTGGTGGATATGGGTCAGAAGGGCTGTCAGCAGGCTTGCTTGCTTTGACCAGATCCATGCATTAATTGCATGATATTTGTTGGAAGGAATGCAGAGGCCCCAGCTTACTCTTGGAGGTTTTTTTGGGAAAAGGGTCAGTGCTGGTGGTTTTCCTTTGTTTTAAATAGGAGTCCAATGTGTCTGCTTTGGTTGTGTAATGATTTGCCAGTTTGTCTGTGAATTCTTGAGTAATGGGATGACTTCCTTCTAGGCAAATCGGTTTGCAAAATTCAGTGAGAATTTGATAGAATTCTTAATTTGCATATTTAGCATTTAGAATTCTGTCTGAATAGTATCTTTTCTTAGCTTTTTTGATTGCTGACTTGCATAATCTGTTAAGTTTCTGTAGGTGGAGTTTGTCATGATTGGTGTTTGTTTTGAGCCAGGTGCATTGCAGCTTTCTAATTTGCTGTTTTATCTCTTTTAGCTCTGTATTTCTCCAAGATGCCTGTTTTCTTTTGTCCTGTTTTGTTGTCCTTAGTGGTATTCGAATATCAAAAGTTTCCTGTAGCCAAACATATAGTTTGTGAATGGAATTTATTGTGCCTAGATCTGTATTGGATGTTAGTTGTGTTTCTAAGAGTTCAAAATTTAGTTTGTTCCACGGTAGATAGATGGATCCATATCAGGCGCTTTTAGGTTGCTTATATTGGAAAGCAAGCAAATGGTGGACTGACCATGTGACTGGAGTCATCATTTTAAAGACAACTAGTTCTGTATTTGCAAAAGCGACATATAGGATGTGTCCAGCGATGTGTGTGGGTTTGTGGACGATCTGATGTAGTTTTAGTGTCTCTAGGCCAGTGATTGTTTTTGGATAGGGCATATTTGGCAAAATAAATGTTTAGGTCACCAAGAATGCATAGGTTGGAGTGGAGTGTTATCAGGTTTGAAACTGTGTTTAGAAGTGTGTCTGGGAATGTTGCATTGGTAGGTGGAGGTCTGTGAAGGCGTAGGAAGTTACAGGAGGAAGATGATGTAGAGTTGCAACTGGTGAAGAGGGCCTCACAACCTAATATGGAGATGTTGTCAGCTTTAGTGATGTTTAATGTTTGCTTGAATACAACAGCTAGGCCACCTCCTCTTTTGCCTCTATAATTTTGTGTGATAGATTGATAGCCTAGAGGAATGGCTTCATGCAATACTGGTGCCATGTCATCCCCCAACCATGATTCAGTTATGAAGTAAATCAGATTATGTGTCAGTGAGAAGGTTGTAGATGTGATGCTTGTTTTTAAAGAGTGATTGAGCATTTATTAGTAGGCAATTTAGAGAATGTGTTTTTTGATGGTATGACTTTGTTTTGTAGAAGCGTGAGCAGTATTTTGTGGACTTGTAACAGATGTGTCCTTAGTGCTGGTATTACCTGTATGAGGATAGCAACAGTGTAGTTATCTGCATTGTATTCCTCGTCCAGTAGGCTAAGAAGGCATTTTGTTGGGTCTGCATGTGTAGGTGGTGGAGATGGTGATTGAGAGTGAGTTGGTGAGCTGTATTGTTTTTGTAGAGTACCCTTGTTGTGAAGTGAATATGGAGATGTGAAGTTGTGAAGAGTGGCATGCTGTTTATTTTGTTTGCGTCTTTTGAGGGTTGAAGGTATATGAGTTTAGGTGGTGGTGCAACATGTTGGTCATGTTGCAAGGTTCTAAATTGTCCAATAAATGAGAGGCAGTTGAAAAAGTGTTGCTGTATATGTGTTAGGTGTGGGGGAAGAGAGAAACCTTGGCAGTACACTTGGTTTAGGGCCTGTATTATTTGTGTAGCCAGGACGGGGGAGTGGGAGAATGTTTCTAGTTTGTGACAGAAAGTATTATGAGGTAGTGTGAATGTGTGAGATTTTGTTGTGCTGGTGTGTGTGTTATCTTTTGATTTTGAGGAGTAGTGAGAGGAAATGATGATGTAGTTGTTTTCTGAGAAGTATTTGTATACAAAGTATTGATGGTGATGGAAGCTGAATGGTAAAAGGGGTGGTGAGATGTTTTGGAAAGGAGTGTATGTGATGTGTGAGAGGGAATGGACAAGAGTTAAGAGTGTTTGTGTTAGATATGATCGCTGGAAGAGGTAATATGTTTGGTAGAGTGGAATGTGAGGGTTGTGTTTGTTTTGATAAAAAGAGCAGGAGGGGGTAGGTTGGTTAAATGATAGAAGGTTGAGTATAGGTTTGGTGGTGACAGAAAGGGGTCTGTCAGGAGTAAGTAGAGGGTAGAGCTGGTACTTTATTTGAGCAGGGAGTGTTGTGTCTGCATTGGCTATAGTTACATATAGTGTGGATTTGGGTTGAGTTGGCGATATGTGGAGTTGTTAGTGGTATAGGATAGAGTGGTGTTTTGTTTGGGAGTGTAGGTGCCATTGTGAGGTAGTTGGGGAAGAAGGGTGTATATGTGTTTTGTGGTGTTTTTTGGTGATTGTTGTGGCAATGAAAACTGTTTAGGGTTTGTAGTCAAAAAGTAGAGTTCATTTGTTGTGAGTGTGTTAGTATGTCTGTGGATGTGGATGGGTTGAGGTGGGTGCTGGTGAATGGAAAAAAAGGCAGCATCTCTGGCCGTAGGCCCGACCAGTTCGAACAGGCCCAAACAGACAACTTCTCTTGTCCTCTCTGCCCTTAGCTTCGACTCCAGGGCTGAGACGTCTTGAGCCCTGAGCTTAAATAGCCCTTTCCACCATGTGACATTTGGCCAATAGCAACTAAAGCCCTAATAGATCAGAACACTTGCCCTAAGCTCTAGAACCAACAGGAGACCAGGCATTTATAGCCAATCACATCCCTAGTCCTAGAAGCCAATCAGAGACCAAACCCTAAGCTCTAGGCCCAATGGAAACCCTAGCCCCATGTACCAATAAAAACCCTAGACCTATCCACCAATCAGAACCCTAACCTGAGCCCTAAGTCTAATACAATCACTACCTCAGAGACCAATCAGAACCCCAAACCGATCAGCCCATCAGAAACTTAACCCTAAGCCTAATAGAAACAATAGATAAACCAGCAAATTAGAGCACAGATGTCACATCCAATGGCAAACTTATAAAAGAAACGTGTGACCTCAAGCACAGGTTGATGGCCAGAGGGGCAGTGAGGGGTTCCTGAAGAACAGATTCTCTTTGGAGACAGACAGGCTCAATCCACATGTTGCTCGTCCTGGTTCACCCTGCAAGTAGGCCCAACTCTCAGCTACTTAAATACCAACAAATCCTTTTTTCTAGCCAAAAACGAGGGTTACATACACTTTCTAAACACAGTTTTAAATCTTAAAGCAGAATCAGCAGTCTCATAAACACACCCTACATAGTCTCTGAGGAGGCAGCTTGCCTTTGTAACTTTTAAAGACTCAAAATGAGAGGGGCTCTTGGGGGTTTCCCTGCATGCCTAAGCATAGTATCGGGAAAACTAGGATAGATTTTTATTGAAAGATGAAGACTCAGGAAAGTGAGTAAACATCTTTATTGTCTGATCCTCCAGCACCAACTCACAGGCACTGAACATTCTAAAGCGAGCTTCAATACCAGGGTTCTAAGGGTGGAAGATTCCAAATAGGTGGAAAGTGGAGGGGAGGAAGGGAGAGGGAAAGGAGGGTAAGAGAAGGGGGGCTAAAGGTTGGTAAATACAATACAGCTATTATAAAGGTAAATTACAACACATCTCCCTTACAAGGGAAAACAAGCGAGTAGATAACATGCACAGTAAGTATAACAGAGCATTGTGGCAGGAACACCCACAAAGATGAAGCCACATTTCATAGTCAGTTTGCCACCTGGGTGGATGACGATTCCTGACATCCTTGGATGATCCGGCGCTGGGAAGGAGCTCTTCAGGTCCTTCGGATGTGTTGAATTCAGGTGTGTACACTTTGGGGCAAGCCGCCACATTGTCCATGCGCCAAGTGCTACCATCCTCCAGTAACACAGAATTGTTATTGACATGTTTAATTCTTAGAGGTTTGGAGTAGGCAGAGACCGTAGAACGATTAACATTGGGTCTTTTGATTACCACCCACTGATCCACCTGCCATTCTCTGTTGCTTGTTCCCCATTTCTGATCATACTTGGATTTGTACGCAGTCTGATGTCAGAAGCACGAACCAGATCTTGATCTTCCACGGGGACTGAATCGCTGAAAACTCCACCACTGATGTATATTTCTCAATTCCCCTACAACACTGGGAGCCAGAAGTTACTCAGCCCACAGTACCGAGGGGGAAAAGGGAATGAGAAGAAAAGAGAGACTGCCACTGTGGTGCTTCTTCTTTCAGAAGATTCTGTACCTGACTGCACCTGAAAACACAAAGCACAATATTACTAATTCTCCCTGACCCTCCCACCGTTTCTCAACTCTTTCTAGAATTCTAAATACCTGTGAGACTCAGTGGGGAAGCTTCTCTCTTTTGGATTGATATTATTCAGCGTATGCAACTTTAAATATATATATTGTTCAAGCTCGCACTGTCCTCAAGTCTTTTCTCTTCTTTTGCAGTGGCGGCAGACCAGAAGACAGAGGCGTGGTATAAAGGTGGTAGGTACAAGTATATATATAGATATATTTATAATTACTTGGTAGACAGAAACTGCGCTGATGCTGAGTGAGACTTGGTACGCAGTAGCTGTCTTGGCTGATGCAAATATGTAACAGACAATCCTTTGTAGAGACTATGTGGTTGTATCAATGCACTACTCTCTCTCAAACTGTAAGTCACTAAACAAGGTAGGCGCTGCTAAAAAATAAGGTAAGTCTCTAGCGCCTTTTGCAGGTTGGTTGACTTTCACCAAAATAAGCGGAAAATTAGAGTCCGAGACTGAAAGTAAGGAGGCCAAGGTATCTCCAAACAGACAGGAAACTACCTATGCCCAAACTAAGAAATTCCTGGAAATTACTTGAATAGATTCTCAGAAAAGAAAATGACTTTACAGACCTGCAGAGTGCTAAACTGGGAAAAAATACAAACTCTGGATTCTGCGCTGAAAACTCCAGACTGGATTTTCTTCTTGACAGAAACACTACGAGGGAAAAATGCTCCTGGCTTCTCCTAAGCGACGGTTGAAGTGCGCAGCACCTCAGGTGCGAACGCGCAATATTCCTGAACGCGTTCCGAATGAAAAAACACTAGAACGCTAACCTCCTCTATAGGCGGCCGCCATATTGGAATTCCGCCGCATTAAATGAACTGAAAATTACTGCCCCATTCTAGACCGGAACCATCTGGCTACCAGTTGGCTCCAATGAAACACAGATTTCTTGCTCTGTACCTTCTGCCAAACTCTGGAACCACAAAGAGATCTGCTCAAACCTGGAAGGGTATGCACAGGCCTGACAGTACCCCCCACCAAGAACCCTCCTCCTCTCTCCTTTGGCTTCTGTGGGTAAGTCTTGTGAAATTGCTTTACCAATCTAGGGGCATGAACATTTGAACTGGGCTCCCAAGACCTCTCCTCTGGACCATAACCCTTCCAATCCACCAAGTAAAATAACTTTCCCTTCCTGATCCTGGAATCTATTATTCTTTTCACTTCAAATTCCTCGTCAGACTGCACTTGAACAGGAGCAGGGGGCAAATCTTTTCTTAAATCTGGTGGATTTCTTTTGATCAAGGAAACATGGAATACTGGGTGTATCTTGAGCTTAGAAGGAAGTTTGGGGCATATCTACAAGGGCTGGCGATAAAATTATCGCCGCTTTAGCGTCCGTTTTCGGACGAAAAGCGGCGATAATTTTATCGCCCTATTAGCAAGGACACGCTAACGCGTGAATCCATGCTACATCGCCCTTTCCCTTATCGCCCAGCTCTGCATCTCTAATGAGATGCAAAGTGGGCGTTCCTCCCCAGGATAACGGGAGAAATGTCGCTAAGCGACATTTCTCCTATTATCAAGCCTCAGGCAAAGAAGCATAGCGACAAGAAAAGTAGCGATAACCTCAGTTATCGCTACTTTCCTAATGCCTGCTTCAAGACTGACTTAGCCATGATATCCTATGGAAGGTGGATATCATGGCTAAGTATGTCTTGCCCTATCAGCAAGCTATCGCCAAAAGTTGTGCGATTATCGCTGGATTTCCAGCAATAATCGCAGTTGGCAGCTTGCGCTCTGAATTTTATCGCTTTGGAGATAAGCGTTGCTGATAGCACGCTATCTCCGCGATAAAATTCAGAGTTGGCCGGCGATAATTATCCTCACGCTAAGAGCGCTGAGCGATAATTATCGCCAGCCCTTGTAGATATGCCCCTCTGACTCTTACACTGACTGGGTTTACCATCCTGTCCACTTCAAAAGGACCTACAAATCGAGGTTGAAATTTAATCGCATGTATCGAGTGGAAATCCAAACCTTATCTCCAACCTCAAATACTGGATTTTCTCTCCTACTCTTGTCTGCCTGTTTCTTGTAAGATTCTTTAGCTTTTTCTAAATTTTCAGTTGCTAACTGATAAATCTTCTGTAACTCTTGTACTACTCTTGTACTACTACCTCAGCTGCAGGTACCTCACTGTCAGTCTTGCCTAGTAACATGTTTGGGTGTCTCCCTGAATTCAGGTAGAACGGAGAGTAATCAGTGGAGGAGTGTACAGAGTTACTCTGCTGCCCAAATTAAGGTTGGCCAATCTCCCTCCTGATCCATCAAGTATAGGGGCAAATACTGCTCCAATTCTTGATTCACTCTCTCTGTCTGTCCATCAGTTTCTGGGTGGAAACTAGTTGACAAACGGGAATCCACCCCCACACTCTTTAGAAAGGATCTCCAGAAATGAGACACAAACTGAGGACCCCGGTCTGAGATCACCACCTTTGGTATTCCATGATTTTTAACTACATGTTGCGTGAACAAGGTGGCTAGCTGAGCAGCATTTGGGATGGACTTTAATGGAATAAAATGGCTCATTTTAGAAAAAAGGTCAATCACAACCCAGATAGTGGAACAGCCCTGACTTGAAGGCAAGTCAACAATAAAATCCATGGAAACAGTATGCCATGGATAGGGGGAAACAGCCAAAGGCCGGAGCAGTCCTTGGGGAGATTGTCTGATGACCTTTCCCTTAACACATGACTTGCAAGAGGCTACATACTGTCTCACCTGAGTTTCCATGCTTGGCCTCCAAAAATGTCGTTTAACAAGTTCCAGAGTCTTCTTCACTCCCTTGTGACCAGCTACAGGATTATCGTGGAACAATTTAAGGACCTCACCACGTAATTCTTCATTGGGGACATAGAGTTTTCCTTGATAAAAGGGCTTTCCATCTTTGATTTCTCTATCGGGCCCCTCCTGTACCCAATTCAACTTTTCAGATCCAGAAAGATAATATTGTATCTTGTCTTCCAATTCTGTGTACGATATTGTCCCAACAATCTTTTCTTCGGGAATGATATGACCTTCTTTAGGTTCTTCTCGGTCTTCTCCAGAATTCAACCGGGATAAAGCGTCCTCTTTTCCATTAGCAGATCCCGGCTTGTAGGTCAGAACGAAATTATAGTCTGCAAAGAAGAGGGACCATCTCAATTGCCGAGGGGTGAGAGCCGTTGCTGACTTAAGAAATTGTAAATTCCGATGATCTGTAAAAACTGTGATTTCATGCCTTGCTCCCCATAAATAATGCCTCCATTCTTGAAAGGCATCCTTAACTGCTAACAGTTATTTGTCGGCAATTGGATAACTGACTTCTGCAGCTGTTAATTTACGTGATCGGAATGCCACTGGATGAAGCTGGCTCGTCTCTTTCTGTCTTTGCGAAAGGATTCCACCTATGGCCATATTTGAGGCATCTGCTTCCACAAAAAAAAGTTCTCCTGGATTTGGATGTAATAGGTTTGGTGCTGTGGTGAAAGTTTCTTTTAATAACTGAAATGCCTCTTCAGTTTCAGTATTCCAAATGAACCTTTCTTTCTTTCTGAGCAGATGAGTGATGGGACTAACTTTCTCAGAAAAGTTATGGATGAAGCGCCAGTAAAAATTGGAAAAGCCAAGAAAACTTTGCACCTCTTTGACAGTTCGAGGAGATGACCAATCCTTAATCGCTCTAACCTTGGAATCATCCATGGATACGCCTTCTGAAGATAGAACGAAGCCCAAGAACTCCACTCGACTCACATGAAATACACACTTTTCCAGTTTCACAAAAAGTTGGTTTTCCATCAAGGTTTGCAAGATTGTACGAACGTGCCTGACATGCTCCTCCAAGTTTGCGGACAAACTGAGAATGTCATCAATGTAGACAACTGCGAAACGATCCAGATACTCTCGTAGAATGTCATTGAAAAAATGCTGAAATGCTGCAGGAGCATTACATAGGCCAAACGGCATGACCTGGTACTCAAACAGACCAAAACGCGTTCTAAATGCTGTCTTCCACTCGTCACCTTCAGCCATGCATACAAGATGGTTGGCTCCTCTTAAATCCAATTTTGTATAGACATGGGCTTCTTTAACCTGATCCAGGAGTTCAGAAATTTGAGGCAAGGGGTAACGGTTCTTCTTGGTGACTTGATTTAGAGCACGATAGTCAATGCACGTTCGAAGTTTCCCATCCTTCTAGGGATGAAAAATAATGGAGAGGAGACTGGAGACTGGGAGGGTCGGATAAATCCGTTGGCTAAGTATTTGTCCAAATATTCCTTCAAAAAATCGTTCTCAGCTTCTGACAGAGCGTATATCCTACTACATGGGAATGATCCTCCAGGTTCAAGTTCAATCTTACAATCGTACTCCCGATGAGGGGGTAATTTTGTTGCCTCTTTCTCATCAAAGACAGATATCAAGTCGTTATATTCCTCAGGTATGTCTTGAACTTCCACTGTACAAATCATACGCGTTTGCTCCGCCAAAAGGGACGAAGGAGACGGCTGAGGATGAGAAACACCAGAGTCGAAACATTGCCCCACACAGTATTCAGAATTCATTTCAATGGTTCTCTTAGCCCAATCAATGTTCGGATTATGTTCAGTAAGCCATGGCAACCCTAAAATAAATTGAAACTGCAGGGCATCGATAAGGTTAAAACTCAAAAAACGTTGATGTCTTTCGGGTCCCATCAACGTGATCTCTTCGGTGTCGTAAGCAATGGGACCGGAAGATAAATTGGTGCCGTCTACTGCACGAACAGGTTCTGGTCTTTCTTTCTTGACAAAACGAATTCCCAAAGACTCTGCAAACTTAATGTCGCAAAAATTCCCCGTAGCCCCGGAATCGATCATCACTGAAACCTTATCCACAGTTATTTCTCGAAATGTTATCACACAGGAAATTATCAGATGCGGGGCGGAGGACTGCAAGGTATTCACAATTTGTTGGGTATTTGGAGCTGTCTCTTCGGCTGCTCCCATCAGAGCAACTCCTTCTACTGGTGGAGCCTGTCTTTTACTCAAGTATTGTTCTTTGGTTTCTTGGGACACTCTCTGACAAAATGCCCCGGATTTCCACAGTACATGCACAGCTTACCGCTCCTTCTCTTCTCTCTCTCTTCCTTGGTCAACGGACCATGCAGTGTGCCAATTTGCATAGGCTCCTCACCAGCACCTGCCTCACTAATCTTAGGTGCTTCAGATTTGATTCTATTGAGTCGAGGCGGAATATATCGGACTTCCTTTCGACGTTCATTCTTCCTTTCAAACTGTCGTTGATCTATTTGCAAGACCAGGTCGATCAATTCAGGTAATTTGGTAGGCCTCTTAGAAATTTGTGCTAGACCATCCTTTAATTCATCCTTCAGGCCTCTATAGAAAATTGCAGCTCTCTTGGCTTCCGGCCAGTTAGTTTCTACTATCAATTTGTTAAATTGTGGCAAGTAAGCAACCAACTCACGATTCCCTTGCTTTAAATCTAAGAGTTCGTTATCTGTGGTCTGAGAGATGGTTCTTCGATCAAAAATTCTAAGGAACTCTGACTTGAACTCTTCAAAATTGTAAAGAGTACGATCATTGGAATTCACCAACGGCATGGACCAAGCTGCTACATCTCCACTCAGGTAAGACAGTATGAAGGCCACCTTGGATTGGTCTTCTTTAAATATTATGGGCTTACACAAAAAATGTAAGGAGCACTGAGTGAAGAAAATCTGGGCCTTGTGTGGATCACCTTGAAATCTCTCTGGAGGGGCTAATGGAATTGTCGGGGACATGGCATGGATCACTTGAGTGGTCAACTCAGCTGCGGAAGAAGAAGGGGAGAAGGATTGGGGCCTTTGCTCCTTAGGGCTTGGGTTGGAACTCGTAACTAACTCATCCAATCTTTGACGCAGGAAACTGGCTTCCTGACTAGACTTCCTAACCTCTTCCCTGGTTTTACTTAATTGTTTTTGCAACCCTTCTAACACTGAAGCCAAGGCCTTAACATCTATACCTTAAGCCATTCTGCCCAAGTGGAAGGTTTTGGTAAGGCACTTCAATCTGTCAGAAGCACGTACCAGATCTTGATCTTCCACGGGGGTTGAATCGCTGAAAACTCCACCACTGATGTATATTTCTCAATTCCCCTACAACACTGGGAGCCAGAAGTTACTCAGCCCACAGTACCGAGGGGGAAAGGGGAATGGGAAGAAAAGAAAGACTGCCACTGTGGTGCTTCTTCTTTCAGAAGATTCGGTACCTGACTGCACCTGAAAACACAAAACACAATATTACTAATTCTCCCTGACCCTCCCACCGTATCTCAACTCTTTCTAGAATTCTAAATACCTGAGAGACTCAGTGGGGAAGCTTCTCTCTTATGGATTGATATTATTGAGCGTATGCAACTTTAAATATATATATTGTTCAAGCTCGCACTGTCCTCAAGTCTTTTCTCTTCTTTTGCAGTGGCGGCAGACCAGAAGACAGAGGCGTGGTATAAAGGTGGTAGGTACAAGTATATATATATATATATATATATATATATATATATATATATATATATATATATATATATATATATATATATTATATATATATATTTATAATTACTTGGTAGACAGAAACTGCGCTGATGCTGAGTGAGACTTGGTACGCAGTAGCTGTCTTGGCTGATGCAAATATGTAACAGACAATCCTTTGTAGAGACTATGTGGTTGTATCAATGCACTACTCTCTCTCAAACTGTAAGTCATTAACAAGGTAGGCGCTGCTAAAAATAAGGTAAGTCTCTAGCGCCTTTTGCAGGTTGGTTGACTTTCACCAAAATAAGCGGAGAATTAGAGTCCGAGACTGAAAGTAAGGGGCCAAGGTATCTCCAAACAGACAGGAAACTACCTATGCCCAAACTAAGAAATTCCTGGAAATGACTTGAATAGATTCTCAGAAAAGAAAATGACTTTACAGACCTGCAGATAACCCTGGGCGTAGTTCGCGTAGTAGCGCTACGCGTAGCTACGCGATGTGCACTTCGCACTATGCAAGCTACGCGAACTGCGTAGTGCGGTAGGGAAATGCTGTTCGCACTGATTGCACAGTGCCGGATGCTTGTCCGCACTGTGCAATCATTGCAAACGGCATCTTGCACAGTGCAAGCGGTCGTTTTCTGCCGCTCGAGTAGATTTGTACTCGAGCGGCAGCTTTCTCAACGCGGACTGGTAGTTTCTCATCGCGAGCGGTCGCGAGCATACGCGGCCACTCGCAATGAGAAACCTGACCTCCCGCGTTGAGAATCTCGCCGGAGGTTTATTTTCCACGCTCGCGATCGGCAACTTGATGTTGCTGATCGTGAATGAGGAAAAAATCTCGCCGGGATGTTGATTTTGCGCGCTCGCGGTCGCCAACTTGACGTTGAGGACCGCAAGCAAGCAAAAAATGCCCGCTACGCGTTTTTGCACTGTGCTATGTGCAATTCGCGTAGTGCGTAGTAGCACAAATTACGCATGCTCCGCGAGCGTAGCGTAGTACTACGCCCAGGGTTACCTGCAGAGTGCTAAACTGGGAAAAAATACAAACTCTGGATTCTGCGCTGAAAACTCCAGACTGGATTTTCTTCTTGACAGAAACGCTACGAGGGAAAAACGCTCCTGGCTTCTCCTAAGCGACGGTTGAAGTGTGCAGCACCTCAGGTGCGAACGCGCGAAATTCCTGAACGCGTTCCTAATGAAAAAATACTAGAACGCTAACCTCCTCTATAGGCGGCCGCCATATTGGAATTCCGCTGCATTAAATGAACTGAAAACTATTGCCCCATTCTAGACCGTAACCATCTGGCTACCAGTTGGCTCCAATGAAACACAGATTTCTTGCTCTGAACCTTCTGCCAAACTCTGGAACCACGAAGAGATCTGCTCAAACCTGGAAGGGTACGCACAGGCCTGACATCTGATGCCTCTTAACTTTGTCTGAGACTGTTGTTCTGTCAACCCAAATGGGACATCCCCCATTGAGCCAGTTGAGAGTCAATTTTGAGCCAGGATTCCTTCCCTTGAGAGAAGTGAAAGGAGACACTCCTGTGACACTATTAGGAGTAGTGTGGTAGGACCATAACATTTTTCTTATGGCATCGTCGACAGGATTTCTGGAGGCACAAGCTAATTGGATAGTATCCTTTATCATCCTGTTGGTCCTCTCAACCAACCCGTTGGCCTTAGAACAATAAAGGGGGGATTTTACATGAGTAATAGATAAGGTTCCCAGAACCAGTTTCATTTCTTCAGAAGTGAATTGAACTCCATTGTCGGTGACAAGGGTGTTGGGAATACCCTCTTTAGCAAACGTCTCTTTGAGGAACTCAATCATTGCTGACGTGGTGATAGTTGTGACGGATTTAGTGCAAATCCAGTGAGAGTGATAGTCAATTAACACAAACATGAATCTCTGAGAAGGATTGAGTAGATTGAGGGGACCTATGATGTCAAGTCCTAACTTGTCCCACGGTTTGGATGGAACTGGGATTGGTAGGAGGGGAGCATTATGGGTAATTTTAGTCTTGTCACTGGACCCGCAAGCCAAACATTCTTTTACCACCTCTTCTGTCATAGAGTCCATGTTAGGAAACCAGTAATCATTTCTAATCTTGCTCTTTGTCAAACTCCTGCCGGGGTGACCCTCCTGAGCCACTTGAATAATGCGTTCATACATGCCTTTAGATGGTACAATTTTGTTGCACCTATGTATGTGGTTTCCGATAATAGATAGTTCATCTCTTACACACCAAAAAGGTTTAAGGTTCTCAGGGACATCATTGAGGTTCTTGAGCCATCCTTTACTAATGAGCTCTTTGAGAGGCACCAAGGTGACGTCGTCCTGAACACATTTCTCCCACTCATCTTTACTGATGGCTGGAATGTCAATAGAAAGAATGGTGTAATCAGCGGTTTTGGTGTAAGAATCTTCTACCTCAATTGGAAGTCTAGACAAACAGTCTGCAACCTGGTTATTTTCACCTGGTACATATATCATTCTGTAATTGAATCCTTGTAGACCCAACACCCATTTAGAGATGCAGGGGTGGCCCTCTCAATGCACTTGGTAGAGAACAAAGGTAGAAGGGGTTTGTGATCAGTTCTTATAGTGAAAGGGATCCCCCAAAGAAAGAACTTAAAATGGTTTACCGCCCAAAAACAGGCAAGAGCCTCCTTCTCTATGGTGGAGTAGTTACGTTCAGGGACACTTAGAGTTCTGGATGCGAAAGCTATTATTTTCTCTTTCCCATCAACAACTTGTGTGAGAGATGCACCTAATCCCTTCATACTGGCATCAGTGGTTAAGGTGGTTTTGGCATTGGGGTTAAACATGCTCAAAGGGGTGCTTCTGCGATGGCTTGTTTGATGTTCAAGAATTCTTTTTGACAATCCATATTCCATTCAAAGAGAGTCCCCTTTTTTAACAGAGATCTGAGAGAATGCACAAAATCAGCTAAGTTTTTTTACATATTTAGACATGTACTCAATCAGACCCAAGAATGACTTAAGCTCCTCCTTGTTGGAGGGTGCTGGGGCTAATTTGACAGCATCAACTAGACTGGACTTGGGACTTATACCTTCGCTGGTGATGGTATGACCGAGGTACACTACAGATTTCACTCCAATCTTGCATTTGTCAATCTGTGTGGGAAACCCTGCCTTGCTTAACTTCATCAGGACTTCCTCAAGGACTCTATTGTGCTCTTCCTCGGATTCACCATACATAAGGATGTCATCCTGGAAGCATAGAACTTTGTCAGTGCCCTGTAATATGTGCTGCATGATGCGCTGGAAAACTGCCGCAGCGGATGCTAATCCGAAGGGCATTCTGCAATATTGGTATGCACCGAATGGAGTTATGAAAGATGTGAGATCTCTGGAATCAGGATGAAGAACCACCTGGTGGTATGCCACCAAAAGATCCAGAACGCTAAAGTACTTGGCTCCCTGAATGACGCTAAGCATCTCATTGATGTTAGGGAGGGGATGTCTGTCCACCCAAATGTTTGCGTTTAGATCTCTCAAGTCGACACACAACCTGATGCTCTTACCCCCTTCCTTGGATGCTATAACGATGGGGGCGAGCCACTCTGAACTTTCAATCTTTTCAATAATCCCATTGCATTCTAGTTTATCCAATTCCTTCTTCAAAGGGTCCCGTACCAGTAATGGAACTGACCTAGCTTTATGTACAACAGGTTTGTGCTGATCCTTCAATTTGATTTTGTGGAGGTAGCCCTTGAGTAAGCCCAAATTGTTGGAGAAAACCTCTGGAAATTTTTTACAAATGTTTTTACCAGTCATGGATTCATCTACAAGATAGACTGGTTCAGGGGCATTAGGATCTAACTTGATCCCTAGATCTTTCTGATGTTTCCACCCTAGCAAGTTTGAACCAGCTTTAGTTATGTACACATTCCCTGTGGTGGATCTGTCCTTGAACCCGATTTGCATTACTAACATGCCAACCAATGGTATGGGGTCATTGTTGTAACCCCCAGGGTTCACATCAGGTGGTAGAAAGGTATAACTTTTGTTCTTATAATTCTCCACAAAATATTATTCATTTATCAAGGTAAACGGGGAGCATGAGTCTGCAAACACTGTAAAAGGAACGTCATCCAAGAGAATATTGCATGTGGGATAGTTGTTATTGTAGACTCCTAGGTTGTCTGCAATGTGAAAGATTATGTCTTCGCTATGATTTTCTTCACAATTGACTAAGTGAGTGACATTCCTTTGCATGTCTCTGCAAACTTTAGAAAAATGTCCTCTATTATTACATTTCTTGCATACTACTCCTCTAGCTGGGCACCTGATGTTATTGGCTAAGTGATTAGGATTCCCACACCTGAAACATCTAAATTTTGTAGGCTCGTTCTTTTGCTTAGGACTCTCGGCGGTAACAGGTTTGTTATCTTTCCCCAAAACCTTGTGCACATTTTTATCAGTGACTTGTTTGACATCAACTGCTTCTTTCATTTCACTCATACAAAAGGCAGTATGTTCTATGCTTTTCGCAATGTCTATTGCTTTTTTAAGATCGGGTGCATCAGCCAAAAGTTTCTCTTGAATCTTTTTATCACTGGTGCACCTCACCAGCTGATCCCTAATTAAAGATTCACTCAGTATACCAAAATCACATGTGGCAGCTAAACCTCTTAAAACCGCTATGTAATTAGCCACTTTTTCATTCTTGCCTTGAGATCTTGAAAGAAATTAATGTCGTTCTAGGACTACATTCAATTTCTCCCCAAACTGAATCTCCAATTTTTTAAGGGTATCATGATAAACATCTTGTTGTATATCCCCCATGGCATCTTCATTCGTACTTTGACTTTCCTCAGCAAGATCAGGTAAATCATCATAAATTTCTCTGGCATGCTTGCCCAGATTATGCAAACGAATGTGTTGCTTAGGCATATTTGAGAATCTGTCACCCCTATAGCTATCAAATAGGATTCAAAGAGATTAACCCATTTTTTCCACGTGATAAGTGGTTCACCCTCGTGATTCAAGAAGGGAGGAGGTTGGGACATAGCAAAAGAAGCCATAGTGAAAGGGTAAGGATGGGAAGATAAAGGTACAAAAGGGAGAGAATTGAAGAGGATGGAGAAAAGAAAGTGGAGGTGAATAATAGTGAAGAGCAGGACACAGCAGTACACAGCAGTAATATTGCAGTGAATATAGCGAGGAATAACACTAGAAAACTTGGCAATTGAAAAATAGCAACAGTACAAATATTGGTATACTTTGGAATGCTTTAAAATGTTCAAAGCTTAAGGGGTAACAGTGGTCAGCTGTGCCTATTCGCGAATGGACAGGCGTATTTGAAAAAGATGGCAGCAGGTATGGATATGCTGTGCCTATCAGCGATAAGAAGGCACCACAGAGTGTATTGATGACATGAATTAAACTTGAAAGCTGGGCCTATCAGCGAACGGAAGGCACGTAGTAATGTTGTTGTAGAATTATGTAGAGCTTGAAGTGGGGTGATCACTTTTGAAAGCTGTGCCTATCAGCGAAAGGAAGGCACTCAGTAAAGTTGCAGAGGAGGCAGAGCGCGGATGCGAAATCGTGGATCGCTGAGGAGCCTCTGAGGGAAAGGATTTTGCTCACGCTGCCCTTCTTGGCATGGGGCTGGTATCGCCTGCGATGTCAGAGGTGAAAATAGTTTTTCCCCGTTGCAAGATGTAAGTAAGATGAAGTGGCCGGCTGACAGAAATCTGACAGACGCCAGCTCAGGCGCTTCGCTGCTCTCTTCAGACGAGCGCAGAACAGCTGAGCGGCTCCCGCGGTTGAGAAGACTCGGGTGACAGGAATGCGGAAGAGTCAGCCCGGGCCGCTCGGGAGCGTTCCTCAGTGCGAGCGTCTGACAGCTGGTAGCTGGGACGGGAGAGCTGGCAACTTCAGTAGGGAAAGGCGGAGACAGGAAAATCAGCCAGCCAGCAAAAGAAATTGACTGACGAGGAGAACAGTTGTCTTCGCTGCTGACAGGTGAACGAGGGGAATCGACATATTTGCGTTCTTGAGCAAGGAGAAAAGGAGAAATCCTGATGAGATTTGGAGAATACCGATGAGATGGGTACACAGGAAATGTGTAAAAGTCTCCAAAAGGGGTCAAGGAACACCGCACACTAAGGAAGGCAAACGAACCTACCGCACTGCACTGGCGATGACCTTTTCATGTACTTGCTTGTGCCACAGAGGAAGCAAATCTTCACACGCTGGTTGGTGTCGCAGACGGAGGGGAGAGGATCAGGAGCTGCCCCCTACACAGCTTCAATCGTCGCCAAAATATTGAAAGATGAAGACTCAGGAAAGTGAGTAAACGTCTTTATTGTCTGATCCTCCAGCACCAACTCACTGGCACTGAACATTCTAAAGCGAGCTTCAATACCAGGGTTCTAAGGGTGGAAGATTCCAAATAGGTGGAAAGTGGAGGGGAGGAATGGAGAGGGAAAGGAGGGTAAGAGAAGGGGAGCTAAAGGATGGTAAATACAATACAGCTATTATAAAGGTAAATTACAATTTTCAAACAGAAACAGGTAAAAAAAAAACTGCAGTTTAAAACAATGCTAAATTTACAGAAACCAAGAGTCCAATTCAAACAGGCATGAGCAAAAAAACAGTTTTAACAGTACCAATTGCACACAGGACAAGAGATTAAATTCAAAAAGTCACAGGTAGAAAAAAACAGCAGTTTCAAAGTTTAAAAACACAGCACCAGTCTGTCTTCTTACCACCTTCTCTGTCAATTGCCCCAGGGCTCTGTAGGGCACAGAGAGGTTGGTGCTACAAGATGGAGGTAGCTGTCTTAGGGTGCCCTGTACACACCTTAAGCGATACTGCAGGTGGGGGGTGAGCTCAGAGTTGCTTGGGAGCTAGTGGGCCAATCAAAAAAGGCCCAGTCTGAAGTCCAGGGGGCAGTGAGCTGTTCCTGAAGAAGAGAATCTCCTTGGATACAGACAGGCTCAATCCACACTTTGTCAGTACTGGCTCACTCTGTAGTTAGGCCCAAATCTAGGCCACTTAAATACTGCTTTTCGTGCACTGCAACAATTCCCTTTTTGTAGCCAAAAATGAGGGCTACATATACTTTCCAAACACAGTTTTAAACCTTAAAGCAGGTCCAGCAGTCTCATAAACACTCTCTTCTTGGTCTCTGAAGGTGTAGTTTGCCTTTTTAACTTTTAAAGACTTCAAAGGAGGGGGGGTGACAGGAGGGTTGCCCCTGCATGCCTAAGCACAGCACACGGGAAACTAGGACAGATTTTCAAAAGGTCACAGGTAGAAAAACCAGCAGTTTAAAAACAGTACCAAATTTACAGAAACCAAGAGTTCAATTCAAACAGTTACAACCAAAGAACACAGTTTTTAACAACACCAGTTGCACACAGGGAGATTAAATCCAAACTGTCCAGGTAGAAAAAAACTGCAGTTTTAAAGATTAAAAACACAGAACAAGTCTGTCTTCTTACCACCTTCTCTGATGTTTGTTCACTGGGTTCTGTGTGGCACCGTGAGGCTGAGGCTACAAAATTATACTAGATGAGGTGGAGGGCTGGCATCATAAAACTGAGATCTCATGAGACCTAATCAGATTATATGGTCTTGCGTGAAAGAGAGCTGCACTTGAGACTCATCCCTATTTTAACCACACCATGACTTGACTTTGGCTGTTTGTGCAAAGTTGAAGCATGTGATACCAGTCAGTGAATCTCACTGAGCTTTTCCTACTTACCTGTGTTCCAACACCAATGCCTCTACTTCAGTTGGTGTGAACAATATTCAAGCCCCTTACACAAGATTCTCAAATCTTTGTGAGACTTCTGGTTCCTATAAAAAGAAGAGAAAATGCAAAACAAGCATTGGGAATGCCAATATCTCTGGCTTTAAAGGGGTGGATGGGAATAAAGATGCATTTGTGTGGAAGCAAAGAACTGTAGAATAATATAGGAGTTGGTTAAAAGGTCAGGTGACAGTTGCAGTGTGAAGCCAGATATAAAAATCCATGTAGGTTAATGACTGCCCTCTTCCCGTATGTGCTACTGCCAGAGAAAAACACCATCAATTATCCAGTTATCCAAGACACTTTAATAGCATTACAATGTCTTGTGTGTGCCCATGAAAGTTCAAGCTCAGACAGCTGGATAAATAAACAAAAAAATTATCACAGCTATGTGGCAGGGAAGAAAGTATTTTGCGGAAGCACACAACCTCTGCCCAATCAAAGCGTACTTCCGGTTCCCAACATCTGGGCGGAGTTAAAATTCCTTTCCTGGTGATTCTCACATAATTATCTGTTGACAACTACTGTGCCGTCAGGATAGACCATAAAAAATTCCTCTCTGTGATTGATGCACCATTTTGGCTCAATCTCAGATGTACTGCCTTTAGTAAATCTGGGATTGCATCAAATTCCAAGTGTGGGTGCACGGAAATGCCATGCTCCATCCATGGAATATATACCACAATGAACTGTAAGAACAATGTAGCACAAGTCACTGCATCCCATTGCATTTCTTTAGAAAGTCATGCAAGGCAGTACATGTAGCCCCTTGTGTGCCTTTGTAAATCCCAGTCGCGCAAGTACATATGGCCCTTATGGTGACAATTATCTTTCTCTCCTCAGATGTTTGTAATGCTTTGTGGGGGCCTCCTGTTGCTCCATAGACCCCCCTCCCAAAACTCATCAAACTCTTTGCTCCCATGAGTTCTAGGATGGTACTGGGGAATCTGGAAATATTTAACACTCGTTTTGGGCTTACCAGAAGCTCTTTTGCTCTAAAGACTTTCTTTTGAGGTGGTTTTGCAGGTTGTCATTGTTTACTTTCTCTTTGGGTTTCTTGGAAAGATTTGTTATGCCTGACCCAGTGTACTAGTAGGAGTGTACCTGTTATCCTGGGCACCCATGAACTCTGCTCAGTTTACCACTCTGGCTTCTTAAGGCCATATGAACTTTTGGCTCCCCTGCCAACCCGACACATTTCAGCTGGTAGCCAGGCTTTGAATGTGTGAGACCTCTGCTTTCTGGCTTGCCTCCAAAAAGGACTCTGAGTGCTGGCAATATGAACAGGACATGATGCCATCCCTTTGTTTACTGGTATCACAAGAGACTTCAACTGCTGGACACAACCCGACTAGCCCTAGGGCTCCTCTGGGGCTAGAGTCCTAATTCCACCATCCTAGAAGTCTGCAGGGACCTAAAAGTGGGATACCCAACCTCTAATGGCCAATTCACAATAACACAGTTATGCATCTGTTACAATGGGGGGAAGGGTGAGGACTACCCAACATGCCATAGGCACACAGGTAAAATCTCTTAATCCCACTTGAGCTTTTTTGACTGTGGCGTGTGACCTTGACCCTCCAGACACCAGTCTAATGGATGGCCAAACCACAGATGGCAGATATATTCCCAAATATCTCTTGTCCTTTTGGGCCAGTTTAGATTCAATTATTTACACAGTGCTGCTGCTGGTGCACTTTAGCTAACTTTATACACAACACCCTTTTTTAATTTAAGGGCTGAAGGAATGACAAAGAACATATGTGGGTAACCATGTGCACTCTCCCTTTTATACACAACATCACAAAAAATAAAATGTACCCGAAACTCAGGCTCTCAAACTATGAAAACCAGGCATCCACCATTTCATTCATTATCAGAATGACTTGTGGCCCAATAGCTAAAGGAAAGACCCTAGAGAAGGATTTTCCTAAAAAGGACGGGATGACCTCACACACCCCGTGGGTGTCGTGCTTCATCATTGTCAATTCAGCGCGCGCCAGAGAATACTCTAGTGGTGGGCAGCCTTCGTTCTGATCAGAGGGACTATTCAGGGATGTTTCTGAGGGATGGGGGATACTAAAAATTTTAAAAACCCTGCACTGGATTTGGATCCGGTTGTTTATTAATGGGTGGTGTGGGGTGATCAAAAACAAATAAGGGACACTTGAGGCACCATTAGGTTGCCAGTGTCTAATTCAGGTTGACATGTTTCAGCCCAACAGGGGCCCTCGCAAGGGTCTGAGGCTTTCTTCAGGACTAGGATCTTGTATGTCCCTTTTTGAATTCCTTATGGACAGTGTCAACACTCATTCGGTGTGCACACAATCATACTGTGCCAGTTCCTAAAAGCTGGTGAATGTCCATGATATGGCCCTAGAAAGACATAAAACAAAAATAAACATTAGTTTATGTAATGTTGTTCAGCCATCAACAATTGGGGCATATTCTGGTTTTAAAAAAACATCCGAGGTGGACTGGCGACTGCCTGTCTCACTGGATACAACCATTCTACAAGTGAGGCAGCATAACTGTCATTCAGAGGTTTTTTGTAGTATGTGGTCACACTCTCCCAGCATCAGGTGAAAAAGGAAAAGTGCCCATATTCACACACATATGTACACCCATATCCAAATCTTACCCACATTTTAGGACGAGTTTTCTTTGTGACGGAATGAGATGAGGGGAGCCTTTTAGTCAAACACTTGAGGACAAGACCAAGACAAAAACAAAAATTGCCGCACCACACATGCTCAATTAACATCTGCCCATGTCATCATTAAAGTGATGCTCTTACATAATGTTAAGCATTCATTTTCTTACTTCGACAAAGGTCTCACCCTACTGCATGCACCTATTTGTGTGTCTCCTTCCTCCCGCCAGTGCCCCATCTCAGTAACTGCCCATTTTAAAGTCAGAGGAGCTGGCCCGGGAAGAGCACTCTAGCTAACACGTATCCTCTTGTGGGGGCCGCTTAACTCTCAAACTATTACTTGGCGATTGCAAAGGGTTTTGAAATGCCTTTCCATAGCCTCTGGTGATGCTTCTTTCTCCTATGTGGAACCAAATTGCCTGCATGGATCTGGACTTGACCTCCTTTCCAGTCAAAGTGGTCTGCTGACCTGGGGTTTTCCAGCCATGAGCACGGCACAGTCCTCAGGCTTTTAGTTACATGCATGATGCCTGTGTGTCTTAGAGGAACCTGTAATACCATATCCTATGGCACCCTCAACCATGACCATTAGTCAGAGGTCCAAAGAGATCCCCCTCCAATAGGATCTCTAGGAAGTCCACCTTCTACTGACCTTGAGTTAGAGAGCTAGTGCCACTAGCTTTGGAGACTGAGTCCAACAAAGCCCAATAAGTACAAATCCATAGTGCTTTCACCACAGACAGGAGTTCATCAATAGTATGGGGCCATCTTTCTCCTTCTCTTGCTCCCCTTTTCTCAAAGGTTATTCAATATGCGGGAGGACAGGTTCCAAATATTGATATACAGAGTTATAGAATCTGTAGGTCCATATCTAATACAGCGATAACACTCACCCCTCAAAACTTATCATGCACTTCCATGGATCAGCTCTCCAGCTGTCCAGTCCCTTGTACAACTGTAAGAAATTGGGGTAATAGTTGAGGGGGGTAAAGACCCACCTCAAGTAATAACCAAAATCCGTGTTAGGGTGAACTGCTAAAATCACAAAATTAGCCTGAGTTCAATCCCTTGGTAGGTATGGAAAAGAGCAGGCAGGCTTAACTTAGAGGCAATGTGTAAAGTATTTATGATGTACTTATTCAGTAAAAAGTCAAAACACAATGACAGAAAAACTACAAACTAATTTAGACTAAAAGGTAGATTTCAATGAATGAAATGACACTAAAATGCCAGAAATCTAGTAAGAGGATCGGAGATATACATTTTTAAAGTTTGATTTAAAAGTAGCACTTAAATAACACAAAGTGCCAACTGCTACTATGTGGTCATCCTAGACCCAGTCAAAGTCAAAAGTTAAGGCCGACCATGATGGATCGCTGATTAGATACAGAGACCAGGTGCATCCCGGTAGAAAGTATACCTTCTGACTTTTAGGGAGAAAAAGTGGTTAGTAATGAGTCATTGGTGGGGCAAGCTGCAAGTAGGTCTCAACGACAGTGGGCTGCTGACAAGCAGGGTCCCTGTGCAATCATCAAAGAAGGTGGGAAAGCTCTGAGCAGGTGAAGTCCAAAGTCTGTGTCTAAGGGGACTTCAACATTGATTTGATTCTTCCCTGCGTCAGTTTCAGTCAAGCCTTCTATGTTCGGACTTGAAACATTTTCTGGAAGTCAAATCTCCTTCAGTGAGGCAAACTGGCAAGTTGAATCTAACTGGTGATTTGACAGTGATGGCTTCAGCTCAATAGCGGTCCTGATTCCCAACCAGTTCTTTAGAGAATGTTTCTAAGTCCCAGATCTTACATTTTGGGGAGGAGGAGTACACTCTAACATCAGTCAAGGGTCCAGGACCTTGGTGGCTTCACTTGGGGATTCGGATTCACTCCGATAGGTGGTCAGCAAACTGACCCTTTGAGTCACTTTTGGGTCCTGGGTTCAAGGCAAGCAGGTCCAGGATTCAGACACCAGGGCAATCCATATGTATGCCCATTGCCAGTCTGTGGGCATGGGAAACTGGGGGCACTCCCTAACCAATGGGGGTAAAAGTTCCAAGGCATTACCCTACCCACATTAGCATTTTACACTAATCAATCCCAGAGTGCCCTTCTCTGCAAAAATCAACACAGCAGAACCCTGTGAAGAGCTCATGTGCCCAAATGGCCATCCTGCTTGAGAAACAGGACACCTCTACACACCCATGGCCTTTGTTGCAGCTCTGGGAACAAGTTCACCCCTCATCAGGAAGCTATACAGGTCCCAGGTGACAGTTTGAAGCTCATGCAAATGGATTTCTATAGGCTTTAGGCAGGAAATGTACCTGCTTTAAAAATATTTATTACAATTCCGACTTTTCCAATGAGTAGAGCTTGTAATAAATATTTCAAAAAGTCCAAACATGAACTCTGTAGCTGCTTCCTATGTGTAGATAGCAATATTAAATGCAATATTTGATCTTATTACTTTCCTTTGGAATAGCTACCCTTGTTACCGGTAAAACAGATCTGATGGCTTCTTCACTGTAAGGAAATGTTTAACATCAAAACTTTATATGCCCTACTTTTAAATACCATGCACCTGCCTTATGACTATGAGCATGCTGGGCCACTTAGCGGTGACTTATTAATATTTAAAAGGAGGGGTTAGGACTGTCAAAAGAGGTTGTTTTGACTGGTTGAACTTGCAGTTTAAATCTGAAGACCAGGCTAATGGGAGCAGGCCTGCAGTCATGTTGACAATGCTACTATAGTAGGTGGAACAATGAGTATTGCAGTCCATTGTGACATTTAATTAACACGCTCAGTTATGCTGTGGTACCATACAGTAGGGACTCCTAGGTAAGCTTAATAAGCCAATCAAGCCATGCCAATTTCAGCATGTTAAAAGAGGGAGCATAGGAACTTTACCACTGGTTAGCAGGGGTAAGTGCACAGAGTTCTACATTGGGTTGGGAGTGCCTTACTTAATTCTGTATGAAATGGAATTGCCTAAACATTCTGTAACATTACGCAGAATTATATGAAAAGAATCAGTCTACATTTAGGGCACAAATGACCTGTTGTGTCCAAAATGGATGTGAGGATGCATTTTGTACTAAGAATACCACTAAATGCAACTGTACATGAATAGCAGAATGAGTAGTCACACATGCTCGCTAAATGTGCCCTTGGGCTAGGATTATCTCCCAGCCTACTCCTGACATTTAGAGCTTGTTTTTTTAGCAGAAAATGCACCCTTGCCTTCAAAATGGATGTGCAGATGCATTTTGCATTTGGAAAATAGAGATCAATACAACAGAACAAAGCAGCACTAGCAGCCACTTGATAACTATGCTCTCATGAAAGGATTTTCCCCTCCAAATTACTCTTAATTATACGAGTGTCTGTAATCGCGTTATTGTCAGTAACTCTCTGTCAAAGAGAAACCCGGAATATTTGAAATTACTCCAATTACTCCAACGTATTTAGAATGACTCCCAGATAAAGTTCTACAGCCACTAAATACAGTCAAGCTAAAAATCTGGGGTGGCACCTCCTTAAGGATGGTCATCTCCAACAACAACGTCTGGGAAGAAAGCAAAATGGCTGCTGAGAACAATAGTATTAAGGTGTAGCAAAAGTGGTGGATGGAATGCTTGAATTAATCTCAGCCACTGGTATTTACGGAGGACTGCATCCCACTCCATCGTTATTTTGTACACACCATGCCACCTCAGGTTAAACATAGCTATATGGAAATCGGACTTGACCCTGCTTCAATGGGAATAGGCCAGCACAAACTGCCAAGCCATGCCCTCCCTGACCCGGAGCATAAGCAGCGCAGGACCACTTTTGCTCTTCTTATGGGCTCATCTGCCACTGGAACCAAGCTATACCCGAAACTGGTCCTGGGTTGCTTGGGTTCTGGCTTAGGGAGGACCTGGCCTGGCAGGTCGGGCTTGGATGTTCCCACAAGGAACAGGGTCAAGCCTGATTTGCATATGGCTGGGTCCAAACAGGTGGCATGGTGGGGGAACTAAGCAGGCAGCACATAATAACGCAGCCTGGCTGGGGGATTCCATAATGGTCAAGGTCAGAAGCAGGATAGACAAGCAGAAATTGAGAGGGGTCTTGGCATACTCCTGAAAAGGAAACAGTTTTAGAAGCACAACGATTTCACTCACTCCCACAGGAATGGTCCTTGCAGGTCATAATTCCTCAGATGTTCATTAAGCTTCTGGACATCTTCCCTTTGTATTAACAAAGGTTGAACAACTTCCATTTTTATTCACAAAGGTGGGCACTTGGCTGAAAGTCAAATTAGGCATGGCGAGGCAAGTTTCTTTCTGTGGAGAAAACATGGCGATAGCAGGAGTTCACTGGCAAGAAGCTATATGTATTGCCTCAAGACTGCCTTGATTAAATGGAGATTTTACCATAATTAATGTACAATAATATTCATGAAGGCAACGCTTTAATGCCCATGAACAATGTTTGCAAACATTATTTTCAATAAAGTAAATATAAATATATGAGGCCTCAAGCTGCCAAGACTCTTAAATTCCTTTTACCAATTGAGGTCTTTAGGTACCTCTCTTCGGGCACTTTAGGCACCCCAAAAACTATTATTCACTGCCACTATCTAAGGCTTGGTCAGAGGGTCACAGAGATACTCCAGTATGACTATGAAGGAGAGAGAAATGAAGAACTCCCCACTCAAGGCTCACCCAAGGGGTGACCCACAGCCACCAATCTGCAGTTTTGGGAAGCTTAGATTTTAGGGGACACTCAAACTGTCACCAACAATTGAAAAGACAGACACAACATAATGAAATAAAGTGAAAACATGGCTTGGTGGATAGCTCAATGAGACATCAGGAACTGTCCTTCTTACAGTAACTGTCAGGTTCCACCTTCCAATATCCTCGGGGTTGTGCTGATGCTCAAAGGGGTCCACCTCTCGACTGCCCCAAGTCCGGAAATGAATATAACTCGGACTGGTGGGATAGTCAAGCGGGGGAAGGAAAGGATAGGGACAGCATGGAGGGAGATCTAGAGAGGAGACAATGAACACACTATTAGTCCCTATTGTCAACTCAAAACAACCTAAACAAATGAGGCATGTACATGAGCAGCTGCAATGGCTAAGCACAATACCTGAAAAGAAAAAGAACGTGAAGGAGCGATACCAGAAGAGAGGAAAGGGTGATTGCACATCTCCACCATGGAACTATTAGGAAGAGAGAACACACCATATAAATATGTCATGCATACGTTAACAGTTCCCCCTACAACACATAAGAAAGGAGCTTTCCCTTCACCTACCCAAGGGTACATGTGGAGCTGTATAATATGCAATACTGAAGCTTTCCTGCACACCCTCATAAGACCTCCTCTCTCCTAGGAAAGGAAAATGAAATATATATATATATTGAATGATCAAATAATAGTTCAAGGAGCAGCAGAGGTACAATCATCTCTTGTACATAGCTGGAAACGAGGCACCAACCATTTGATATGCGATATCCACAGTCTTTACTATTCAGCGGAAAACACAGCAAAAAACTCAGCAGATACCCGTTACAGAAGAGTTTCTTTGCAGAGGAAGGTATCTTATAGGAGTCAACAATATGAAGTACAATAAACCATGAACAAAAGGAAATGAGGAGTAAATGTCAGCAGCTCCCCATTTAGTAAGTACGTGGAACTGTCTTAGCACTGAGGATACAGTTCATCAAATTAAAGAGTCTCTCCAACCTGGAGATTGCGTAATAAATAACGCCCAAGGAAACCCACCTACCCTCCTCTGCAACGAAACAGAGAAACGCTCTGTATCTTCCAACAGAGGAGCGTGGGAAAGGAAAAGAAAAGAACACGGGCGCTATAACGCTCCTCTGCAAGAGACGCGGTGAAGCAGTCTCGCCAACAGAGGAACGAGCGCGGCGTGCTAACAAGGAAGCAAGAGCACGGACCACCAGAGAAGTACTCACGACACCCAAAAGAAGCAAGGCTCTCACACGGCCGAACCTCCTGTAATCCAGAGCGTAACACGGACAGCCATCAGTAAAGAATAATCGGCAGCGCCTGGTCTTCTTGCTGTCGTTATATCCGGTATCCCACGTAGCGTCTGGATCACGTGGGGCGTGGCTCACGAGGAGCATGATGGGAAGTGTAGTCAGAAAAGGGGCCGATCTGTATCCAGGTTGCCCTTCATGGAGCAGTCAGTGTTTAACCGGTAGTTAGGGCCTGACAGTACATCCCCTCCTGGAAGACACTGACTGACACCTGGTTTGTCTGGGTGTCTTTTATGAAATGCGGCAACCAGACGCGCCGCATGTACCGCATCTGCAGGCTCCCAAGAGTTTTCCTCCGGGCCATAACCCTTCCAGGCCACCAGATACCACAGTTTGCGTCTCTTCAGCTTGGAATCCATAATCCCCCGGACTTCGTATTCGCGATCATGCTGTACCCATATGGGCATGGGCTGTTTCTTCACCGGACAGAGTGAAGGTTTCAGCAGGGACACATGGAAGACCGGGTGGATACGAAAATGCACCGGCAGCTTCAGTTTTACCGCCACTGGGTTAATATGTTTGATAACTCGGTAAGGACCGATATACCTGGGGTTGAATACGCTATGTTTCTTAAATCGTATGTGTTTCGTTGACAGCCAAACCCACTCCCCTCTTTTGTATGTAGGGCCTGGTCTTCGATGTTTATCTGCCTGGGCTTTATACCTTTCTTTGGCACAGAGCAGATTGCTCCGTGTTTCCAGCAAGGTTGTGCGAATGTGGGACAGCCTCTGGCGCAGATCTGGGAGTTTGGTGTTCTGACTAGGAAGGATCAATGGGGTGAAACGGGGGTGGAAGCCATAGGTGCTGAAAAAGGTGTATGTTGTGTGGAGGCGTGTTTGGCACTATTGTACGCTATTTCTGCAACCCATAGCCACTCCACCCAAGCTTCCGTGTTGTGGTTGACATAACACCGGAGAAACTGTTTCAGGGTTTGGTTAAGTCTCTCCGTTTGGCCGTCAGTTTGGGGATGAAAACTTGTGGAAAGCGCGGATTCTATTTGTAGTTCGGAACACCATGTCTTCCAGAAGCGGGCCGTGAATTGGGCCCCTCTGTCAGATACGATCACTTTTGGAAGGCCATGGAGTCGGACCACGTTAGTCAGCAACAATCTTGCCAAAAGACCCGCAGAAGGAACTTGTTTGCAGGCGATGAAATGCCCCATCTTCGATAAGTAATCAATCACGACCACAATTGCGGTGCACCCTTGATCTTTGGGTAACCCTACGATGAAGTCTACGGAAAACCTTTCCCACGGGGTGTCTGGTGTGGGCAAAGGCTGGAGAAGCCCCTGTGTGGGACTGTGATCGGTCTTCATCTGAGCGCAAGTGGAACAGCTTTTTACCCATGAAAGGACATCCGGACGTACTGTTGGCCACCAGAACTGTCGTAGCACTTTCTCCAAGGTTTTCTTCCCTCCAGCGTGACCTGCACACGGGAGGTCGTGACACCAGGTGAACACTGTTCTTCTCAAGTCCTTTGTAGGGACTAACAACTGTTGGTTTTTCATGGGGAGGCCTTGACGCATCTGCCATTCGGGGTGGAACCTTAACCAGTTTCTCCAAGCCAAGGTTTGCATCCTTTGTCTAGTTTTCTGTAGAAACTCATCAGTTTGTATAATACACAGCACTTTGTTGGGACTGATGATCGCCCTTTCAATCGCAACTGGTTGTTGTGTGTTTTCTTGCCTCGTAAGCGCATCTGCCTTCTTATTGTCTTTGCCGGGGCGAAACGTGACGATGAAATGAAACTCGGCAAAAAACAGCATCCACCGGAGCTGGCGTGGGGTAAGATGACGCGCTGCTCGCATAAACTGGAGGTTGCGATGATCTGAGTAGACCGTCACTTGATGTGCTGCTCCCAACAACCAATGTCTCCATTCCAGAAACGCATCCCTTATGGCCAGTAGTTCTTTTTCGGCGATGGTATAGTTCTGCTCCGCGGGATTGAGCTTCCTGGACATGAACGCTATGGGGTGAAGGTGTCCTGTCGTTTCGTTTCTTTGGGACAGTACTGCCCCTACAGCCACTTCAGATGCGTCAGCTTCCACGATGAAGGGCACCTCAGGATTGGCATGGGTGAGAACCGGGGCTGAAGTAAAGGCTTTCTTGAGGAGATCAAATGCCGTCTGAGCTTCTTCTGACCAGAGAAAAGGGGTCTTTTTCCGAGTCAATCTGGTGAGAGGGGCTACCATGTCGGAAAACTGACGGATGAACCGCCTGTAAAAGTTGGCGAATCCCAGAAAACTTTGGATATCCTTCACGTTCTGCGGTCGTGGCCATTCGATGATTGCCTTTACTTTTCTCTCTGCCATGACCTGGCCCGAAGGCGTAAGTATGACCCCTAGAAATTCCACGGAAGTCACGTGAAACTCGCATTTGGTTATTTTGCAGAACAGTTGGTGATCTCGTAGTGCATGCAAAACGCGTCCTACATGGACCACATGTTCTTCTTCATTGGAGGAATAGATCAAGATGTCGTCTATATACACCACAACGAAGCGGTCCAGGAATTCTCTCAGAACATCATTGAGGAAGAATTGAAAAGCGGCGGGGGCGTTACATAGCCCAAACGGCATGACCAAGTACTCGAATAACCCATACCGCATCTTAAAGGCCGTCTTCCATTCATCGCCATCTCGCATTCGGACCAGGTGATATGCCCCTCTGAGGTCCAATTTGGTGTATATTCGCGCTGTTTTGACTTGTTCTAAGAGGACAGGAATCAAAGGCAGCGGATACTGATTCTTGACTGTGATTGCGTTCAACGCTCTGTAATCAATACAACACCTCAATTCTCCGTTGGCCTTGGGTATAAAAAAGAGGGGAGATGCAGCAGGTGATCTGGAGGGGCGAATGAATCCCAAAGCGAGTTGCTTGTCCAAATATTTCCGGAGGTGTAGATTTTCGGGTGCGGTAAGAGCATAAATTCTACCGCACGGTATCACAGCTCCCAAAACCAGATCAATCCGGCAATCATAGTCCCTATGTGGGGGAAGCTCTTCCGCCTTGGTATCGCTGAACACCTCGGCATATCTCCCGTAGCACTCAGGCAAAGTTACGTTCTTTTCTGCCGGTGTGGCGATGTGATGTCGAGTGGCCAATGCTTGGGATGGTCTTGTGTGTAGCTGGTTGCATTGGTTCTGGCAGTAAGTAGACCGTAGGGTCAGCGTTTTGTTAGTCCAGTCTATGGTGGGCTCATGTTTTCGCAACCAGGGAAGGCCCAATATCACTCCGTATTGAGGGGCTTGAATGACACTGAACGATAGCCATTCATGGTGGTACCCCTCATAGATGAGTTCGTGTTCTTCTGTAACGTAGCTGATGGGGCCTGACTCCAACTCCTTGCCGTCCACGGCATATACCCGTTCAGGGGTTAGTTTGTGGATCAGCGGTATCTCTAGCCTCTGTGCTTCCTTTCGGTCCATGAAGCACCCTGTGGCTCCGGAGTCCACCATGGCCCTTATTTGTTTGCACTCCTGGTTGATTCTGATATTCAGTATAATAAAGAAATGTTCCGATTCCAGAAAAGCAGAACCATTCACTGAAGGGATCATGTATCCGCTTGATGGCTCCCCTTCTTGTGCCTTCAAGCTCTGAAGTTTTCCGCTTCTTTTCCTGCAGCCACTGCAGCTACTTGTCCTGGTCTACTACGCCCGTACTTAGGTTTAACAGGGCAGTCACGGAGGTAATGGCCTTTTTTGCCACAATAAAGGCACAGGCCTTGTTTTCGTCTATGGTCCCTTTCGCTGAGAGTCAATGACGCTCTGACCGCCCCAATCTCCATTGGTTCTGGCTTCGTTACACCAGGTTCTATGGAGTGAGCCCTCTCGTACTGCGGGGTGTATCTGTCTTTCCGCTTGTGGTCCCCTTTCCGCTCTTTTAGTCGATGGTCCAGCCGTAAAGTCAGCTCAATAAGGGCGGCACATGTTTGTGGTTGAGGGTCTATCTGGGCTAGTACATCTTTCAGTTCATCCCTGAGCCCCTGATAAAAGACGGCGGCTTGTTTAGACTCAGGCCAATCTGTCTCAGCTACTACTCGTCGAAAGTCATTTAGGTAAGTGATCAGATCCGTACTTCCTTGTCGAAGTTCTAACAGGTCTCTGTCAGCTGAGAATGTCTCTGCTCTGCGATCAAATGTTTTCTCAAATTCCGCTTTAAATGCATCCCAATCATAAAGCAAATGGTCGTCTCGTCTTACTATAGGGACAGCCCACTGCGCTGCCTCCCCTGCCAGATATGAGATCACAAAGGCTACTCTGGCCTGGTTGGTAGCAAACATCTTAGGCTTACAGTGAAAATGAAGTAGAGCTTGGGTCATAAACACCTATACTTTTTTGTTGTCCCCATGAAACCGTTCGGGAGGAGCTAACGGTATTTGTGTAGGCATTTCTACCACTACCGGAAGAGGTGCAGGGTGTGACGATCCCCCTATATCAAATGGATTCCTTTGCATCCTTTCTACTCTGGCCTGGAGAGCGGCTGTCTCACTACGTGAGGCGGCTAGTTCGACCTGTACCAGAGCCAAGGCTGCCATAACGTCGTCTAGGGTGGCCATCTCTGACACCAGCACAACCAGGGGGAAAACAATTCGTGGGCCGATTATTCTGTCAGGTTCCACCTTCCAATATCCTCGGGGTTGTGCTGATGCTCAAAGGGGTCCACCTCTCGACTGCCCCAAGTCCGGAAATTAATATAACTCGGACTGGTGGGATAGTCAAGCGGGGGAAGGAAAGGATAGGGACAGCATGGAGGGAGATCTAGAGAGGAGACAATGAACACACTATTAGTCCCTATTGTCAACTCAAAACAACCTAAACAAATGAGGCATGTACATGAGCAGCTGCAATGGCTAAGCACAATACCTGAAAAGAAAAAGAACGTGAAGGAGCGATACCAGAAGAGAGGAAAGGGTGATTGCACATCTCCACCATGGAACTATTAGGAAGAGAGAACACACCATATAAATATGTCATGCATAAGTTAACAGTTCCCCCCTACAACACATAAGAAAGGAGCTTTCCCTTCACCTACCCAAGGGTACATGTGGAGCTGTATAATATGCAATACTGAAGCTTTCCTGCACACCCTCATAAGACCTCCTCTCTCCTAGGAAAGGAAAATGAAATATATATATATATATTGAATGATCAAATAATAGTTCAAGGAGCAGCAGAGGTACAATCATCTCTTGTACATAGCTGGAAACGAGGCACCAACCATTTGATATGCGATATCCACAGTCTTTACTATTCAGCGGAAAACACAGCAAAAAACTCAGCAGATACCCGTTACAGAAGAGTTTCTTTGCAGAGGAAGGTATCTTATAGGAGTCAACAATATGAAGTACAATAAACCATGAACAAAAGGAAATGAGGAGTAAATGTCAGCAGCTCCCTATTTAGTAAGTACGTGGAACTGTCTTAGCACTGAGGATACAGTTCATCAAATTAAAGAGTCTCTCCAACCTGGAGATTGCGTAATAAATAACGCCCAAGGAAACCCACCTACCCTCCTCTGCAATGAAACAGAGAAACGCTCTGTATCTTCCAACAGAGGAGCGTGGGAAAGGAAAAGAAAAGAACACGGGGCGCTATAACGCTCCTCTGCAAGAGACGCGGTGAAGCAGTCTCGCCAACAGAGGAACGAGCGCGGCGTGCTAACAAGGAAGCAAGAGCACGGACCACCAGAGAAGTACTCACGACACCCAAAAGAAGCAAAGCTCTCACACGGCCGAACCTCCTGTAATCCAGAGCGTAACACGGACAGCCATCAGTAAAGAATAATCGGCAGCGCCTGGTCTTCTTGCTGTCGTTATATCCGGTATCCCACGTAGCGTCTGGATCACGTGGGGCGTGGCTCACGAGGAGCATGATGGGAAGTGTAGTCAGAAAAGGGGCCGATCTGTATCCAGGTTGCCCTTCATGGAGCAGTCAGTGTTTAACCGGTAGTTAGGGCCTGACAGTAACAATAACAACACTGTGTGAATGTGAATGACAAAATTAATGTCTTCTGTCCCTTGTAGGCCTCCACTTCTGCATTTGCATCCGATCGCATGCATTGTCAACATTCAAACTGTTATGAACACTAATGAGGTACAACTTCTGTAAGTTCACGGTCTGGCCTGATTTGATACATATGAAAAAGTGAAAGATGTTGCGTTACTGCATCAAGAGATGCTGCCCAAAAGGAGTGCTGCAATCTAACCTGGCCAATATTATATATCTGGCCTCCTATCTCTAAAGGTTTCACATTCTTCAAAGTACCAAATCTTAGACTTAGGGCCTAATTACAACCTTACAGCAGAGCGGTGGTGCGGCGGTGCAAACTGATGTGCCACCGCTCAACCGAAGGTCGCCGCCACCTGCCCGCCAGATTACTACTTTTCAATGGTCTGGCAGGAGGGCAGTGTGGCGGTTTCCCCTGCGGTGCCCTTTAAAAAATGGCTTTGCCTTTTAAAAGGACACTGCAATGGGAAGGCCTTACAAGGTTCCTACACGGCATGGACTCAAAAGTCCATGCCATGCAGGAACCTATGTGCTTGCACAGAGGGGGGCACATGATATGCCCCCTGCGTGTATCCACATATGTCTGAGGCACAGGGGGGCCCTGTAGTGCCCGCTTTGTTTCCTCTCTGCCAGGCTTTTCATGGAGGTGGAACTGCCATGAAAAGCCTGGCTGAGAAGAAACTTGTAATAAGCTTGGTGGGAGCGTGGCGGTCCCGCTAAGCATATTGCAGACTCTAACCACTGCTCCTACAGGGAACGTGGTCCGACTGCCAGAGTCGTAATGGGTGGTGGGACCACCGGTGGCTACATCCACCACCGCCGCTCCACCACGAGTCTGGCGGTCGGAGGACCGCCAGACTAATAATCTGGCCCTTAGTGTCTGGCATTGACGCAAGCAGGGGAATCACTTGCTTTCTGTCTTGCTCCATCTCTTCTCTGTTTTTGAATGGAACTAAAACATAATATCTTTTTGCCCAGAAAGCTGAATAGCCTCTTTTCAGTATATTGAGATTTAATTGATTTTGTAATTGTGTAATCCAGTGACAGTATGTAATGACATTGTTAACCTTTTTGGTATTTGCAAGGGTTATTGTTTTTTTTATTGTGTATTAATTGTAGATATTAGACTGAATGCACGAATAAGGTTAGAAAAGTATAGATAGAGATACATGTCGGGCTGCATGTACTTGTTTGTCTTTATATTACTCACAAAGCATTCTCAAGTGTACTCCTTGAAGTCTGCACCAGGCACAGGTTTACATGCATACTCTTAGAAAGGTAAAGGACTTTTCATTTAAGTTCCTATATTTGCCATTTACAGATTCCTGCATTGCAGAGAACTACTTATGGGGGATAGGATCCAGTGTGCAAATGGAGCTTTTTTCCTGCGAGGAAAATATTTTTACCTGTAGAGAAAATCCTTCGCCTACATCCCTAGCAAATTTCAGGGCAATCCATTCCCCTTTTCACCATGGAAAGTGATTTATTCTAACACAGTGCTGGATTACAATCCTTCCGGTTACAGGATCGAAAAGGACATTGAGGAGTTTGTGAATTCCCACAAATGTAGTTATTAGGTCTCGCCTACACAGTACATACGCTGTTCTTTAAGACGTATTGTTTAAAATTCAGTGGACTTACAACCTGACCACAATATACAAATTAGTTGTTTTTATTATCATTCTGATTTGCATTCTTTTGATTACTTAGCTCCCGTAGGCACCCCTACCTTTCATGTGTTAACTCTTCCCTGGAGCATGGACCTTGTGTTCTTCCTCATCTTTGTTCTTCCTTTTCTTTTTGCCGTGCATTATTGTTTTGTTTGATAAGCATTTCGAAATTATTCCTGAATGTTGCTTTTCACCTTATCTGTCATCTCCATTGATGCTTGAGTTACTTACACCCTCAACGGCACTACTCTACACCACTCTACTCTACGCTACTACGCTCAACACCACACCACTAAACTCTATGCCACTCTACTCTACTGTATGCCAGTCCACTTCACTCTACACAACTCCACTGTATGCCACTCCACTCTATTCTGTGTCACTCCATTCTATACGGCTCCACTCTACTCCATGCCATTCCACTCTACGTCACTCCACATCACTCCAATGCACACCACTCTGTTCTATGCCACTCTACTCTATGCCATTCTTCTTTACTTTGTGCCACTCCACTCCAAACAGTGCCACTCTACGCCACTTCACTCTACATCACTCTACACTGTACTACTCTATGCTGTGCCCTTCTACTCAATGTCACTCCACTCTACACCACTCCATTTATGCCACCCTCCTCAATAGCACTCTTCTATATGCCACTTCACTCTATGCCACTCCATTCCACTCCATTCCACTCTACTCTACACCACTCCTCTCCACTCAACACCAAGTCACTCTATGCCACTCAATGCCATGCCACTGTACTCCATGCCACTCTACTCTACCCTACTCTACTCCACCCCACTTTAAGCCACTTCACTCTATGCCACTCTACTCTATGCCACTCTGTGCTGTTCCATTCCACTCTATGCTACTTTGCTCAACTCTACTCCACTCCACTACACTCTGTGGCACTCCTCTCATCTCTATGCCACTCTACTCCATGCCACTCCACTCTATTCTATGCCACTCCACGGCACTCTACATAATGTCACTCCATGCTAAGCCACTCTACTTTATACCACTCTTCTATAGGCCACATTACTCTATGCCACTCCACTCTACTCTACACCACTGCACTCCACTCTATGCCACACCACTCTTTGCCACTCCACTCTACTCTGTACCACTCTACTCCACACCTAATCTACTCCATGCCATTCTACTAAACTCCACTCTATACCACTCCACTCTTCGCCACTCTCCTCTACACCATTCACCGCCACTCTATGTCACTCCACGCATTTCTACGTGACTCTACTCCACTCTATGCCATTCTACTCCACTCCATGCCACTCTTCTCCACTCTATTCTATGCCCCTCTATTCCACTCCAATCTATTCTACACCACTCCACACAATCCCAGTCCACAGCACTCTACACCACTCCACTCTACGCCACTGTACTCTGTCACTCTACTCTACGTCACTCCACTCTATGCCACTCTGCTCTACACCTCTCTACTTTATACCACTCTACTCTATGCCACTCCACTCTACACCACTCCACGCCACCCTATTCCATTCCACCCTACACCACAGTACTCTACACCACTCCGATCTACTCCATGCCACTCTACTCTACTCCACCCCATGCTTTACCACTCTACCACTCCACTCTACTCCACTCTACTCTACTCAACTGTACACCACTTTATGCCACTCCACTCTACTCTATGCTACTCTACTCTACGCCACTCTACTCCACTCTACGCCACTCCACTCTGCACCACTCTATGCCACTGCAGGTGGCAACTCAACTCAACTCTATGCCACTTCTCACCTCTTTATTCCACGTAACTCCACTCCAAACAATGCCACTCTATTTCAATCTACTTTGGACCACTCTACGCCACTCCACTCTATGCCACTCCACTCCACTCTACTCTACACCACTCTACACTACACCACTCCATGACTCTCTACTTCACTCCACTCTATACCACTTAACCCCTTTGCTGCTAGGCTTCCCCCTCCCTGTGCTAAGCCTTTTTTTGGCTATTTGGGGTAGTTCTTGCTTAGGCCCCTGTAACCTTTTGTCCACGTAAGGTATCCACATCAAATTTGCGTCCTTTTTTTGCAGCACCCTGAGGATTCTAAAGGTACCCAGGGTTTGTGTATTCCCCTGAGGGGACCCAGAAATTAGCCAAAATACAGCAAGAAATGTTTAGTTTTTTTAATGGGAAAAAAGTGCTGCAGAAGAAAGTGTCTGGTGGTTTCCCTGCAAATGGCATCAACAAAGGGTTTGTGGTGCTGAAATCACCATCTTCTCAGCTTTCAGGGACAGGCAGACTTTTGTCAGAAAACCAAACTTTTCTACACAGTTTTGGCATTTTACTGGGACTTAGCCTATTTTTGCTATTTTTTGTGCTTTCAACCTCATTCCAGTTAGTGGTAGAAATGGGTGTAAATGCAATAATGGATCCCAAAAAACTATACATTTCTGAAATGTATACAAAATTCTGAATTAATCAAGGGGTCATTTGTGTAGATCCTTCAAGTTCTTTTTATAGAAACTAACAGTTGAAAATAAAAAATATTGAAATTGAGTTGAAAGAAAGCCATTTGTGCCAACGTTTTCACCTGTAACTTCTTCTAAATATGACAGATTTTTTAAAGCAATATACCGTTATATCCGCTGAACCCTTTTGGTTGTGAGGATTTATGGAACTTATAGGTTCACCAAGAACCCGAGGAACCCAGAGCCAATAACTGAGCTGCGTCTTGAAATGTTTTTTTAATTGTTTCTGGGTATATAGCAATTCATTTGGTAAAATATAAAGAGAGAAAAATAGGTACCAAGGAAACCTATATATTTCCAAAATGGGAAAAAAATATAGAGGTTAGAAGCAGTCATTATTTGCACATCTCCAAAATTATGGGTACTCATACAAGCTTATGAATTAGAGGTCAGTTTTCAAAATGACTTCTTTTTTTAGAAATTGTCTTACATTTGGAGGGCAGAAATACAAAGAAAGTCAATTGGTAATAACACTTATTCTACTAATATGTGTTCCCCCAAGTCTTCCTATAAAAATGCTACCTCACTTGTGTGGGTAGGTCTAGTGCCTGCGCCAGGAAACGGCCAAACACGCAGTGTGGACACATCACATTTTTCCAGTGAAAACGTACCCTTTTTTGCAATGTGCTTAGCTGTGGATTTTGGACCCTAGCTCAGCCGGCACCTAGAGAAACCTAGCAAACCTATACATTTTCAAAAACTAGATACCCAGGGGAGTCCAGGATGGCGTGACTTGTGTGGCTCCCACCAGGTTCTGTTACCCAGAATCCCTTGAACACCTCAAACCTTTACAAAAAAACATTTTCCTCACATTTCTGTGATGGAAAGTTCTGGAATCTGCATTGATCCACAAACGTCCATCAACCCTGCATTCCCCATAGTCTCCCGATAAAAATGGTACCTCAATTGTGTGGGTAGGCCTTGTGCCCGCAACAGGAAACGGCCCAAAACGCAATGTGGGCACATAACATTTTTCCAGTAAAAACTGACCCTTTTTTCGCAAAGTGCCTAGCTGTGGATTTTGGACCCTATATCTGTCGGCACCTAAGGAAACCTAGCAAACCTACAAAACTTTGAAAAGTAGGCATCCAGAAGAATCCAGGATGGGGTGACTTGTGTGGCTCTCACCGGGTTCTGTTACCCAGGACCCCTTGCAAACCTCAAACGGTGTCAAAATAGCACATTTTCCTCACATTTCTGAGATCGAAAGTTCTGGAAACTGGAGGAAGCCACAAACTTCCACCCACCCAGCATTCCCCAAAGTCTCCCAATAAAAATGGTACCTCACTTGTGTGGGTAGGCCTAGGGCCTGCAACAGGAAATGGCCCAAAACACAACGTGGACACATCACATTTTTGCAGTGAAAACTGACCTTTTTTTGTAATGTGCCTAGCTGTGGATTTTGAACCTTAACTCAGCTGGCCCCCAGGGAAACATAGCAAACCTATACATTTTTTAAAACTAGACACCCTGGGGAATCCAGGATGGGGTGACTTGTGTGGCTCCCACCAGGTTCTGTTACCCAGAATCCCTTGCAAACCTCAAACCTTTTCAAAAAAACATTTTCCTCACATTTCTGTGATGGAAAGTTCTGTAATCTGCATGGATCCACAAACGTCCACCAACCCTGCATTCCCCATAGTCTACCGATAAAAATGGTGCCTCACTTCTGTGGGTAGGCTTAGTGCCTGTGACAGGAAACGGCCCAAAACACAACATGGACACATCACATTTTTCCAGTGAAAACTGACCCTTTTTTTGCTATGTGCCTAGCTGTGGATTTTAAACTCTAGCTCAGCCGGCACCTAAGGAAACCTAGCAAACGTATAAAGTTTTGAAAAGTAGACATCCAGAAGAATCCAGGATTCTGCATAGGAAAATATTGGGGGATCCATGCAAGCCACACATCCCTGGACTCTCCCGGGTGTCTAATTTTCAGAAATGTGTGGGTTTGGTAGGTTTCCTTAGATAGCAGCCGGGCCCAGGACCAAAAGCCCTGGTGCCCCCTTTGCAAGACCAGGTCGTTTTGTGGTAGATAATTTTGATGTCTCCACAGTACGTTTGGGGCAGTTTCCTGTCACAGGCACTTGGCCTACCCAGACAAGTGAGGTACCATTTTTATCTGGAGACATGGGGGAACGCTTTGTGATAGGAAAATTGTGGTTTTTCTGATACCAAAAGATTATGGCACAGTAAAGCACGGAAAATGTGTGACTATAGTCACATTTTGAGGTTTGCATGGCAATGTGAGTAAGAAAAGTTTTTGGGATCCATGAGAGGCACACCACCCAGTACATCCCATTGTTTTTAGTTTACAAAAATATCTAAAGTTGGGAGATTTTCCCTTGAGACAAACTACATCTTGTCAGAGAAAGACAGACAAGACAAATATTACTGCCTATCCATCTGTTCCTCAATTACACACACATACCGGTTGGATTTGGCACAAGGTTGAGTGAAAGGTTCAAAATTTATATTTTATTAACAAGAGATTTTACAAAAAGGAAATGCACTGGTAATAATTAAAAGGTTAAAAACCTGAACCAATGACTCACAACTTGTGAGCTGTAAAGCCACCTCAAGGCACCAACCTCTTTATAGGCCATTCACACACCTTTCATTCTTGACACATACGTTCACACCACCAGCCGCAGGCCCAGCACATTACAATACTCACATCAACAGACAATGTAGAGACAGTGTACACCCTGACAGAGAAAGACAAAAAAGACAAATAGTACTTCACAACTAACTATTCCCTAAGTACACACACATACTGGTTGGATTTGGCACGAGGGTGAGTGAAGGTTCAGAGCGTAAAATTTTATTAGCAAGAGATTTAACAAAAAGGAAATGCACTTATAATAATTAAAGGTTAAAAACCTGAACCAATGACTCACAGCTCGTGAGCTGTATAGCCACAGCTAGGCACCAACCTCTTTACAGGCCATTCACATTCGTGACACACAGAGGTCCATTCACACTGCCAGCCAAGGGCCGAGCATATTACAATATTCACTTCAACAGACAGCGTCATTCAAGGACCCATCACTTTCATACGCCCACATGACCGACACAGCAATCCCACCGGCTGGTGGTTGACATAGTGTGTGCAGTGGCGTTTGGCTAGCAGTGTGTGTACTGACCAGCAGTAAGTCACTACTTACACAACAACAGCCAAATGCCAGTCCACGCACACCACCAGCAAAGCGCCAGCCCATGCACAACGCCAGTCAAGCACCAGTCCACGCATCCCGCCAGCCAAGCGCTAGTCCACACACACCACCAGCCAAATGCGAGTTCACGCACACCCCCAGCCAAGCGCCAGTCCATGCACACTGCCAGCCAAGTGCCAGTCCATGCACACCACCATCAATTTTTTTTTTAACAAGAAAGAAAACAAAAACTAATTGGAACTAGATACAAAACTATAACTACAAACACAACAGCGGTAACTAAATACATCATTCTAATGCCAACTTTGAAACAGAACTACAAATATAAAACAATACAGACCAGGCAGTTCACTATTAGGCTCACGGTTGCTCTCAAAAACTCTTTTGAGTGTGATACATTCTGAAACATGTGGGCACACACAGCCCAGGATTAGAAGGACAATCAGCACACTGCATACGAGGCTCCTTCCGCATTTGTTTTTTTTGGGGGTGAGAGGAATTAAATCGGGAAAGTGGCGATCTTTCAATCTAGCCACATCCTCCACCACTCCAACTCTAGGAACACTTGCCCCTTCCACTACAACAAGTCTGCCTATCACAGACTCCTGAAACTGAACAAATGTCATCCTTGATGCTGGAAAATATTCCTTGAACACAACATAAGGATTAAAAATTGCTAAGTTGAAGATATGGATGGCCAACTTCTTATACCAAAGGTAAGCCCTATGAACAGCAGTATAAGGTTCCAACCTCTAATCTACTCTATCTACACCACCCATATGCTTATTGTATTCTACAATGCACACAGGTTTGCGCACTTCAGCATCCTGACCCCAACCAGTCACAGGTGAAGTAATTTCATCATGGATAGTAGTCAGGATGTAGACATCCCTCCTGTCCACAAATTTCACAGCTAGCAGTTCATCACTACGCAAGGCACTGCACTGTCCCCTCTGAAGCTTTTTTATAAACAAGCTCTTTTGGGTAACCTTCATGGTTAGAGCGGATTGTGCCACAAGCAACAGTGCCCACTTTGAACAATTCCTTAATTAATTGCACAGCAGTGTAGAAGTTACCTAGGTACAAATGGTGGCCTTTGTTAAAAAGTCCTTTACCAAGTTCCCACACAATATTCTCTGGAACTCCTAAAGTGGACGGACAATCAGTGGGGTCAATAATGGAATCCCTACCAGTGTACACCCGGAAATTATAGACATATCCTGTCCTACTCTCAGACAACATATTCATCTTAATTCTATAACGTGCCCTCTTGCTAGGAATGTACTGCCTAAAAATCAAACGGTCCTTGAACAGGATCAAAGACTCATAAACAGCTATTTCTTTCCCTGGACTATAGATCTCTGAAAATCGATCTACAAAGTGATCAAGGACAGGCCAAATCTTAAAAAGAAGGTCACAATTAGTGTGATCTTGTGGCAACACCGAAGCCTTATCAACAAAATGTAGTATCCGAAGCAAAAGTAAATACCGATCATGACTCATAATTGCAAGAAATATGGCAGTTGCCCATCAAAAAAGTTAAACCCAAAAACTTCTCCATCTCATATAAATTTGTGGGAGTCCACCGGGTAGCTCTGGATTGGGGCCTAAGTCTGGCACTGTTGTCCCTCAAATACTGCTCAGCATACAAATCTGTCTGCTCAACAATCTCAGCCAAAAATAAATCATCCATAAACAACTGAAAAAACTGTATAGGCAAAAAAAATTCACAATTCACTCTACACCCTGCATCACCACTAAAGGCAGGCAACACCGTCTGCACCATGTTTGGATCAACCCAGAGTCCAGCACTTCCAATGGGGAGGCTTGCAGCCCCAGGCTACAATTCAGATGCCTCTTGCTGCACCATCCACACATCAGTGTCCTCCTCTAAAACAGGCACTTCATCTGCACTGAGAGTAGCTTCATCCGCACATCATCAGCAGATTCCTCGTGGAGAGAAAACTCACTGCCAAAATCTTGCACTTCCTCCTCTGCCTCAGATGCACTGTCAGTCTCATAATCATGGTCAGAGGAAGATTCAAAAAGCATACAAACCACCTGCTGAGCAGAAATCCTGTGGCTATCCATAATCCTTACTAATAAAGGTAACTTGACAAACAACTCAACAACAACAAACACTTTGTAAAATAAGTAATAAACAAAATGTGGCTTTTTCACAAAGACCTATGTACTCCAAAATGATACCACTCACTTGCCAGAAAATGCTAGACTCACCACCTCCTACTCTGCACAGACACAGCAAGGACCAACAATATCCCACTAAAAAAGAAAAAGAAAAGAAAATTACATGAGATAACGCAATACACATCGTGCACAAATCCAAAAATAATTTCACTCTCAAAACATAAACTAAATATGCTGCTATTATGACACCCCATGCAAAAAATTCATTCAATCATGACAATAATACTCATTTGAAGTCAACAGAGCAAAAATGTTTTTCTTACCAAATATCTGCAACTACACAAACTGCAGATCAGCCACTGTCGAAACCACAAACAGGAATCCAAAGCTTTGCACTATAAAAAGGAGAAATAAAACATTACAATCACATATGCAAATAATGCACCAGTCCACACACATTCCACCAGTGAAGCTGGGGTGCTAGTGGGCATAAAAGCATAAGCCCGATCTGCCCCCAAGGGGGGCAGAAACAGCCAAAATAATCACCCCCTAAAATGCGAGCGACCCTTCCCCAATGGGCCGCTCCCCATATTGCTGAAGTAGATAAATCCCTGGTGTCTAGTGACTTCTACCCCCCTTGGGGGCATATGGGCCTAAAAATGTAAGGCTTATCTACCCCCAAGGGGGGGCATGAACAGCCAAAATAATCACCCCATAAAGGGGAGCGACCCTTGCCCAATGGGCCGCTCCCCAACATCAAAATAAATATGGCAATCCCTGGTGGCCTAGTGGGTAATACATTTTTGTTTTAAAACACTGATCTGCCCTGAAGGGGGGCAGAAACGGCCAATATAATTGCTGCCCAAAGGGAGCGACCCTTCCCCAAGGGGCCGCTACGCCCCCACGATGAAATTGATTAAAAAACTTCCCTGGTGTCTAGTGGGCATTCCTGCTGCAAAATCGCTCCCCATGCGCAATCGTGCAGCAGGGATGCTCCAAAGAGACATCGGAGGAAAGGAAAACCCTTTCCCTTCCCCCGATGCCTCTTTGCTTTAAAATCCCCCTCCCTCCACGAGGATAAACTTAACTTTCTCCTAGACGCCCTGGAAGCAAATGGCTTCGAGCACATCTGACTTCATCTAAGTAATGCCGTGCACGCTGATGTCATTAGATGACGTGAAGGGGGTGGCTGGGGGTGAGTGGAAAGGCTTTCAGTGCCTTCCCTGGTGGGGACAACCTAAAGGGTAGACCACGGGGATTTGCCAGCACTTCCTCCATGGGTGGGTGCTAGGACGGCTGGGAGTCGTCCAACACACACGCCCACTGTAGCGTCGGACGGCTCCCGGCCATACGACGCACCGAAAGGGTTAATGCCACTCCACTCTATGCCATTCTGCTCAACGCCACTCTACTCCTTCCCACCCACTCTCTGCCACCCCACTCTATGCTACTGTGCTCTACACAACTCTATGCCATGCCACTTACCTCTATGTCATTCAACTCAATGCCACTGTATGCCAGTCCACTGTACAACACTCCAATGAATGTCACTCTTCTCTACACTAACCTCAAATAAATTCTTACTTCTAGGCGATTTCAATTACCATGGGGAAGACCACACAAATCCTGAGGTCTCTAAGCTTCTAGCAGACCCGGAAACTCTAGGACTCTCTCAACGAGTCATCGGCCCCACGCATATAGCAGGCCACTCACTAGATCTGCTATTTTCTAATTCAGGACTTTTAGAATGTAAGGCACCAACCCCCCTTACTTGGACTGATCATTTCTCAATCACCTTTCACATTCAGTCTCCCCATCCTCCGAGCTCCAAGAGCATTAGCAGACCAGCACCACATGCCTACAGACCATGGCATCGACTTACCCCTGAGGACTTTGGGGAAGCTTTCTCCCTTAACCTGTCTCAAAACAATCCACAAGTCACCAACTTACTGGAGCCCTTTCACGTGGCCCTCACCAAAGCCCTGGACGCCACAGTCCCCTATAAAAACAACTGCCCCTCCGAACATCGTCCCTCGGCCTCCTGGTTCTGCTCCGAGCTAAAACAAGAAAAATCAAGGTGTAAAAACCTAGAGAGACGTTGGCGTAGAAGCAAATTGCATCAAGATAAATCTCTTTATAAATGAGCCCTGTCTTGCTTCCATCATAATATTAAACTTGCAAGGCGTGATTCTATCATTTATCAAATTGAACAGGCTGGTAACTCCCCTAAAGTTCTCTTTAACATAGTCCACAATTTTTTCACCCCCGGGCCTGTGCCCAGGCCGCCTCTGAATCCCAGGATTTTTGTGATTCGCTGGCCAATTTTTTCCAGGAGAAAACCTCTCACATTTACGCAAAACTCAACCTCCCCGCCTTGCCGGGAGTAGGGACCATTAGCCCCAACGGGGACCAGTCAAAGGAGCCTCCTTATATCTTGACAGCTTCACGCCCTTCACTCTGGAGGTAATCTGTAGTTCCTTGATGACAGCTAATTCCGGTTCCCCTCAGGTCATCTGTCCTCCCAAAATCATGGCTCTATTGGCCTACTATCTCGCCCCAACGGTCCTAGAGATCTTTAACTGTTCGGTGCAATCCAGCTCCATTCCACCGGAGTGGAAGACGGCATATGTTCGCCCTATCCTGAAAAAACCCTCCCTGGACAAAAACTCTCGTTGCCAATTACTGGCCCATATCCCTGCTACCTCTTCTCGGCAAACTGCTCAAAAACCTAATTAACAAACAACTAGTTACCTCCCTTGAAACCAATCACATTCTAGAGTCCTCCCAATCTGGCTTTCAACCTGGCCATAGCACGGAAACGGTGTTCCTGGCCGTGACAGATTCCCTGCGCTGTGGGCTGGATGTAGGTAACTCAGTAATGCTTGTACTGTTAGATCTCTCAGCAGCCTTTGACACAGTCTCTCATAAGAGGCTGCTGGATAGGCTGCGAGAGATCGGCATTCAGGGCCTTGCATTGAAATGGCTCTAGCACTTCTTGGAAGAGAGACATCAAACGGTCATCTTGGGCCCATATTCTTCCCGTAAGACAATCCTGAGACCCACTCTGTTTAATATCTACATGGCACCCCTTGCCAGGATGGCTGAGTCTTTTGGTTTTGAAATAATCTCATATGCGGATGACAACCAGGTGATGTTTACTTTCGACCAGGACTTAATAGCGGCCAAAAACTGTTTCACCCTGGGCATGCTTGCCATCTCTGATTGGATGAACAGAAATTATCTCCAATTAAACACAGGAAATTATGCTGTTTGGGAAAGCAGCCGCTATTCGGACAAACGATTGGTGGCCTCACCAACTGGGTGTCCCGCCTGTGCCTAAACAAGCCGTAAAAAATCTGGGCATGAAATTTGACCAAGCTCTCACAATGAAAGAGCACATCTTGACCACCTCGGGAGTATGCTATTATATCATGCGCCTTCTGCGCAGAATATTCCCCTACCTTCCAACCTCCGCCCGTAAGACTCTAGTACAAGTCTTGGTAACAAGCAGATTGGACTATGGCAACGCCCTTTATGCGGATGTCAATGAGACCCTAGTAGCCATACTCCAGGTAGTCCAAAATACTGCGGCCAGGCTTGTTCTCAACCGCCTGTCAGGAACGTCCTCGGCTCCGTTGCTGAGAGAACTGCACTGGCTTCCAGTGAAGAAAAGGTCTTGTTCTAAGATCTGTTGCCTTACCTTTAATGCCCTAAAAGGAAAAGGCCCGCTATACCTGCAACAAAAAATCATAGCTTACACCCCAGGACGACGCCTAAGATCCTGTGACAAAGCCTTATTATGTGTACCACGCATTCGTCTGACGCGCAGTGGAGGAAAGGCTTTTTCCTATCTTGCTCCCCATTATTGGAACAAGCTGCCACTTCATGTTCATACATGACCGAACTACTGCAAATTTAGGAAACTTCTTAAATCCCACCTATTCTAACTCCTCCCTTCCGCTCTGATCCCTGCTTCCGCACAGCGCCGAGATGCCCCGGGTGAGTTGAGCGCTATATTAAATATATTTAACATAACATAACACTACACCACTCCATTCCACTCTACATTACTATACCCTACTCTATGCTAATCTACTCTTTGCCACTCTACTCTACTCCACTCTACTCTATGTCACTCTACTCTGCACCTCTCTATTGTATGCCTCTCCACACTATGCCTCTCCACTCTATGCCACTCCAGTCTACACCACTGAACGCCATGCCAATCTACTCTATGCCACTCTACTCTATGCCACTTTACTCTATGCCACTTTACTCTATGCCACTCTACTTCACACCACTATAGTGTATGCCACTGCACTCTACTGCACTCTATGTCACTCTACTCTACTCCACACTGCTCTACCTTATGCCATTCTACCCTACGCCTCTCCACTCTACACCACTCTACTCCACATTGCTCCATTCTACACCACTCCACTTTACACCATGCTACTCCATGCTACATGACACCACTCCACTCCATGCCACTCTGTGTCAATCCATCTATGCCACTCTACTCTACTCTCCTTTTTGCCACTCTACTCTATGCCACTGTACTCCATGCCGGGCAACCAACTTTTGTCCACGATGAAAAGTAGCCATGCTGCATATGCAAGACCTATTGGCTTTTCCAATGCTTATTTTTTGTGCATTCAAAAACATCCAAGGATAACCACATCTTGAAGCATTAATTGGCAAACCCAGTGAATGGGGTTTAGGGATGCTGAGGACTCTGACATGTGACGAGGATCTTCACACTAATAAATGGGCTAACGCCTGGCAGCAATCCCTTTTTGAATTCCTGGCAATCGTAAGAAAAGGGTAAAATCACTGATAAACTTTCATTTACAACCAAATCCACCTGTGTGAATAGGGATCGTTGTTCCTTGTATGTATATTATGTTGTGTACAGTCCTCCATCTTATTTTTGGCAAGTTTCATATTTAAATAATTTTTTTAAAAAGGGCAGATTTACAAGGAAAGTGACTCAGTGCGTGCCGCAAGCCATTTGTCTGCGCCGCACTGTCACTTTCAAAGCACAGGGATGCAACATATTTACAACAAAAGTCGCATCTCTGTGCTTCCCCCTGCACTGGAGCACAAACTGCTGCCTTGCTATGGCACAGGCACCCTTGCACCATGGTGGGGAGATTGTTTATGTGCAGGTGCAGGAAGGGTTCCCTTCCTGCACATAAACAGAAATGGCATTTTTCAACTTCTATGTGTGCTGCATTAGCACACATAGAACTTGGAAAATGTCATTGTTTTACTGATTGTTTACGTGCAGGAAGGGACACCTTCCTGTACATAAACAATCACCAGAGGGGATTTCCTCTTTCTATGTGTGCTGCAGAATTAATTAATACATTTCTCCTGGTTGTGCCTCCCTACGCCTCCCCTCGGTAGATTTCTCGTAAGTCAGGAAATGTGTCTGGTTCTATGGGTGTTGCGTGGGAACACCCACAGCAATACCCATGGAACGCCCCTTTGACGCAATGTGCTGCGTGTAAAGGGGCAATATTTACAAGGACAGCAAAAGGCTTTTCCTGTCCTTGTAAATATGAGGCACTAAAATGCGCCGCCGGTGCGTCACAAAAAATTACGCACCGGTGACGCAAGGGGCTTGTAAATCTGCCCCAAAATGTTTATCAAGGTGTTTCCGAGGCTGAGTCTAGCAGTGTAGAATTATAAGAAGATTGTGAACAAGTGGACGATGCATTACTAGAGAAATACACTTTTTCTTGTTGGTTTACCGTCTATGCGTATCTTCTACAAATGTGTCTCAAAGGAGCACAAAATTCAAATCTTATCAATGTAAGAAAAAACTAAAATAATTACTAAATTCATTGTTAGTGCAAGAAACGGCATTAAATCTTAAAAGCAATACAGAATAGCAGTGGCAATCTGTTAGGTAGGTTTAACACCCAGGCAAGAACAGCAGGACAACTTAAACTTTTATCAATAACTGTTTTAATTTCAGTTTTAGTGAACCATTTCTCGATTTGTTTTTTTCCGTCAACCTTCGTTTCTACGATTAAATAATCCTGAACATGTAAAAGAGTATTAATTAAAAAGAAACTCTGATTAGGCAGGAAAACAAAAAGTCATGTGCAGTTGAATAAAGCGTATGCCCTGGTGGCAGAGCATCATTGCAACCTCTAACACCATTGGGTGACATTTGCCATATGTCCTGTGATTGATAGTGAGCTTTAATGAGTTCTTACAAGCAATTAAATAATCAGGGGTTCCTGCTGTTCATGGCATAGCCTGAGAGAACAATGACAAATGAGTGAAAACCAGAAACATAATCAAAGCGACATTAGTTCCTCGGGAACGAAATAATATTATCCGCCGGTGCAATCAAAGGACAAAAGAACACAGAGAGGACGGGAGCGAACGAGACGAATGATGTGTTCCTTTCACCACCATGACTGTACATTTTCCATTTATTGAGCCCCGTTAAAATCAAAGAAAATGATGCTTGTTAAATATTTTACATTCGTTATGCATTGTTACGGGTGTGTTGATTCTTGTTAGAAATTGAAATGATCTGTGACACATTATTGATTCAGTTAATTGATTCAGTAATCGCCGTATTGCCATTTAGTTAATTTGCCAGGCTGCGTTCAGCCTGCAGATTTAACCAGCACTTCAAGGGGGAAAAAACATATCATTCCCTGTACATTAAATATTGTTGCAAGGAACGCATTTACACCTTTCAAACGCTCACCAACTTTTGAGTGTCATTCCAATGGAAGCGCTGCATGTTTAACAGCATACTGTAAATGGTATGCTTTGTCAGCCCAACCTTTCGCGTCGAGAGAACGATAAAGGGAGCCATAGAGTTGCAAAATGTTTAGCATATTAATGATACCTTTACATACGTACTAAAAGTGCTGCTATCGGTGTTGAAAATACTTCACTTAGCATCATGGCTCCTACAAAAAGCGGCAAGCTTGTTAGCGGGTTTGCAAATCTTGATAAAAATAAATTAAATGTTGTAAATCTATCTAAAGATGCTTCTAACATCTATTTGTATTTATGCCTACCAGACAACATAGCCAATAGCTAACTGCACCAGGCTGTGAAAGCAGCTATCTTAAAACAGTTCCCTACTGTATGTGTTAACTGGCACGCTAACTACGAGCGCGGCTACAACTTGCATTTTCCAGGAGGAGATAGATCACCAGTAACAAAGCCAGTGTCACGAGCCGTAGTGCAAAGACCCCCCTGGATACTATATGAATTATAAAATGCTGTGGCAACAATCAGGGTTCAGTGGACTCCTAAGATGTCTGTGCCACAGTGCGACTGCACGTGCTGCACACATGGAAGCTACGCCCTCGGTGATCAATACATTTGGAAATGTAAAGCTGAGGCACCAGATGGGGTACTTTTCTGAAACATCCATTCTGGTGTATTTTTTGTTGGAGCCCCTTTGCGAAAGGGGCCGCCTCCAATCCCAAATGTGCGGCAACATTTTAATTGAATCTTCATTTAATATTCCATATATCTGATTAGCTTATTTTTTTAGGCAATAAATATAAAATATACCTCTTTGATGTGCAAGTCACCAAAGCTGCTTAAACCCTGGCATATTTTACCAACCCAGCTTAGCCATTGGTACTCAGATACTTAATGCTTCCTACAGGTATTTGTATTAGGCCTCTTTCATATTTCTAGTTTGTACTTCTAAGAAATTGGGTTATTAGTTAAGAGGGGTGGACAACAACTCAAATAATAAATACAATCCATGTCAGGGTGAACCACAAAAGTCATAAAATTAACCAGTGATTAACCCTCTTGTAGCTTGGTACAAAGCAGTCAGGCTTAATTTAGAGGCGATGGGTAAATAATTTATGCAGCAAATAAACAGTAATGAAGTGAAAACACATGGCAAGTAAATTCTAGACCAATTTAGAAAAATAAAGTACTTAGTGATAAATAAAATGACATCAAAACAACAAAAATCCAACCAGTTGAACCAGTGATATGAATTTTTAAAGTGCAGGTCAAGAATTGTGTATAACCAATGGATGTTGCTGCAGAACGAACAGTCGGTTGTTGCTGGAGCTTCGCATTGGAGATCTTTGCAGACTGTGGTGGGGAGGCACCTCTTTGGGATCAGGACTCATTTCAGCAAAGGCTGGCAGGGCTCAGGCAGATCCAGCTCTGTCCAGCTGATGCTGTTCATTTGGGCAGTTGCATGGCAGGCCTCTAGAAGCTAGTTGAGTCCCTGTAGCTCAAACAAGAGGCTAACCAAGTGACTAACTGAAAATTATTTTAAATGTAATCTATGACTATTGTTAGACCTGTCAGCCTGTGTCCCTCCATTTCTAGTGAAATTCAGTTTTGTTGGCCTTATGACTCTGTGCAGTTTACAACTGCTAACCAGTGATAAAGTGCTTGTGCTCACACCCCTAGACAGGGTTAAATTAGTTTACATGTGATTGGCATATTTCATTTGCTTTTATGTCCCTTGTAGAATGGTATGCCATATACCTAGGGCCTGAAAATTAAATGCTACTAGTGGGCCTGGAGCAGGTATTGTGGCACCTACCTAAGTAGCCCCATAACATGTCCCAGGACTGCCATTGTAGCCTAAATGCAGTTTTAAACTCTCAATTCGGCATGGTAGTATAACCCCTTGCCAAGCCTTAAACTCCTCTTTTGTTGCATATACGTCACTCCTAAAATAGGCCCTAGGTATCCCATAGGGCAGGGTGCGTTGCACTTAAAAGGTTGGACATGTACTTCTAAGATTTCAATGTCCTGGAAGTGAAAAACTCATAAATTCGTTTTCACTGCTGTGAGTCCTATCTGTCCCATAGAAAACATTGGGATGCCTTATTGCATCGAATACGTGCTAACGTTTGATTGGGAACATATAGCATTTCTTGTTTGATATCTATGAAGTTGTAATTAAATATCCTCTTTAATAGTAAAATCGAAATTTAAACTACAATTTTGAAAATGTCACTTCTACAAAGTTGGCATTTTCCTGCCCTTAGCCAATTGGAGCCGCCTGCCTTCTCTGGGTCACATGACTGGGTGTAACTGACAGTTAGACTTTCTGAATCCCTCCCAGAGAGTCACACAATAGAGGGATTAAGTATGCCTGAATGGGCCATCTGCCCGAATGAACCATCTGCTGGCAGGATGGGGGCGATGCTGAGCACAGCCGCTCTTGCAACTAAATAGGCTCTGCTCTGCCTTCACACAAAGGGCTTGTCACCTTCACATTGTCTCTGCAGCCAGCTCGGAGTCAGGAAATTCCAAGCACTTCAGCAAGAAACCTCTAGAAACTTCTTCCAACTTCAAAGAAGGCACCAGGTATAAGAATAGGGCCCTCAGACCCACTCCTCACTTCATTTTCTGGACCTGCGAACAGACTATCAGTGGCCTGTTGTGTACTCCACAAGACTGCTTTGCTGCACCTGGAAGGACTGCCTTGCTGCTTGGAGCCTACCTTTAACCCTTAGAAATCGTTTTGTTTGAGTCCTGCTTATTAACCTGAACCCAGGACTACCAGAGTGACTCCAAGAGCTTGCCTGCTGGCCTCCTGTTCAGAGCCACAGGGATGTAACAGGCTTCAACCATCTTGAACCAGCACCTGGGGCCAGCTGGGGCGAGTTCCTGACGTGGTGCCCCTCAGGTCTGGACCCTTGGTGCGGCCTCAGTTGAGCTCTTCTGAAGTTTTTGGGCTCTTAGCGAGCGAGAACAAGCCCTTTGGCACTAAAACACAACCAATAATGCGAGGTTCCGGAGAACCAACCCTTTTGCTACAGCATCGACCGATTGTGGTGGACACCCATGAAATCTATGCGAGGTTCCGGCGAACCAACATTTTTGCTACAGCATCGACCAATTGTGGTGGATACCCATGAAACGATCCAGCTGTGACCATCCACGACGTCTGGCAGGATCTCTGTGCTACAGCGACGACCACCCGCGACGCCAACCTGCTCTTCGTACTACTTAGATGGCCATCTGCGACACTCTCTCTGCTCCACGCTACCCCTTCCATCATGAACGGAACCCTTTGCACTGGACTACGAAGGTAACTCTTTCAGCAGGACTAACTTGGTCCCTGTATCTGCCCCACGCTCCATCACGGTAGGCCTGAACTTGTGACTTTCACCCAGTCTCGCACAACAAGATAACTGTGAGTGATGCTTTTTGGTGCAATTTTGACTTAAATCTTTAAAAATTCATAACTCTGGTTCTGCTTATTGCATTTTTGTAGTTTTGGTGTCAAAAACGTTATCAAGATTCACTCTGTGTTTCCAAATTGGAGTGAGAGTTTTCTTCTGCTGTGTTTTCACTTTATTCCTGTTTGTGTGATGCATGCATACATTACACATTGCCTCTAAGTTAAGCCTGGCTGCGTTTTGTGCCAAGCTACGCAGGGATATGGAGAGGTCAACATAGTTACTTTTTGTGGCTTACACTGCCAGGGACTGTGTCTGTTGCTTTTCCAGGGCTAATCCCCTAGTCAATCAACAACCCAATTTTTCACAAGTATAACTTTGGAATTTCAAATCTTTGTGTATTTTAAGTTTGGTTTGTATGGAAATAATAAATAAAGTTATAGTAATTTGAACCTGGTGTAAATTATACATTTAAGGTATAAATATAACTTTAGAATGTCTCATGTTAGTGTAGTTTGTTTGATTTGTATACAAAGGATAAATACATTTCCCTAACTAGAACTTATCCTTAACTATTGGGTTTTTCTCATTGAATCTCAATGTCTTATATTTTTTAATAAAACTGTTTCAAATCGTTGAGTACAGTGTCATCCATTGAAGTGCCGTACAGTACAGTTGCATAGAGTCTCTCACAGTGTAGTGTCATAGAGCATAGTGTTGTTAAGTGCAGTGTCATACAGTCAAGTGTGGTATTGTGTCAGACAGTGGAGTAGAGTTGATCAGAGTGATGTTAAGTGGAGGCATATACAGTGGAGTAGTGTTTCTCGAGGGGTGTATCATTGAGTGACGTGGCATGTTGTACAGTACAGTAGAGTGCCATACAGTGAAGTGTCATACAGTGAAGTAGAGTGGCGTAGAGTGGAGGGGCATACAGTGGAGTAGAGTTTTCTAGAGTGGAGTGGCATAGAGTGAAGTGACTTGTCGTAGAGTACAGTGGAGTGTCATAGTGTAGGAGTGGACTGTAATAGAGTGTAGTGTCATACAGTGTAGTGTCATACAGTGGTGTGTCATTCAGAGGAGTGAACTCAAGTGTTGTTGAGTACAGTGCCGTAGACTGGCACAGTTGGTAGTAGGATGTTGCAGATTGGATGGGCATTGAGTGGAGTAGGGTCTTGTAGAATGGAGTGACGTATAGTGAAGTGGTGTGTTGTTGAGTACAGTGGAGTGGCATAGAGTGGAATAGACTGTCGTAAAGTGGAGTCTCATATAGTGTAGTGTCACACAGTAGTGTTTCGTTCCGAGGAGTGTCGTCAACTGGATTGCTGTTGACTGGAGTGTTGTCGAGTAGAGTGTTGTGGACTGGCATAGAGTGGAGTAGAGTGTTATTCAGTGGCATGGCATAGAAAGGAGTATCATAGAGTGGAATGTCTTTTAGTGGAGAACGCAGACTACAGTGGAGGACAATGTTGCACAGTGGAGTGCAGCGTCATATAGTGGAGTGGTGTGTCACAGAGAGGAGTGGAGTGGAGTGATGTTTCATACAGTGTGATACAGTGTAGTAGAGTGGCATAGGGTGGATGGCCATAGAGTGGAGTAAAGTCTCATAGAGTGGCATAAAGTGTAGTAGAGTGCTGTAGAGTGTAGTTGTATAAGGTGGGTAGAGTCTCTGACAGTGGAGCGGCTTATAGTTGAGTATCCTACAGTGGTGTAGAGTTCTGAAAAGTGTCACAGAGTGGAGCACAGTAAAGTGGAGTGGCGTAGCATAGAGTCAAATTCATACAGTAGAGTGGAGTGACATGTCGTAGAGTGTTGCAAAGTTTCATAGACTACAGTAGAGTGGAGTGGCATATAGTTGAGTAGAGTTTTGTAGCTTCGAGTGGCCTACATTAGTGTAGACTGTCATCGAGTGTGGTGCAGTGAAGTGCATAGAGTGTCATAGAGTCGAATGGCATTGAGTGGCACAGAGTGGAGTAGTGGAGTGTGAGTGGAGTAATGTGTCATAGAGCAGCGTGGAGTGAAGTGGGGTGGGGTGGCATACAGAGAGTTGCGTAGAGTGTCATAGAATGGAGTAGAGTATTGTAGAGTGGCATAGAGTGGAGTAGAGTGTCATAAGTGGAGGGTAGGGGCAAAGAGTTGAATAGAGTGGCATAGAGTGTAGCAGAGTGGAGTTGGATCAAGTGGAGTAGAGTGCCGTAGAGTGGAGCAGCGCAGAGTGGAGGTAAACTGTTGTGTAGTGGGGTTGAGTTGAGTGGAGTGACATAATATAGAGTGGAGTAAAGTGTGATAGAGTGGATTGGTGTGTTGTAGAGCAGAGTGGCATGGAGTACAGAGGAGTGGCGTATTATACAGTGGAGTAAAGTGTCATAGAGTGGAGTGGCGTGTCATACAGTAGACTGGAGTTGTGTGTCACAGAGTGTATCAGAAAAGTGTATTAGAGTGGACAGAGTGGAGTGCCAACGAGGTATAGTGTTGTAGAGTAGAGTGGCATGAAGTACAGTGCGTTAGAGTGGCGTAGCATAAAGTATTATAGATTTGAGTGGCATAGAGTAGTATAGAGTGGAATGGTGTAAAATAGAGTAGTGGAGTACAGTGGAGCAGAGTGGAGTTGTGTGTCATAAATGTAGAGGCCAGTAAACTGGGGTGGAGTGGCATGGAGGGAGTTTTGTAGTGTTGTAGATTGGAGTAGAGTGTCATACACTTACATAAACTGGAGAAGACAGTTGTACAGTGGAGTGCTGTGCATGGGAGTATAGTGTGGAAGAGTGGAGGGGTGCAGTGTCGTAGAGTGGAGTAGAATGTCATAGAGCTGAGTAGAGTGGAGTGCCATGGAGTGGAGTGGTGTAGATTGGAGTGGCGTTGAGTGGAGTGACTTGGAGTGGAGTTAGGTAGAAAGGAGTGGTGTAGAGAGGAATAGTGGAGAGTGGAGTGGCATAGAGCAGAGTGGCATACAGTGGAGTTGTGCAGGGTGTAGTGGTGTAGAGTGGAGTGGTGTACAGTGGTATTGCACAGAGTGGAGTGGCATAGATTGGAGTGGCATACATTGGTGTGGAATACAGTAGAATACCATCTAATGGAGTGGGATAAACTGGAGTGTTGCAGAGCAGAGTAGCATAAAGTCGAACAGCGTAGAATGGAGTGGCGTAGAGGGGAGTGGAGTATAGTGGAGTAGCTTAGAGTGGAGTGACATAGAGTTGAGTGGCATAAAGAAGAATAGCATAGAGTGAAGTGTCATGGAGTGGTATATGGTGGAATACCATGGAATGGTGTGGCGTGGAGTGGCATAGAGTGGAGTGGTGCAGAGTGGAGTGGCCTACAGTAGAGTAGTGTAGAGTGGATTGGTGTTGAGCCAAATAGCGTAAAGTGGAGTGGCATAGAGTGGAGTGGCATAGAGTGGAATAGCATTGAGAGGAATGGTGTAGAGTGGAGTGGCCTAGAGTGGAGTGGCATAGAGTGGAGCAGCGTAGAGTGGAGTAGCGTAGAGTGGAATGGCATGGACATGAGTGTCATAGAGTAAAGTGGTGTACAGCAGAGTGGTATAAAGTGGAGTGGCATAGAGTAGAATAGAAAAGACTCTAGTGGCGTAGTGTGTAGTGGCGTACAGTGTATTGATGTACAGTGGAGTGGCGCAAAGTGGAGTGGTGTACATTGGAATAGCATACAGTGGATTTGCATGGACTGGAGTGGTGTAGACTGGAATGGCGAAGAGTGGAGTGGCATAGAGTTGCATGGCGTAGAGCGGAATAGCATAGAGTGGTGTGGTGTACAGTGGAGTGGCATAGAGTGGAGTGTTGTAGAGTGGGGTGGCATACAGTAGGGTGGCATACAGTAGACTGCTGTAGAGAGGAACAGTGTAGAGTGGAGTGGTGTACAATAGAGTAGCGCAGAGTGGAGTGGCATACAGTGGAATAGAGTACAGTGGAGGGATGCACAGTGGAGTGGCATAGAGTTGAGTGGTGTAGAGTTGAGTGCTATACAGTAGAATAGTGGAGTAGAGTTGTGTACAGTGGAGTGGTGTAGAGTAGAGTGGCTTAGAATGGAGTGGCAATCAGTGGAATAGCATAGAGTGGAGTGGGCTAGAGAGTGGTGGTGTAGGGTGGAATACTATAGAGTGGAGAGGCATAAAGTAGCATATAATCGAGTGACACAGAGTGGAATAGTGTAGAGTGAAATGGCTTAGAGTAAATGATGTAGAGTGCAGTGGCGTAGAATGGAATGCCGTAGACTGGACTGGCGTAGAAAGTAGTCAGTTAGAGTGGAGCCATGTAGATTGGAATACCATACAGTGGAGTGGCATAGAGTGTGGTGGCGGGTGGTAGATTGGACTGGTGTGTGTTAAAGTGGAGTGGCATGTGGTAGAGTGAAGTGGTGTGTGGTAGAGTGGAGTGGCATGGGGTGTGATACAATGGAGTGGACACTCATAGAGTGGAGTGGCATGTTGTAGAATGGAGTGACATAGAGTGAAGTGGCATGTCATAGAGTGGCGTGTGGTACATTGTCTTAGAGTGGAGAGGAGTTTGGTGGAAATGTATTAGATTGTTTAGGTACGCCGGTCCTTCATTGTGTAGTTCCTTTTCGGCATGGGTGAGAAGCTTAAACTGGAATCTCTTTGGCCAGTGGAGTTTCCTGAGGTGGGGGTGATGTGCGTTCATCAGGGGATGTCGAGGATCAGTCTGGCTGTTGTGTTCTGGATAGTCTGGAGTGTTGTCATGAGTTGGGCGGTTATTCCTATGGAGAGGGAGTTGCCCTAGTCTAGTCTGCTGGTGATGATAGCGTGCATGACTGTTTGCCTGGTGTTGGGTGGGAGCCATCTGAAGGCCTTCCTGAGCATTCGGAGGGTGAGGAAGAAAGTGGATGAGACAGCGCTGACCTACTTCTTAATGGATAGCTGGCTGCCGAGGATGATGCCGAGGTTGCAGGCGTGTTCGGTGGGCTTGGAAGTTGGGCCCAGCTCAGGTGGTCACTATACGTTGTTCCAGAGGGTATCCTTACCTTTCCCAAAGGTGAGTACTTCAGTCTTGTCGGTGTTGAGTTTGAGACAGGCGGCCTCATCATTCATGCATCTTTGGAACTTGTCCTTGGTGGTCACTGGGTCATTAGTCAGGGAAAGGATGAGTTGGGTGCTGTCGGCGTAGGCAAAGACATATTAGGTAAGGAAATATTGATTATGTGGTGTAAAGTGCTACTTTTAGTAGCAAATCCAAATTGTTTGTGGATTTTTAAGGTTAAAGGGCATGAATCTTAAAGGTTAACTTACACTTTTGTGTAAGTTAATGATTGTTTGGTATTCACAAAGGTATTTTACGAATAGTGCTGTTAAGACTGCAGAGTCTCCGCACATAAAAAGATAAGACAATCCAATATTTGTATGTGTGGCGACTCCGCAGTTGTAAAGATAGTACCATTAAATGCCTTTGTGAAATCAAACAATTGTAAAGTTCCAGAAAAGTGTAAGTTAACCATTGTCAATCATGCCCATAAGGTACAAAAACTTAGTGATATATTGGGCTGCGGTATACCGTGTTACATGCAGATGACAAAACAGTATATTATTGGCTAATGACTGACCTTTCAAATGTAAAAGGTAGCCATATTGTTTGCACCAGACTTTGGCTTTGTTCTGGATTTTAAGTCTAAATATAGTGTCCTAGTGTTTTATAAGTGTATAGGAAGACATGAGTCAGTTATAGTGTGTAAAAGTAAGTAAAGGTTGTTTTATTACTGTATATATTTTCAAGGAACATTTGCGGAGTACAGTTGTTTAGACTGCATTTAATCTGTGTTCTCAGTTTTAATGGTAAATATAGGGTAGTACAGTGGTTTTTTTTTAGTTACACGGTACTACACTATATTTTCCCTTAAAACTGAGGGGCATATTCTCAAGGAGCTATCACCAAGCCAACGGCACTTTATTGCAGCCAAATCTGCGATAAAGTTATCACCCCATTCCCAAGCTGGTGCTAACAGCCCATAATACCAGTTTACCTGCAATAGCAGTCGCAAAAAACATCGCCCCAGAGGAGCCCGGCAACTAACGCTAATGATATGCAGAGTAGGCGTTCCCGTGCAAAAAGCCGCAACAACACCACTCCACAACATTCTCAACGACCAGCCAGATCGTCGATAAGATCACAAAACATGCGCTAACGCGCGTTAGCAGGAAGAAACTAACACCTGCTCCTACCTGGTGTAAAGTCGAACGACAACCGGCACCAGACAAGGGAGCACAGCCCAAAGCCACACATGAAGAACAACAGATGCCCTGGAGCAACCCATCATGCAGGCCTGAGCCCCAATAGGTCAACAACACACACCGCCACCACCCCCAGGCCCCCCCCCCCGGGCCCTACCCCGGGCACCCCCCACCCCCCCTATGGACAAAGATATTGCACATCAACTCCACAAAATCATGAACCAAACAAATGGCCTGAAGTCGCACAATCACAACACCCAACATACATGTGTGGCCAGAAAAAGGGAATTCATACACCCATATCAAAATATCCAAACAATACGTTTATTACAGAACAAACCAAAAAAAACAAAATCTGAAGAGGCATGGCGGGTCGTCTCAGGACATTCTGTAAGTCACAGCCTGCAAAACAGAAATCTGGATCAGAAGGTGTGCCATGCGCCCATCAAAGTACAGAGAGAGAGAGCGAAAGAGAGGAAGAGAGAGGGAGAGAGAAAGAGTGAGGGAGAGAGGGAGAGAGAAAGAGAGAGAGAGAGGGAGAGAGGGAGAGAGAAAGAGAGAGGGAAAGAGAAAGAGAGAGGGAGAGAGGGAGAATGAGGGAGAGAGGGAGAAAGGGAGAGAGGGAGAGAGAAAGAGAGAAAGAGAGAGGGAGAGAGGGGAGAGGGAGAGAGAAAGAGAGGGAGAGAGAGGGAGAGAGGGAGAGAGTGCCGACACTGCAGACCGATTCCTCATTGCTCACCTGCTGCCACCGGTGTGTCTCCAACCACGTGCCGGTATTCACAGTTGTCCCCCATGTCCCTCATCTGAAACAGTTACCAGAGACATGAATGGCAGAGCACATACAGCTGCACACGCCATCATCGCTTGCCCGCCCCTGCGCACACAGGCTGCTGCACCCCAGCCCCTCCCGCCGCCCAGCGGTGATTGTCCGCCCCTGCGCAACCAGGCCTCACTGCTCACCTTCCGCCACTGGCGTGTCTCCAAGAGGGCCCACCACGTTCCTGAGGGATCTCCAATCCCGGTGCCCGCAACCATGGCACCCTCCATATCATGCAGCCCGCACCGCAGGCCCCCAGGTCACACACCGGACTCTGGGTCTTGATTACGCAATGGCAGAGACCACATCAGTGCACACGGCATCATTGCAGGCTGCACACCCGCTCAGCGCTTTAGGTGCCACTAACTCTGTGAAGCGCGACGCAATGCCACGTGGCGGGAGGGCCGCACTGCACGCTGGCCCAGGCCTACACTGCGGTCCAGCAGGGCTCACACTAATCCTTGCCAGTTCGGACCGCCAGGACGGCGCATCATCGCAGGCTGCACACCCGCTCAGCACTTTAGGTGCCCCTATCTCACTGCACCGCAAGACACCGTCCCATGGTGGGGGGCCTGTGCCTGCCACAGTTTATCCGGTGCCACCAAGTCTGTGCCCCGCTAGCCATGGACCCTTAATGATTGTGTCCCGTTGTGCGGATGCCATCATGTCACTCCTGGCACTGGTCAATGTGAGGTGGCAGGGCCCTAGGCCCTCATGCACACATGAGAACTACACGGAGACACGCAGTCAGAGAGAGTGGAAATGGCATCCAGCACGTGCGCCAGGCCATCCTTATTGCCAGGGTCACATGTCCTGTGATGCCAGTGCTGGATGGGTGTGGTGTGGGTGTACACGAGCCGTGAGGGAGTGGCTGTGGCATGCTGACAACTAGACCTGTGAGCTGCAGATCCCCACAGTGAAGACCTAGGACATGTAGCGCTGTCGTCCCCCCCTGTGTGCGTAATCGGAGTGGGCTGTCCTGGCATATGCCAGTCCAGCGTAAGGGTGCGAACAATGACCCCGGGGCTCTGGGCGTTGTTCCGTCCTGGGCTGGACAAGGAAGTGACTAATGGATGTGTCTCCGTTGTAGTGTCGGCGCCACCCGGACCGGAATCGGCAATCTGTCACCCTGTGACAATAGTCCCACAACATGGACAACATGGATGTAAGGTAGAATCACTGACCCTACATTCATCCATACTTCTACACTTGAAAGATCATAGACATGACACATCTGTGTGGATATGAATGTTTATTACACATTCAAGGGAGTGTTGCAGCTGGAGCAGTACAGGGCCATGCCAACCCCACTTCACATTGTCGGCCCGTGGAGGGTTAGCCAGAGTCCTTCAGGGAATGACAGGTACATCAGGAGAGGAGGACTTCAGTCCGCAGTCGGATAGCTGTGTCATAGGAGACCAAACAGAATATGGCAGTCCATGTTGAGGTCCGAGGTGAGTGTCACAGAGTGCATCGGGGGACAGTGGAAGGTGATGATGCAGAGGGCAAAACCAAGCAGAAACAGGCCACATGGCGGAGATGAATGCTACTGCGTCCTCCTGACCACGAGGGTGGGTTCATCCGCATCTTCGTCATCTGCTGTTGCATGTGCCTCACATGTGGGTGGTGGTGTACTGTCCCCAGCACTGTGTGGCACAGACACATCAGGGACCGGAGATGTGGATGGGGTGGTAGCAGCGGCATGCATCAGCGCCAGGCCTTGTGGCAGCAATGCCATGAGGAAGGTCTTTAGGGCATTGAGGGACCCAGCTACCTCTTGCTGGTGTGCAGCCGTGGCAGCCGCTCTTTCCACCTGCGTCCGCTCCATGTTCTCCATGATCCTCCTCATGTGTCCCAACTCCCGGGCGAGATCGCTGGAGGAACTCTGGCTAGACAGTCGTTCTTCTCGCAGAGTCAGGACTCTGGCGATGTCAGCCATGGTCCATTGTAGGGCATGGAGCGGACTGTGGGCATCCGTTAGGGACTGTGAGTGGTCCCTGATGGGACGTAGACACCCACGTATGGTGTCTAGTTTGGCTGCCATGCGGTCGAACCTCACCTGCACCTGTTCAGCCAGCTTCTCCTGGCACCCCAACACACAGCGTTGGAAGGCCATGTGTTCGTCATGGGGGTCCTGGGAGGCAGCCGTGGTGGTGGGGCCTGCCTGCTGTGTGTACTGGCAGCTGGGTTGCCCTGATCCTGGAAGTGGGCTGCGAAAACTCTCCACGAGCTGTTCAAGGGCATCTGAGTCGAAGGTGTGGTGGTCCTCTTCGTCATCAGAGAAGAGAGGTTCGGACTGCTCTGCAGGAGGTGTTGGATTTCCCCCTGCAATGTGAAGGGGAGATGCAGTTTGACATCATGTACACATGTATGTTGACGCATGTCTGCATTCAGACTGCATGACAGTGTACATTGTGACTGTTTGGGGGGAGCTGCCTATTTGATGCAGGTTTGGTTTTATGCTCTTCTGAACGTGGATTACAGGGGTAATTGAATCCCCAAATTCAGTTTTCAGCGTCATATATGTCGAAGATATTGAGTATTCGTATTTGGTGTTCTTTTCTTTTTATTCAAGGTCATGTGCAGAGACAGAAAGACAGCCGAAACGTGTTTCGCGCAGGGGCTGACAAGCCAGGGCTTTCTCAAGGTTGAGGTGGGGTTAATAGAAAGATAGACATAATAGGTAGGTGGTGGATAGATAGGGAATAGAACAGTTGGAAAGTCATGAAATTGAAAAGAAGGAGTTAGAAGGTGCGAAGTTGAGAAGGAGGAGTGAGAAAGTGCGAAAAAACAGAGGACGAGGAGAAGGAGAGGAAAAGTAGACGTGAGTTGTGAGCGGAGAGAGAGCCAAGATGATAGGACAGAAACAGAACAAATGGTTGATGTAGTGAGGGGGGCGGTTCGTGGGTTGAGGGTGAAACATAATAAAATCCAAGGTGCATAAGGAAATATTGTCAGCGAGAAGGGAAGTATGAATCAAAAACATGAGAGTAGAGGAAAGAAAAGAAGATAAGGTAAGTGAGGTGAAAAAGGGTACATTGTAAGTGATAATTCAAAAAACAGTAAGGTACCAATGTAAAATTAAGTTATTACAACACAAATCATAAATGTGTACATTAATTGGCACAGGATATAGTCCTTAGACAAACCAAAATACCAATGTCATGTAATTGAGACACAGATGTACAGGGCCATATCCAAAATGTCACAGGCACAGATAGATATAAGTCACAAAAGTAGGCTTCACACGGTACATATAGGTTCGGGTCATTTCAAAGCCTAAGTTAATCCATTAAATAACACATAGTAGTAGAAAGCATGAAATGTAGTCCTAGGACGAGCCATAATACTAATGTCATAAAATTAAGACACTGATGGACAGAGCCAAAATGTCAAGGGCATTTTAGATATTAGTCAGGAAAGTAAGCCTAACACAGTGCCTACAAAAATTGAAAAAACGATGAATCTATACTAGAAAGTGGCAAAGCAGTATTGGACATGGTAATTGCATAACTAAGCTCAAAAATGGTCACCATAAATAATAATGCTATTATACATGAGTTATACTCAGTGACGCAAAAATGGACAATGTGGTAGCATGAGAAAATAAAATTATCGATATTGTTATTACATTGGAAATACACTCAGTAAACCGTCAGAGCGAAAGGTGGTACTTGTGGAATGCCTGTCGAGTTCAACTTACCAGGGTAATATCGTTCGAATGCCGTTGGTATATGGAAAGTGTAAAAGGAGTTTGAACAAAAGGGGAGTTGGTGGGAGAGGTAGGACCAGTGAAAAGCAAGAGTAAGTGCAAGAGCATCTGGGTGAAACTACCGTTTTGGTTTGTGCCACAACCCGTATTTGGGTCATGACCTATTGTGTGTGAACCCTGGTTACACCCACTAATCAAACCATTTGCCTACTACAAGATACCAGGCCAGTATCACACCAACAAGACCCCAAACATTACTGTCGAATGACCAGAACTCAAAGTGACTAATCAACTCTCCAAATTAGCAAGACTATTAGAATAACGCATTGGACACGAGTCCCATGGCAAGCTGCAAGGATCGGAGAGAAAACCGAAATCAAAGGATAGAAGAGATTTTCTCTAACCGAGGGGGACCTCAACAATACTACAAATCTAATCCACAATCAGCCAAGTCAACCTTTCAAGCACTTGAAAAAGCCGTAAAAAAGGAGACCACTAAATGGTGGGAAGCCGCAAGCCTCAAAAAATATTTGGAGGCCGATAGAATACCCAGAGGACTGCGGATCCTTATCTTTCCTCCAGTGGAAACCACCAACCCCGCACGAATTGCCAGATGGGAAGAAAACCTGAGGGAAGCGTCTAATGATATGATAAGACAACTCATAGACATAGCCGAGGAGGAACACAACAAATTCAAAACAGAAGTGGATGACCTCACCAAGAAAATAGAGGATTCAAACTGGGGAGACATCACCACAAGGAACTACGAAATTCTAAACAGAGTAATTGACGAGTACGAAGAGGACCTGATACAACGGAAGAATAGAAAATTCCGGCGAGACCAGGTTGACTACCAGCTGGGTAGAGTATACACATTCGCTAAACGCTACGACAACATTACATGAGGAGGAGCATAAGCACCTACAAGAAACATACCTGACTCAGTCTCAAGTTCAGAGGCTGAGTCACCAGGCAACGAAGTCACAGCCACAACAACAAGAGTAGGAGTTGATTTTTTAGAAGAAGTTTTAAGACACCGCCTTGGGTTCCGAAATCAAACCACAACAGATACAAGAACCCAACCAGAAAGCACGACAAATATCTCAACACCAAACCGGGCCGTGGGGGTTACAACTCAAGCGAGAAGGAAACAAGAGACGGATCCCAAAAACCAAACAACCTAATGATCAACATCTCCAACACCCCTCATACACATGCTCAAGAAATGCTACTGAACAAGGGCTTGAGTTTTTGCCCAACTGCCTTCTGGGATTTGACTAGGACCATGATCGACCTCTTTAAGTTCACATGAAAACTTAAACTTACATCATTCTTTCATGACAAACCACCAGGCCAGAGAGAACCCAGACCTGCCACCACCACGGACCTATCAGTCCAAGATCTAGAAAATATTCATCTTATCACGACCCTATCAGAGGATCCTGAGGTTGACCCTACAACTCCAACCATGGTGGCCCAGGAACTAGGGTTTGCCACAAACTATACTATTGACACCGGTGCTAAATCACAGTCCATATTTTGTCCACAGCTACCACCAGGTAACACCATCGACCTTTTCCATACAGCGGTCTGCAAAGATTTGTCTAGAGAATTTCAGAAGTACCAAAAAACAAGACGTTTCCTCCCAAGAAATCTGAAAAACCCCGAGCAATGTGCACTGAAGGAACTTGAACAGAGTCAGAACACAATCATAAAAGAAGCAGATAAAGGGGGCAATGTTGTCATAATGCATCCAGACGACTACATTGCAGAAGCAAAAAGACAACTTAGTGACTGAAACTGTTACATGAAATTGGACACCAATCCCACTAGACAAATTCTTATAGATCTGAAAAAGAAACTTGACAACTGGTACCATGACAATCTTCTGACATTCGAAGAACGCAACAATCTATACATTGAACACCCCACAATGGCCACCCTATACCTACTACCAAAAATCCATAAAAAAAGTCACCCACCACCAGGCAGACCCATCATAGCAGGTATTCATTCCATCTGTTCCAAACTAGGTGAATTCATTGACTTCCACCTGCAACCATACATGAAAGACCTGCCTTCCTTCATTACAGACACTAAAGACATTTTGCTTAAACTGGATAATATACCATGGGCCCCAGACTGCATCCTTACTACAATTGACGTGGTAAGTCTCTACACCTCCATCAAACATGAAGACGGTATGAATGCATTAAGAAAGGCACTTTCCACCAAACCAGCCCATTTCTTTGAATTCAACCAAATGCTCCAGGAGATGCTATTTTTTTGCCTAACCAACAACCTGTTCTCATTCAACTCTGAATATTTTCTACAACTACAAGGCAGTGCCATGGGGGCCAAATTCGCCCCACCATATGCATGCATATTCATGGGAGAAGTAGAAAGATTTTGGCTATGGAACGAAACCTTCTCAGAATACACCTCAAAAATACTGTACTGGGGACGCTTTATAGACGATATCCTATGTATTTGGCAGGGCTCGCAGGAGAGTCTACAGCTTTTCTTAAGAAAAATCAATGAGAACCGATGGAATATCAAAACCACTTCCCATTTCTCGACCTCAGAGATTGATTTCCTGGATATCACCATCTATGTACAAGAAGGCAAACTGCATACTAAGGCCTTTCGCAAACCTACAGCGGCCAACTCAATTTTGAGAGCAGATAGCTGTCATCCACAAACAACTATCAAGAATATCCCTAAGGGGGAATTTCGGAGAATGAGACGAAATTGCAGCAGCATGGGCGTCTATGAAGAGAAAGCAACAGATTTAACGCACAGATTGGAACAAAGAGGCTACAAACGAACGCATTTGGAAGCAGCTGCATCTGAATGTGCAAAGATACCACGCCAGGAACTTCTGCAAACGAAAGTTGTGGGAAACAATACTCAGAGGCAAAACACTATTCGTTTTCTCACAGACTACCATAATGGCCATTACCATATTCGAAAAATACTTCAAAAACACTGGTACCTGCTGTCTAACAATGGGGCATATTATCAAGAACGGCGTTAAAAATTATCGCCGCTTTGCCGTCAGAAAACTGCAGCTAAAGCGATGATAATGGGCTTGATAATATGCCCTTGAGAATTCCAATAGAAGTCCATGTTCTGGTGTGAACATGGGCTTCTATTGGAATTCTCCAGGGCATATTATCAAGCCCATTATCGCCGCTTTATCGGCAGTTTTCTGCCGCTAAAGCGGCGATAATTTTATCGCCGTTCTTGATAATATGCCCCTTTATGACCCTCATAGACCAGATTCAAAACTACCCACAAATGGGTTTCCGGAGAGCGAGAAACCTGAGACAAAAACTCTGTCGATCAGAATTCATTGACAAAAGAAAACAACCGGAAGCACACTTCTTGTCTAGGCCCCAAGGATTCTACACATGTCACAATTGTAGTGCCTGTAAACTAGGCATTAATAAACAGAAACAATTTACCCCGCCGGGTATACCAACAATAAAGATCAAAGAATGGATCAACTGCAATTCAAACTATGTAATTTACATCATCATCTGCCCCTGCAATACACTGTATATAGGCAGCACCATTAGACCACTCAAAATCAGAATCTTAGAACACTACCGCAACATTCACAAGACGGAAACAGGCCCACCATTAACGGAACACTTTCATGAACACCACCAGAACAACAAAACCTTCAAATTCTTCGGATTGGAGCATGTAAAGCAACACCCCAGAGGTGGCAACCGAGAGCTCTGTATGCGAAAGAAAGAAAGTGAAATCATTTTACGCTTTGACACTGTTAATACCGGGCTCAACAAGGATGCTGAAATGCACTACTGGTTATATACGTGACTTGGAATGTAATTCTTCTCTGCGCAACCCTATGAATACATCAGACGTCCATCAACTCTCCTAACTATCACCTTTAGTCCTATACATATTCATTTGTCTTTGTCCACTTCCCACTAATCTGGGCCCCTTGAGTACACATACTTGCACCAAGGTTTCGTAATATCACCAGTACACGAACTATATGGGTTTGATGACCAAGGGCCCCTGTTACCTCCCTTTTTCCAGTTTTTCTTTCACACTCCATTTCTTGGTGTGACCTTGGCCCTGTGAACCTTAACACACATTAGGACCTTTTTGTGGGCGTGATCCCAACCCTCAGGCCACCCTGATGGCTGCCCCGAACCTAGTTTCTCATCATCTGCCCACTTTTTTCCTTTCTGACCTTGTACCACCCATTCCCATTTTTAAGATGTTGCACACTTCATACTCAGGTTCCGCAGACTACTTTTATTTCTTTTGGATTGAGACCGTGACAGATTCCTTCCAGCCACGATCCTCGGTTTGACATGTCAGTCGTCCTGTCTTCTATAAATCATATTTATTTTCCATTTTTGTCTATATACCCTGAGTTTATCAGACGGGCCTGCAGACTGTAGCCTCGTACTAGTCTGCTTTCCCAGACTACATCATCGGCATTTCAGCCAGATTACAACAGCCGTGACCCGCTGTACCGTTAAATAGTAGTTCCTGCCGTCCCGCTCTATCCCGTTTACTGAGGATTATTATTTTTCATTTACATACTGTTCCTCCCTCGCTTTTGCCTTCGTTTATATTTTTTATTTTTTATTTTTATTTTGGCTCTCTTTGGCTCATTTATTTATTTTTGGCTCTTTTTCGAATAGGGCGTCACAATTTTTAATTCTAGACTGCGACCTGCAGCCACGAACCGCCGCCGCACTAGAAATGATTAATCATTTTTACGGCCTTTGCCGTCACTCCCCGGCCGCCTTCCGGCACCTCCTTGCTACTTTAGAAACTGGCTAGCAGCCGCGGCCAGTTCATTCAGACTGCAACCGGACCCGCATCCCGACGTCTATTTTCGTGCACAGATTTGGAATTGTAAGTTCATCTTTTTCTCAATACTCACGCCCTCCACACGCATAGCTTTTTGATTCCTGTTCTTTTTCCAGCCTTATGCGATGCCTCTGCCCTTTGAGAACTTGTACGCCCTACTGCGACTGCCATCTAATTACTCGGCCAAACCGGTCTCTCTCCGGCATCACAGGCCCCATTTTTTAGTTTAAGCAACGCACAATCTTACCGGTTTTGAACTTACTCTTGCACTTATTCTTGCTTTTCACTGGTCCTACCTCTCCCACCAACTCCCCTTTTGTTCAAACTCCTTTTACACTTTCCAGATACCAACGCCATTCGAACGATATTACCCTGGTAAGTTGAGCTCGACAGGCATTCCACAAGTACCACCTATCGCTCTGACAGTTTACTGAGTGTATTTCCAATGTAATAACAATATCGATAATTTTATTTTCTCATGCTACCACATAGTCCATTTTTGCGTCACTGAGTATAACTCATGTATAATAGCACTATTATTTATGGTGACCATTTTTGAGCTTACTTATGCAATTACCATGTCCAATACTGCTTTGCCACTTTCTAGTATAGATTCATCGTTTTTTCAATTTTTGTAGGCACTGTGTTAGGCTTACTTTCCTGACTAATATCTAAAATGCCCTTGACATTTTGGCTCTGTCCATCAGTGTCTTAATTTTATGACATTAGTATTATGGCTCGTCCTAGGACTACATTTCATGCTTTCTACTACTATGTGTTATTCAATGGATTAACTTAGGCTTTGAAATGACCTGAACCTATATGTACCGTGTGAAGCCTACTTTTGTGACTTATATCTATCTGTGCCTGTGACATTTTGGATATGGCCCTGTACATCTGTGTCTCAATTACATGACATTGGTATTTTGGTTTGTCTAAGGACTATATCCTGTGCCAATTAATGTACACATTTATGATTTGTGTTGTAATAACTTAATTTTACATTGGTACCTTACTGTTTTTTGAATTACCACTTACAATGTACCCTTTTTCACTTTTTCACCTCACTTACCTTCTCTTCTTTTCATTCCTCTACTCTCATGTTTTTGATTCACACTTCCCTTCTCACTGACAATATTTCCTTATGCACCCTGGACTTTATTATGTTTCACTCTCAACCCACGAACCGCCCCCCTCACTACATCAACCATTTGTTCTGTTTCTGTTCTATCATCTTGGCTCTCTCTCCGCTCACAACTCACGTCTACTTTTCCTCTCCTTGTCCTCGTCCTCTGTTTTTTCGCACTTTCTCACTCCTCCTTCTCAACTTCGCACCTTCTAACTCCTTCTTTTCAATTTCATGACTTTCCAACTGTTCTATTCCCTATCTATCCACCACCTACCTATTATGTCTATCTTTCTATTAACCCCACCTCAGCCTTGAGAAAGCCCTGGCTTGTCAGCCCCTGGGCAAAACACGTGTTGGCTGTCTTTCTGTCTCTGCACATGATCTTGAATAAAAAGAAAAGAACACCAAATACGAATACTCAATTTCTTCGACATATATGACGCTGAAAACTGAATTTGGGGATTCAATTACCCCTGTAATCCACGTTCAGAAGAGCATAAAACCAAACACACAGCACATTACTTTGTTTTAGGTGGCATCTGGGTGAAACCACCATTGTGGTTTGTGCCACAACCCGTATTTGGGTCATGACCTATTGTGTGTGAACCCTGGTTACACCCACTAATCAAACCATTTGCCTATTTGATGCGGGACAGTTGACATTCCGACTACATCACGGATGTGAGTTTGTACTTGTACATTGTCAACTCACATTTCCCTGCAGTGCCATATGTGATTGGCCAGTTTCTACGCACATGTGGCACCTGTTGTGTCCTCTGTTCTGTTGTGGACGTGTTGCGGTTTGTACCACCTCGCTGTCAATGTTGATGTGCTCTGCATGTTATGTGTTTGTGCCGCATTTTGGGGGAGTCGCCCCTGCAGCTCTGATTAGGTGCCCTCCTCCCTTCCATGAGTTGTGCCTCTGGGTTCTGTGCTTCTGCAGTGCTGAAATGTTGCATACCTGTGTGCATTGGTCTCTTGGTGGGAGTTGTGGGTCTGGGGCATGGTTTGTCCGCAGATGTGCTATGCTTAATTGTGCATGTGTGCCATTTTGCCCATCTCCCCCCATCTCCCCAGTCCCTGGTGGTTACTCACCCTGTTGCTGTTGTGTCCGGTCATGTTGTGCAGTGTCCGGTCCCCCGACTCCTGCCTCCGTCTCCCCACTGATGACTGAGGACACCATTTCCTCCATCTCGTCCAGCTCCTCCTGTGGCGCAGGACTCCCACCTCCAGTCTGCATTGCTGCCTTCCGGTTGTTTGCGAGTTTCAGCTTGGTTTTGCGCTTCACATCATTCCAGCTCCTCTTGACCTCGTCCATTGTCCTCTTTAGCACTCTGACTGCATTCATCTTGTCCACGATGGTCTGCCATATTCCATTTTTAGTTGCCAGTGACACAGTGGAGGTGACGAACAGTGATTGATGGTGTTCTATCACCTCCGTTATCAGGATCCTGTTTTCCTGCGGACTGAACTTCGTCTTCCTTTTCTTCTTGTCCTTGCCCTTCCCTGACCCCGAGGTCCCAGGCTGGTCCTCCGTGGGGCTTGTGGGGTTCTGGTTGTCCTCTGTACTTGCCCCGGCTGCCTCCATTGTGCTTCGCTGTTGTTTGGCTTTTGTTGGTATGTATTTTTCTACTTTTATGGTGCATTTTCCTGCATGACGCGTGGGAATTGCAGACCTGTGGCTGGTTTTCGTAGATTTTTGTATCGCGATTGGCGTCATTGCTTCTATTTTCGCGTTGGGGTTTCACGTTTTTGCAGCGTAGCGTTGTTTCTAACGCGTTCATTTGACCCGTTGTCCTGTGACTATCGCATGGTACCGCTGTGTTGTGAGTACCACGTTAACACGGAGTTGTTTTCCCACGATGGACTGCGATGTGTAGGGTTGCGTTAAGCTACACTTGCGGTAGTTTTCACACGTTCTTGAGAATATGCCCCTGAGTACGCAGAGTAAGTGTGTCCTGTACAATATTTTGCCCTTCCAAAATCAAAAGTGCAATATATATTTAAGACCACGCTTAGTGTACGTTCTCAGTTTTAAGGTGAAATATAGAGTAGTACAGTGCTTTTTATTTTTTTTACCGTTTTTATTTGTTTTTTTAAGTACAGGGTACTACACCATATTTCCCCTTTAACACAGAATGAAGACTAAGGGGTCAATCCCGATGTCGTTCGGAAAGCATTCCGACCAAATTGGTCTCGGAATGGTTTCCGACCGAATCGGATTCAGGGAGTCCGACCGACTGATTTCGATTGTTCCAAATACGATTCAGTCGGACTCCTATTGACTTCATGGGAGCCTGTGTCCTGACCGAATACACAGGCTCCCATTCAAAAAAGGGCTGGGTGGAGAAAACCGTGCACCCTGTGGTGGGCACCCCATGGTGCCTGCCACACTGTGCATGGTTGCAAAGAGGGGTCCCATGGGTACCCCCATGGGTCCATGCGGAAAGCTCCTGGTGAAGGGGGGGCCTGCTACCGGCCCCAAAGTCAGATTCTGACAGCTGATCCATGTCGGAACAACTGATTCGGAAACGCGGTCCGTAGACCAGTACGAGTCAGCTCCGACCAGCTCCGTTCCTCCAAATGCCATTCGTAACTGATTCCGAACACTTAGCGAACATTATAATCGGTCGTTCGGAAAGCTTTCCGGATCGGTCGGAAAAACGGGTTCCGAATCGGATTCGGAGCCTTTCCGAACGACATCGTAATCAACCCTACATATATATATATATATATATTAAAAAACACTGTACTGCAGTATATTTCATCCTAAATATAATATTGTCGTTTTTTTTATACTTTTTTACATATTTCTTTATTTAAAAATGTTTCAAAGATGAACAGTAATTTCGAGGTAGTACTGGGTTACTCCATAATATAAAAAAAAAAAAAAATATGTAAAAAACTGAAAAAACACTACAGTACACTATATTTCTAACATATAGTGTAGTACAGTGTATTTTTAATTTTTACATTTTTTTTTAAGTATTGCAGTACTTCCTAGGTAGTACTGTGGTACACTGTGAACTTTAAAATAAATATAGAGAGAAATATAAATAATTTTCCATACCTAGTACAACTTAAATAAAGTGGTAATAGGTAGGGATTTTTTTGAGCTCACTACTTACCTTTATCTAAGGTCCTAACCAAGAACACAGCCTAAGTGTGGTAAAATAAACAACATTAGTATAAGCAGCCATTAGCTAATCATAGCAAAATTACAGCGGTAAGCTGTGGCCAGGGATATCACTAAATTTTTATAGCTTATAAGTTTAAAAATACCATACTTACCTCTACTACCAAAGAAAAAATCTACACACCATAAAGTATATTCCTGGCAAATCTCATTGAAATCTGACTGCCCATTTTCACACTACTCCTGAGTTCAATATCTATAGAAATTGCACTGATTCGAAAAAAGTGTGTTTGAAACACCCCCTTTTTTCTTTGCACCCCCTTTATGAATCACCGCAAAATTTTGGATCCTCCACCAATTTAGAAAAAGCAATAGGTCTGAAAAGTTTCGTGGAGATTTATCAAACGGTGGCAAATTTATTAGCAAGCAAAAATCCAAGGAATTCCAGTCTCTTGGAATCCTAACTATAACCAGAGAGGGATACTGCTACTCTGTAAAACAGTTTTATATATATAGATGTACTACCGTGATCAAGACCTTGAAGGTTGAAATGCATAGGAGGAGGAGAGAGATGGATTGAACTAAATAAAGGCATGAAATCCCAAGGAGAGTGCTGTGAACTTTTTAATTGGTGATGAATGGTTTAGCAAAGTTGGCCCTACCTTGCCGTAAGCACCAGCTGTTTAGTGCGCCTCCGCCGAAGGACCATGTTGGTGAATTATATATATATATATACCATTACCAGAGTTCATTGTGCCTTAGAAAGGCATGTGATACGCCCACTGGGGCGGGACTGTAAATAAAGGTGAATTGGTGCTCCACACAGCTGCTGCTATGTTCTTTGTCTTTGAGGCTCGTGAACAAGAACGTCAGTTCGAAACGCGTAGAGCCGCCAGATTTACGATGGACATTTGAAACAGTCTGCACTGCCATCCCCAGCATCAGAGGGAAACCTTCTCTGTGGCCGTTCTCATTGGGGCAACTTTTTTTGATTGATTTTTAGCGGCCTGCCCAGTCGCGAGGACGACCCGCCGCCGGAGGCAGATCTGCGGTGCCCAGATGGCTGGGTGCCGGTTCAGGATTGTAAGGCTCGTGCTGCAGGATTTGCTAAAGGCAGCGCACTCTAGATTTCTATGATTCATCAACCCACTGTGGTTTTATTTTGGACACTATTGGGGCATGCAACAGCATCCACTTGGATTTATATTTATGTAGAGCACTACCAATACCAGAGTTCATTGCGCCTTAGAAAGGCATGTGATACGCCCACTGGGGCGGGACTGTAAATAAAGGTGAATTGGTGCTCCACACAGCTGCTGCTATGTTCTTTGTCTTTTAGGCTCGTGAACAAGAACGTCAGTTCGAAACGCGTAGAGCCGCCAGATTTACGATGGACATTTGAAACAGTCTGCGCTGCCATCCCCAGCATCAGAGGGAAACCTTCTCTGTGGCCGTTCTCATTGGGGCAACCTTTTTTGATTGATGTTTAGCGGCCTGCCCGGTCGCGAGGACGACCCGCCGCCGGAGGCGGATCTCACGGTGCCCAGATGGCTGGGTGCCGGTTCAGGATTGTAAGGCTCGTGCTGCAGGATTTGCTAAAGGCAGCGCACTCTAGATTTCTATGATTCATCAACCCACTGTGGTTTTATTTTGGACACTATTGGGGCATGCAACAGCATCCACTTGGATTTATATTTATGTAGAGCACTACCAATACCAGAGTTCATTGCGCCTTAGAAAGGCATGTGATACGCCCACTGGGGCGGGACTGTAAATAAAGGTGAATTGGTGCTCCACACAGCTGCTGCTATGTTCTTTGTCTTTTAGGCTCGTGAACAAGAATGTCAGTTCGAAACGCGTAGAGCCGCCAGATTTACGATGGACATTTGAAACAGTCTGCGCTGACATCCCCAGCATTAGAGGGAAACCTTCTCTGTGGCCGTTCTCATTGGGGCAACCTTTTTTGATATATATATATATATATATATATATATATATATTCCACCGTTATAGTTAGTTCAGCTAACAGAGAGGTGTAAAAAGGGGCATGGCCTCAAACCACCTCTCTGCAACGCAGCCCTGTGGCGCATACTGGAGGTACCTGGTGGGCTAGTTGGCCCCCAGGGACCCCCAGTATTCAAGGGGAATTAATTTCCCAACTTACAACGCGCCAGGGGGCTGCATGGAGGGGGCGGGGCCTCAGCGCGATGCCAGCTTTTTTTACTTTTTTCTTTTTTCAGAAGGGGGGCTGTGTGGCCCCCCTTCTTTTCTCAGTTTTGGGGCCCTGGGGACCCCATCCCCCAGGGCCTGACCACTTTTTCATTAAAAAAAAAATTAAATCGGGAAGGGGGCCAATTTTGGGCCTGGGGACCCCATCCCCCGGGGCATGGCCAGAATTGTATTCCTTTTTTTAATGTTTGGAGGGGGGCCCCCCTCCTAAGGCCAATTATGGCCCCGGGGACCCCATCCCCCGGGGCCGGCCTTTGCTTTTTGGGGAGGGGGGCAGTGTGGCCCCCCACCCGGGCCACTCCAGGCCCCAGGGACCCCATCCCCCAGGGCCTGGCCTCTCTGTTGGGGACCGTGGGGGGAGCCCCAATGCCCCCACGGTCCCGCCGGCTCCCCGCCTCCTGTGGGAGCCGGCATTGCTTTTCCACAAGGGGAGCTGCTGACATGCAGCTCTTCTTGTGGAAAAGCAATTCTGCTTTGCTTCATTGTCCCAGGGGTGGGCACCCCGGGACACTGCAGGAGCCAGCCCTGGGGGGTGGTGGTCCCCAGGGCCATCGAGGGCTCCAGGAGGAGGGCCGCGCGGCCCCCCTCACTTCATTTTAAAAGCCCCGGGGAGGTGGTGGTCCCCGGGGTCTGGGGGTCTGTAACGGACCCCCGAATTTAAATATAGAGTGCACTGGGGAGGTGGTGGTCCCTGGGGCGTGTGGGGGGGCTCGAGCCCCCCCACACATCTTTTAAAAATAAAAAATAGAGCCCCGGGGCTGCGGGGCTGCGGGGGGCCATAGTGCCCCCGCATACATTGTAATAAGCCCCAGGGAGGTGGCGGTCCCCGGGGCTGCGGGGGCCCCCGCGGGCCCCCGCTATTATTTTTTGGGCAATGCCCCCGGGACCTGGCCCACCCGGGGGCCTCATTTAAATGAAGCGCGGGCCCGCGCTTCATTTTTTAAAATATTTTTGCGGGATTCGAGGCCCCAATGCAAATTCAGCCGAAATGTTTTTTTTTTTAAAAAATGCTTTTTTGGGCCTTTGGGGTCCTGGTGGGACCCCCTGAGCAGGCTTAGGGGGTCAGGGTGTTTCTACCCTGCACTCTTTTCTTCATTTTTCACTTAGTTTTACTGTTTTCTTGTGACTCGGTTCTACTGAGTCACAAGATGGCTGCCAACACTTCCTGGTTTGGAGTGTTAGCAGCCAATCACAGTGAAGCTCGTGGTCGGGAGGGTTCGCGAATCCACCTCGTCCCTAGATATCGAAACTTTTATTTTTTGAATTTCTCAGCAACTACTGAACGGATTCACACCATTTAAAAAAAAGGTTGCTTTCTGAACCAAGCACTACCTTTTTGCCAAATTTGGTGTAATTCCGTTCAGCAGTTCGAGCTGTAGCCTTGGCTAAATTTTCCTATGGAAAATTGATTATCCACCTTTTATTTTTGAATTTCTCAGGAACTACTGAACGGATTTACACCATTTAACAAAAAGGACTCTTTCTGAACCAAGGGCTACCTTTTTGCCAAATTTGGTGTAATGCCGTTCAGCAGTTCGGGCTGTAGCTTTGTCTAAAGTTTCCTACGGAAAATAACATGGAGAAAATTTGTTTTGGGACCCCCATTTTTTCTCGGTCCCCGCTTGACGAATCACCCCGAAACATTCAAGACAGGAGCTGACTGGAGCGCCCCACTAGTTTTGAAAATTTCGCGAAGATTCGTCAGCCAGCGCCAAAGTTATTGGGAAAAGAAAAAACGCTTTTCCTATGGAAACTAGGTCCTAACTATAACTACCTACTGGCAACCGCCAGTAGGTAATATATATATATATATATATATATTTTATAAAAAATCGCATAGAAATTCACAGAACAAAACCAAAGGTTACAGGGACGTTATAGTTGGGCTCAGGTTTCATTCATACACAACCAGTGATATTCAGAAGTTATAGTTAGCTGAGCTAACTATAACTTGCGCCCCGCAATGCACTGCTTATGGCTTCATATATTACATCACTCATGACATGGTCAGTGACATCACTGATGACTTTAATGATGACATCTCAAATGACTTTACTTATGACTTCACAGAAGACATCATCCATTGACTGTGAGTGTTTTAAAAACGTTTATGAGTGTTAAATATATATATGTCAAGGTGTATTGGTGAATCAGTGGGTGTATGAGTGCCTGATTGGATGATTCAGTTGGTGCATGAATAACTGTATAAGTGAGTGATTAGGTGTCTCTGTGAATGTACGGGTAAGTGACTGGTTGTGTGAATGTTGGTATCTGTCTGTCAGTTGGTGTCTAAGTGACTGTATGGGTGTGTGAGTTGGTATGTGAGTTTCTGTATGGGTAAGTGATTGGTTGTCTGAGTACCTCTATGGGTGTCTGAGTGTCTGTGTGGGTGGGTGAAGGGGTGTGTGACTGCCTGTATGGATAAGTGAGTGGGTGTATGGCTGTGTTGGTGAGTGAGGGCATATGTCAATGGTCTATGGGTGAGTAACTGGGTATGTGAAAGGCAGTATAGGTGAGTGATGGGGTATGTGAGTGACTGTATGGGTCAGTGAGTGAATGTGACAGTGGTTGGGTGAGTGTGTGCTTATATCAGTGACTGTTTAGGTGAGTGAGTATGTGTTAGTAACTGTATGAGTAAGTGAGTGAGTGTTTGTGTAACTGTATGGGTGAATTAGTGGCTTTATGACTGGCTGTAAGAGGGAGTGAGCTGGTGTGTGTGTAGCTCTATGGGTGACTGACTCATTGCGTGAGTAGCTGTATGGGTGTATGAGTGAATATGTCAGTGGCTGTATTAGTGAGTGAGTGGGTGTATGAGTGGCTGTATATGTGAGTGAGTGGATGTGTGTACTGATCTATGAATCAGTGAGTGGCTGTGTAAGTACTGGTATGGGTGTGTGAATGGGTTTGAGAATGGTACTGTGGAAGTTGGAGTGGGTGAATGAAAGGTTGTAAGGGGTGTGAGTGGGTGGGTCAGAGATTCTGTGGATGATGTTATCAGTGATGTCATGTGAGATGTCATCAATGATGTCATCAGTGAAGTCACTGACCATGTCATTAGTGATGTAATATGTGAGGTCATAAGCAGTGCATTGCGGGGGCACGAGTTATAGTTAGCTCAGCTAGCTATAACTGCTGAATTTTACTGGTTTTGTACAAATGAAACCTGAGCCTAACATAAACATCCCTGTAACCTTAGGTTTTTTTCAGTGAATTTCTAAGGTTTTTTTTAATTCCATTTCCTAACTATAACGTCTCTGTAACCTTTGTTTTTTTCAGTGAATTTCTAAGGTTTTTTTAATGCTAATTCCTAAGTATAATGTCCCTGTAACCTTTGGTTTTTTCAGTGAATGTCTATGGTTTTTTAAGTAGTAGTCACGTTTGCAGAGTGGTAGAGAAAGGGGGCCTGGTGACCGACCAACTCTCATGAATCCCACTGTATAGGACTTACAGGAGGTACCAGGAGTTCTTCTTGGCCTACAAGGTCCCTCAGGGGTAAAGTGGACTTCATCCCCCAACAAGTAGTGCACCACGAGCCGCGTTTGCAGAGTGGCGGAGAAAGGCGGCATGGCCTCCGAAGACCTCTTAGCAATCCCGCTGTGTGGGACTTACTGGAGATAACAGGAGGGGTAGTTGGCCCAAAGGACATTCTTGGGGGCCAACAAACCTCCTGTTATCTCCAGTAAGTCCCACACAGCGGGATTGATGAGACCTCATAGGAGGCCACACACCCTTTCTCCACCACTCTACAAACGCGCCTCCTGGTGCACCACTAGTAGGGGGATGAAGTCCTCCTAGCTATTGAGGGTCCTTAGAGGCCAACTACCCCTTCTGTTACACCCAGCATGTCCCACACAGTTAGTTTTCTGACACTTCGCCTGTAGCATGGCTAACTTTTTGACATTACTTAAAGGAGGTTTCACTTTGGTTTGACTGGACGCTTTTTAACAAAGAGGCCCTTCTTCTCACAGAAGAGCCACAGGCCATTCTGTCATCTCAAATCTTTCTCTTCCTTGGAAAGAGGTGACCTTATTGAGCCTATCTCCATTGGCTCAGCACCTGAATCCAGTCTCTGCAAAACTGTCTTGTTTCTATGAAAATTAGGAAAGTATCTTTATCTCCTGACATTTCATTAGGGCAACGATCCAATCATAAGGTCAGTACATGTCTTTGGCTGTGGTTCAATTTGTGCCAAGATGTCTTTCACATCATCTTTCAGCCATTGATAAAAAAATTCTACTCGCTTTTCTTTGGGCCAAGATGTCTCCGCAACTAATCTATTAAATTTAGTCAGGTAGGTCACTAAGTCCTTTATTCCCTAGTGAAATTCTAATAATTCTTCGCCTGCGCTAAGGGTGCTGGCCTGTCTATCCAAGAATCTTTTGAATTATTTTCTGAACTCATCGCAGTCAGTCAGGATGGGGTCATCCTTCCTGACCAGGGGGGTCACCCAAGCAGCTGTGTCCCCTATCAGGTATGATATGGTGAAGGCTACCCAGGATTGATTTGTTTGAAAGGCAGTTGGCCTACAAGTGAAATGAAGCATTATCTACATCAGGAACACATGGACCTTTATTTGGCTATCCAGATTATCCCTCTGGTGCAGCTAAGGGGACTGGTGTAGGAACAGTCACTGAAATTTGAGGTGTAGGGAAACTGGTGCCTGGACTTCCTACAGGAAACTGGCCAGAGGGGACATCAAAAGGATTTTTCTGTATCTTGTCTATCCTATCCTTAAGGGCTGCTCTCTCAGCCCAAGATGCTGTCAACTCTTGTTGAACCAGAGCTAAGGCACCTAACAGATTCTCTAGGGAAGCAATCTTGGGACGTACTGATCAGGAAGAGTTACATTTGTGGACGTGTTATTCTGTCACCGTCAATGCTCCTTGGGATCAGTGTGATGCTCAAGTGGGTCCACCAATTCCACTTGCTCTGCTGGCATGGAATTTTGATGTGGCCAGATGAGGGAAAGGAATATGAGGTTGTAAGGGAGGAACAGCGATGAGTGAGACCTGAAAGACAGAAGAAAGATGCTACCCCACTGTCTCTATCCTGCATGCACAATGCTTTCATCTTCCCGCTCCTATTCTGTTAGGAAGTAGTTATGGTAAAACATTATCATGCCCGCTGGATGGGAATTAACTTTCATTACTATGCGGTTACATTGACACACATGACTAACACTTGTGAAGCAATCAAAAGCACAGCACACACCAACATACCACAAATACATCTATAGCTGTTTGAGTACTCAGGCATTTCTTCATTATTCACAGATTGAGGTCTCTCTGTTGTCAAAACTTTAATTGACCCCAATAAACTGTTACATGGGTCTAAGGGACGTTATAATATACAAATGTCCTTGGTTATTCTCGCAAATGTAAAAACAACAATAAACCAAAAGAGTGTTTTCTGAAAGTTTGTTCCTCCCCTTGCACTGGGGTTTCAAAGTTAACCCAGGGTGTCCAGGATCAGGGCATCCATAATCACAAAGAGAGAGAGAGAGAGAGAGCTTTGAGGCCTGTATGGCCTGTCTCTTCTCCACCGGCGATGTCCTGCCATTTATCCTGGCAGAGGTCGCATTGAAGAACTCGGGGCTCGAGCTGCTCACCTTCACTCAGGTGGGCCATGCTTTATAATGGTGCCCTACCCGTGATGGCAGAAGCAACAGCAATGATGGGGCACTTGGGGTTGAAGTCCTCCCCAACCAGGAAATGCAGATCATGGTCCACAAATTACAGTATCTGTAAGGGAGAATATATATATATATATATTTCCACACAATCCTTCTGCAACAGACGAATAGATGGGTCGCACTCCCGTAGATTTTGCAATTTTTATTTTACAGGGATACAGGCGAGATAGACCAATGCGTTTCGGTATTACCTAATACCTTGATCACGATCGTGCACGTTACTTGTTACGTATTGGGTAGTTATTGGGCAGTTAACTAGACAAAACTTTTTTCTTCGATGGTGGTAACATTTCAATGGTTTTGACTGCACTGCAGTCACAGAGCCTTGATACATTTCAAAGAGAAAGGGGATGCATCTTTCATACCCCCTTGTGTTTGCGATTCAGAAAGGGTCTCAAACCACTTTTATGATTTGGAAAGCCTCCAAAAAAGGTTCATCCGGACAAAGCTACAAGTTCTTACACATAATGAGGGCTTGTACATTCCAAAGTAATATTTTGCAATCCAAACCTGATATACAGGGTTACTACAAATATTGCTATACGAAGAACTTAGATCCTAAAGGAATGGCACCTACTTCTAAAGAAAAAGAAATTAGGCAAATGCGTGCATAGACGTATTGCAATGTTTAAATTTATCAATACAATTTCAGTAGTGTTAGAGTTGCATTGATTCTCTTCAAGAAATATGGTAAAGATGTATGCTATATAGGATAAGGATATTGCAAGTTACTGAGGAGTTCCATGAACATATAGAGGAATGAGGCTGCCGTCCGAGTTCCTTTATAAGGTTATGGAACTGTGAGTTGACTTGCAATATCCTTATCATGTAGAACAGGTGGTACTTTAATCCTTATAATACATGGTCACACCATCACATTCCCCACAAACCACACAAATCCCTCTTTGCAAACCTAAAGAATAAAATATTGACTTTTTAATGCAAAATTAAACAAACCAAAAAAGCTATTCGAAAATAGCTGCAAAAAGATATTATAATCAGTTTAAAATGTCTTTTTCGTTTAAAAAAAAAAGTGCAGTAACTCATAATGAGTAGAAACATACAAAAAGATTCTAACTTTGGTATAATTACCCAAGGAGTACAAAGAATAAACATGTTGCCATAAATATTGCCTTTTTTCTTGTCAATGTACAACTAGAAAACCAGAGCAGAAGTAAGAAAAGCAATATTTGGGGGCATATTTACAATGAAGTGAAGGTGCACGTTGTTAGCCTCCTTGGCTTAACGCCTCGCTCCGCCACTTCAGAAACGCAGGCCTTCACCATATTTACAACAATATGGTGCAGCCCTGCGTTTCCCCCTGCGCTGGCGCTAAATTTAGCAGCCTATCGCCAACGCAGGCACCCTTGCACCAATCTTTAAATGGTGTTTAGTAACTTTTTTGTGTGCTGCTTAATGCAGCACACATAGAAGTTGCAAAACGTCATTTTTTTGATTGTGTATGTGCAGGAAGGGACACCTTCCTGCACATAATCAATCAATGGTGTTTTGCTGTTTCTATATGTGTCTGCACAACGCAGCACACATAGAAACAGCAAAAACGAGGAGAAATAAAGCATTTCTCCTTGTTTTGCCTGTTTAAGACCAGGTTTTCCCTGGTCATAATTTTGGCACTGCCTCCTATTTACGCCACCCTCGTAAATAGGGGGCAGCATCAAAATCAATGGGTGTTGCGGTGTAACGCCCACGGCCACACACTTTGCCCTCTCCTTTCACGCTAAGCATAGCGTGAAAGGGTGCCTTATTTGCAAGGCAGCGTTAAGCCACGTTAAGTAGCTTAACGCTGCCTTGTAAATAAGGCGAAGCCCCTATCGCCACCACGACGTCACTAAAAGTGAAGTTGTGGTGGTGATAGGGGCTTGTAAATATACCCTATTCTTTTTTTCTTTACTCAGGTTAATTATGTTCCGTGACCTGACCTGCTTTACGCTGGGCTGCTGGCTCTGGCAGCAAGGCTTGTGACGTCAGAACTCAACTGTAATAAGATGAGTTCTGATGTCATTTTGTTATAATTGGTGAATGGGTGCGTCACGAGTCACTGAATACAGAGAAATTAAGAGACAGGTTTTTATACAGGGATTGTAAGACCCCATATATTATAAATACATTAGAGACGGGTTTTTCTAGGCATTGCAGCATCCCACATACATAAAGCATTTTCTCCACTTCTCAAAAGCCGGAATTACCCTTAAAGAGTCTTACCTCAGAGCCCTACTGGGTTATATATTTTACACATTAATTATACTTGCTTACATCTACAACACATTTTAAACAAAATGGTAACCAGTCATTTTTCTTTGAATAATTTGAATATATCACTTATCCTGAGTGCATGCCTTGCAGGTACATACTTGTTTTTACGGATTTTGTTAAATATTCCATCAAATGAACCTGATGCTACTACAAAGTTTTAATCAAACTCTTTCACCTCGCTTGCTAAAGCCTAGAACTAAATGTGGGCTTGTAAGCTTTAAATAGATGGCCCAGAAGCTGCTGTGCTGACTTTACATGGATTATATTCAGAACTGCTGACAGGTATGTTTTAGGATCACATATTTTAATTTAGGCACTTGAGCTGTTTTTATCTGCTTTATCAATTTCTTGTTTGTTTAACCATCTGTAAATATTCTAAGTTGGTTTAAGATCTCATGAATGCACACTACTTCACAGGGGTTGTAAATTGATAATCAGCCATGCAACATGACAAACAGGCACTGAATCATCAGAGCATTTGACAGAATTTAATTGCCATGACTGGCTTAATAAATTCATCTCTGTTTTATAACGTGCATGTGCACTGCACTTGAATTATAAATGTGATAGTTTACCTCAAGTGCAACCACAGGGCACAAACATATGTTACAAATACTTCTGCACACTTTTTCGAAAGAGTTTCTCCTCACCTCTCCTCCACAGTTTCGGATACAAAATGCACTGTACACCCAGTTGATGACATGTAATAATGAGCAGAGTCTCATTAATATTTAGTCGACAAGATGATGTTGTGCTCACTTCCCAAGCAGGCACACAATGTGTATAATGTAATTTGTGGCCAACATACTGGCGACCCTATGGATAGCAGTGGTCCAACCAATTGTGTAGTCCATGCACGAATGTATAAATGTGCTGCTTCTAAAATAGTGGGATGTATGGTTAGATCTCATGATATTCAAAGGAATACAGGAAGTATTACCTGCCTCTCACCAAAAATAAGATGAAACAGCTTTACTCATACAGAGCAGTGTACAAGTGCCCTCATGCTTCTTTGTTGCCAACTTCATATATCTTGTGTGAGTACGGATCTTACTTGTGTTCGTTTCCCTATAAAATTCCTCATGCTATACTTATATTCCAACTACATCCTTTTATGATTCTTCTAGGTCAAGTGTCTCCAACCTTTCCTTTGGTAAGAGCTACTTATGTACAATGAAAATCAATGACAATCAACCCACGCTACTAATATTATAAATATTGTATTTTGTAATAGTCACCACACCATACAAGATTAAATTAGTCGCCACCCTTTGCAAGATTAGCACCAGTGATCACCTCAGTACATCAGGCAGGGATGTCAGCAGTATTGCGAAAAATAATTTGTCAATTTGGAATGCCTTTGGGTGGGACATAGCTAACAGTCATAGCTGCAATGCCCGTAGCACCAAGGTAATAATATTAGTACTACATTTCCTCAACACCAAATATCAGCTTTAGATAACAATTTTGTCTCCAAACATCAGCGTAGGATTTCCAAAAGATACAAACATTTTCATCTTGAACACACACTTATCAATTTTGATATACATCAATATTCATTCAGAAAAGCAAAAGCTTTTAATTTAGAAGGCTGGGTTGCACACAAGAGAGCTACTTAGAAGTTACTGAAGAACTACCAGTAGCTCATGAACTATTCGTTGGAGAAACTTGTTCTAGGTTCTAATATCATATGCTACTGTGGAGTGTGGGGTACCTCATGGCTCCCTGCAATCCCTATTCATTTGAATATATTCATTAACCCTCTGCTCTCCGTCCTCAAGGTGTCAAAAGTCACTTTACCCCAGATATAAAGGAGCAGTCACCTCCTACGCCCCAAGAGATTTACTCCCTACCTCTTTCAAGCCAATATTGCAAGCCTCCCCCAAGCTATAACACCCAACCTCATCACCCCCCTCCCCTACTGTCAATACCCCAGACACTCAAACCTACACCAAATTTAATTAATTAGCTTGATTTGATCCAAACACCAGCCTACCCCTAAGCAGACACTGGCCAACAGAAATATCGTCCCTATTGCAAACACAGCCCCTGTAACTCCTTTCACAATATCATACACATCTGCTCTACATTGCATGCATCATAATTGAAGATAGGCAATGAAACACAAACTTGAAATCTATGACACTATTACATATTATAGCCTAGACTTACTTATTGTCACAGAGACCTGGTTCAATAATACATCCCATACCATACTTGACATTCTTCTTCCTCCAGACTACTCAATCATCAGAAATGACAGACTAGCTAGAATCAGGGGAGGCATGGCTGCCATCTAAAGAGCTTCCCACCAGCTCTTTCTCCACTCTCCAATGCCTCACCTTGGAACTGCAAGTACAACACATTTCCCCATTCAGACTTCATGTAATCTATCAACCACCAGGTAATAATGTGGCCTTTATCGAGGAAACATTGATTTTGCAAGTGACCAATCAACACAAAATAACAATGTCATCTTTCTAGGTGATTTTAATCTGCACTGTGGCAACACAGATGATTGTTCAATCAATCAGCTAGTCGCCTACCTCTCCGCAAATTAACTGGTACAACATAACCTTAAATCAACGCACAAGTAAGACTCCATACTAGATATCATAATCTCAAAACCCAACCTACTCTCAGTTGACGACCTCATTCCGATAGACTGGTTACAACTCTCTCACGTCATGACCAGAGGTCAACCAAAAAGAGTGACCTCCTGGCTTTGCAGCACCAAGAACATTGACATCAGCACACTGCAATAAAGGTACTTCCCACCATCAATCCCGACTTTGATTTCTATGCCTCCACTGCCCACTGCTTCCACAATTTTTCTGTTTTGCTCGACGAGGAAGCCCCACTTCAAAGCAAAATAACATTACTAACACCATTTGCTCATTGATTTAATAAGGTCTTTTACGAGGAAAGCAAAACCTTGAGATCTCTATTTAAGATATCGAAACAGTCACCATCCAGCACTAATCTGGCATGCCTCTGCAATGCTCTATCATTTTAACAAAAGCACACATTTTGTTAGAAATCTAGTCTCTTCAGATCCCTCCTTGACTCGGCCAAGAATCGATCTAAACAACTCTTCAATCTAATCAAAACAGCCACCAGCCCTCTCCCATGCCCCCCTCCTCCAAATTTGACGACCTCTCCAAGAAAACTGAACCTTTCCAAAACCGAACTCCTCCTCATCTCCTCTTCCAATTCTCCACAGCAACTAAATTGGCATCCCTTTCTCGCTTCTGTTTGGCATCAATGTTTAATGGTTTGCCTTTTTTTTCTTGGTGCATGAGGTTAGAGCGACAGGTAGCAAGCAGAGCCACAAGAAAACTCAGCTTATTTTAGGCTTGAGGCGTCAAGAGGACCTCAAACTGAACCAGAGTTTAACATATGGCTTGAGTCTTCAGTGGCTCACTAATCTCTGTACTTTACATTGGGTATTCTGTGCCACAAATAAATTTTGATGCTGCTGCCAGTGTGAGGCCTGTTTTGTACGTGAGAATATCTTAGCTTGTGCTGCTGATGCCCATTTTGTACGTGTGCTGCATGTGATGGGAACTTACACTGCTGCCAAATGCTGCACATTGTGTATGTGTGCTACACACAGGCTTGGACTGCTGCTGCATATGCTGTCCTATTTCTGTGAATGTGAGGGAAGCTTGCATTGTTTCTGGCCAGATCAGTATGTGCTCTATGGGTGTTAGAAAAGTGTTTACTCCTGTGCAGCGCTGTACCTGTTTTGTGTATGGAAGTCTTGCTATGCATGTGAGTCAAGCTTGCACTCTATACCCCAGTGCTGTTCCTTACATTTGTACCAAATTTGAAATGCTGCTTGTTCATTGTAGCTAAAGGAGGCATAAAATGGTGCTGCCCTGTCCACACTTGTCCCATGTCTTTAAAGAAAGTTTGAGTGGCCTTCAATATCACATTTGTTCAGTATCATTGAAGGAAGCTTGGAATGGCTGGCTCTGCTGTACCAAACTCGTTCCATGTCTTTGAAGCAAGCTTGCATGGTCCTGAGTTGCACACTTGTTCCATCTCTTTGAAGGACACTTGAACTGGCCCTGCAGTGCCATACATGTTCCATGTCTTTTAATGAAGCTTGTACTGGCCCCACAGTACCTCATTTGTTCCAAGCTTTTGAAGGAAGTGTGTACCGTCTCACCAGCCTCATATTTTTCCAAAAATAATACATAAACTTGCTTACAGAAAATGGGATTTGCATAAGCCTACTACAGTTTTTCATCAAACAGAGTGCCATTCACATGTTAGTACAGCTCTTCAGGACAGCATACATACAATTTGGCAGTAGCTCAGCCCTCTTCAATGTTGTTGCCAAGGCTTTTGCTCTGCCTAATGGGCTTCTTTAGGATGTTAGGCAGTGTGAGTAGCAGTATTTTGCCTACTTTTTATGACTCTGCATCTATAGAAGTCCAACCTACTGAGATATTTCAATTAGTTCATCCCCCAGAAGCTCACCTGTAAATGCAGACTACTGCTAATTGAGTATTGAGAGTACCAGTAGCTGTGCTGCCATTGCTACTGGACCACAACTTTCTTATGCAGAGTATGAGGTGTCATTGCTGTAAGATTTAAAACCATGCCACTAACTTCAAATGCTTTTCTGCATCCATATTTTACTGTTCCAAGATGGCAGACCAGTGTGAAACTTTACTGTTTAATTTGTTATTGAAGCACATGGCCTGCACATTTAGTTGGTATATTTTTTCTTTTGTTTTTCGTTGTTTATTTTAGCATGTGCTTGTACTATAAAGACAACTACCAACTTGCTTTTTAGAAGGCAAGTAGGACGCTTCCCCACAAAAGTCCACAAAGATCAGACTCACATAGAGTGCAGCGCTGGTTCATGTGTGGCTAACAGGAGATTAGATAACCTCAGTTGACATTCAGGCTTCAGTGTAGCTTTGCAGCTGAACAGCTTGAATTGCACTAGTGACCCAATGCACCAGATACTCAACCTATGCTTCTTATGCCATCATCTGTCCAAACTCTGCACCTTCCTAGTGAGCGATGTACCAGTGTACTTGTGTGAGGGAAGAATAGCCACCATGTTTAGCGAGTGCATTTTGAGGGGTTTGCCTGTGTGAATGCAGGACGTATTTAGTGAGTGCAAGATAAGTAAGTGGTTTACAGGTTGAAAGCTGTGCCTGTTGGAGTACAGAATAACACATAAGCCTGTGTGAGTGCAGCGTGAGCAACGTGCCTATGTGAGAGCAGCAGTGTGAATGTGGGGTCCATCCATGTTATGTCTTTGAGTGCATGTACTTTACAAGGATCATACCGATTGGTTTTGTTAATGATTTCAAGGGTAAAGGCTTTGTCCTGCAGAAATGCAGTGCAGGGATTGGAAATACATTAGTGAGGGTATGAGCATGGTAGTGAGTTTTGATATAGCAGGTGCAGACTGTGTCGAAGGAAGTTGAGGAGTGTCGGGTGCAGCTGACAGATTACGATGCCACCGTAGTGTGGGGGCCCAATTACTTTGCTTGCAATAGCCCCCATGGCAGACTAGCTACACCACTGTTCTACACTGTCACATTGAACACTGGTGCCTCAACTAACACGTGCAATGCCTTGAATGTTTCCTCTTCTAAATCAATTGAAGCACCAAGACGTAAAGGAGCATTAATCCATAGTAGATCTTTGGCTCAGCATTATATAGATTCAAGATCTGTGATAGAATTATAATAAGTAGTATCTTGTGATTTAATGTACCATGAACTGTATTTATGAATTTTATTCTCTAGTGTCTTTGTGAGCTTATGTTGATATAATCATTGTCTCTCTGGGCTGAGAAATTATCGTGCATTCACCATATTTTAAATGTTTTTCTAGAAATTGTTTGTGGAGAAGCCCTTTTTATGGGAAATCCCAGTATGGAATGCTAACATGTATCAAATAATTTTTAAATCAGTTTTATTATGGAGAACTGTTTTTATATAGAATGCTTTTATGGTTATATACTATATTCCGAATAAAGCTTGATTTGATTTGATTCAAGATCTCATTATAGGCAAGTCCCTTGACCTGGTTTAATAACAGATTTATTGATTAAACAGAAGCTAATGTACGCTTGACCCTACCCCCAAATTACCAGATCTTGAGGTGTTATCTTCCACTTAAAACAAGGGTGCCTAGCTGCTATATTTAACAAAGCCTTAAATATTTAGCTAATTAGAAAATCCCAAGTTTATTCCTTCTTTTACTGAACTCTTACCCACTCTCAACCTCTAATGTGGGATCACGTGCATAGGTTATATATATATATATATATATATATATATATATATATATATATATATATATATAAACTAAATGTTATCTACTGGCTGGCGCCAGTAGGTAGTTATAGTTAGGACCATGTTTCCATAGGAATTTATTTTGACTTGCCTATATCTTTGGTGCTGTTTGATGAGTCTTCACGAACTTTTCCAAAAATAGTTCCCCAGTCATTCTAGTTGTGCATGGAAAGTTTCGGGGTGATTCGTCAAGCGTGGTCCAAGAAAAGGGGGGTCAAAAAAAGTGTTTTCCCAATGTTAATTTCCATAGAGACAACTACAGCCCGAACCACTGAACGGAATTACACCAAATTCGGTAGAAAGTTATCTCTTGGTCCAGAAAGAACACTTTTTCTTATTTGGTATAAATCCATTCAGCAGTTTGACATATATAGAAGAAAACAAATTTGTAAATCTAGGGATGAGAAGGCTTCACAAACCCTCCCGATATCGTGCTGAGATCCGATTGGCTGCCAACACTTCAACCATGAAGTGTTGGCAGCCATTTTGGGACAGAAAAGGTTAAAAAAGAAGAAAAGGGGTAGCGTACGAATACCCTGACCCCTTAGGTTTAGTGTTTGTGGCACCGAGGGATGCCACCAGGGCAAAAAAGCATTTTATTTTTACATTTTCACTGACAATCAAGATGGATCTGTGGTTCCAGTGAAAATGAAAACATACAAAGAACAACCGCGAGCTCCAGCACTCGTTTTGAAATGAGCTCCTGGGTGGGCAGGTCCCGGCAGCATTTTTTTTAAAAAGGGAGGATTTCAAAACCCTGAGGACAACCACCTCCCCCGGACTTTATTTTCATAAAGGAGAGGGCGACACAGACCTTCCTCCTGGACCACAACCTTCATCTGACTTTCATTTTATTTATGGAGGGGGTCAGTGTGGACCCCTCCTAGGCTTATTACAAGCTCCGGGGAGCACCTCCTGTCCAGGGCAATACATTTTGCAAACATGTGGGGAGACGCACAGACCCTACAGGTCCCTGGGAAACACCACCTCCCCCGGGGCCTACACAATAAATAATACTGGGAGGCAGGATGTGCTGCTCCCCTCCAGGGCAATATACAGTCCTGGGGTACACCTCCTCCCTGGGGCCATCCCATGCAAACAGTACGAGGGAGCCAGCATCCCCCCTCCTGGAGCTATATATTACCCTGGGGACCACCACCCCCTAGGGCTGGTTCCTGCTATGTACCGAGGTGCCCACCCCAGGACATAGCTGTTTGCTCTGACTTGGCAGGAGCTTTGACAGCTCCCGTCTAGTCAGAGCAAACACGAACTTCACTCTGAGCAAACGGGCAGGGAAACGACAAAACAATTGCTCTCACAGACAGGGAGCTATATGTTTAGCAGCGCCCTTTCTGTTAGAACAATGCTGGCTCCCGCAGTAGGTGGGGAGTTGGCTGGGATTGTGGGAGCCTTGAGGTTCCCGCCATGGTCATCAAGCTGCACACTGGGTTCCCTGGGGGGCACCCAGGAGACATGGCTGGGCCTTGAAAGAGGGGGTCCCAAGGGATGAAATTGATCCGGTGAGGGGGCCGCGCGGATCCCCTCCACCACTGAGTTAAAGCCGGGCTTTGTCAGTTGAGATGTCATCAGTGATGTCATCAATGATGTCAATGACCATGTCATGAGTGATGTAATATATGTGGTCATAAGCAGTGCATTGCAGGGGCGCGAGTTATTGTTAACTCACTAACTATAACGGCTGAATTTCACTGGTTTTGTACAATTGAAACCCGTGCCTAACTATAACGTCCCATTAAACTTTGTTTTTTTAGTGAATTTCCAAGTTTCTTTAAATTCCTTTTCCTAACTACAACGTCATTGTAACCTCTGTTTTTTATCAGTGTATACATATGTATACACAGGTTACAGAGACGTTATAGTTAGGCTCAAGTTTCAGTCATAAAAAACCAGTGAGATAAAGCAGTTATAGTTAGCAGAGCTAACTATAACTCACTCCTCCGCAATGCACTGCTTATGACCTCACATATTACATCACTCATGACATGGTCAGTGACATCACTGATGACATCTCAAATTACATCGCTGCACATCATGACAAACCTTTTCTACATCTGTCACAGTACCATGTAAAAGTATTCTATTCATTTCTCCTAAACATAAAGCAAGAGTTTTTACATAGTACAGCCTCCTAACTAAAGTTCACATTGTTGAGTGATGTAAAGCTAACATCCTGAAATGATGAAAGGTGCTTTGCACACTTTCTTTGATAAAGAAGCTAGTGAGCATCCCTGCAAATGTGTATGCTTTCTAATCTTGCAAGGAACAAATCCTTGTAAAGTACTTATTTTGTATTTTAAACTTGGAAAGATAAGTAGGAATTTCCTTAATATATCAATGGATTGCTGTCAAATACTACAAACACTACTACATTTCCATTTGTGTACAGGCGCCTGACTCTACCTTCCTTGTATCTGTTCTCCAATAACTTGTTCCACATTTGTAAGTACCATCACCTCTTTTGCTATAGGAGTGCCATTCTGTAACATCGTACTCTGTAATCAATAGCATGAACTAATCTACTATCCCGGAGATAGCTTTCTTCATTAAAGAATGTATGCATTCTCCACTAAAAACTATACAAAAGTTACTTCTATTCACTGTTAGAACTGGGGGTCTCTAGTTGGCAATGGTTTGCACCTTTGTCCAAATAGGGACCCTTGCTTCTAGTCAGGGAAAGGGGGATACACTCCTAAAATAACCCCTGCTCACCCCCTGGTAGCTTGGCACGAGCAGACAGGCTTATCTCAGTGGCAGTGTGTAAAGCATTTGTGAGCACATACAGTAATACAGTGAAAACACTACAAATGGACACCACACCAGTTTAGAAAAATAGATAATCTTTATCTAATCATAAACAAGACCAATACGACAAAAATCCACAGTACAGTTATTAAGGTATCTTCAAGAATAGGTTATTCACTTAAATCAAGTTTCTAGCAACAAATAACTCCACCTGGAGTTATTACGATGTTGTGACAGATGAAAATCCCAAAGTACAGCGCCGACCGCGAGGTTCGCGGCGTCGGGCCCACAAAGAACAGTACCTTGGAAAAGCGATGAAAACAAAGACGGTTCACAGCGTCGGGGAGGTGCGGCTTCGTTGGCGATGCGCGGCCTCGGTTCCTTACAACCCAGGGGAGGTGTAGACTCGGTTCCTTACTGCAGTGCAGGGGAGGTGAGACGACAGTTCCTTACTGCGTCGGGGAGGTGACGTCACAATGGCGCCGAAACCACGGTTCCTTACGATGTCGCTATGTCGATGGGTTCGGGGTCACCCAAGTAGAGGATCGGCTCCGCGATGATGAGATCGGCTTCGGAGTCGATGCAGCACATCAGCAGGCATCAGGCCTACGTCGCAAGTCGGAGCAGCACTCACAGCTTCAGGCAGGTTACGGCGTCGCTTGCTGGCGTCGATGCGGGATGGCAGCTGGTGTTTGGCCTACGTCGCAAGTCGGAGCAGCACTCACGGCTTCGGTGCAGGTTACGGCGTCACTCGCCAGCGTTGGTGTTGCAATTTCCTTCTGTAGCAGCTAAAACAGCATTTCTAGATGCAGGCAGACAGAAGGGGTGAAGTCTTGGTGTCCCTGTGACTTCAGACAGGAGGCAAGCTCAGTTCAAGCCCTTGGAGATCTTCCTCAAGATGACAAAGCAAACAGCAAAGTCTTTTCTCCTCTCCTTGGCAGAAAGTAACCACTGCAGGCCAACCCCAAACAGCAAACAGCACAGGGGCAGTACTCCTCCTTCAGTTTCTCCGGTTCTTCTCCTTGGCAAAGGTTTCTTGATTTCCCAGAAGTGATCTAAAGTCTTGGGGTCTGGGCCCCAATATTTATACTCAAAAAGTCTTTGTTCTCTGGAGGCAGAGAGTGTCTGTGCCTGACCAAAACCAGTTCTGTACAGCTTCTTGGCAGGAGGTGGAGACAGCATTGTTGAAAGCAGACCTGGCCCAGGTAGCTGAAAGGAAATCTCCTCCCCATACTCTCTATTCTATGAGGGCTCCGGGGAGTGAAAGGAAATCCCCGCCCCCTACTCTCTATTCAGCCAAGGTCCTATTCAGCCCAGCCCTGACTCATCAGACTGCTGGAGCCCAAGCCCTCCTGACACTCACAAACCAGACATGCAAAACACAACCTAGCAGAGGCAGGCTGGATGGTTAGGCAAGAAAATACCTATTTTCTAAAAGTGGTATTTTCAAACACAGAATGCAAAAATCACCAGTTCAGGCATACTAAATACTGCCCATTCTGGCCTATGGGAACAGATATCCTTGCAATAGTGAAAAATGAAATTGGCTGTAATTCACTATCAGGACATGCCACACACATCAGGGCATGTCCTACCTTTTACATACAATGCACCCTGCCCTAGGGCCTACCTTAGGGGTGACTAATATGTAGAAAAGGAAAGGTTTGGGGACTGGCAAGTGGGTGCACTTGCCAAGTCAACATGGCAGTCCCAGACTGCACACAGGCTCTGCAATGGCAGGCCTGAGCCATAGTTTACAAGCTGCTTCTGTGGGTGGCACAACCAGTGCTGCAAGCCCACCAGCAGCATTTGATTTACAGGCCCTGGGCACACACGGTGCACTGTACTAGGGTCTGACAAGTAAATCAAATAATACAATTATGGAATCACTAATCCATACAACAATTTACAATAGGGAGCACTTGCACTTTGGCACTGAACAGCAGTGGCAAAGTGCCCAAAGCTATCTAAACCAGCAAAAACAGATGAGGCAACAGCAAAAAATGGAAGGGAGACCCACGCCAATGGTGCCAAGTCTAACACGTGTCCCCTCCAGCTGAAATGTGGGGAGAACTACCCACCCTCTTGGGAGTTCTCTTTACTAAGGCAGAAAAATCTGGACAGACCATCAGCATTGGTGTGTTCTGTACCAGGGCGGTGTTCCACTGTGAATTCCATCCCCTGTAAGGAAATGGACCACCTCAACAGCTTTGGATTCTCACCCCTCATTTGCATCAACCATCTGAGGGGCATGTGGTCTGTCTGAACCCGGAAGTGAGTCCCAAACAAGTATGGTCTCAACTTCTTCAGTGCCCAGACCACAGCAAATGCCTCACGCTCAATTGCACTCCACCTCTGTTCCCGTGGAAGTAACCTCCTACTAATGAAGGCTACAAGTTGGTCTAGGCCCTCCTCATTCATCTGTGAAAGCACAGCCCCCACACCATGCTCTGAAGCGTCTGTCTGCACAACGAATTCCTTTGAGAAGTTGGGCGCCTGAAGCACGGGCGCCGTGCACAAGGCAGATTTCAGGGCATCAAAAGCTTTCTGGCAGGCATCAGTCCAGTTCACTTTCTTGGGCTGCTTCCTGGAAGTCAGCTCTGTCCAGGGTGCAACAATGTTGCAACAATGTTGCCATACCCCTTGACAAACCTTCTGTAGTACCCAGTGAGTTCTAAAAAGGCTCTCACCTCTGTCTGGGTCTTGGGGGGTTCCCAAGCCAGGATGGTATCAATCTTGGGCTGTAGGGGCGCCACCTGGCCGCTCCCAACCTGCTCCCAACCTGGTGTCCCAAGTACACCACGGAACCCTGCCCGATCTGGCACTTACTCGCCTTGATCGTGAGGCCTGCCCTCCGCAGTGCCATCAACACTTCCCAGAGGTGGCGCAGATGTTCTTCCCAACTGGCGCTGAACACTGCGATGTCATCCAGGTAGGCGGCACTGAAATCTTACAGTCCAGCCAAAACCTGGTTGACCAACCTCTGAAAGGTGGCAGGGGCATTCTTCATCCCAAAGGGCATAACCCGGAATTGGTAGTGCCCATCTGGTGTGGAGAATGCTGACCTCTCTCTTGCCCCATCGGTTAAGGCGATCTGCCAGTACCCAGACATTAAGTCAAACGTACTGAGGTACCTGGCAGCCCCCAACCGATCAATGAGGTCATCCGCTCTGGGGATGGGGTGCGCGTCAGTCCTGGTGACTGAATTGAGTCCTCGGTAGTCCACACAGAACCGGAGTTTGGGTGTGGCACCAGGTGCAGCAGCCTTTGGGACAAAGATCACTGGGCTGGCCTCAATCACCCCTAACGCAAACATCTTGGAGACCTCCTCCTTGATGCAAGCTCTCACCCTGTCAGTCACTCTGTAAGTTTTGTGCTTTACAGGAGGACTGTCCCCATTGTCCACATCATGGACGCACCACTCAGTGACACTGGGAGTCAGGGAGAACAGATCAGAAAACTGTCCCAACAGTTGGCGACAGTCATCCTGCTGCTCAGGGGTCAGGGTGGAAGAGAGGTTCACACCATCCACTGACCCATCTTGCTCCTTTGCAGACAGGAGGTCAGGAAGAGCCTCAGTCTCCTCTTCCATCCCAGCATCTGTTGCTAAGAGCATGCCCACTTTGGACCTCTCCAAGTGCGCTTCAGGCGGTTCACATGCAGGACCCGCAAGGGGTTCCTGGGAGATGGCAAGGTCACCAAGTAGGTGACGTCACTCTTGCGCTCCACCACCTCAAATGGTCCGGTCCACTTATCCTGGAGCGCACAAGGCTCCACTGGGGCCATGACCCAAACCTTTTGTCCAGGTTGAAACTCGATCAGAGTGGCATTCTGATCATACCACCGTTTCATCTCTTCCTGGCTGGCTTCCAGATTCGCCTGAGCGAGTTGTCTGAAACGCCGAGTCTGGTTTCTGAAGGCCAGCATGTAGCTAAATACATCCTGGGGAGTTTTACTGGGAGCTTTCTCCCAGCCTTCTTTAACCAGACTCAGAGGCCCTCTTACAGGATGGCCATACAGTAGTTCAAAGGGACTGAACTCTAAGGACTTCTGGGGCACCTCCCTGTAAGCAAACAGAAGGCATGGCAAGAGGACGTCCCACTTACGCCTCATGGGTTCCTCAAGACCCATAATCATGCCTTTGAGGGTCCGGTTGAATCTCTCAACCAGCCCATTACCTTGGGGGTGGTAAGGAGTGGTGAACTTATAGGTTACACCACACTCCTGCCACAGGGACTTCATATAGTTAGATATGAAGTTGGTACCACGGTCGGACACCACCTCTCTGGGGAACCCCACATGGGAGAAAATACCCATCAACGCACGACCCACCACGGGGGCCGTCACAGTCCGGAAAGGGATGGCTTCCGGGTACCGGGTGGCATGGTCCACCAAGACCAGGATGAACCTGTTGCCCATGGCTGTCTTGGGATCCAGAGGCCCCACAATGTCAATACCCACCCTCTCAAAGGGGGTGCTGACTACAGGGAAAGGTTGGAGAGGAGCCTTGTGCTTCCTCCCACTCTAACCACTTGCCTGGCAAGTCTGGCAGGTCCGGCAATGAGTATCTGAACTCTTGCGCATTTGGGGCCAATGAAAGTGGGTGACAAGCCTTTGAAAGGTATTGTCTTGCCCTAAATGTCCTGCTAAGGGTACATCATGATCCAGACCCAGTAGGAAGGCTCTGAAGCGCTGGGGTACCACCAGCACACGGACTGACCCAGGCTCAGCAACCTTAGGCTCACTATACAGGAGACCATTCTCCCAGTAGATCCAATGTGATCCAGATTGATCACCTGCTGCCTGGCTTGCAGCCTGTTGCCGCAAGCCCACAAGAGAAGGGCACTTCTTCTGCTCCTCGCAGAACTCTTCCCTGGAGGGGCCTCCTTCCTGCTGCCAATGGGTCAGCTCAGGCAGGTCCCCCAGTTCAGCCACTTGTTCTCCTGTAGATTCCAGGGCATCCCCCTCAAGGTCTGCCTCCTCCTGGACCGTGGGAACTTCGGGGGCCGGTTTCCCGCGCCCCCTGACTCTTCCCTTTAAGGCAGGCACCTGGGCCACTCTTTCAGGCTCCAGGTCCTCTTGAATGCCCTTACCAGCTGCCATTGACCGAGTGGTCACACATGCCCACTCAGGCAGACCCAACATCTCTAAAAGAGACCTTTTCTCCACCTTAGCCCAAGGGGAGCTTTCCAAATCATTTCCTAGCAGACAGTCAACAGGCATGGCTGGCCTCACAGCTACTTGGAAGGTACCTGAGACCCCCCCCACTCAAAGGGAACCTGTGCCACTTTGCAGTGGCTCTCTGAGTTGTCAGCGGCACCTCCAGGGTAAAATGCATTGGGGACCAGCTGCTTTCAGACACCAGCCAACAACTGACAGCTGTCACACCGGCTCCGGTGTCTCTCAGAGCCTCCACCATATGGCCATTGATGGTCACCCACTGCCTGTACTTCTTAGTGTTATCAGGCAGCTGGGTCCTAGGTACAATCGCACTGTCTCCTAAAGAGACTAGGGACATCTCTACGGGCTCCCACGCACCTTGGGCACCCAACTCCTCCCCCAGGGCTACACTAGCCATCTGCCGGGGCGGTGCACCAGTGCGTGCAGTGGTCACGGTTTTGGGGCATTTGGGACTTCCCTGAAAGTGACCCACCTGACCACAACTAAAACATGTCTTGGGACCCCTATGAACAGATTTATCCATCGGGACCCATGGTCTTTTCTCAGTGGGAGGCTGGGAACCCTTACCTTGGTTCCCTTGGGGATTACTTTGGGGCCCTTTTTGGAACTCCTTCTGCTTACCCTTGTCCCCCCCACTCTACTGCTGGGGACCCTGCCCACCTTTGGCGGAGTCTCCCACAAGACTCTTGTGGACCCGGGTACTGACCCAGCGGTCCGCCTCCTCAGCAAGCTTCCTAGGGTTAGTCAGCTTACTGTCAATTAGGTGCTGGTGTAGCTCTGGAAAACAACTACTGGACAAGTGCTCCCATGCAACCAAATCATAGAGCCCCTGCAAGTCATTTACTTTGCTACCCTTCACCCAACCATCCAATGCTCTGCAAAAAAAGACACATATTCCACCCAGGTACTGGACTCCAACTTTTTGCAATTCCTAAACTTCTGCCTATAAAGCTCTGGAGTCAACCCATACCTTGTCACTAGGGCTTCCTTCAGGTGGGCATAGGACATCTGATCCTCCTTGGGCAATGCTAGTAAGGTTTCCCTTCCTTCCCCCATAAAGCGGCTCCACAACCCCGCTCCCCAATCCTTCTCAGGGACCCGGTGTGATGTCATGGCTACCTCATAGGCCTTAATCCATTGCCCAATGTCCTCCCCCTTCATGTAATCCTTTATGACATCTTTGGGGATGTATACTCTTCCTTCTACAGGCACTGAAGGTGTGCTGCCACCAGAGGGAGTGATTTCTAAGCTTCTTACTTTTAGCTCCAGCTCCCTCACCACTCTCTCATGCTCTAAAAGCATCTTCTTTTCTTCCATGGCCAACCTCTTACTTTCTAATTCTAATTTCTTATGTTCAAGGCTATCATGGCTTCCCTGTTTCAGTTTGGCCAGCTCCATCTCATGCACCCTGCTTCTCTCCGTGTCCTCCAGCTCCTCTGGGGACGGGCCCTTTGAAGAAACACTGCTGCCCCCCCTCGAAGGCACTCTCCCCCCAGTTAGGCCCAATGGCCCCTCTAGCGGCTCCTCTAAATTCTCTGCCTCCTCCAAAGGCTCCTCGGTCTGCCCACTGGCATTCCATGCTTCCAACCAGGCCCTCAGCGCCTTTTGGAGCTCCTCCTTTCTGGTGAGGCCTTTCATAGAGATTTTAAACTTTTTGCAAACAGCTTTGAGTTGTGGCACAGTGTAGGTATCAACCCTCTCTTCTTCAAATTCAATATCTGCAGGTGCAATGGATCCTGCTTTGCTCATTGTGAAAATTGGCAGTTCTCAAAAAAAATAGAAGCTCCACAGAAAAAGTTCTACCAAAATGTATTTGGTCGCGTAATGGTCTGCACTCACTAGTAGTGTACACCAATCACTGTATATGAATCACAAATGCAAGTCCAAATCCTCACCGCTGACCACCAATGTTAGAACTGGGGGTCTCTAGTTGGCAATGGTTTGCACCTTTGTCCAAATAGGGACCCTTGCTTCTAGTCAGGTAAAGGGGATACACTCCTAAAATAACCCCTGCTCACCCCCTGGTAGCTTGGCACGAGCAGACAGGCTTATCTCAGAGGCAGTGTGTAAAGCATTTGTGAACACATACAGTAATACAGTGAAAACACTACAAATGGACACCATACCAGTTTAGAAAAATAGATTATCTTTATCTAATCATAAACAAGACCAATACGACAAAAATCCACAGTACAGTTATCAAGGTATCTTCAAGAATAGGTTATTCACTTAAATCAAGTTTCTAGCAACAAATAACTCCACCTGGAGTTATTACGACGTCATGACAGATGAAAATCCCAAAGTACGGCGCCGACCGCGAGGTTCGTGGTGTCGGGCCCACAGAGAACAGTACCTTGGAAAAGCGATGAAAACAAAGACGGTTCACGGCATCGGGGAGGTACGGCTTTGTTGGCGCTGTGCGGCGTTGGTTCCTTACGACCCCAGGGGAGGTGTAGACACAGTTCCTTACTGCAGTGCAGGGGAGGTGAGACGACGGTTCCTTACTGCGTCGGGGAGGTGACGTCACAATGGCGCTGAAATTACGGTTCCTTACGATGTCGCGATGTCGATGGGTTCGGGGTCACCCACGTCGAGGATCGGCTCCACGATGATAAGATCGGCTTCGGAGTCGAAGCGGCACAGCAGCAGGTGTCAGGCCTACGTCGCAAGTCGGAGCAGCACTCACGGCTTCGGGCAGTTACAGCGTCACTCTCTGGCGTCGATGCGGCACGCAGTTGGCGTTTGGCCTACGTCGCAAGTCGGAGCAGCGCTCATGGCTTTGGTGCAGGTTACGGCATCGCTCGCCGGCGTCGGTGTTGCAATTTCCTTCTGTAGCAGCTAAAACAGCAGTTCTAGATGCAGGCAGACAGAAGGGGTGAAGTCTTGGTGTCCCTGTAACTTCAGACAGGAGGCAAGCTCAGTTCAAGCCCTTGGAGATCTTCCTCAAGATGACAAAGCAAACAGCAAAGTCTTTTCTCCTCTCCTTGGCAGAAAGTAACCTCTGCAGGCCAACCCCAAACAGCACAGGGGCAGTACTCCTCCTTCAGCTTCTCCGGTTCTTCTCCTTGGCAAAGGTTTCTTGATTTCCCAGAAGTGATCTAAAGTCTTGGGGTCTGGGCCCCAATATTTATACTCAAAAAGACTTTGTTCTCTGGAGGTAGAGAGTGTCTGTGCCTGACCGAAACCAGTTCAGTGCAACTTCTTGGCAGGAGGTGGAGACAGCATTGTTGAAAGCAGACCTGGCCCAGGTAGCTGAAAGGAAATCTCCTCCCCATACTCTCTATTCTATGAGGGCTCCGGGGAGTGAAAGGAAATCCCCGCCCCCTACTCTCTATTCAGCCAAGGTCCTATTCAGCCCAGCCCTGACTCATCAGACTGCTGGAGCCCAAGCCCTCCTGACACTCACAAACCAGACATGCAATACACAACCTAGCAGAGGCAGGCTGGATGGTTAGGCAAGAAAATACCTACTTTCTAAAAGTGGTATTTTCAAACACAGAATGTAAAAATCACCCACACTAAAAGATGTATTTTAACATTCTGAGTTCAGGCATACTAAATTCGTTTTTCTACCATGTTCCCCGAGTCAGTTAGAATTATAAGATGTTATAATCAAACTGCCCATTCTGGCCTATGAGAACAGATAGCCGTGCAATAGTGAAAAACGAAATTGGCTGTAATTCACTATCAGGACATGCCACACACATCAGGGCATATCCTACCTTTTACATACAATGCACCCTGCCCTAGGGCCTACCTTAGGGGTGACTAATATGTAGAAAAGGGAAGGTTTGGGGACTGGCAAGTGGGTGCACTTGCCAAGTCGACATGGCAGTCCCAGACTGCACACAGGCTCTGCAATGGCAGGCCTGAGCCATAGTTTACAAGCTGCTTCTGTGGGTGGCACAACCAGTGCTGCAAGCCCACCAGCAGCATTTGATTTACAGGCCCTGGGCACACACGGTGCACTGTACTAGGGTCTGACAAGTAAATCAAATAATACAATTATGGAATCACTAATCCATACAACAATTTACAATAGGGAGCACCTGCACTTTGGTACTGAACAGCAGTGGCAAAGTGCCCAAAGCTATCTAAACCAGCAAAAACAGATGAGGCAACAGCAAAAAATGGAAGGGACCCACGCCAATGGTGCCAAGTCTAACATTCACTAATCTTTTTTTCTTGTTTTCTCTCCTCATGCACAACACCATTTTGTCAAGAGTCTTCGTTCTATTTATAATCAAAATTAAAAGCTTCCTCTTCAAAGCAGAGGCCTTATCAACTACTCTCTCAACTCGTTCTTTCTGTTTCAGTGCCTCTCTCCTTCTTCTATACTTTTTCAGAGTTCTCAGTAGATTTATAACTACTCTTCTACAAAACATCCTGGCTCTGATTTTCTTAAACTGCTTCTGTCTCCTTATTAAGGTGTGTCCATCTTTGTTACATTCTTTCCTGTTCTTGTTATATATATTTTGTCCATTGTTAATCTTTTTCATAGTTTGAATGTTATTTTGATTATTTAATAATCATTGGAACTGTCCACATATATTTTTAAGAAATGACTTTGCCCTCTTACCAATAGCTCTTTTTTCATTCCCCACTTTTTCATCATTTTGCCCCTTTTGAGTCTCAGTTCTGCATAGATACTGTAGTTCCTTCTGTTCCTTTTTCCCATGAGTTTTTGCAGGCATTCTGTCTGTAATTATGCAGATATTGTTCTGTAAAAAAAAAACTATATTTCAATTTTTTTCTAGCCAATGTACCAACTACTTTACTACTGGCTAACACATAATACAAAAACCATTTTTTTGTTATGTTGCTGTGTTAAATCTACAAATGAACCTACCTACATAAATACAAGCACTTACTTCAATGTACCAAACCAAGACACAAAACTTAATTTATTATTTACCTTTTTAATATCATAGTACCCTCTCCTACAACACACCTGAACCATATCTCAGTTCTCACTTATACACGCTAAAAGACTACTTTACCCTTTATGTACTCAATTTTAAAACGAACATCAACCAAAGAGTAAATGTACATACAGTGGGGTCGATTCCGATCGGAGGCGCACCTAATACCATTCGGCCGGGAAAAAAGCCAGGCGAATGCCTGTTTCCCGACCGATTCGCACATACGTCCAAACGAGCAAGTACGATGCGCACAACTGCCCAAATCCCGACCCAGTCGTACTCACCCAATACAGGTCCTGTTCTCCGACCGAGGCCGATCCGGAAACGCAGAATCGAGTAGCACGGAAGCCAAAATGCTGCCCCGTCCGGCCGGACAAGTACGATGCGCCCTCCGTATGCGCCGAACCCGTCGCTACGCACGGCACGTCAAAGCATCCGGGAGAGGCGCACATAAGCTCCGATTCACGCCACAAGACGAACCACGGCTACGAGACGAACACGCCAGCGACGAGGACGAGGCGAAGCAAAGAGAAAGACGAACGAGACGCAACCAACCATGAATCCCATCGTGCCGATCCTACCAATATTCTACATCTATTACCGGAACTGGCACGGACGCGTACGACGCAGAAGGTAAGTCAGACACCCACCACACAAACAAACCACACGTACCCGACATATCACACACACACATAGGGATGCAGAAATTACTTACACCAGGAACAGCAGCACCATAGGGGCGGGATGGCCATCACCAATGCCACATATACACATAGGGGCCTGGATGCCAACCACTAACACCACCCCTACCCAGGGGGTGCTAGATGCCTGTCACTACTACCACCTCTACCCATGGGGGTCTGGATGCCTACCACCACTACCACCCCTACTCAGGGGGTGCCAGATGCCTACCACTACCACCACCCCTACCCAGGGGGTGCCAGATGCCTACCACTACCACCACCCCTACCCAGGGGGTGCCAGATGCCTACCACTACTACCACCACTACCCATGGGGGGCAGGATGCCTGTCACTACTACCACCTCTACCCATGGGGGGCTGGATGCCTACCACTACCACCACCCCTACCCAGGGGGTGCTAGATGCCTACCCCTACCATCACCCCTACCCAGGGGGCGCTAGATGCCTGTCACTACTACCACCTCCACCCAGGGGTTGCTGGATGCCTGTCACTACTACCACCCCTACCCATGGGGGGCAGGATGCCTGTTACTACTACCACCTCTACCCATGGGGGCTGGATGCCTACCACCACTCCCACCCCTACTCAGGGGGTGCCAGATGCCTACGACTACCACCACCCCTACCCAGGGGGTGCTAGATGCCTACCCCTACCATCACCCCTACCCAGGGGGTGCTAGATGCTTGTCACTACTACCACCTCCACCCAGGGGTTGCTGGATGCCTGTCACTACTACCACCCCTACCCATGGGGGGCAGGATGCCTGTCACTACCACCACCCCTACCCAGGGGGTGCCAGATGCCTACCACTACCACCACCCCTACCCAGGGGGTGCTAGATGCCTACCCCCACCATCACCCCTACCCAGGGGGTGCTAGATGCCTGTCACTACTACCACCTCCACCCAGGGGTTGCTGGATGCCTGTCACTACTACCACCTCTACCCATGTGGTGCCAGATGCCTACCACTACCACCACCCCTACCCAGGGGGTGCTAGATGCCTACCCCTACCACCACCCCTACCCATGGGGGGCAGGATGCCTACCACCAACAACACCCCCACTCATAGGATGGGTAATGCATGACACAACAAGCACACACCAACATAAGGAATGCAACAAAAAGACATCCCCCCAACACCATGACAAGCGTGTGTAGACTGTGTCAAATGCCTACAACACTGAACATGACTTTGAACATACAATGTGACCCCCTATCACATGTGTCACACATAAATGTGTGTGGCCCCCACAATGCAAGCAGACCATGACCACTGTGGCAATGGGGTCCAACCCCCATCATCACAGTGACCAAAAGGTAAGTGTGGGGTCCATAGCTGAAGCACATTTTGAACATTGTGGCAATGGGGTCCAACCCCCATCATCACAGTGACCAAAATGTAAGTGTGGGGTCCATAGCTGAAGCACATTTTGAACATTGTGGCAATGGGGTCTAAACCCCCATCATCACAGTGACCAAAATGTAAGTGTTGACATTGAAAAAGCTGAAACTGCCAAACTGCATGGATGATTCCTGGTCACAGAACAACAAACACATCAGTGGCAAAGTAGTGCTTGTGTCCCATAGCAACATAGATTGGGGGAGGCAAACAGTGCAGTGCAAATAAGACATACCTTTGGCCATGTGCAGACAAACATCACCCATGGGGGCTGACACTGTCAACATCCATCAATGACACAATGACAGAAGTGACCATCATAATGCAGACCCACATATTTGCACCAATGGGCACACAAATGGAGATACCCTGTGGAGACTGTAGATGTGAGGTGAACAAATAACATACCATGGCAGCAATGGGACACACAAACAATGATCATTGTGCTGACTGATGACCTAGGAGTCCCAGGGACAGCAGGTGAAACCCACCAAACAACATACAGCCAATGGCACACTAAAGATATGCCAATGCAGTGGTGCAGATGCACAAACAGGCAGACCCACACTGCACATCAAACACAACAGGTGAAGGGGGGTGCCAGTGTCCCCAGGCAAACACACAACACATGATGAGGCCTGAATACCAATTACACAGATACACATACAGTGCCACACAAAAGTAACTCATGGATCCAAATCCCCTATGTGGGCTATCAGGCATTGTTAGATGAGAGGGAGCACAAATTACACATGTCACACAAGCTTGTAGGAACATCAACTAACACAGCAAGAGACAGACCCACCACAGCACCACCCCTAGGGACCCCATATTGTGCTGACACTAGCCTGCATGATAATCCCACTGTGATGACAATGTTAGATGTCGTTCACACTGTGAACCCCAGCCATGTGTCCTGAGCAACTAACTACCATCACATCTACACAAGCTCCAATCAATCAGCACGGCCTGCCAGCCAAGGCCAATATGGAGGTAGGGGTCTGGCCGTGCAACAACTCACTTTTGCACACACTCAACACCACACACCCTGATCTCCACCAATGTGCAGCAGTGAAGCTCACATGGACTGGTGACATTGCACATGCACCCATGACAATACCAGTGGTGGTGGTGGGAACTTAGGTGCAGAAACCCATCACACATGGCCAGTCAACAAGACTCGTCAATGTCTGACACACAGCACAGTATGCCGTACATGGGTATGATGTGAAATCCATCACAATCAATGGGATCCTGGCCATAGTCACACACCAATGAAGAAGCCAAGGTGAAACACGAAGAACAATCAATCAATCAATCAATCATGTCACTTATAAAGCGCACTACATACCCGCGAGGGTCTCAAGGCGCTGGGGGAAGGGGGGGGTGGTGCTGCTACTGATTGAAGAGCCAGGTCTTGAGGAGTCTTCTGAAGGCCAGTAGGTCTTGGGTCTGTCGGAGGTTGGTGGGGAGGGTGTTCCAGGTCTTGGCGGCGAGGTGGGAAAAGGATCTGCCGCCGGCGGTCGTTTTCCGGATGCGGGGGACTGTGGCGAGGGCGAGGCTGGTCGAGCGGAGCTGGCGGGTGGGGGTGTAGAAGCTGAGTCGTCTGTTGAGGTAGGCTGGTCCGGAGTTGTGGAGTGCTTTGTGTGCGTGGGTGAGGCGCTTGAAGGTTATCCTCTTGTTGACAGGGAGCCAGTGCAGGTCTCTCAGGTGGGGTGTGATGTGGCTGCGTCGGGGGATGTCGAGGATAAGACGTGCAGAGGCGTTCTGGATGCGTTGCAGCCGTCTCAGGAGCTTAGCCGTCGTTCCTGCGTAGAGGGCGTTTCCGTAGTCCAGCCTGCTGGTGACGAGGGCCTGGGTGACTGTTTTTCTTGTTTCGGTGGGGATCCACTTGAAGATCCTGCGGAGCATTCGGAGGATGTTGAAGCAGGATGAGGAAACGGCGTTGACCTGCTTAGTCATGGAGAGGGTGGGGTCGAGGATGACCCCTAGGTTGCGTACATGGTCGGTGGGTGGCGGGGCTGTTCCCAGTGATGTTGGCCACCAGGAGTCGTCCCAGGCTGAAGGGTTGGAACCAAGGATGAGGACCTCCGTCTTGTCCGAGTTCAGCTTCAGGCGGCTGGTCCTCATCCATTCGGCGACGGCCTTCATTCCTTCGTGGAGGTGGGCTTTGGCGGTGTGAGGGTCTTTGGTGAGGGAGAGGATCAGCTGGGTGTCGTCGGCGTAGGAGATGATGTTGAGGTTGTGCTGTCGGGCGACGTGGGCGAGGGGTGCCATGTAGATGTTGAACAGCGTTGGGCTGAGGGAGGAGCCTTGGGGTACGCCGCAGATGATCTTGGTGGCCTTGGATCGGAAGGGGCGAGGCGGACGCTTTGTGTTCTGCCGGAAAGGAAGGATGTGGTCCAGTCCAGGGCCTTCTCTTGGATCCCGGCGTCGTGAAGGCGTGTTCGTAGTGTGTGGTGGCAGACCGTGTCGAAGGCGGCTGATAGGTCCAGGAGGATGAGGGCTGCTGTTTCTCCGTTGTCTAGCAGGGTCCTGATGTCATCGGTGGCGGCGATGAGGGCGGTTTCGGTGCTGTGGTTGCTGCGGAAGCCGGACTGGGAAGGGTCCAGGATGTTGTTCTCCTCGAGGTAGCGGGTCAGTTGTTTGTTGACGATTTTCTCGGTGACCTTCGCGGGGAACGGGAGCAGAGAGATGGGTCGGAAGTTCTTGAGGTCCTTGGGGTCTGCCTTGGGTTTCTTGAGTAAGGCGGTGATCTCGGCGTGCTTCCAGCTTTCCGGGAAGGTTGCTGTCTCGAAGGAGATGTTGATTATTTTCCGGAGATGGGGCGCGATGGCTGTACTGGCTTTGTTGAAGATGTGGTGAGGGCACGGGTCTAGCGGTGAACCGGAGTGGATGGTGTTCATGATCTCGCTGGTGTCCTCGTCGTTGATGTTGGTCCAGGAGAGCAGGCGGTTGGTGGTTGTGGGGGCAGTGGTCTCGGTGGTTGCCGGGGCGGTCGTGGTGTTGAAGCTGTCGTGGATGTCGGTGATTTTGCGGTGGAAGAAGGTGGCCAGTGAGTCGCACAGGTCTCGCGACGGCTGGATGTCGTTGGTGTTGGAGCTGGGGTTGGAGAGTTCCTTCACGATGTTGAAGAGCTCTTTGCTGTTGTGTGCGTTGTTGTCTAGGCGGTCTTTGAGTGAGGCCCTTTTGGCGGATCTGATGAGGTGATGGTGACTGCGGGTGGCGCTCTTGTGGGCGGCGTAGCTGTCCGCTGTCCGTTCGTGGAGCCAGATCTTCTCCAGTTTTCGGCATGTTCGTTTGGAGGCCTGGAGGTCTTCGGTGAACCAGGTGGCTTTCTTGCTGGTGTGGCTGTTGGGCGGATTCTTGAGCGGGGCGAGGGTGTTGGCGCAGTCGTCGATCCACTGTCTGAGGTTGCGGGCGGCGGTGTCGGGGTCGGAGGGTTCGGCGGGTGGGCTCAGGGCGAGGGTTGTGGTTAGCTGGTCTTCCGTGACTCTGCTCCAGCAGCGGCGAGGCATTTGTTCGGTGCGGTGGTGCGTGGTGGGCTTCCTGTAGGTGAAGTGGATGCAGTGGTGGTCAGTCCAGTGGGGTTCGGAGGTGTGGTTGAAGGAGACGTGTGGGCTTGCGGAAAAGATGGAGTCGAGCGTGTGGCCGGCGGCGTGGGTGGGTGTAGTCACGAGCTGTCTGAGTCCGAGGGTGGCGAGGTTGTCGATCAGGGTGGTGGAGTTGGTGTCCTTGTTGTTCTCGAGGTGGAAGATCAGGTCCCCGAGGAGGATGTAGTCCGTGGATGCGATGGCGTGTGTGCTGACGAAGTCAGCGATGGAATCGCTGAACTGTGGTCGGGGTCCGGGGGGTCTGTAGATGAGGGTTCCTCTGAGGGTGGTGTTGGGATCGGTGTGGATCTGGAAGTGCATGTGTTCGGCGGTGCTGAGGGTGTCGTCGGTGTTGGTTGAGACTCTGAGGGTGTTCCTGTGGACGATGGCGATGCCTCCTCCGACTCCGTTGGTGCGGTCCCTGCGGGTGATCTTGTATCCGTCCGGGATGGCAATGGCGATGTCGGGGGCTGAAGCGGGATTCAGCCAGGTCTCCGTCAGGAATGCGACGTCTGGGGAGGTTGAGTCGAGAAGGTCCCAGAGTTTGATGGCGTGTTTGCGGGCGGAGCGGGTGTTGAGGAGGATGCATCTGAGGTAGTTGGGTTCTTTCCTGGGCGGTGGTTTGGCGGGGCAGGTGCTGGCGAAGCTGCAGTTCCGGCAGGTGAAGGGCCTTGGGTGCGCTTCGGGGTGGCCTGGTAGCAGGCGTGATCTTTTCCGGGGTTGAGTGCGTGGAGGGTGCTGGCGTCGTATCGGCGTCTGTTGATGTGGCGGGCGCGGGGGATGCCCGGACCAGGGGGTCTGGCGCTGGGCGCGGTCACGGCGCGGACGGGCGCAGACGGGTTTGCCTTAGGCGCGCCTTTGGCACGCCAGCGGCGCGCCCGCTGCGCACGTCCGCTGCGCGGCCGCACAGCGGCCGCCATAAATGGGGAGGTGGGAGGGAGGAGCAGGGAATGGGGCAGCGAATGGGCAGTGAGGGGGCGGGGCCGCAGGGGCGCAGCGGCGGGAAACAGGCACAGAAGGGAAAACAAGCACAATCAGGGCATCAAGGGGGCACAGAAAGGGAAAAAAACGAGCACAATCAGGGGCAGCAAGGGGGCACAGAAAGGAAAAAACTAGCACAATGAGGGGCAGCAAGGGGGCACAGAAAAGAAAAACGAGCACAATCAGGGGCAGCAAGGGGGGCACAGAAAGGAAAAACGAGCACAATCAGGGGCAGCAAGGGGGCACAGAAAGGAAAAACGAGCACAATCAGGGGCAGCAAGGGGGCACAGAAAGGAAAAACAAGCACAATCAGGGGCAGCAAGGGGGCACAGAAAGGAAAAACGAGCACAATCAGGGGCAGCAAGGGGGGCACAGAAAGGAAAAACGAGCACAATCAGGGGCAGCAAGGGGGCACAGAAAGGAAAAACGAGCACAATCAGGGGCAGCAAGGGGGCACAGAAGGAAAAAACGAGCACAATCAGGGGCAGCAAGGGGGCACAGAAAGGAAAAACGAGCACAATCAGGGGCAGCAAGGGGGGCACAGAAAGGAAAAACGAGCACAATCAGGGGCAGCAAGGGGGGCACAGAAAGGAAAAAACGAGCACAATCAGGGGCAGCAAGGGGGGCACAGAAAGGAAAAACAAGCACAATCAGGGGCAGCAAGGGGGCACAGAAAGGAAAAACGAGCACAATCAGGGGCAGCAGCAGGGCACACAGACGGAGCTGTGTGGTGGGGGAGCGACCTACCAGTCAAGGTCAGGGGTCGCACGTACACAACTACCAACATTGCAGCTCTGACCCTGAGCAGTGGCAGCAGTCACACACACAACGTGTCACAATCACTGAAAGCTAACACAAACTGTAAATCACATGACTCGTGTAAACAACAAGTGCCAAGGGGAATCCTGAATGTGTCCCATCTGCGTTTGCCCACATCCCCAGCACTGACAACAAAGACAACCTGGGATGACAACCTCATGAACATTAGTTTGCCATGCACCCACATCACAGAGAAACCAGGTCCAAGATGCTGGATGAACACAGAACAACTCAGCAAGCATCACAAACAGGAACATCCCTAGGGACACAGCCTGTGTAGGAAAAGGGAAGGGAACACGCACAGACATGCTTACACAACACAGGCCCACGCAATGTCAACAGATTACAAACTGCCATGAGGGCACTCCACTCCTGTGGAAAGTCCGCTGTGCCAAACCTTGTCTGTGCACGACCCAAACATGTCAGCAGAACACTCCGTCAGTGAGTCAACAACCACAACACACAGAAGGCTCTGCTCACATCAGCCTGGGTACGGGAGTGTCACGTCAGTCATCTGCACACACACCAAACACGTGTCAAGCAAGTTGCACTGTATACACAGATGAGTCCTTCGACATTGATGTGCAAAACTGCATGTCCAGTGGAGCTGGGCACACAGTCAGGGAAATCGGAACATTGAACAGTGGTAAGCCCACCAGATGTGCATCAGTGTAAGACAAAGATGTTCATTTACAAGTGCAAAAAGGACATCCCTGTGTCAAATGCTGAACATTACACCCTCAGACTGTAGCAAAGGATGCCATAGATCCAGACTACAACAGGATACATATCCCATGGACCACATGGAGTCCATCACTGCAACACTTCTTCGTCCTGATGTGAACACTATTACAACTGCAAATGCAGGATGCTACTCATCCACATCATGTACATCAAAAGAAAACCCAAAAGTAAACAAAAAGGGGCTTTATTCAGCAAATGTCAGGGTAAACACGGAAGTCCAAAAGAAACTAAGGCCAATGGCCAGTCCAAAATCACAGTACCAATGGGGTGAGAAGTGACAACTGGTCACACATTGCTTGCCTGCACTGGTACGGTTGGGGGACATCCCCCTTGGAGGGGCATAAAAGGGGCAGGCCAGGAACCGCAGGGACAGGATCAGGGGATGGCAGAGTGAGGCAGTGAAGGGGTGGTGGGTGCAGGAGTGTCACCGGCAACTGCAGTGGAGGTGTCTGACTCAGGGGGGGCCGGCACCACTGTGGTACACAAGTCAGTTGGTGTGGGTGCTGCAACCACTGCAGTGGGCTGGACTGATGTAGTGGACTGGGTACACACTTCAGTGCCACAGTCAGACGTGGTGGTTGTGGACTCCACTGCAGTGCATGACTCCAAGGGAGTGGAAGGGTGGGCAGATGAGGTGGGCAGGACAGAGGGGTGGACCCGGTCCCCACAACAGTGCCACTAACAGGCAGAGCATCTGGGTTGGGGGTGGAAGTGCAAGTGGCAGGGGGGGAGGGCCTAAGCAGTCTGGGGATGTGGTATCGGTGTGTGGGGGAACCTGGGGCAGGGTGTGGCGGGGGAACCTGTGCAGTGGTGGCCTGGGGGATGGAGGAGAGAGACTGGGCGCTGGAGCTGCGTGGTGGTGGGGTCTTGCTCTTCCTGCTCCGGGGGGACTTTCTAATGGGCTCCTGTGTCTGCCTACGCCTGGGGGAGGGTGTCCGGGGGCGAGGGGCACTCCTCTCTATGTGGGTGGACTTCCTCTTCCCCTGGTATGCTGGATCAGCAGGAATGGAGGGGAAGAGGACGAGGTCACACAGGAAGATCTGCTGTGTAGGTGGGGTAGCAGGCGAGGCAAGGGAAGGGGTCTTGGAGGGAGAGGATTTGGAGGACTGCGGAGTGAATGTGGATGCCTGTGTGTGTGTGTGTGTTCCCCATCCCCTGTGTCTGTGGTATCAGTCCCCTGAGGATGCTTGTGTGCACGTCTTGCCTTACTCTTGGGTGTGTCTGTGCTGCTCGTGTCTGTGTGTTTGGTTGACTGTGCAGGTGTTCATGTGCTTTGGACAGGTAGGGGGGCAGGAAGTGTGGATGGGCAGAGGTGGGAGGGGTGAGGGACTGTTGGAGGAGGGACACTGCTGCCATCAGGGAGGAGTCCATGGACCTATTGCTCCTCTGTAGGGCAGACATACCCGTCGAGATGCCCTCCATGAACGACACCAGCTGTGTCAACAGAGTGGTGTGTGCATGGAGGACACTCAGCATTGCTGTCTGCCCTACATGGAGCTGCCGAAGGAGGTACACAGACTCCTCACTCAGGGCAGCAGGGGACACAGGGGCAGGGGCTGCGGTGCCTGGCACGAAGGAGACACGCTCCCGAGCACGGGAGCCTCCACGGACCTCAGGAATGGGAGCCAATGGGAGGGCGGTGGTGGTGGTCGCGGGGCCAGACAGACTAGCTGGCCTTTGGTGGCTGCTGAGACCCGCCTCCACAAGGGAGTCATCCTCCGAGCTGCTGTGGTCCCCAGCTGAGGTGGATGGTGCTGAGGACTCCTCGGTGTGGCTCCCCTCGCCCTCCGTGCCACTGGGTCCCTCTGACCACTCGTCCGATGCTGACCCAGTCTGGCTCCGCTGCTCCTCCTGGTCCGTGGAGCTGTCCCCTCCTGTGGCCGTGGATGTATCTGCAAACAATTAGGGAAATAGACAAACATCAGTCACCTGCACTGACCGCACACACCACAGTAAGTACAGCACATTACAGAGCAAGCCCTGGCATCCTTAGTTGAACATTGCCTAAAGTCCTCACACAGATTCGGGGAAGCCAATTGTCAGTCTGATGGTCAACCATGGTACTCACACCCCTCCTGCCCTTGCACCCATCTGTCTGGTGCCTGTCTGATGGTAAGACCCCAGTGTGGACACATGCACCACCTACACAGTTGTTGGACATTGCAGGGAACACGGTGAAGTATGTGAACATGCACACATCACATCTCTTGCCACTGAGTCAGTGCAGGTGTCCGGATAAAGGGATGGCCAGAGTCTAATTAGAAATGCATGTGATGCATACCAGCACCAGACACCATGATGCACCCATGTCCGGATAGTCAATGCCACAATGGGGTGCATGTTGCACATGTCACTCCCCTGCAGGATCAGTCCCAGGAAGTTTAATGCCATGACACAGGAATGCGTGCAAAGTCATACATTACTGTCTCAAGTCACATGGCCTTGGCAGCCAGCCAACAACAGTCTGCACTGTGTCACAATCCGAGGGCATGGGGAATGCAAGTTATGTGACTGACAAGTGCACATGTCCATCCCCCAAAAGCCACATCATCTGTACTACTATTTGTCCACATCATACCAACTGGACATATGGGGGACATGAAACACAACTCTCTGAACATGAGCACCTCACAGTGTGCTGTGAATGAAAATACAGCTGCCTGAACGTCACAGTCGCAAACACCTGTGTGCACAGTCAAGTGATCAGACACCTATAAGTCACAGAAGTATCGTCTATCATGGTCACATCTCAGATGGCATGCTGAGCCCTAACCGATAAACATACCAGTAGTCCTGACAACGAAGACACAGCACAATGAGACAGAGGCAGACACCTGAGGGTACATTTCACTGTTCACAACATGCCAGATGATACACGGGAGTGGGAGTACAGAGTGTATTGTATGCCCTGGAGTAGGCATGACTGTCCAGCTCCACCTGTAAGAGGGATGAGTCCTGGACAGTAGGCAGGTGGCTAAGCATGTGTGACACACTGGATACACATACTCATGAGGCCC